>CM053770.1:511865957-512208623 GCA_028658325.1 Potorous gilbertii
TATCCTGATTGTATTTCCACAGCACTGGAATTGTTTCTTTCTAGCTGCTTGCAATATTTTCTCCTTGACCTGGAAACTCTGGAATTTGGCCACAATGTTCCTAGGAGTTTCTCTTTTTTGGATCTCTTTCAGGTGGTGATTGATGAATTCCTTCCGTTTCTGTTTTACCCTCTGGTTCTAGAATATCAGGACCCTTTTCCTTGATAATTTCTTGGAAGGTGATGTGTAGAATCTTTTTTTGATCATGGCTTTCAGGTAGTCCCATAATTTTTAAATTGTCTCTCCTGGATCTATTTTCCAGGTCAGTTGTTTTTCCAATGAGATATTTCACATTCTCTTCCATTTTGTTTTTCTTTTGGTTTTGTTTCGTGATTTCTTGGTTTCTCACAAAGTTATTATTCTCCATCTGTTCCATTTTAAGTTTGAAAGAACTATTTTTTTCAGTGAAAGTTTCACTGAAAAAGTTTCACACACTTTTCCATTTGGCTAGTTCTGCTTTTTAAAGCATTCTTCTTCTCATTGACTTTTTGAACTTCTTTTGTCAATTGAGTTAGCCTATTTTTTAAGGCGTTATTTTCTTCAGCATTTTGGGGGGGGTCTCCTTTAGCAATGTGTTGACCTTCTTTTCATGCTTTTCTTGCATCTCTCTCATTTCTTTTCCCAGTTTTTCCTCCACCTGTCTAACTTGATTTTCAAAATCCTTTTTGAGCTCTTCCATGGCCTGAACCCATTGAATATTTATTTTGGATGTTTGGGATACATGAATCTTGATTTCTATGTCTTTCCCTGATGGTAAGCATTGTTCTTCCTCATCCAAAAGGATGGGAGGAGATATCTGTTCATTAAGAAAATAACCTTCTATGGTCTTATTTTTTTCCCTTTTCTGGGCATTTTCCCAGCTAGTTACTTGACTTCTGAGTTTCCTCACCACACCCACCTCACCTCCAGTTCCACCCAGCTAGTGTTTGGGGGCTGAGATTCAAATGTTGCTTCCCGGCCTCAGGGCTTTCAAAAGGGGTGGGGCTGAAATTCAGTGTGAGATTAAATTCAGGTGCTCAGGTGGGGGCAGGGCTGATATTCAGTGTGAGACTAAGTTCAGGTGCTCAGGTTGGGGCAGGGCAGCCTCACAGGGGCTCAGTTCCCTCAGGGGCTTTATGTGGAGACCTTCAACAATGGATCCGAGCTCCTGCCTGCTTTGGGAGCCCCTGTACACTGCTACCTCCACTGCTGCCTCCTGAGGGGGCCTGAGTTATGGAGACATCCCGCTCCCCTCTCGGCCAGCCAAACAGGCTCTCTCATTGACGTTTGGCGTCTGTGGGTGGAAAGACCTGCGCTGCTGCTGGAGATCCCATCCCTGAAGCCTGCTTGGATATGGTCACGTCAGTGCCGAGCAGCCAAGGCAGGGCTGGGCTCTGCTCTGGGTCCAGTGCACGACAGACCTTTGGTCTTGGTTTTTCAGGGCTCTCTGGAACAGAAATCTCCTCCACTCCATTGTTCTGTGGCTTCTGCTGCTCCAGAATTTGGTGGGAGTTCTTCTTTACAGGTATTTTATGGGCTGTGGGTTAGGAGCTAGCATATGTATATCTTTCTACTCTGCCATCTAACCTCAGATTCTTCTGCTTGTCCAAACAACTTCTCCTCTTCAGTATGACCAACCTAGGAAGGCAGGAATATCAAAGATCTCTTACAAAGTTACTGACAAATTTTTACAACTGCTATTTTTCTAATGATATAAAAATGTGCATCAAGGGAATGATGAGTCAATTCTGAGAGGAAGAAATTGTAAATTCAAGCATAATGATAGATATGAATGGTGCACTGATCTTTCCAGGAAACCTTTTCCCACCTCACAAAGCCAAATGTGCCACATTGAAAAGAGCAGATGTTAGCCTGGGACTAATATAGGCCCAATGAGAGTGGGAAAGGGAGAGGAGTGCCATCTTTTAAGTCTTTGCTTATAGAAAAGTTGTTAGGTCTTTGGAACTTTTCAATATCAAACCAATCTGATAAAGTAATGGTAAAAAGAACAGGGAGGCACATATAGATGCTACAGGCTAAAGATCAAAGGCTATTTAGTAAACGAGTTAGATTTGGAGTAAGATTATCTGGTTTTCAAATGGTAGCCCTGCAACTTCTTCCTTATGGGACCTTGGACAGGTCACCTAACTTTCTTCATTTGTAGAATGATGATAAAGTAGACGAGCCCTGAGAGCTCTCTGCAATATAGTGGAAAGGGTACTGAATTTGGAATCAGAGAACTTGGATTCTAATACTGTCTTTGTCACTTACCCAACATTAGGCAAATCAGTTTATCTCTCTAGGTCTCACATTTCTCAGCTATAAAATCACCACCTCTACAGTGCCTTCCATATCCAAATCTAAGGTCCCATGGGCCTCCTAACTCTAAATCTATGGTCTGATGGTCCCTCCCAGCTCTGAATCTATGGTTCCACAGTTCATCCCAGTTCCAAATCTATGGTTTGATGGTCCCTCTCAGTTCTAAATCTATGGTCCTCTGACAATGATAAAAAGAAAAAAGAACAAATTCATGATCTGTGCTTAATTTCATATTTCTTTTTCCAAGGGTACATGGCATCTTCATTCCCTTTCCTTTCACCAGATCAAGTGGCAACTTTGACCTTGAAGTTTTTCCTAAGCTCCACTGACACTCAATTAACATCTTTTGCCCTGATCAAAGGGGTTAACATAGGAAGAAGCTGAGAAAGAAAAAAAAAGAGGCATATCAGTGCCTATTTTAGTTTTGTGTTTTATTAAGGTGTCTGTGTAATTGATCTTTAGAGGAAAATACCTTGGTATCTTTCCCCAGTATACTGGGTTATGCAGTATTTTGGGGGTTGGCTCTCTTGACTACACACAGAGTGCTCTCATGAAGAGTGACATATTTGAAAAGTGGATAAAGATGAGTGGAATTTGGTCTCTGAACTGCTTTATGAAACTAATAATACTAGCCAGTGTTTACATAGTGCTTAAAAGTTTGCAAAGCACTTTACAAATACCATCTCATTGTTATTCTCACAAAAACCCTGGGAGGTAAGTACTGTTATTCTCCACATTTCACAGATGAAGAAATTGAAGCAGAGGTTGAATGACTTGCTCAAAGTCACATAGCTAGGAAGTGTCTCAAGCTAGATTGGAACTCATATCTTCAGCTTTGCAGCAGTTATTCCCTCTAGCTGCCTCTAAAATACTCTCACCTGTGGCACCAAGAACATCCTTTGGCAAAACCATCTTAGTAGACGGGCTAAACTGGGTAAAAGGTAACTAACAGAGCTCAAACTCATTGGTGAGTTAGGGGGATGTGTACCCCAAGCATGTGAAGACATCCCCACCAGCAGAATGGGCAGATGAGAACAATTTGTTCCAATGGCCATGAGGTGGCTGAAATAGGAGGTGTAGGGTGCTTAGAGCTTGGTCAGATGTTGAAGACACCAAGGCTGTCCACTCCATTCTGAGTCACTGATAGCTATTTATGCCAGTTTTCTTGACTTCTGTCTTGCTACTGGCTTTCTATGACTTTGGAAGAGAGAATGAAACTGACAGCTTTGTGCAACTCTGACTCACTTAAATCCAATTCACCACAAGTCAAGACATCAGCCCATGATGTCATTGGTCCTTTTCAAAAAATGAAGGGTGAACAAAAAACAAAATTCTCTAAAAGTAATATGCCTGAACTTAATGACCTCCAGGTCCCTGGACTGATGGACCCTTCTGTGTCTGTCCAAAGCATCATGAAATAAACTAAGAGGGGGTGTGGTGGAATGCTTATTACCACCACACAAAAAGATATTTGGTACCAGAATGCTTTTTCGTACATTCAACATGAACACATGAGCTTCAGGGGGTCTCTAGATTACGCTTGAGAGGACACTACTGGAACACAGAACAATCATAACATTGTCTTCAAAAAACTAGACACCTAAAGTCTATGATGATGGGAAAGAGAGTGGGAATTTGGGAGGGGAGGGGGAGGAGAGAGATCTTTTTTTCAGGGAGTCTAATGATTTAGTGTCTGCCTCTCTTCCTCCCTTCCTCCCTCCCTCCACTCTGCCTTCTGCACAAGGACCTATTGAGAAGAAGCAGAACAAACATTCCCTTATGTAGCTCCCAAAGAGATTCCCTTGGTTGGGCTGAGACAGCTGCTGCTAGCACGATATGGTTACTCACTAGCTGGCTTCCTAGGCAGGAAGAAGCAAACTTAATAGACCCTAACTAAGCCTGGGTTCAAATATATCTGACCATAAATAAATAGGTAAATAAATAGAGAGAGACGGAAGGGGAGAGGAAGAGAGAGAGAGAGACAGAGAAAGAGACACAGAGAGAGAAAGTTGTGAGGCATAATAGAAAGAGGCAAGAAGCATCTGCAGCTACACTATCATATGGGATTAATAGATGTAGGGCTAGGAGGGACCTTTGAACAACCTTCTCATTTGCAGATGAGACAACAAAGGTCCAGAGAAATTAAGTGATTTATTCAGGGTCATAGAGTTAGATATGATAATATATATATATACATATATAATACATATTTATATACATACATAATTAAAAGGGGGAAGTAAGAGTGAGCTCCTTTTGATTCAAGGACAGAGAAATATTTCTGCTGTCCGGCCAGGGGTGTGCTGGAGCCAAATCTTCCAGGGAACTGATGATTAAATTTTCAGTATGATCATTTATACCTCAGAATTTGAATTTTGCTATGAATCAGGGCTTGAGTTATTGTTTTATTGATTGTCTAGACTTAATTGATTAGTGAAACAAAAAAGAATGGGGAAGCAAAACCTTAGGGAAAGGGAGCAGCATTATTAAATGGCTGCTATGGGCCACGCAGTGTAGGGAGTGCCAGGGATAAAAAGATAGGCCAAAACCAGCCCTTGCTAGGAGCTCACAGGGGGAGATAACTTGTAAACAACTATGTCCAAAGAAACTATGTATAGGATAAATAGGAAATAATTCATGGAGGGAAAGGTACTAGAATTAAGAGGGATTGGGAAAGGTGAGATTTTAACTGGTACTTAAGGAAGCCAAGAGGGAGTAATGAGGAGGGAGGTCATTACAGGCATGGGGAATAGCCAATAAAAATGCCCAGAGCCATGTTTGAGAACTAGAAAGGAAGCCAGTGTCACTAGATCTTAAAGAAATGATTATTAATAACCAACATCTTGGGGAAATTCAGATCTCTCCTCTTCTTCTGAAGTCCTGAAATTTCAGTTTCTCTGAAGGACCTTACTGATAATCAGATTGCCTTAACTCTCCTCAGACACTGGTCAGAGGCTACCCAACCTTACAAGGAATTTAATCTAAGGTGGGGAAGCCCATTGTGCTCTACTCAAACTTGGATGGAGACAGATCCTTTTGTCTAGACAGCTCAAGGCTGGAAAGGGGTGGGGGGATCCTCAGATAGTTTCTCTGTCTAAGGATGACATGATGTCACTTGCAGCCCTTCAATGAAACATTTACTCTTTGGAAAGAGTGTATATACTGTGAGCCTGATGCCGTAACTGTCTTTGGTCTAGAAGAGACAGCCAAATGACCATCCTTTTATTAATAACCTGCTATTCTTATAAATAAAATGATTAAATTACCCAGAAACTATGTCTCTAGAACCTTTTTTCAAGGGTCTCAAATTCAAGGGTAGGTGGTGGGATGTAAGGTATAAGAAGACTAGAAATGTTGGGGAGAGGACCTGACTAGGTTATGAAGGGCTTTGAATGCCAAAAAGAAGATTTCATTTTTAATCATGAAGCCACTCAAGTTTATAGAGTAAAAAGGGTGGAACGATCAGATCTATGCTTTAGGAAAATTATTGTCAGCTGAATGATGGACCAAAGAGTCCTTGGTAACAGATTGGCTGGAGGGGGTAAGAGATAATGAGGTACTGAGGATGACACCTAGGTTGCCACATGGGGACTAGAAGACTGGTACTGCCCTGCACAATATAGAGAAGGTAGGAAGAAGGAAGAGTTTGGGGAGAAGAATAATGAGTTCAGTTTGGGATGTATTGAAGATGCAAGGGAGCAGCTAGGTGTAGCAGTGGATAGAGTGCCAGGTCTGGAGTCAGGAAGACTCTCACTTAAGAGTTTGAATTTGCTTCCATCACTTACTAGCTGCATGACCCTGAGAAAGTCACTTAACTCTATTTGCCTCAGTTTCCTCATCTGCAAAAAAAATAAGCTGGAGAACAAAATGGCAACCACTCCAGTATCCTTGCTAAGAAAACCTCAAATTGAGTTACAAATAGTTGGAGGTGATTGAAAAAAAACCACTCACCTTACAAAGAGATATAAGACCAGAGGTTAGCAGAGAGGTTAGGGCTGGATGAACAGATGTGAGACAATACTAAAATACAGAGGTAATAATTTAATCCATACCATCCCCAGAGAAAGTGGTGTCACCCACTTGAAAACTGAAGCCCTACAACTACCCCTGTTCACCTCCACATAATAGCACCTATTCTACGCAACTGATGGGCTTATAACACCACAAAATAGTAGCCCAGGAGTAGGAGGAGGTATAGCACATTAATAAAAATCAACCTGAACTTTCACAATTTGTCTACCGAAATATTTACCAAAGTAACTCATGATTTTAGGCACCAGGAACATGTGGGTACCTGCTTACTTCCTGTGGAGTTTCTGCCTGCCTCATCAAGTGCAGAAATCTGAGTTCTCTTTCTGGCTTTATTGTTGACTTACTGAGTCACCTTGGGCAAGTCACTTCTTTGGGCTTCAATCTAACCAAAATCAAAATGGGCAAAGCAAGGCTTGACCTGATTTCCATCACCAAGTTTAAGGGAGTCTTTTTAGTGGTTTAAAGAACTTCCAAGAAGACATGCTTAACTTCCAAGAGGAGGCTTGACTTGTCTAGCTGTCCACCTGTGTAGTGAAGGTTTCACCAGCCAGCTGAAAATCTGATAGAGATTGCAAACGGTCTCTCTCCAGCGTGGATTGCTGACTGATGGCTAGGTTCAGGACATTTCAACTTTTTGTGGAATTATGGAGTCCTGGCTGAGTCAGCCATTCTGTAAAGGGTTCAAAGTTGTGATCATAAGCAATCAAATTCAGCAGATCATTGGTGAGGTATTTTAGTACTAGTCAGCAGAATTCTAAATGCTGAGAGAGGTCTTAGAAATCATTTAGGGGAAACAGAGGTTGGGAATAGAGAAGTGATTTGAACAAGGCCACATAGCTAGTAGATGGCCAAGTTATGACTCAAACCCAGATTTCTTGACTTCTAGTTTTGTGTTCATTCTACTATACAAATCTGCCTTTCAGTAATGTTTTATACACACACACACACACACACACACACACACACATATATTTTATAAATATATATATAAATACATACATCTATAAATTATGTGGGTATATTATGTATATGAGAATTAGAACTTCTGCAGAACTCTCCAGAGACAAGACTCTATCTATCTAAATCACATCCAATTTCATCTGAAAGTCAGTGTTGTACTAAATAGAGAACTAGACTTTGAGTCAGGGAAATTGAGTTCAAATTTTGACTCAGACACATAGTTTATGTCACACTTAGTTATGTGACCCTGTTGGAGTAATTTAAAAGCCTCAGTCTCTTCATTGATAAAATGGGCATAGTGCCACTGGGTAGCACCTCTGAGCTACTCTGTAGTGAGAATAAGCTTGAGTAACTTAATAAGATATGTTAAGCTTATAAGTAGGGATATGTTTATCAATTTAGCATAAGTAATTCCATTTTGTTTTAAGTCATTGTTCTGTGACTGAACTGGTTTGAGTGTGTTTTCTAAAAATCATTTTTCAATATTAAGATAAGCACCTGTGTGATATTATGTAGTAAACAAAATGTGTGTATTCTTAACCAACGGATAGATTTGTGTGGAGTCATTATTAAATAGACTTCAGGGCCATCTCCAGTCATCCTCAGCTATATCTTGTCACTGGACTAGATGGCTCTGGAAAAGAGAATAAGGCTGGTGACTTTGCACAGCCCTGCCTTGGGTAATGGCATCACATCCCTGACCATGATCTGTTGATCCTCTTTGAAAATGAAGGACAGACAACAACTTCTGTGAGTAGAAATAGGATCTGCCCCACTGGGGTCCCAACTGGAACTGGCCAGTTGGGCAACACAGCTTCTTTCTTCCTCTTCCTTCCGATCTTCCTTCCTTCCTTCCTTCCTTCCTTCCTTCCTTCCTTCCTTCCCTTTCCTTCCCTTGGTCCACATAGGGAGGGTATCATACCCTTACCTGCAGGTGCTCTGACCAAAGGAACATAAATTTTGATCACTAAAACCTCAAAAGATATCTTGGGATTTGTGGACTAGATATTTTTCTTAAGGGGCATGCCTTAAACCCAAATCACTCTGGCCAAATCATTGATTGGCCAACAATAGGTTCCAGGCCAAAATGGGCCCTGACCAACTCAGAGTGAATTAAATAGCAATTGTTTCTGTTTTGGCCAGAAACCTTGAGGGTCTTTTCCCTCCCAGACTGATTGATTTGTTTGTTTGTTTATTTACACTAGGTAAAAGAGGCCATTCAATCACTGAATAAGCATTGCCTCAATCAAACTGAGACCTGTTAAAGGCCCTAGCTTAAAAAGACCAAGCATCCAGGGCCATCTTCAGTTGTCTTGATTCACATCTGGCCACTGGACCCAGATAACTGTGGAGGAAAAAGTGAGACTGGTGACTTTGCACAGCTGTTCCTCACTTAAATCCAATTTACTCACACATCATAGCATCACTTCCCTGACATCATAGTCCTCTTCAAGAATGATGGACAATCAGCAACAACATTAAGAGAGACCATAACTAAGAAATATTACAAACAACTTCATCAGTAATTTGGAAACAACCCACCAATCAAATGATGCGTTAAACTACTTAGGAATACCTATAGCTAAAAGTATAAAAAGTCCACATGAGCCTTTTACCATCAGTCTATTCTAAGGGTCGAACTAGGGTTAGCTCCTGTGTTCCCTGAACTTGAGACTTGATCAAGCCTGTATTGACTCAATAATTGGTTGACAGATTTTGGAGACTTTGGAGAATAGCCAGAGGACCACATGGAGGGAGACATATGGCCTCAGGCTGAGCAGATCTTGTCTAGCATGATAAGAAGAAATCTACTGGAAAATCTAAAACATCAGGGTGGTGATTGTCCTTACAAGATATTATTTGTACTGCTTATAAGCTTTGAGAAATATAAGCCTAGTATAGTTCTAGTGAGCATTCAAAAAGGTAAATTAGCTTATGCTTGCACCATATGTTACCTTTTTCTCAGACTTGTTTTTGAATTCATGAATGGAATCTCCAGAGGCTGTCTACCCCACAGGTTCTAAGGGGCTGTTCTATGGGTACCCATTACTAAAACTATAGTTCCATAAGTCCCTATTGAGTGCTTCCCATTTACAATCAGACAGTAGACAAAATTAGTTCTTACACAAGGTATTTAATAGGGTGACATAATAGAAACAGTAACTGTAAACCAAAAATAGTCTGACTCTGAAGACTTCACCACCATGCATGGCTGGAATGTCTGGGCTGGGGAGAGACATGGTGTTAGGGCTGGGGTCCAAGCACACCATCATTCCCACTCATTTTTAGCTCCCTTTTATGTGTGGTCTTCCCCCAATTAGAATGTAAGTTCCTTGAGGGTGAGGACTAAAGATCTTTCTTTGTACTTTGTATCTATATCCCCAAGTCTTAGAACCTTGCCAAGCCCACAGTAAGCACCTAATAAATACTTGTTACTGGCCTGCCTACAAAACATGCCCCCTATAAGCCTAGAGAAGACTCTTCTGCAGTTATACACATTATCCTTGAGATGAATGGACTCAGACCTAGAGTACAACACTGGTGAGGCCTACGTGCCTGGACATATCAGGAGCCAGCTCTAATGGAGAAAGCTAAATTTTCACTGTGAGCATTTATACATCAGAATTGACAGACACTACAAATCACTGCTCAATTTATGGTTTTGTTGATTGGCTAGACTTAAGAAAGTGATGAGAGAAATCTTTGGTAATAGAGATGTGCTGCCCAGCACCTGATTGAAATCAGCTTCTCAGATGCACTCTTCTTGGTCTTCTAGGGGCATAGAAAGTCCTATTCAGGTGGAATCTGTTCCTCTCAGACTTGATGGGTGCCTAAGACCACACAAAATGCCATACCCTAAAAACTTCCTTGCCAAATGATAAGGTTGATGTAAGGCTAATGTCGGGAGGGGGAAGAGTTATAGATCTTCTCCTCTCATTAAAAGGCCTCAGACACCTTTTGTTAATTTCTAATGATGCACAAGGTCATGAGGTCCTGCCCTCTAGCCCTGAAAAGAGTATATATACTCTGAGATGAAGTTTTGCTTTGGAGTTTATTTTTTGGTATATTTTCTTTTTGTAATTTCTGTTTGTATTTTCTCTGAAGTTCAGGGTGTTGACTTTTTCCCTTGAAAAGTGAATGATACATGTGCTTGATTAAAGTAGATTGTTGACCCCTCAAAAGTTGCCTTCCTTTTAGAAAAGCAGATCTAAGAACCTGTACAGCAGGTCCTCCTGTGTATGCTAGAGTCCTTACTGTTCCACAGGTACACCTCCAAAAGGTGACAAGGTTCAGAGAAGTTATGTCATTATATCCTTATGGCATATTTTTTACAGTGTTAAGGCATTTGTTAAATGTTCAGTGAATTCAAGAGTTTCTCTCTTCATCACAATAGCTGTCTGTATTTTGTTTAGAGTGCTATTAAACATTTTCCAACACACCATTGTCCATGTGTCAGATACACATGCAGCAAAGGCAACTCACAACTCTCTATGAAGCTGTCTTTGGGTGTACTGTCTCTGCTGATCAAGGTGCTCAGTTGGGTTCTCAGGGTCTGCTTCTGTCTGTAGCAGGCTCTCTTCTTTGCTGCCAGGGGTTCTCCATTGAATACAGAAAGGCAGTCACTCAAAGAAGAAAGCAGCAACTTTCTTCAGAGACCCTGTCCCAAGCCCTACGTCTCCTCCCTACTGGTTGAGTAGATCCACTTCAAAGTAACTTGGCTAATAGGAGGAGAATTAGGGGACTGGACTAAGATTGAGAAATCCTATCCTTTCTTCCTCTACTATTTAGGCAGCTGTACCCTGCAATGTCTTCAACTCTCTGAGATTAAACCGTTTAAAGCCCTGCAGAGGGCATGACTACTTTATGTGCTTAGTTTGTAGAATTGGTCCCTTTAATTACATCAGTTAATTTAATACATACTTAATACCTTGTGACTATATTCTGGGATATCTTTGATGGAGGAGGAGGCCAAAAATCAATTTGCCTACCTGGAGATAATGATATAACTGTGGCAATTTCACTGGGTTGTTGTAAGGGTCAGATGAAATAATGCATGGAAAGTACCTTGGGTGTCCCAAAAATCTTAGTGCAGTCTTAAGCTATTATAAATAAATATCACTTATTAGAGGCAGATAGGACAGCTAGGTGGCACAATAGATAGAAGGTCAGACCTAAAGTCAGGAAGACTCATCTCCAGCCTCAGATACTTACTAGTTGTGTGACCCTGGGAAAGTCACTTAGCCCTGTTTGCCTTATCTTCCTTATCTGAAAAATGAGCTGGAGAAGGAAATGGCAAACCATCCTAGTATCCTTGCCAAGAAAACCCTACATGGGGTCACAAAGAATCAGACATGACCAAAAAATAACTGAGTAGCAACAAAAAGAGGCAGTTAATGGATAGAGAGCCTAGCCTAGAGTCCACAAGGCCCAAGTTCCAATCCGGTAGATTTTAGCTACGTAACCTTGGACAAGTTACTTAATCTCTGTCTGCCTCAGTCTGTTCAACTGGAAAATGGGCATAATAATAGCATTTACCTTCTGCAGTTGTGAGGACCAAATGAGATGATATTTATAGAGCACTAAGCTTAGTGCCTGGCACATAGTAGGTGCTCCATACATGCTTCCTTCCTTCCTTCCTTCCTTCTTTCTATAATCTGCAAAATGAGGTTAGACTAAATAATCTCTAAGATCCCTACCAGCTCCAGGGTCTAGGACTGATGAATTTCTTTCCTGTTCTTCAAGTAAGTTCTTCCTCAAATCTAACTTAAATTACTCTTTTTGCAGTTCAGAGTTTATATCGCCCAGCTGGCCCAGGGGACAGAGTATCAGACCTGGAATCAAGGAAAGCAGAATTCAAATTCTACCTCAATTGCTTAATTAGCAGGCTTCTAGGAGCCAAGATGGCAGAGTAAGTAGTAAGTCACATTCACTTTCCCTTATTGACCTCTCAAAACCTAGAAAATATCATCCCAGGAAAAATTCTGGAATAGTGAAGCAAGCAGAAAAATGGAATGGAGGCTTGGACGATCAGAGGGAAAAGTTTCTTTCTCTGGTGGAAGGGGAGCACAGTCCAAGACTTGAAGACATCCTGGTAAGCCCTACCTCAGCAAACCAGTGGGAGATCCTGAGCCCCAGGGTGGTGGAGCAGGCAAACTCCAACACCAGGATGCCCAGGTGCCTTGACACAGCAAAGCTGACTCCAGACTGGAGAACCACCAAACCTCCCCATGCTTCAGTGCAGCCCCAGGTAAGCAGATGTCCTCCACTGGCCAGACCCTTCCCACCCTGTGAACTTCAGTGAAGCCCTGGGGGAACACAGAAAAACTCCACATGGCCTTAGTACATACCAGCCACCACTACCAGGATCCCAGCTCAGCACCAGATAAGCTGCCTGACTCCTACAGCCTCTAGCTGCCAGCACCTGAGGCCTCAGCACACAGCAGTGCCCCCTGCACTCCAGCAGGAGAGCCCAACTCTAAAAGCCAGAAATTAGGTAAACACCATGAACAAAATGCAGAAACAGATACTGACCATAGCTTGTTTCTATGAAGGCAGGGAAGATCAATACACAAATTCAGAAGGGGGTAGTATTCCCAATATGCCTACATCTGAAATCTCAAAGGGGAATATGAACTAATCTCAAGCCCAAAAAACCTTCTTGGAAGAGCTCAAGAAGGATTTTTAAAAGTCAAATAAGAGAGGTAGAAGAAAAATTGGATAAGGAAATGAGAGGTATTAAGGAGAGAGTCAACAACTTAGAAAAGAAAGGACAAAAATTGACTGTAGAAAATAATTCCTTAAAAAATACAATTGACCAAATGGGAAAAAAGTCCACTGAAGAAAACAACTACTTAAAAAGCAGAACTAGCCAAATGGAAAAGGAGCCACAAAAACTGACTGAAGAAGAGAACTCCTTAAAAAGTAGAATTGACCAAATGGAGAAGGAGGTACAAAAACTAACTGCAGGAAACAATTCATTAAAAATTACAGTAGAGCAAGCGGAAGCTAATAAGACATCAAGAATCAGTCAAACAAAATCAAAAGAATGAAAAGACAGAAGATATTATAAAATACCTCATTGGGAGAACAACTGGCTTGAAAAATAGATCCATAAGAGATAATTTAGGGTCTACCTGAAATCCATGTTTAAACAAAGAACCTCAACATCATCTTTCAAGAAATTATCAAGGAAAACTGTCCTGAGGTCCTAGAACCAAACAGTAAAATAGTCATCAAAAGAATCCCCCAATTATCTCCTGAAAGAAGGGATATTTTAGCCAAATTCCAGAATTATTAAGCAAAGTTGCTTACTAGCTGTGTGACCTTGAGTAAGTCACTTACCCCTGTCTGACTCAGTTTCCTTTAAATGGATGTAATAATAGCGCCTGTCTCCCAGAGTTGTTGTGAGGATAAAATGAGACAATATTTGTTAAAGGTTTTATAAATGTTTGCGGTTGTTATTTTCCTTTGTTTTTGAAGAGTTAATGTGCTTACTCATCCCAAGGTAATGTGCTTACTCAGTAGTGAACTGGATTTAAGTGAGGCAAAGATGCAGGGTCTTCAGCTTCATTGTCTCTTTAAGAGTCATCAAGGTCTACTGGCAAGACAAAAGTCAGGATAATTGCCAATGGCCCTGGATGCAGTGGATGGCTTTGGCATCTTCAATGTCTGACCAAGCTCTAAGCACTCAACAGAGCCTGTTTCAGGTACCACATGTCTCCCCCAAGCATGTGAAGACTTCCCCCATCCCAAAGTCCATATAAACCTTAGAGCATTATGTAAATATATAATGGAATTCCTTTTGGCCATTCTTTGTGAAACTGGCACGCAGTTCATCACTTCTCACTATTTTAAAAATTCTCTTTGTAAACTACAAAACTGGCATCTTTGAAAGCCAACAGACAAGACTTCTTTTATGTTGGCCAATCAGACAGAGATTCCAGCTGCTGCCTTCCTGCCATGCCTAGGTAGGACATAACAGTAGGGAACCTACCTCCTCTACTATGCCTTTTCTGCTGGCCTGTTACTCCCACTCGTCTTCCAGTAGGCTTTGTGGAAAAATTCTGACTGCCTGGAATTTCCCTTCTCATGCCAGTAGACGCCTTCCTTCCTAGATCTTCCAGATACCTGAATGTGACTGCTACAATCAGCTATGAATAGACTTCATATCATGACCATAAATCAGCTTGGCATGCAATATATAACCGTTTGTCAAAGTCTCCCCTCCTGTGTTAGCTCTCTCTCTTTGCTTATCTGCTGCTGGAGACAGAAATCTCAAGTTTAATTAGGGCAAATTAATTATTGAACTTCCTCTGCAGACTCCTCTTGGGTACAGAGTAATCAATCACAGGAGGCAGAGGTCCTGGCTCCCTGATGGCTCATAGATAAGAGAAAAGACCAGTTGGGTGGCTTTGGGACTTAAGCCTTGCCCCATGCCCTACCTAGTTAGCTACAAAGAAGTGGGAGAGGCCCACTCACTCTAAATCCTCAGTATTGAAAAGTTCTCCTTTGCCCAGAGGTGTACTCACAGAACAGCTGAATGAAACCCTCCTTCTCATCAGGACCAATAAGCAAAAGTTTTTTCTGTCTATTCTAGCTCTCTCTAATCTCTCCCTTCACTCACCTAGGATTTTAGGATTGAGATAAAGGTGGAAGGGCCTTTGGAGATCTCCTTTTTAAGGAGAAAGATTAACCCTTTCATTTTGCAGATGAAGAAACTGAAACTCAGAGAGGGTAGTAACTTGCCCAAGGTTAACAAGCATAAGAGCAGGGATTGGAAACTAGGCTGGTTTCCTCCAAATCTGGAGTTCTTCCAGGAGTGTTAACACAAAGGAAGGAACTGGCACTAGTGAATTGCTATCCAGGGAGATATTTGGAGCCAGGGACCCTTCTGGTACCACTAATATCTGCATGGTTTACCTGTGCATCATCAACTTTTAATAGTCTTTGGAGGGGGGCGGGGTTGGGGGTGAATGGAGGTCAAGGTCTGGAGCTGACATTTCATTTTTTTTGGAAAATTCTTCCACTAATGCAAACCAACAATTTATCTATTATGTTCTTAGAGGGTTGTAAAGGGCGGTAGCATTCAAATGTTTTTGATTACACATTCCTGTCAATAAAACAAAACAAACTTTTGAACACATACTCCCAATATGCGTATTTATATATTATGTACATGTACTAACATGTAAACAAAACATGTAAAACAAAAAACTCTATAAAAGATGAGTTAAAGATGAAATAACATTTGATCTTAGATTCACAAATCGCCCCTGGAGTTTACCGGATAAACACGGTTAGACCCGTAACTTAAGAACATCGACTATTTTGGGGTTAGAGCCCAGTCTCTAGGAAAAACCTGCTACAGCAATGAAGGGGTCTGGGAGACAGTGGGTGGATGTGAGAGGATGGGGGGAAGGGAAGGAATTTTCCAAGTGGCACCTCCACATTTGCTGTTGTGGATGCCCAAGTAATAGTTAGGTAATTTGAAGTCTCCAGAGGGAATCTCTGCTACAAAAGTAGAGGGTGGGTGGAAACTCGCATGGGAGGATATTGAGGAATAGAGGTAGGCACCGTTGAGTTGTAGACAACCCCCCACAATTGACTATGGGGGATGGTGGTGTGTCTGGATGTGATTCAGAACTTCTGATTGGTTGATCATGGACATCCCTTAAGGTCTGACTATGACTCTCTTAGGATAAGGCCACAGCTCTGATTTTTGGAGACTGCTGACCTAGGAGCAATTTGCCCACTATCATATAGCTAGTAAGTGCTAGATGTAGGACTTGAACCTTAAGAAATTAAGCCAGAGCGGCAGCTAGGTGCACATTGCATAGAACACTGGCCCTGGAGTCAGGAGGATCTGAGTTCAAATCTGGTATTAGACACTAGCTATGTGACCTTGGACAAGTCACTTAATCCCAACTGTCTCTAAAAAAAACAGAACTTAGAATTTAAGGCCTTAGTGCCAAATGTATTTCTGTGCCACAAGTAGGGCTTGATTGGTGCAAACACTATTATCTCAGTTTTATAGATGGGGAAAGTGAAGTCTGAAGAGAGTCTGATTTCCTCAAGTTTACACAGTTAGAATTTGAACTCAAACCTAAGTGACATCAAATGTAGAGCTAGGCACACTGCCAATAAACACTTGTAGATGAAAAAATGGTATATCTAACACTTTCCTTTTAGAAAAAAAGTTTTCAATGAACATTTTTCTCTCCCTCTCAACCCCACGGAAAACAATTAAACAAACCAATAAATCTCTAGTACTAAATGTACATGATCAAGTAAAACACTCCTCCTTTGGCCATACCCAAAAATGTATGTTTCATTAGGCATCTTGTATCTGTCACCTTTCGGTTAGGAAATTTGTGGCATGTTTCATCAGTGGTAGGTACTCTGAAAACCTAGTGGATCATTGCATTGTTCTTTTATAGTTCTTTTAAAGTTGTCTTTGTGATATAATTATTGCAGAAATTGCTCTTTGACTTCTGCGTAATTATTCAGAATCACTTCTCACAAGTCTTCTCAGGTTTCTCTGACACCACCCATTTTGTAATTTCTTATAATAACTCCATGATATTCCATTACATCCATGCACCATAATTTGTTCAGCCATTCCTTGGTTAATGGGCATCCTTATCAGTAAAAATGTCTTTTGCTTCCAATTTTTTACTATGACTACCAAAAGAGCTGTTATATTTTTCAAACATATAGGTCCTTTCCCTCTTCCTTTGATCTCATTGAGGGTATACCAGAGGTGATGAATTCATTGCTGGTCAGCATTGTCAGCAAAATTCCCAAATATGATCCCAAATAGATTAAAATATAATTGGAAAATGTTTAACAAAACTAAATAAAAAGACAATATAATATAGATAATATTAATTTGTTGTTTCCAAACTCAATATGTAGTTTGTAGTTTCTATTTCAGTTTGACACCACTGGTGTACACCCAAGACTTTCCAAAGCAACCTTCAGGGAACCCCAACACCCTAGAGTGGAACTAGCAAAGCCCTGCCCACTCACTTCGGCTTCTTTGTTCTGATAATAGAGCATGGGAGAGGCAGGTTCCTTCTGCTCTGCATTTTCTCTAAACACTCAACATCTGGAAAAGAGCTTTACAAAGGTCTCCTTTGTAAAGCTCTCGAATGACTGGCAATAAAACAGCACTTGTTCCTGCAGTGCTGAGAGTGGCAGGGAAAGGAAAAAGAGAGAGGAAAGAGAAAGGGAGGGAGGGAGGGGGGGGAGGAGAAAAGGGAGAAGGGGAGTGAGGGAGAGAAAGAGACAGGGAGAGATGGAGAAAAGAAAAGAGAAGAGGAGGAGAAGTGGATTTGAATTGTGAGAGAAGGCTCCTCTGTCTCTGATCCCTTAAGCTTCCAGTTTTCTTTGAAATGTGGAGTTCTGGGCAGGGAGAGGTGATATTGTTCTTGTTACCAACTTAAAGAGATAGCCCTTAATTTCTTCCTTTCCTGTCTTGAGTATTTCTTTTTCTACTGAAGGTGTGTGTTCCCTTTCTTTCAACAAATGTTTATGAGGGTGCCAGTTTTACTGGGAGCCCTACCATCACAGTACCAGCTCTGCACAACCACTCCACACCAACCAAACAACGCTCAGTCCTATCTCCAGGTTCAGCTTTAACCCACAGAATTTAAGCTGTGGAATAGGGCCTGTTTCCATCCGGAGAACAGAAAGTCTTATAGCTTTCAAGGAAAGAAAGTCAAGAATAATTTTCATCTCCATAGGTAATAAAGACAGAGGAAATAGACTTCAGCAAGAAAATGAGTTGGATTAGAAGGGACTTCAGGCTTCCCAGGATTGGATCTTCAGATGTACTACAGATCTGTCAAGTCAACTCTTCATCAGACACCAGACCCTGAGCCATCTGCAAGCCAATCTAAATTACTCTTGTTCATGCAGAATCAGAGAACTTCAGAGCTGGACTGAGACTTGCAGGGGTCATTTGGATCATCTTGTGTGTGTTTGTCCTTTTCTTTTCGAAGAAGACCATGACAACAGAGATATGATGACATGACTTGCACTTGACTTTGTTTTGAGTGAGGGAGGGCTGTGCAAGGTCATCAACCTCACTTTCTCTTCCTGAGCCATCTGGATATGGTGACCAGATACTCATCAGACTGACTGGAGATGGTACAGAATGCAATGCCATATTTCAAAATGTATGAGAGCCCCATATATCAAAGAAAATGTTATAAGAAAATTAGAGAAAATAGAGGTACCTTTCATAACCAGGAGATGGATAAACGAGGGAGACTGTTGTCCTTCATTCTCAAAGAGGATGGTGACATCAGGGAGTTAATGCCATGAGAGACAAATGAATTGGATATAAGAAAGAGAGGGTCATCCTCATTTTCTCCTCCAGAGTCATATGGGCCCAGGGGTAAGACATAGATCAGGACAACTTACTGCAGTCAGGAAGATCAGTAACAGGTAACCTGGCTGGTATTGTGGAAAGGGCATCAACCCTGAAATCAGAGGAGATGCCTTCAAATCCCAAATTTGTGACCCTCCTTGGACAAGTCATTTATTCTCTTTGGGCTTCAGTGTTTTGTTTTTTCCTTTTTGCTTTCTAACACTTAGTATGGTGCCTTGCACATAGTAGGCACTTAATAAATCATTGATTGATTATAAAATGGTAAGGTTTGGACTAGATGACCTCTAAGAGCCCTTCTAACTTGAAATTGCAGGGTACTAGTTGGCTGTCTATCCAAATCTTAGAGACCTATTGGGATGGAACTATTTAACTTCCTTTCCAATTGTCCAGAATCTTTCTTTAGGTCTAGAAACTTTTCTTGATGAAGTATAGGAGTCTCTTGCCTCTAATTTTCTACTCCAGTTCTACTGCTAGATAGAAGAGGGGAAGAAACAAAAAGGGACCACGAGGTTAGTATATACCAGTGCTTTCATGACAACACTTTTAGTGGTAGCAAAATACTGGAAACAAAGTGAGTGCCTATAGTTTGGGTGAATGATTGAACAAGCTGTGGCATGTGAATGTAATGGAATACTATTGCTTGGCAAAAAAAAGCAAGACTATAAAAAAATTTTTGAGAAGCATGGAAAAAATTTTTTTAAATGATATTTTATATTTTCCTAATTACATGTGAAGACAATTCTTAACACTCATTTAAAAAATTTCCAAACTTTCTCCCTCCATCCCCCCCTTCCCTTCTCCCTAAAATGGTTAGCAATTTGATATAGGTTATATATGTGCAATCATATAAAACACATTTTTCTATTAGTCTTGTTGTGAAAGAAGAAACAGAACAAAAGAAAAAAACCATGAAAAAAATAAGAAAATGAAAAATAGTATGCTTCAACATGTATTCAGCCTCCATCAGTTCTTTCTCTGGATGTAGCTAACATTTTTCATCATGAATTCTTTGGAATCGTATTAGCTTAATGTATTGGTGAGAATAGCTAAGTCATTCATAGTTGATCATCATTCAATATTGCTGTTACTGTATACAATGTTCTCCAGGTTCTACTCACTTCACTTGCATCAGCTCGTGTAAGTCTTTTCAGGTTTTTCTGAAATCTGCCTGTTACTCATTTCTTAGAGCACAATAGTGTTCCATTAAATTTGTATACCACATTTGTTCAGCCTTCCTCAGTTGATGGGCATCCCCTCAGTCTCTAATTCTTTGCACCACAAAAAGAGCTGCTATAAACATTTTTGTCCAAATAGGTCCTTTCCCCCTTTAAAACAAATCTCTCTTTTTTTTTTTTAAATGCAGACCTAGTACTGGTGTTCTTGGATCAAAATTTGCTTGCCTTTGGGCACAGCTCCAAATTGTTCTCCAGGATGGTTGGATCAGTTCACAACTCCACCAACAATGTATTAGTGCATGGGAAGATTTATATGAACTGATGCAGGGTAAAGAGAGAAGAACTAGGAGAAAAATATAAATCAATAGTTACACTATTGTAATGGCAAACCTACTTCAGTATCTTTGCCAAGAAAACCCCAAATGGGGTCACGTAAAGGGAAACACCTTGAAGAGGCAGTCAGACCCAGTCAGACCCAGTTTAACTAGAAACACAAATCTAAATCCTAAAAAACAGGTCATCAGTTGTATCTCCCTCTTTCTTAGATAGGTAGGGGTTCTAGAATTGAGATTGGAACATCAACTATGCTGTCCTTCACTTTTGCTTAACTGTCTTTGTTACAAAAGAAGATTCAATGGAGAGGGCGGAGGGGTAGTGAAGGAAACAGAAATATCTATATAATAAACAAAAAGCATCAATAATTTTTTTAAAGTAAGGAAGTCAGGAGAAGATGGGAAAGGATGAAGAGCCAGGCACAGGAATGTATAATCTCTTTTCATTTAAATTTCTGGTAGAAGCTTCTGTTTTAGAAGTTATTACTCTGGAGGAAGCAATCTTTATGGCTTGGTCACATTCCAGCTGGAACAGGTGACTAAAGAGGCTTTGTAATTTCCCTTTCTCCTCCCAATTCCACTTGTATTTATTTATTTCATTTTTTTAAAGAAGAGGAAAAAGTCTTGTTTTAGGAGATCTCAGTGTGGAGTACTGCTTGGAGGTAAGGAATTGAATTAGATGATTAATAATAATTGTCACTAACATTTTTATAGACTTTAAAGTTTGCAAAGGCTTTTACCTCCACTATCTCATTTAGGAGTCTTTCCTTTCATATCATGACTTTAAATTTTCCCTTCATGTACCCTGCTCCACTTCCTATCATTTATCAAAATTCAAATTTTCAAGTGACTAGATTGTTTAGCTCAAATCTTGTTCATGAGATTAGTTGGTGTCTTTTAGGATCCAATAGCTGGCATCTGTTAGGATCCATTTAGAGAAGGTCTCGATTAAATGCAGCTGGAATCATAGGAAGCCAGTTTTGTTATCCCTCTGGTATATCTAGCTGCCCTGGGGTGGAGTAGAGGCTGAGTGGTCTTCCCAAGAAAGAGACCCTGTAGTGTGTATTTCAGGGGTTCTTCCTCTGACAAAAGGCAAAACTAGTAGATGCGGGAGATTCCTTAGCTAGATCCCTCCCCTCACTTCAATTAAAAAAGAAATTTAGGATATGATTTGAATATATATTCACTCTGAAATATTATTTAAATAGTAAAAACAAACTCTCTGTGTGTGTGTGTGTGTGTGTGTGTGTGTGTGTGTGTCTGTCTTCCTGTCTGTCTCTCTTTCTTTGGCTTGGTTGCTACCACCCCAGCTTGTACTGAGGGGAGAAAATCTATTCTTCCCTGTTGAGTTTGACTCAATAAACATTTATTAACTGTCTACTATTTACCTCTGCCTAATCATTTTTGAGAAGAAAGGACAAACAACAATAACCTGCCTAATCATTTTTTGAGATCCACAGTAGGTGGCACAATAGATAGGATGCCAGGGTGCTGAGTTCAAATTTGACCTCAGACACTTATTAGCTATGTGATTCTGGGTAAGTCACTTATCTCCATTTGCCTCAGTTTCTGCATCTGTAAAATGAGTCAAAGAAGGGAATGGCAAATCCACTCCAGTATCTTTGCCAAGAAAATCCCAAATGGGATCATGAAGAGTTGGACAAGACTGAAACTACTGAAAAACAAAAAATGTGCCAGGTACTGTGCTAGGCTCTGGGTGAAACAATCCCTACTCACCCAGAATTTATCTTCTAATGGGGAAAATAACAAACATAAATAGAATTTGCACAAATAAATGCAAAATAGTCAAACACATGGTCATTAGGGAGGTAGGAAGGTAGTTGAGGTGAACAGGAAAGACTTCACATTGAAGGTGATGCTTGAGCTGGAAGACAAAAATGCTACAAGGCAATCCTACTCCACTGAGGCAGACAAGGCTCATGGTAAATGGCTACATGGTTTAAAAGATGCTACCAGCAACACAGAAAAAACAAATAAATAAACGAATGAATGAATGAGATAATAAAACTTTCACCTGTCAGCTGCATTAGCTTTAACCAAGGGGGAAGGGGAGGGGAGACAAATAATTTTCCTTCCTTCCCCACTTCTCCAAACTGTTGGTAGTGGGAGGAAAGGAAGGAAGAAAGAAAGGGAGGAAAAGAGCGAAAAGGAAGGAAATAAGGAGGGAATAAAGGAAAAAGGGAGAGAGGTAGGGAGGAAGGAAGGAAGGAAGGAAGGGAGAGAAGAGGGAAGTAAATAAGTGCCTACTCTATGCCAGGCCCTGAGCTGATTGATTTACAAAGATTATCTCATTTGATGCTCACAACAACCCTAGGATGGAGGTGCTATAATTATCCCTCTTTTGTAGTTGAGCAAACTGCCACAGAATGAGGGTGAGTGACTTGACCAGAGTCACACTGCTGGTAAATGTCTGAGGTCACCTTTGAACTCAGGTCTTCCCAACTCAGGAAGTAACTTGGACAGATAAACAAAGGGTGACTTCCTTTCTCCAGGAATTGAGGGGGAAGAAAAGTTCTGTGGATTGTACTAGGACACCCCATCAAGCACATATTTGATGTTTTACCTACTCTGCTCTCAATTCCTCAGTTCCAGTCTCAGGCTGTCCATTCTTGGATCTCGTTCTAATCTCAAATCTCCATACTCTTCTGCTCACATATTTCAGGAAAATGATGGTCACTAACCATTAGTCTGCTCCCCACTGAGTTTATTCAAAATGGAGTTCCATAGTTTTCTCAACCCTCTCTCTCTCTCTCTCTCTCTCTCTCTGTTCCACTTGACTATCTCTGCTTCTTGCAGTGTCTGAGGCAATTTAAACCCTCTAACTTGGTCTTCCCATTGCTCTGCTTTCTTTCAGAAGGAGTGGAGTAAGGGAAGGGTTATATATATAGAATGAGGAAACTGAGGCTCAGTATCTTGCTTAAGATCATAGAATTCACATGGACTACCTGTGCCCAATCTATGGTAGAGCATTCCGAGTTCGTATTTTTCTGAGCAGTCATAGTCGGACACACTGAAACTTCACTTTATCATGGTGATGTCATTTTGGTCCTCTTGGAGAGCCAAGGACAACAACCAACCAATCACAACAAAACAGAAAGCCCAAGTCATCTCAATGACTCAAATTTAGGGCTATCTCCAAAGTTTAGTAATTGGAGAAAATAGCAAGTTGTACATAGTAGATTTGCAGATTCATGTGCAATTAAGTTTTTTATTGTACTGTGTTACAGAAATGCTTATTTTGTTTCGTGAGTTGAAAATAAAATAAATTTTTTAAAAAGAAAGAAAGTTACGTTGACTCAGTAACCCATTGTTCCTAGACCCTCTTGTCAATCAACGTTAGGGAAGGCTGTTGGGGAAAACAACACTGAATCTCCCACTTTTTGCCCTAACTGCTCTTTGTCACGCACCCCATCTATGACATATGTACCCCTACCTGTAAATTGTCACGTCCTTGCTTCCTTGGGGAGGAACTGAGATGCAAGGGCACAACCTCTTTCGCTGAGTGGACCTATCCAAATTGTCTTTAAAGTTCCCAATAAAAGCTGGCCCCACCTTGAAGTTGAGGCTCATCTTCAATGATCAGCCTGTCAACACATTGCTACTTTGGTGTACTTATTATAAACTCCTCTTAATTCTTTGTCCTGAGTTTTGCCTTGTTAATTTGGGTGAAAAGCCTAAAGGAAGAATATCCCTTTCAACATACTACCATAAAGAAGGGTGAATCAACCTGGGCAGGAGACAGAGTTGCTACAATTCAAATGTCAGAGAGAATGAAATATGCCAGCATGTATATAGCCAGAAAAGTGACAGTAGTCAATGGTGGGGAATCAGAGATTTCACACTGGACTCCTCCTCCCTTCTTGTGCTCAGGACTCCCAGGTCTCTCCTCATTACTAATAAAGCAATAAACAGAGCCAGAACTTGTACTCCCTTCCTTCCCCCTCCCTCCCCAGCCCCATATCAAAACTCGGTTTTGAAGTATAATCCTCAGAGGAGCAAACCAAGAAAAAGGTTTAGGGCAGACTTCCCAGAAGAGAATGATGTTCTGGATACCTTCCTTCTCCTCCCCCACATCTATGTCTCTTGGCCTAGCCCAGGGGAACAAAGGCGAGATCTTAACCACCAGGCTTCAGTTTGGCTCTGGCATGCAGAGTGTGTGATACACCTGTCTCCCACCATCAGGTAAATGAGTGGGTTAACAGGCCTAGGCCTGCCCTCTTCAACAATGCTCCCCATTGTATCTTCCCAAAGCTGCTTGACTAGGAAGCTAAATCCATCAGCGCCTGTCAGGGCCCTGAATGAACACCATGTTACCTATCATCCACGCTCGAAGGCAGTGCCTTAGGCTTCCAGCGAGCAGCTCTTTCTGACACGCAATGTGTCAGTCAGCACAACTGGAGGGAAGGGGATGAAAGGGGAAAATGGGGGGGGGCAGTTTCTCTGGAAGGAGAAACTAATCAGGGTCAAAGAAGACATCTTATAAGCACAGATGCTTACTTTCTTAAAACAAGACCAGAGAAGAGCATTAAAAAAACCATTAACCACTCCTGATGAAACAATTTTCAAATAGATGTGGTGTGTGCATATGTGCGTGTGTATGTGTGTGTGTGTGTACATAGCTAGCAATTAGGTCCCACGCTTTACATCTCCAAAACAAGAGAAGAGTTTGTAATAGAAATTGTGAAATGCAATTTCTTAGAATTTCTTTTAAATAAATTTTCTTTTTAAAAATCATATTAATAAACTCCAACAAATATAAATTCCCTAGATTTCCAAACAAAGAAATATTGAGTAGATGGTGTTCATCCCCACCTATCTGGAACTTTGGGTCACATTGGTAATGGCTTGGGTTCATATACACATATAATCACTCTCCCTCTAGACTGTTCTTTGGGGTGGGAGGTAGAGCTGGTGGAGGAGGGTAGGTCCCAAGAGGCAAAATAATAATAGCTTACAGTTGCACATGTGTCCCAAAAGTCTTTGTGCAGTTTCAAGCCATTAAAGACTAAAACTTTTGGGACAACTTATGTAATACGTAATATGTCTAATAGGTATTTTATCTCACTTGATCCATACAATATCCTGGTGTTTTGGGCTGGATAAGCATCATAATCCCCATTTTACAGGTGAGATCACTGAGTCATAGGCAAAATGATTTGCTTGAGGTCATACAACTAGCAAAAAACAGAAGTGAGAGTCAGACACAGGCTTTTTGACTTCAAATCCAGTGGTCTTATACTTGATACCCAGAGGTACAGATGAGGCAGAGTAAAATTTCATTGGTTGATAGACCTGTATCTTGACTCTCCTGAAGTCAAGAGTAACTGATGGCCATAGGATGGGCAAGGGAAGGGTCATCTCTGCTGACCAAGTAGTCATAGGATGGGCATAGGGCCATCTCCAGTTGTCCTGATCTATATCTGTCCATTGGAACCAGATGGCTCTGGAGGAAAAAGAGAGGCTAGTGCCTTTGCACAATCTCTGCCTCACTTAAAGCCAATTCACTTGCAAGTCATGGCGTCACCTCCCTGACATTATGATCCTCTTCAGAAACAAAGGAGAAGCAACATCAAGAGAAGCTAGAATTAGGTGTAGGGGCCCACTGCAGTCCAGTGGAAAGGGAATAGATCCCAGCCAGTACAGCATACCTACAACTGATTGGCCTTTTCTATAATTAATTGTAGCACCTGAGGCACTCTGAGAAAAGTTACTCCATATTTGAAGTGCTCTATGGTTCTGTATTATTCTACCAACTAATCAACAAGCATCTCTCAGTGCACTAGGTCAGAGGTATCAAATACAACCAACCCAAATTAAACTGTCATTGGGAAATATTTAATAAGATAAATAAACATACAATAAAACATAGATAATGTTAATATTAATTAATTGCTAATGATAATTCTTAGTCAATATGCACCAGCAGGGATCCTTATGTATGGTTTAGTGGCCCTTTTTTTTTTTTTTTGAGTTTTGACTCCACAGCTCTAGGTAACTCTCTAAAACACAGAGAAAGTGCCAGTCTGCTTGAGAAGAGAGATTACTCATCTGTGAAACCCTAAATCCAGTCCTTACGTCTACAGATGGGGCATGGTGTTAGTTTCTAGGGATACAAAGACAAAAAAAGAAAGAGAGAGAGAAGAAAGAAAGAAGAAAAAAGGAAAAAAGAAAAGAAGAAAGGAAGAAAAAAGAAAGGAAGGAAGAAAGGAAGAAAAAAGAAAACAAAAGCAAACCCTAACTCCAGGGTGAAGCAGACCTCAAAGACTCTGTGGAAGCTGGGAAGCCCAAAGTTGCAGGGAAGGTTTAAATTCCCACCCAGGTCTTATTTATTTATATATTTATATATAAACATATACAATTTATATAAAATTATACATTTATAATATATATTTATATATATGATATATATATATTTATCTTCCAAGACTTTTGTTTTCATTGTTGTTGTCCAGTTGTGTCATTCAGTTGTTTCAGGACAATTTGTGGCCCCATTTGGGATTTTCTTGGCAAAGTTCCTGGACTAGTTTGCCATTTCCTTCTCCAGATCATTTTACCGATGAGGAAACTGAGGTAAACAGGGTGAAGTGACTTGCCCAGGGTCACATAGCTAGTAAGAGTCTGCAGCCAGATTTGAACTCAGGTCTTCCTGACTTCAGGTCTGTTGATAGCTCTGTTTTGGGGGTCCCCAAATTTGAATGTTTATGCTTACTGATATACATTTCAAAGTACTTAGGCTGGGAGCTGCCCTCTCTACAAAACTGCTTAACTGCTGTGCAGTTCATGTGCTGGTACTCTTCTCTGAACCTTATATAATGTGAACCTCCCAGAGACTCAGAAAGGAACCACACCTTCTTCTGGCTCTTCCCTTTACCAAATGACCAAAGACTTCTTTTTAAAACTCAGGTTTTAGGGTTTGTTCTTATGACTAACAATGTAGAAATGATATGATTTAGCAACTGAGTGCAAAATGAGTCATGGTTCAGAATAAAGAATCAAGGATGACCCCGAAGTCATAACCTAAGTGTTTGGAAGGATGGTCGTCCTCTCAAACTCTACACTTCATTCATTTACACCTTGACCCCTCAATTCTCTCCCAGGCTATCTGTCTTGCATTAACTACTCTCTTCTCTTTTCCCTATCTTGACCCCTTGGTGAAACAATTTGACTCTACATTGTCCTCCTTTCTTGAATCCCTAGCTCCCTTATCATTTCAATGATTACACCTTAGGCTTAGATTACTCCCACTTCTCACCACCTTTGTACCTACCTGTGCTACAAAATAAAAGTGGAGAAAATCATGCAACTGCTCTGACTGGGTCTACTATAAGGTTACACAACCTCAACTGGGCTCTCACTGCTGCTAGGCAATCCTATTGTACCTCCCTCATCAACTCATCTCATAACTTTCCTCAACAGCTCTTCCAAATCTTTTTATCCCTCCTCAAACCTCCCATGGTTCCCCCTATAAGCTGAGAATCTTAGCTCTTATTTTATAGAAAAAAATTGATGACATTTGCTGTGAGCTCCCCTCCTCACCATCTCAAATCATTCATATTTCACTATATCTTCCTTCACCCCTGTCTGACAAGATGAGGTAGCCTTACTCCTTATCAAGGCTAACCGCTCCACCTGCTCATGATCCCACTCCATCCCATCTCCTCCAATAGATCACCCCCTCTGTCTCCCCTACTCTTTCACTTATTTTCAGTCTTGATTTGTCTACGGGCTCTTTCCTTCCTCCAAACATACCTGTCTCCCCATCCTCAAAAAACTCTCACTTGATCCTTCTATCCCTGCTGTTCTATATCTTTTCTGCCCTTTGTGGCTAAATTCCTTGAAAAGGCTGTCTCCAATAGGCACCTCCATTTTTCCCCCTCTAGTTTTCTTTCTCTTAAACAATTTATTATTTATTTTTAAGATTATCTTCTTTTTAAAATTTGAATTCCAATTTCTTTCTCATCTCATCCCCTATCCATTGAGAAGGTAAGCAATATATATATATATATATATATATATATATATATATATATATATATATATATATATATATATACATGTATATATACATATATATATATAAAATGCATATTAGCTACATTTTTTGAAAGTAAGAAAATTCTATTTCAATTTGCACTGAGTTTATCAGTTCTCTCTTTGGAGATGGACAGCATTTTTTCATTATGAGTTCTTTGGAATTGTCTTGGATCATTGTATAGTAGCTAAGTCTTTCACAGCTGATCATCGTTACAACACTGCTGTTCAGGTAGGTCTTGCCATGTTTTTCTGAAACCACCCCAGCATCATTTTTTATATCACAATCATATGCCACAATTTATCCAGTTGGTAAGTACTGCCTCAATTTTCAATTCTTTGCCACCACAAAAAGAATTGCTATAAATATTTTTGTACATATGGGACTTTTTTCCTTTTTTTGAACCTTTTGGGGTACAGATCTAGTAATGGTAATGTTGGATCAAAGAGTACGCAGTTTTATAGCCCTTTGGGCAAGTTCTGATGCAGTGCTTGGGTGCCTATGCTTGAACCCCAATTCTAAAATTACATTTCTCTCTAGAAATCACGTTTCTCCCTATCCTGTCCTTGAGAATTTCTCCTCAGCCCAAGGACAGCCTACCCTAGCAAAACTTTTATCTCTTTTCCTGATTCAGTAGCCTGCTGCACCAATAGAATTTATTAGTTTGAATCAGCTGTGTACTGGCTGAACTGGCTGTGTACTGGGTCATAAAGATATTTACTACTCACTGACCAATCTCATATGTATCCTAGACTTAGGCATATGTGTACTCCCTTACATTTATCTTGTCTAACAAGACAATGATGGGGGCAAGCTTGGGTATTTCTCAGTCAGCCCTG
Organism: Potorous gilbertii; assembly: GCA_028658325.1. Lineage (NCBI taxonomy): Eukaryota > Metazoa > Chordata > Mammalia > Diprotodontia > Potoroidae > Potorous > Potorous gilbertii. Next base: position 511,895,081 of record CM053770.1, read on the forward strand.
TTAGTTGACTTGGTGAAATTTCAGGCCTAAAACCACACTTCCACGTGGCCCCATCTTGGGCTATTTCCTGGTGAATCCTGGGTAAAATACCTGCACAGTAAATACTAAAAGTGCATATTTCTTTAAGAACTAACCACTCCCTAATCCCGCCCCAAATCACCTAGTTAGCATATTTGGCAGGGGTTTAGAACATCCTATATAAACTTTACCTGTACCCTTTTCAAATTGCAATAACAATAAATCTTTACCACCTTGACTTCGAGAATACTTGAGTCCTTGAATTCATTACAGATGAACTGCCCCTGGACTCTGGTCTTTGGGGAGGGGGTGTCTTAGAATTCAGCCCCTCCCCAACCCTCTTCAGTTCCAAGTTGTTCTCCAGAATGGTTGGACCAGTTCAATATTCTGCCAATAATTCATCTGTGTACCTGTTTTTCTCTCATTCCCTCCATCAGTTGTCATTTCTGATACGTGTGAAGTGGTACTGTAGAGTTGTCTTAATATGCGTTTCTCTAGTCAATTGTGATTTAGAACATTTTTTTCATAAGATGATAGGTAACTTTGATTTCTTCTTCTGAAAATTGCTTGTTTATACATCCTTTGACCATTTATCAATTGGGGAATGGATTTTATTTTTATAAATTTTACTCAGCTCCATACTCAGTATGTATATGAGAGCTGAGACATTTATCAGAGAAACTTGCTGCAAATTTATTTAATATTTGATATTAATTCATTGTCTAGGCCTGCAGTGCTTCTTAAACTCCATATGAAGTCACAACCCATAGTTAAAAAGTGTCAAAGGGGTCTGGAGTGGCAAAAATTTAAGAAGCTCTGATCTATGGGACCTTTTAGCAAAATGTAATTTTGATTACTTCCTTTTTTAGTTATGATTATATCCTTTAATTCAGTCTGTTTTTGTTTTTGCTTTGTCTGAGATCATGATTGCTACCCCTGACTTTTTACTTCTACTGAAGCCTATTAGATTCTGCTCCAGCAAAATCTGTGTGTCTTTCTATTTTCTGTATTTAAGTGGGTCTTTCTGTTTTAAGTGCATCTCTTGAAAATAACATATGATCGGATTTTGATTTCTAATCTATTTGGTTCTCTGATTCTGTTTTATGAGTGAGTTCATCCCATTCACATTCAGAGTTATGATGGCTATGTATTTCCCTCCATGCCATTTCCTTCTGTTTTTTTCTTCTCTTTTATCTTGTTGCTCCTCAAAAGTCTATCTTGCTTCTAACTACTTCCTCCCTTAATCTGCCCTCCTTTTTATCACCCTCCCCACAACTCTAACTCCCACTTCCATTTCACTTATTCCCTTCCTCTCCTGTCTCCCTATTGGGTAAGTTACACAGCTAAGTGAACCAATTCTAATGAGTGAGGTTCAAGCATTGTCTGCCACACCCATTTCCCCTTCTACACTTCCTTGTGTGCCTCTTTATGTGAAAACATTTTCCATATTACGCCTCTCTGTTTCCCCTTCTCTGAGTGCATCACTCTTTCTTACCTCTTCATTTACTCTGGAGAGCATTCCAACATAATCAACTCAGAGTCGTATACTCTGTCTATGTAAATGCTTTTTAATTACCCTAATAATGATAAAGTTCTTAGAAGCTATGCGTAACATCTTCCCATATAGGAATATAAACAGTTTAATTTTTTTGAATCCCTTATGGATTGCTCTTTCATGATTATCTTTTCATGCTTCTCTTGAGTCTAGTGTATAAAGGTCAAATTTTCTATTTGACTCTGGATTTTTGTCAGGAATGTCTGAAAGTCTTTTATTTCATTAAATATCTATCTTTTCCCTTAAAGGCTTACACTCAGTTTTGTTGGGTAAGTTATTCTTGGTTGTAATTCTAGATCCTTTGCTTTCCCAAATATCATATTCCATACTTTCAGTTCTTTTATTGTGGAAGTCTCTAAATCTTGCGTGATCCTAATTGTGGCTCCACAATATTTGAAGTGTTTCTTTCTGTATGCCTAAAGTATTTTCTCTTTGATTTGGAAACTTTGGAACTTGACTACAATATTCCAGGAAGTTTTCATTTTGGGATCTCTTTCTGGAGGTGATTGGTAGATTTTTTCAATTTCTACTTAACCCTCTGAATTTAAGATTGGGACAATTTTCCTTGATAATTTCTTGAAATATGATGTCTGAGCTTTCTTTGAGCATGACTTTCAGACAGCCCAATAGTTCTTAAATCAGCTTTCCTCTATTCCAATCAGTTCTTCTTTTGATGTTCATATTCTCTTCTACTTTTTTCACTCTTTTGACTTTTTAAAAATTGTCTCTTAATGTCTTATGTATTCATCGGTTTCATCTTACACAATCCTAATTTTTTTCTTTTTTTCCCCTTTTTTATGTTTATTTATTTTTGGTTTCCACAAAATTAGGAGTTTCAAATTTTCTCTTCATCTCTCCCCTCTCCCCACCCCAAAACACCATGAATTCTTCCCCCAGTCTGACCGCTCTTATATCACATCCCTCCCTTTCCTTTTTTCTTGTAGGGAAAAATTGATTTCTATATCCCAATCCTAATTTTTAAGGAATTATTTTCTTAGGTGAGATTTTTATACCTCTTTTTCCATTTGGCCAATTCTGTGTTTTAAGGAGTTTTTTTTCCTTCTGCGGATTTCTGTGCCTTTTTTACCATTAGGCCAATTCTGTTTTTAAGATGTTATTTTCTTCTTTATATATTTTTTGCCTCTTTTTACCAAGCCATTAATTCTTTTTTCACATTTTTTCTTGCATTACTTTCGTTTCTTTTCTCAATTTTTCCTTTACCACTCATCTGTGTCTTTATCTCTTCCAGGAATTCTTGTTGGGTTTGGATCCAATTAGCATTTTTCTTTGAGGCTTTACTTGTAACTGTTTTCACATTGTTATCTTCTGAGTTTATGTCTCGGTCTTCTCTGCCACTATAGGAGCTTTTTATTGTCAAGTTTTTGTGGTTGTTGTTGTTTGTTCGTTTTCCCAATCTATTTCTTGAATTTGAGCTTTATATTAAAGTTGAACTCGGCTCACCTGGAGCAGGGAGGCACTGTCCAAAACCTCGGATTTTTTTGTGTTGCTGTTTTCAAAGCTAGTTCTGGGGGACTTTAAGTTTGGTGCTTCCAAGGTGGTATGATTCTAGGAGAGATGTGGTGGTTACTGCTCTACTGATCTACAGAAGAGACCCCTGGTCCCCTTTATCTGCTAGTACTAGTGTTGTCTGCTGTGAAATACATGTGGACAATAGGGCTGCCAGTCAGCACTGGCTGTACCCAGTGCCAGTAAAGGGTCCACTGTAGTCTCTTTCTGACAAGTTGTCTGACACTTTCACTATCTCTGGGCTTAGAGCTTCTGAAGCTGCTGCTGCTGTAGCTGCTTCTGTGTGCTCTGGACAGGTCTCCACCCCTGGGTTATAGACTTCTGCAGACCTCCCAAGTTTTCTTAGGCTTGAAAAATGTCTCACCCTGACCTTTTATTGGCTCTGCCACTCCAAAATTTGATTCAAGGAATTATTTTAAAGTTGTTTGGAGGGGAATTTTGAGAGAGTTCAACTCAGTTTCCAGCTCTGGTGCTTCCCTTTTCCCTTACTCTCTTCTTAATCTATTATAAACTTGCTTTTACTTCACAAAAATTATTAATGATGTCTTACTTGGCAAATTGAATGGTATTTTCTCAGTTCTCATTCTCCTTGACCTCTATGCAGCCTTTGATATTGTTAATCATTTCCTCTCCTTGATATTCTCTTTTTTCTAGGTTTTTTGGGACAGGGGCAGCTATGTGGTATAGTGGATACAATGCCACCCTCTAGTCAGGAAGAGTCCTGAGTTCAAATCTGACCTCAAATACTAGCTTTGTAACCCTACACAAGTCATTTAATCATGGTTGCCTCAGTTTCTTCATCTGTAAAATGATTTGAAGGAAATAAAAGACAAACCACTCCAATGTGTTTGCCAAGAAAACCTCAGCTGGGGTCACAAAGAGTCAGACACAATTGAAATGACTGAACAAACAAATGAGCTAGAAGTAAATTCCTGAGAAAGTCTATCAGATTTTAAGAAAGGTAAGTTTGAACAGGCAAAATTAAACCACCTATGATCACTTTTAACTGTTATACAGAGCACATGGAAAAAGCTTTTCATTCAAAATGGCAAGACCATGAAAAAGGAATCACTTTTATTTGTTACTATCGTTTGGTCATTTCGGCTGTGTATGACACTTCGTGACCTCATTTGGGGTTTTCTTGGCAAAGATCATTTCAAACTGGTGGTTTGCCATTTCCTTCTCCAGCTCATGTTACAGATGAGGAAACAGAGACAAACAGGGTTCAGTGACCTTCCCAGGGTCCCACAGCTAATAAGTGTCTCAGGCCAGATTTGAACTCAGTTTTTTCTGACTCTAGGCCTGGCACTCCATCTACTGTACCACCTAGTTGCCCCATACTCTTATTAAAGTGTATTATTATTATTTTTGCTGGGTGTCAAAGGTGACACCTGAACCCAGATCTTTCTGATTCTCTATCTCTATCCTGTTGAATGGGCAATGGTCTCTTCCTCAGTCTGCTTCCCTGCCCGTCTTTAGCTCTCCCGGAGAAGCTGGATCAATATGGTAGTTCTTGGATTCCTCTCTGACTAGGTTCTCTTAAATGTAATATGCCATTAGGGAAAGGTCTGATACAGGTATCCTGTTCATTCAAGTTTGATGTTGGGATGTTATGATTTATAGAAGTCAACAGATCCATAAACTTAGCCAAGTTAATCTTTTCTCTGTGTCATTAGATGACTTGCTGCTGTTTGGGTTGATGTCAAGATTATTTAGCTGATGTCAAGAGTAACCAATATGAGACTTCAGCTATGTCACAGTCAGCTTCAATGTGGACATCCTCTCGATCTTTCTTTTTGGCAGGTTCACAGTTTTCTTCTAATCTTTTTACAATGCCTAAAATCTTTGTCTCCGTCTTCATTAATAAGTGCCAAGAAAGTCCAAAGGAAACAAGATGATGACTAGTATTTTGGAGATAGGCAGAATAGAGAGAGAATGCTACAGTGGAAAGGAAGGCACATGCCCCTTCCATGAGGTGAATGATCAGAGGCCAGAAAACTGGCATCCAGCCCTACTGGAATGAAGGAGGAATGAATTGGAGCAGAACCCAGGACTGTGTGAACCATGAAGGCAACCTTAGGTGAAAGAAGGTGTGGTCTCTGAGGAAGCCGTCAGCCTTGTTACACTCTTCCAAACCACAAAGCTATGACTGGAGCCACCTCCCACCAAGGTTGATAGGAATCTTCCATTTTATCAGAATTGTCATCTGACATGATATACATGGCGTTAAGTACTATGAGCTCATTTCAGGAATCTCACCTCTTCCCATAGCACTGTTATTTGTCCATTGCAAAAGTTCCAGGCCTAGGGCAAAGGACTTCTGGGATTTCCCTTGCTATATAAATGTGAATTATTATTTTGAATTCCAGCTATGCAATCCCTCCCTCCCCACTCCCACAGGGAGCTCTCCTCTCTTACATGAGGTACTTCCTAACCAACCTCCTCAGTTGTTAACTCTTCTCCCTGAATTATGTTTTACTCAATTACTACATTATATTCCTCTGGGAGAAAATAAGGGGGCAGGGGGATGATGATTTTGTATACCCATCCCTCACACAGTTTCCTGAAGCTAATAGGTCTTGTTGACATGAATAGAAATGAATCTTCTTACTCAGTTTTTCTCCTTGTTGGGCAGCGGATGTTCATAGCCACAGAAACAGATAATCAGAAAGAACTGGAATTGATCCATTTTTCATTTGGAATTAAAACACAGCTAGCAGATTGACTATGTGACCTTGGGACAAATCACTTAACCTTGATGAGGAAACCTAGTTTTCTCATCTATAAAATGGGGATAAAATAAAAATGAACATGTATATCATGTTGCAAGATTTGCAAAATGCTTTATCTCATTTGGTAATACTGGCCCCATTTACCTCACAACATCATCGTGAGGGTTATATGAAATAATAGATGGTAAAATGTCTTTTTATTGACATTGAAAAATGTCAGAACTCTGATCCATGCTGTGATCAATGAACTCTAGAGGACTGATGGCAAAATATACTTCCCTGGGGACCTGAGTTCTGCTACTTTTATAATGTCTGTGTGACCATAAGCAAGTCCTTTAATCTCTCTGTGCCTCAGCTACTTTGCCTGTAAAAATAAACCAACCCCCCCAAATCAATTAACAATTAACAATTAATCAATTCCTGATGTGCCAGGCACTGCACTAAGTTGCTGGGGATACAAAGAAAAAGTAAAAACAAAAAGCTTACATTCCAGAGAGGGAGACTGCATGGTTACAAATGTGAACAGACAAGATAGATACCCTCTACTGTTCCCTCCAGTAATAAATTTATGATTCTCTGATCCCCTAGGCCAGAAGCTTTTTCCCTGGGATCTGTGGGCAGCTTTCAAGGGAACCTGTGAACTTGGATGGGAAAAATAAAATAGAATTATGATTTTCATTAAGCTATAACTGAAATTTAGCATTTTCTTCAATTATGAAAATAATTTTAAAAAACTCAAAAAGCCAATATTCTTCTGAGAGTTGGTCCTTAAGCTTTATTAGACTTCCATTATACACTCTGAAAAGCCCAGTTCTATGTAGGGAGATGGCAAACTATTAGCAGAGGTGTGTTGGTAAATGTTTACCAAGAAGCTCTTGGGGGAAAAAAGTATTCAGGACAGGTTTTTAAGTTAAATCTGCATTATTAACACTTTCTTAAGTCTAGACAATTGAAAATAATGACAATAAATCAAGCCCTTATTTGTAGGATGTCAGTTTCTGAGGTGTTAATGCTCACATTGAAAATTTAATAATCAGCTATTTTGAGTTGGTTCTAGCTCACTCCTGATTAGGCATAGATGAGGCATTCTTGGGGCGGTGAGGTGTTGAAGAGGATAAAGTACCAGCCCCAGATTCAGGAGGAACTGGTCAAAGCTGGCCTCAGACACCTATTAGTCACGAGACTATAGGCAAGTCAGTTAACTTCAATTGCCTCAAAAAAAAATTGATGACATATTCTTTGACTCACATGGCCAATATCTTGCCTTGCTTAATTACATTTTGTCCCAAGGGAGGCTTTTACTTGAGGAACCATCATTTGGGAATGATGGTGATTAAAAAAAAAAAATCAGTGAAACTTTTTAAAACTACAAATGTCATATGGATATAAGGTATTATTGTGTTTATCACTATCAACTTTAGTGCTTGGGGCCCTGGATCTTGAGAGGGTGAAGGGAGAAGTGGGCCCTTGAGGGCTTTGAGTTGAGAACTGTTTAAATTTAAGAACAGAGAAAATGTCACCCTGTCAACATCCGTCAACATAACCCCTTCTCTTCCACCATATACGTACTAAATGAGTATGCCTTCATAAATTGGAAAATTAGGAAATTGCCTAAGGAAAAGAGGGAAGTGACTGAAAACAATATTAGCTCAGCCAGATCTTTAGTACCTGATCCATTTCAATAAATGGGAAAGAATCAGGGTCATCATTTTGTCTATGTTTCTCTTACTGCTCATTGGGGAAGGTGGGGAGGGCCTCAGAACAACAAAGAAGATGCAAGGTCCTGGACTCAGTAGAGTGGGACTCACACACATTTCTTGTGAGAGAAATTATTATTAATAACCAAAGATCCAGAGTTCTCCCTTTTCTCTCAAGTCCTCATTTCAAAGCTCAGACATTGCTTATAATGAGATTGAATTGACTTTCTCCGCAGTCTTGGTCAGATCCCACCAAACCTTACAAGAAATTTAATCTAAGATGGAAAAACCCATTGTGTTCCACACAGTTTTGGGTTTAGATAAAGTCTTTAATTAGATTGCCCAAGGCAGGTCAATTCAAAGCAAATTATGTAATCAAAGTTACATCCCTCCAGCCCCTCATTACAATAGCCTCTCATTATAATATTCATTGATTGTTAACCAATCAGAGTTGATGGCCACCCTTAGGAACACTCACTCTTCCAAGGATATATAAACTGTGAGCCCACCACCATCATGGTGGGTCTTTGGCATTTGAGAGTGTCACCAACTCTTTTTTTAATAAAATACTAGCATTATTAATAAAATGATCAATTACTCAGAAACTATGTCTTGAACTTTTAAAATATCACACTTGATTAGGCAGGTCACTCTATTCAAAGAGGCTGCCTTCATTTTTTTTTTCTGATACTAGAATTCTATATTTTCAAATATTGATTAAAACAAGTACATTATCATTTGGGGCTTGAAAATTTCTATTATACAGAAATGCTACTTGTCAGAGGTGAAGTTTGAAACATATAGAGTGGAACACTTGATTGGACAGAGCAAAATTCAGCATCAGGCTCTCCTCCAAAAAGATGTTTCCTTTGCCTATAAGATTATAAAGTAATTTGGCAGAGATCATTCTCTGATCATTAATACAAGCTGGCTCTAGCACACTCCTGACTATGCCATGATGCCTCCAAATACTTTTGGAAGGACAAATTTAAGCACAGTCCTTGAGCATGTTAGTTGTTCCTCTCTGGTGGACTTGGTGATTGGTGATACAATGCTGCTTTTGTCACTAATCACTTGTATGACTTTTGGGTGGGCCTCAGCTCGCTCATTTGTAAAATGAGGGCGTTGGCTGAGATGATTTTCAAAATCTCTTCTTGCCTGGGCAGTAACATGGTAGTGTAGATAGCTGGGTGGACTTGAGATTAACAAAGACTGGGAGTCAGTCCTACATCTGACTACCTTTGTGTCTTAAGGAAGAGATTCTAAGTCTCAATTTCCATATCTATAAAATGAGAGGCAGCTTATAGAGTGCTGGGTCTGGAGTCACAAAGCCCTGAGTTCAAATTTGACCTTAGACACTTAATAGCTATGTGACCCTGGGACAGTCACTTAACCTCTGTTTGCCTTATTCCACTGAATAAGGAAATGATAAAGCACTCCAGTATCTTTGCCAACCTTTTCCCCATCACCATGGACAGCAAGGAATAGGTATGGTCCACGGGGCAAAGAGTTAGACAAATCCTACCTGTCTTCACTTTTCCCCAAGAAGCTAGATCAACATGTTAATTCTCAGCTTCCTCTCTAATTAGGCTATTAACTAACTAGGTTGTTGACTAGGTCTCCCTAACTGTAACATGGTGTTAGATGAACGTCTGATACAGGTATCCTGTTCATGTTTGATGTTGGGACAAAATGAGGCACTTCTAAGTCATCAGTTAACAAAAGCAGATTTACTTAACCCAGGGGTGGGGAACCTGCAACTTCTGGGCCACAAGTGGTCTTCTAGGAACTCAGGTGCAGCCTTTCGACAGAGTTCAAGTTAACTGTCAATCCAAACTGTGGGTTCAATCAAAATGTCGAACTTGAGGACCTAGAGGACCACACATGGCCTCAAAACCACAGGTTCCTCACACCTGGTAGAGTATTTACTCTTAACAGATAATACATCTCCTAATTCTGGGTCTTAGCTTCTATAGATGGGGCACCCCTTTGTCTTTACAGGAAAATCTGTCTGTTCAACAGGGCAAGGTATGATGATCTGAATGGTCTTCAGAGTCCACCAAGTTGGAGGGGTACAAGTAAATGGGACTTTTTAATGCCCCTAGGTGACTGATAATTTGCATCGAGGGAGACAGAGGCCAATCAGGTCCCAAGAGAGCTTTGTTTCCTTGTAGGGAAAAATGATCCCCATAGGAGAGGGAGGGAACCAGGGGTGTGGTGGTAAAGATTTAACAAAAGTTAAAAAAAGCCTGACACACTTAAGTTAAATTTGCATTACTTATATTTTCTCTGTCACTTTCTTAAGTCTATACAATCAACAAAACTATATATCAAGCCTTCATTTGTAGCATTTGCCAATTTTGGAGGTTTTATAAATGCTCCCACTGAAATTTTAACAATCCCTGGCCCTGAACTGCTTTTAACTACACCCCTGGAGGGCACCTGGGCAGATATCAGTTCTGTCACACATGCCATACAACTCCTTGGCCAGGTTAGCCTGTCAGTTCAGGTCCAGACATTTTGCTCTTTCCTGATTACCTAGGGAATCTTCTGGAGACCTTTAACTTTCACATCCTGAGATGAGAGATGTTAGCTTGGCTTCATGCTCCTGAAACTCAGGCCTCACCAAGTTCAAACAGGATAGATGCACACTCCCTCCCTGTGAAATGGAGAGGGGCCAAGGAGAAACCTATTTATATTGTTAATATCATAGCTTATAAAGCACCTGGCACTAGGAATTACGTCAGACAAGATTTCACAGGAATTCACCTCTGATTCCTTGGGATCTTTAGCTGGGGAACCAAGGGAGAAGGACTTGGTGTTCCTCTAGAGGAAGTGTCTTTCCTTATACATACCAAGCCCAAGCAATCCAGTTTCTCTTCAGGTTCAACAGGCCAATTTCACCTGTTTCCCATTCTTTGAACATAGTGTATCATCCTTGAGGATAAACAGAATGGTGGGCTGTAGGAAGAGCAATAAAGCTTCCCAAAACTCTAACATGAAAGGTGCCCCAAGATCAACCAAGAGGTCAGAAGTAATTTCTAACAGCAAAGACAGAAACAAAGCAGTCCTAACCACAACTCTCATCCTTTATAGGGCCGAAGTACTTTCAGGATAGTACTTGTGTGGGGGTGGGGTGGGGGGTGGCCAAATGGAACTTGGAAGTAGTCTCTGCATTGCCCTGTTAAAGACCAGTTTTCAGTGGGTGGAACAGAAAGGAGAAGAAGAGCAGAATTTGAAATTGTGTGATCAACTATAGTCAAAACTCCTATTCTGGTCATTTCTGGGGGCGAATAAGGTTGATACACGCTTTGGGTAATTAAAAAAAACAAAATCTGTAAATTATACCCATTGAAGAACCTAAATCCAAGTACTTGCACTGTCACTTATTAACCATGTGACATTTGGCAAATAACTCACTTCCCCTTTATGTACCCCAATTTCTTTATCTACAGAAGTATGGGTTTATACCAGATGACCTCCAAAGACCTAACATTCTATGACTATAAAGCCTGTTGAGGTCTTTATGATTAAACCTTTCCCCAAGATTCCACATAGCATTTTGGTTTTTGCATCTATCTGATGCTCTCATGTAATGTTACAGATTATAGTTATTGATATTTGCAGCCTACACTACCCACTCTTGACCCTCTACTAATCTGGACTGCATATAAATCACTACACAAATATTTATTGTTATTATTAAGGGTGCGGACCAAGCTTAAGATGTAGGTTCCTTGAGGACTGTATCATTTTGTTCTTTGTACGGTGCTTGGCATATAGCAGGTTCCTACAATAAATACTTATTCATCGATTGATTGATTAGCTATATTTTGTGTCTTTTTCCCCAATACTCATTGCAGAATAGAGTCAGAAGGCTCACATCCCAGCTTTTAAACTTACCACTCCAACCCTAAAAGAATGTAGATTAATTTCATCTTATTCCCTTTACAGTTGGGAGGCTCATTTATTAATCTAAGACTCTATTAACCACCCCCACTGGAACACTCCATTCCAGACGATCTGGGCTGCCTGCTGTTCTCTGAACTAGGCATTCCAACTGATCTCTTTTTCTATGTCCTCTTTGTTCTCTCCTTACCTTTCACTTTTAGAATCCCTAGTTTCCTTACAGCCCCAGCAGATAGCTTCCCAGTAGTTACAAGTTCTCTTCCTCCTCAGATTATCATGTAAGTGCACGTTAGTATACCTGTTTTTATGTCTCCCCAAGAGAATGTAAGAATCTCTGAGAGGGAAGGTCTTCTGTCTTTGTACCCCTGTTCCTGGTCCACAACAGTTATTAAATACACACTGAATTAAACCAGCTGGACCCATCTGTTCTCTCCAGCTCTAAATTATAACCCCTTGTGCAGCAGACCCTTAAATATTTGCTTATTGAAGAAACGGATGCTCATAAAGTTCTGAATCCTCCCATTTCCAGGTGAGAGTTCTGTAACAGAGGTGCTGGTGAAATGGGTTTAGAGTATTAGTTTCCATGGATATTACATCTCCCTACTCTGGTCATTTTCAGGGGCTGTTCCCCAAGCCTGGAACGCTCCCCAGCCTTATCTGTGCTTCTTGGTTTCCGAGTTTCCTTTAAGTCCCACGTAAAATCCCATCTCTAAGGGAAGCCTTTCCAAATCCCCCCTAAAGCTTTCCCTTATCTCCAATTTGCCCTTGCATGCATTCTGTTTGTACATAGCTATTTGCATATTGTCTCCCCCATTAGACCGAGCTCTTTGAGTGAAGATGCTGAGGTTCTGGTTTTAGCCTTTCTTTTTAACCCCAGCGCTTAGCACGGTGCCTGGCACATGGAAGGCGCTTAATGCATGCTTCTTGACAGCTGACTGACTGACAGACCAAGGCTAGGCGGGAGAGCCCTCAGGAGACTCCAGTAAGAAAAGAGAGCCACCCACCTGCCCAGGGAAGGCGAGTTTGGGGCCATCCAAGTTGCCACACGGATGCCAGGTACAACAAAGCGCGCATTAACAGGGGGAGAATAGTCGCCCTTCTGTTTCAGAGTTTCATTTCCTCCGCGGGCTGGGATGGGATGGCAAGGGCAGGGCAGGGCAGGGCCGGGCAGGGTGGGGAGAGCTCCCTCCGCGGGCTCCAGTGACTCAGGTGGCAAGGTGGCAGGGCTGGGCTGCGCACGCGCGCTCCCACGGCTGGGGCCCCAGACCTCCCTCCCTGGCTTTATTGCCCTGGGTGCTAGAATAGGAGGATTGTTCCTTTGCGTGCAAAGCCCGGGCGAGGACCGCGGGTCTCCACCCACCGCCCGCCGACCGCAACCTGAGTCGGCTGCACCTTCGCTGCCCGCCCTCTCCTTCTCTTGGCAGGTAAACGCTGGCAGCCGAGCCGAGCCGCACGCAATCCCTGCCGGGGGGCGGAGGTGGGGGCACCGCCTCGCCCCGGTCCCCACCCAGCCGCTCGTGCGTCCTCCAGCCCCAGGGCCGGGAGCTTGGGCTACTCGGACTCCCGGCTCCCCGCGGGGATGCGACGGGAGCTTGGGCACGCGGGCACATGGAGACAGGCGGGGTTGTGCCCTGGCCCACCCCGGCCCCATCGTCCCTGGGTGCCCGCGAGCCTCCCGCGGGTCTGGAGTGAGTGGAGGGGAGCGTTACAGATAGCTAGATGGCGAGAGAGAAAACGAAAAAGCATTTGTTAAGCACCTGTGACGTGCCAAGGACTGTGCTAAGCACGGGGGGTACAAATACAAGCAAACGACATAGACTTGGTCCTTAAGTTTACGTTCGGATGAACAAGACCAGACGACCCTGAAAGCGAGCTGAAGGGGGATGGAGAGGAAAGCGGTGGGGCCAGGGGCGATGCCACAGGCAGGGCGAGGAGGAGGTAGAAGGAGTGAATTCTGGAGAGCCCAGGTGAGGAGGAGGGAACCAAGCTGAGGACCTCCCTAAAGGGATGCCCGCGGGGAGAGAGAACACCCAGCAAAACCAAGCAGGCTGGTAGGCTCCCGGCTCCCGCCTGCCTTCCCCTTTGCCCCGGCCGCCAGTCCAACAGGGCTTTCTGTTGGCCAGTTTTAAACAAGTAGAAAACGATCAATCGTGCCATCCTCTGGCTACCCTTGCTAGCTCACTACCTGAGGTTGTCTGGCCCTTCTCCCCATTGACTGTGGGTTTGCCCTGTCCTTTCAAGGAAAATATGGTGAGGAGCGGTGAGACTGGGAAGCATTAGATTGATAATCAAAAATCAAAACGTTAGGCGGAAACTTGGACGCCAACTTCTACCTAGAGGGATAGATAAAGGATTTACTTATTACTGTATGCCAGGCATGCTGATAAGTGCTGGTCATGCAAGCAAGCCAGCCAACCTCGACTGATCCATGTGATGACCAGCCTTGATCCCGGAGGATGCATGATGAAAACAGCCACCACCCACCTCCTCGTGGAGATGGGAGGGTTTCAGGACTTTGAATGAGACACATTTGGGGACATGGACAGTGTAGGAATTTGTTTTGCCTAGCATATATTTGTTAAAAGGTTTTGTTTTCCTTTTTCAAGGTTGGGAAAGAAGATAAATGCTTGTTCATTAAAAAAAATTATTTTAAAAAAGGCAAACATGACAGACTCATCATCCTCAAGACTCTTGGTTACATTCTAATGGGAGAAGACAGCATATACAGGAAAGCTGGAAAAGTGGAAGAGCTATCAAGGATGGTGAAGAGATGTCCAGGCACCTATCAGAGCCAAAGGACCCTGGGCCCTATATGCATAGATGATAATTTTATTTACTAAAAATGTAGTGGATGGAGTAGTGTACTTGTATCCTGGAAGACCTGGATTCATATCCTGCCTCAGACACTAGTGGCTGAGTCACTTAATCTCTCTATGCCTCAGTTTCCACATCTGTAAAATAAGAGTATTGGAACTGATGGCTTCTAATTACCAGCTGTAACTCTATTGTCCAGTGAATTATGGTCCAGCTTATGATCCTGTCATGAAAAGTCCATCCATCTCCAAGGGAGCTTTTGATGCTGTATAGATTATTTTTTAAAGTCTTTCACCGTGTATTCACACAGCACTGTGTGACTGGAAAGGGCAGTGAATCCTAACTTCTGAGGTCAATGAAAGTATGACTGAGAAGAGGTTAAGCCACTGGTCAAAGACACAGTTTTTCGTAGCAGAAGCTAGAACCTGAATTCATTTCCATTGCTATGTCTGGAGACCACATTACTTCTATATGATCTATCATCCCCATTCTACCATTTACTAATGGTGTGACCTTGGTTCTGGGTCTCAGTTTCCTGATCCGTGAAGTGGGTTGGAATTCTCTAAAGGTGCCTTCCAACTCAGGGATTCTTAACTTTTTTTTTGGACTCCTTTAACAGCCTGGTAGAGCCTAAGAATGGTTTCAGATAAATTATTTTAAAAAATAAAATGCATAGGATTATAAAGGAAAGCAAAGGGTTAGTGAAATTAAAGTGTTTTTTTTTCCTATCCAAATTCCTGGAATCTATTCACGGACCTCAGGTTAAGAATCTCTGATCTAATGAGATATGTTCTGTGCTGCTTAGATGAAATTAGGATAGGGATAAAGACTGGATTTTTGACAAGTGCTTGGCTTGGCTTGAACGATTCATTTCACACCCATCAATTCTGCCAGTATTTCACTCATCTCCTGACCCAAGACACCTTCCTCCTGTTTGATCCTATAATGACAGACAGAACTACTTTCCTTCCCACCTGCCTCCCTCTGCCCCCTAAATAAACAGGCAGTTCTGTACCTTCTCCCCTACCCCCTCATCAATGGAACATGTTTAGATTGCAGTCAGTCCGAAAGACTGTGACTCTTAATTGGCAGTCATTGCTTTCCCAAATAACTATCAGCTTGGCTCTTTTCCAGGGCTTTCAATCACAAAAGTGGGGTAGGATACTGTTGGAAATGAGGAAGGTGGGGGTGAGGAGAGTTAATGCCTGCTAGCTGCTAGATAAAAGAAGCTTTATTAACTATTTTCAGATACTCTCCCCTTTTCCCCAGACATTATTTCAGGACAAAAATAGGCACGTATATAAAGACCTGTTGAAACACACATTAAGTACCATGAATCTGTTTCTCTCTCTCTGTTTCTCTCTCTCTCTCTCTCACACACACACACACTCCTCTTGGTAGAAATCCTGACACCATGCTTAATTAGGGGCAAATCTGAATCCCTCTGACCCTCGGTTTTCTCATCTATAAAATGAAGAAGAAATAGCTATATTGCCTACCTCACACAGTTGTTGTGAGGATAAAATGAGATAATGTGTATAGAGAATGTTGCAAACTTTAGAGTGTTATACAGATGCCATTCATATGCATATACAACACATTTTACATAGTATATGTGTGTACATATAGATATTTTTTTGAGGGGAAGCAAAGATGTTTATTCCAGCAATATTCTTGTACCACACCATAAAACAGCCATATGGGAGGAGGTCAAACCCAAGGGGATTAAAAAAAACTAATATGTACCACCTGGAGGGTCCTGGCTTAGGGTACAGGATACCCCTTTAGCCCAGAGCTCCTGCCTTTAGGTTAGGAGGAGAGTTGTGGGGTAGGGGCCAAAAGAAGTATGTCCCTGTGTGCATAAATATATGTATGTGTGTATGTGTATGTATATGTACAGGTGTGTGTGTGTGTGTGTGTGTGTGTGTGTGTGTAAGGGGGAAGGGAGACATGGAGGAACAGAGACAGAGAGAAGGACTTAGTGGAAACAGCACTGGAGCACCGGACCAGGACTCAGGAAGACCTGAGTTCAAATGTGACCTTAGACAATCACTAGTTGTATGAACCTGAGTAAGTCACTTGTTTGCTTCAGTTTCCTCCACTGTAAAATGAGTTAGAGAAGAAACCAGGGCTGGGGAACCTGTGGCCTTGAGGCCACATGTGGCCTTGAGGTCTTCAAGTATAGCCTTTTGACCAAGTCCAAGTTTTACAGAACAGATCCTTTTATTAAGAGGATTTGTTCTGTGAAGATATATTGTATCTC
Organism: Potorous gilbertii; assembly: GCA_028658325.1. Lineage (NCBI taxonomy): Eukaryota > Metazoa > Chordata > Mammalia > Diprotodontia > Potoroidae > Potorous > Potorous gilbertii. Next base: position 511,911,596 of record CM053770.1, read on the forward strand.
TCTATCTATATTATATATGTATATATATGTATACATACATATATACATATATATCTTCACAGAACAAATAGACACACATATATACATATATATGTAAACACATGCATAGCAGAGCTCAGGAGAGGTTGTACCTTCTTCTGCCTAGGCCTCCATTATGTAAACATGTGACTTGAAGTTACCTTTAGATAATCAGTTCTCTGGATCACTTTTTCAAATACAGGAATTTAGCTCAACAGAGTAGCCTTCTAGAAAACATGAGGGCAAATCCTGTGGACTAGAGATTTAGGACTCTTAGCCAAAGTGTTTCCAAACTGTTGAGACAGAGCCAAAAGTCTCATTCTCACATTCCAAGGTTCTTTAAACAATTTATTAAATAGCTAGGAGTGCAAGGTACCAGCTAGGTGCAAAGAAGGTCCAGGAAAATAAAGAAAGAAAAATCTACTAGGTGAGTTAAAACACTTAAAGAAATGATTACAATGCCAGGCAATTATGTAACAGGTGCCATGTCAGAAGTGCAGGAAAACCAGGGCTCTAAGTTCAGAATATGGAATCACTTCTGGGTGGCATGCACTGAGAACTCCATTTCAGTTGGTCTCTGAACAATACTTGGTCAAGTTTTTTCATAGGCAGAAAATCTGGGCAAGGGGATTCTGGCTGGAGGGAACCACATGCAGGAACAGCAGAAGCCAAGTTACAGGTATGTTCAAAAGTTGGCAAGTAGATCAATAGTCAATAAATAATAAGTACAGCAAAAAAAATTAAATCCAATAAACATTTGTGAACAACCATATGGAGAACTCTGATCATAAGCCAAGATCATTTAGTGTAGTAGTGTCTGCTTCCTCTACCCCTCCTGCCCCCTGGGTTCACAGATTTTAAGTTGGAAGAAATTTTAGAGAGTTGTCTGGTCCAATTTCTTAATTTTACATATGAGGAAACATTCAAGGAGGTTCATTGATTTGCCCATAGGTTAGAAGAAGCAGAATGGGGATTTGCTTTATGTCCTTTGACATGAGCCCATTCTGCTCCATTGGGCTATATCCAGACTTCAGATTTGGCTTTGTACCCAGGAGTCTGCTCGATAGCAGAACAGGGTCATCTATCACCCTCACTCACAATCTCTGCTCCCTCAAGGTGAAGGGATGCAGGGAGATGCACACAGATAAGAAACTTGGCTTCTGTGACTGTCTTAGAGGTGTTGGTTTTTCAGCCAAGCCATCAGACCTCAGCTGTCTCAGGTCTTGAGGGTGGAGGCACTAAGGAGGGAGGGTTAGAAATGAGGAGGACCATGTTTAGCTCTTTTCTCTGAGTTTGTAGAGTACTGGAGGAAACTGGGACTATTGAGAGAATAAAATTAAGCTGGATCCAATAACAGTGTCAAGGGAAGGTCCTAGAAGCAGCTGTATGTGACCTGGAAGTGGGTATGGGGTAGAGAGGTAGAGACTTTTGAAATGAAGACTTGGTCCTATGATTTTGTGAGCAGGGTTCTTGGTGTCATCACCCACTACCAATAATCATTTTCTCTGGTGCCTATTAGACACAGTGTTTTGTCCAGCATGTCATGATTCTCACCCTCTGGGCGCTTACTCTTGAAGACATCAGGGACTGAGACCTTAAAACACCCTTCGCCTCATCCTTTTTTGTCCATCGCTACACTCCTCATGTTTCAGAGAATTTTAAAGTTGGGAGGGCCTTTGCTGGCCATTAGATTCAACATCTATCTGAAAGGAATTCTGACTACAACATAATCCTGTCTGCCTGAAGTCCTCCAAACAAAGGTGTCTTCCAGGATCTGGCTTGAAATTTGCTTCCTTTGTGGAGTTTTCCCTGATGGACCTCACCCAATTCTGGTTGCTCTGCCTATATATGCCTTACATGCTTAATTAGTGCATATGTGGCTTCATAACTTTTGTCCTTATAGTTTACTGCTGGAAGGGACCTTGGAGGTCATTTGGTTCATTTTACAGATAAGGACACTGAGGCCCAGAAAAGGGAAATGACTTGTCCAAGGCCACACAGGTAATAAATGGCAGAGCCTTATCAAAATGCTATGTTATTATATATATGTTCTCATGTTTCATTTATGTGCCTTTTCTATCTTCCCAAATAGACTTGAGCTCCTTCTAACTATCTTGTCCCACGTTCGCTGAGTTAAAAGATAAAAGAAAATTCATACAAAGAAGGACTGAAAATGTGGCAGAGACCATCTGTTTCAACTCTTAATACCCCCTTTATTGAAATCAATCACAGTACAAGGTCATGTCCATTGGAAACAGCATTTTGCATTTTGAAGAGCTATTCACAAAGTAAAAAACAAAACAAAAACAAAACACCATCCACCCTACAAACGAATCTTGGCCCAACATCCCCTTCCCCTCTCCAACAGGCCTTTGGTTTAGGAACACAGAAATGGGCCCAGGTTGAGGGTCAGCCTCGGAGGCTTGCATTTTTACAAAGCAGGGCAGTCTCTTGGGCTTGGGGGTTGGTCAGGGGGCATGGTGTGAGGCTGGCGGTGGTGGGGGTGTGGAGAGAACATTCAGAAACTGTCAACATCACACATGTAAACTTACAAAGTGGGAGCTGCCAATATGATGCCTGGGCACCCAGCTGATGATCTGATTCTCAGCTGAGCCTATCCAAAGTCATCTATGGAACCCATTCCTTTGGCTAAAGATAACTACAGGTCCTGGAGAGAGTAGTCTGGGTCATGTCTCAAACCTTCTTCCCTTTACCACCCTCTGGCTGTGGGTGAATCAGACAAGCCCCACCACTCTTTGTCTGAAAACCTTTACCTGTGAGGGACAAGACTGGTTTCTGACCTGTTATAACAAGTTATTCTGCAGGTTGGAAATATTTCAAGAGCACAGTCTGTCTAATGTGTTTTTGGAAACTTGAAAACAAAACAAAAAACCCCAAAACTCTTCCTTCTGCAACAATCCTCATCAAAGCTGGCTTATTCAGTGTAGTGGCTTTGGGGTCAGGTTACAAAATTACCTCCTGGGGCAGATCTAATACATGTGCATGGCAGGAACTGGGGAGGGAGTACAGAACAAAATTCCAAAAGGTCTGCCATAGCTGGCTCTAGTGGGCCCCTGACATTGGTCAAATAAGGAATTTGTGTCTCTAATGTCTCCTTGGCCTCGTTATGGAAACAGTCTATGTCAGCTTCAAAAGTTGGGGGTTAGGTGGTGGTGGATCAGGGAACTGGCAAACAGCATAGGTAAATAAGCTGCTGAGACCACAACTCTCTTTGTTTAGAATAACAGGAACTGCAAAAGACGAAAATCAGACAATATACTGCCCCTTCCACTGTAGACCCCAAAGGATCACAGTTTGGTTTTCTTTAACTTCTATAGCTCCTCTTGCTTTTTAAAAAGACAGAATACCCAGTCTCTTTTCCCTTGGGTTTATCCCTTTTACTAATCCCACCACCCTTAGAAGAGGTGGGGAAGGGTATGTACCAAAGTAGAAAACTTCTTGTTTTGGCCTTAGGAAGTAGGCCAAGTTGTCTAAGTGATCTTCCAGTTCTGCTCCTGGTTGAATTCAGCATTGGAGGGTAGCATAAAAACTCTTCAAGGCCTCAGGATCAAAGATGGTGACAATATAGAAGGAAGGGATGAAAGGCTACCTGGCCTCCCTCTTTTGAGTCCTTGGTGGGAGTTGGAGGGGGTGTCCAGGAGCTCACCTCTTGGTTCGCAGGGTATCCAATTTCTGAGGGTTACCTTTGGGAGTCTCATCCTTGCTAGAGGTACAAGTCCAAGGGGATGGGGATGAGATCATGTCCAACAAATGTGAGCAGAACCTTAGGCAAAGAGGAATCTTATGTAAGAGCAGTCTACTGATGGTAGCCTTTCTGACAGGTCACTCACTGCCAACCCCACTAAGGGAAGAATGAGCTGAATGAAAATCCAGAATTCCAACAACATCAACATTCCTCTCAAAATAAAAATAACAAGAATCATTTGTAATTAAGAGGCAATCAGATTAATGACTAGCTATATGGGATGCTAAGATGAATCAGAGAAGGGAGGGAAAACAAGATTTAAAACCCAAATTTAAAAAGTTAAAATAAAAATCCACTTGTGGAGAATTATGTTCCTGGTTCCCCTGAAGTCAACTGCCACCGCCTTCTTCATTCTGTCACGTTTAAGGCTGAAGACTCCTCGGCATTAGCCCAAGCCAACATCCAGTGACATCATCACCACAAATCCGAGGATGGAGGTCCAGGATGCTAGTTTCCCATTACCACTGGGAAGGGAAAGGATCAATTTTCACAAAGTTTTGAATTTGAAAAGCAATCTTTCCTTTTCCCCATCTCCCACCATTCCAACAGAGCGATTCCTTCCCAAAGGCATGAGGTAGTCTGCACTTGTGTGCTCTTTTTGTAGTCATCCCACCTCTCCCCTTCCCCTAAATTAGCACTGGCCTTTTTCTCATTTCTAAATGCACTTCTTCAAGCTAATCTCACCCCCCTTTCTGCTCTGACTTCTCTTACTGTGTCCCCAGGCCCAGTTCCCCCATGATTTGCCAACAGAAAGTAACTAAGTAGAAGAGAGAGTATATTCCATTTCTTTTCATCCCACTCTCTGTCTCTCATTAGGTTCATAGCCTGATTTTTCTTAAGCCCTAGGCCTGTGCTTATCTGTATGGCCTTTGGCCTTTTCCTCTTTCTTTTACATCTCAAGTGGCCCCAAGAACACATATATGATTGAAGCTGGTGTGGGAGTGTGACAGGTTAAAGAAGATACAGAAGACGAATACAAGTAGGAAGTTCCAGAAGAAATGGATGGAGGACAAGGTAGTTTCCAAACCTGGTCTGTGCTTCAGGAATGATGTCATCAATGACTACATAGACCATGGCACCAGCTGCAAAGGCCAAAGCGTAAGGAAGGATGGGCTCAGCCAGGACCACAGAGAAAGCCCCAAAGATCCCGGCCACTGGCTCTACCATGCCACTCAACTGGCCGAACCTGTGAGGAGAGAGAGACAAGATCCAGGCTACTCAGGCTAGACTGTAAACACTGGGCCTTTCAGAGCCCCACTTGTGTCTAGACTTTGCATTGCCATTGGCCAACATGGAAGGACTGTGTGGGATCAGTGCATCAAGGAAGGTTCCTAAGAGTGCCTTCAGTTGGGAGGGACACTGAATACAGCAAGTCAAGGATTTGGACTCTCAAGGAAAGGGGGAAAAGACCTCTACAAAGAGAGCTTTATTTTACACCTTCCTCAAAGAAACCTAAAAATACTTCATTATGACAAGCTGCTTCATTTCCTACAGCTGCTCTGTTATAAAAAACAAAATTTTAAAATGCTTGGGGTTAAATTATTATTCTTTGATAAATACAAAGATTATAGGAATATTAAAGGAAACAGGGGCCTTTCAAAGTCAACAGAATTAGAAAACTATATATAACGATGTAAATAATGACAGTAGCAAAAGCTGCAAAAATCCATAGACATCAAAAGTGTTTAGAGAGGTGAAAGGGGCAAATGGGGCATTTTGATAAGTACATTATTAAAAATATTAACTTAGTACAATCTTTTCTTCAAAATGTATAAATAATGGTCAGTAGAATCAGAACACTGAACCCTGTAACAGCAACTGACTTTGTTAGACTTAGCTCTTCTCAGGAACGCAATGCTAAAACAATTCCAAAAGACTCATGATGGAAAATGCTATCTACATCCAGAAAAAAACTATGGAGTCTGAAAGCAGATTGAAGCATACTATATTTTCACTTTTTTGTTGTCTGCTGTTTTCTCTTTCTCATGATTTTTCCTTTTGTTCTGATTCTTCTTTCATAACGTGACTAATGTGGAATTACATTTAATATGACTGTACATGTATAGTCTATATCCAATTGCATGCCATCTTGGGGAGGGAAGAGGGGAAAGAGGGGGAAAATTTAGAACTCAAAATCTTATAAAAGTGAATATTGAAAACTACAAATAAACATTTAAAAAGTGTAAATAATGGAAGCAGGCACAGTTGTTTATAATAGAATCTATGCAAATTATTTTTGATTTTATATCTGGATCCCTATTGTGGAGCAGAGAGCCTCAAACATCATAAATGCTTAATTAATGTCTGAATTAATTTTTAAAATTCTTGACATATTTGAATATTTGCATGTGTTGATGGTTGCTAACAACAACCAGAAAAAAAAACTGTTACTTTTTAAAAAAATCTAAAAAATACATTTTGCTTCTCAGAAAGCCAGTCTGTTAAGTACTTTTTCCATTTCAACCCAAGATAGTTCCGTCTTTCTCTCATACTTATCTTTCTTATCATACTTATCTCATACTTCTCTCATTCTCTAATTTCAGAATGGCCTCATAAAAGCCTGATTGGGAGTATCCAGTTTATAGGGGCATAGATTTGGAGTTGGAAGGGGAATTCAGACTTTTTTTACAGATATGGAAAGGGAAGCCCAGAGAGGTTAAGTGAATTTTCTCAGGTCACACAGGTTAGACAATTCCCATTTTTGCCTTTTGTCCCCATCCTCATCTTCCTTCATCCTACAGTTTCCCCTTGGTTAGAGATTTTTTTCTCTTTGTTTTCTCATGAGTCCCTTTTTTGTTTTTTTTGGTACAGATCTGTGATTCCATCAGTGTGGGAGAACTTCTGGAGTGGAAATTTCTTCCACAGCAGCAGAGAGCAGAATGAGAGAATTGCCTGGGATGCTGATTTCCCATGTTCATACAGCCAATATATGTGGACTGGTATGGAAGTCTTCCTGGTCCCCGCCAGTCTTCTTTCTGCTACCCAACACTGCCTTTCTCATGGGCAGTAAGAGGCACCATAGTGCACAGAGCCCTGGACCCGGAGTCAGGAAGACCCAAATCTGGCTTTAGACACTTGCTAACTGTGCGACTTTGGGCAAGTCACTTCACCCCTGCCTGCTTCTCATCTATAAAAGGAGGTTAATAATGGTACCCAGATCCGAGAGTTGTTGTAAAGCTAAAATAAAATCATATTTACAAAGTGCTTGGCAAACCTCAAAGCACCATATAAATGCCAGCTGGTGTTATTGTTGTCTTTCATCCTGGCAAAAGAATTCAGCCCCTGGTGGTCACTTTAAAAGGGGTGAGCCTCTCTGCCCTCAGCGAGCTGGTCTTTTTCAGCAGATAAAGGCTTTCCAATGTGTTAAACCCTACAAGGACCTTTTGAGAACTCTTCAATGCTACAAGGTGGATGGCATCTGAGTGGGCGCCTTAATTCCCCTGACCACAAATTCCTTTTCTATGTGAGTGGACAAGGGACAATCTCAAATTGAGCAGAGATTCCTGTGAATCCCCCAATAGTGTCATAACATGTCCTCCGCCTTGTGCTGCTCAGGACACATCTAGGAGGGTGTTACTGCCAAGGCATTGGTAACGTATGCCACAGCCTGGGCCTCGGAGATAAGGCGACACCATTTGCAGATAGAATCCCAGGAGAGGAGTCAGGAGACCTAGTTTTCTGCTTCCTGGCTGTGTGTAGCCTCTGACAAGTCATACTACCTTTCTAGACCTCAGTCATCCCATCTGTAAAAGGAGAGAGAGTGGCTCTGACCCAGGTCAAGTTCTCAAGCTTTTCTGAGGGTAAAGGAGCCAGTAGGTTGAGGCTGTAATCTTTTCCTTTCCCCAGGTCTGGGGCAGATTTTGGTTATCTGGCTATAGGAGAATGTAAGTGCTGAGATGGGGCTGATTTTTAGTAGAAGGAACACTCCCAGAAAGAGAGTTCTCCTGCCCTGGTTTTGACCTCTAATTTCTCCTCCATACTCTTGAAAACACAGACCAGCAACCCCGCTGTCCCATGGTTTACAGAGAGTTCATACCCTTGGCTTTTACACTTAAGGAAAAAGTAGGTTTGACTTTGAGCCCAGACTAGAGGGAGGGAAAAACACTGAAATTCAAGGTCTGAACGTTGACCACAGTCTTCCGCTTCTTCCTTTCGGAATGGCTTTGATATTCAGGGATGATTTCCAGTGCTCCCATTCAACCTAGTTTAACAAGTTAAGTGCCTACTGTGTGCTAGGAACTGTGCTAGGTATGAGGAAAGAAATGAAAACAGCTCTGACCTTGGGAGGTTATATTGTATTGGGAAAACACTATGTATGCAGGTGCTGTTTCCTTTTTACCTAAAATCACTGTCCCCTAAAGCCCACTGATCAGGGATGGGGAACCTACAGCCTTGGGGCCACATGTGGCCTTTTATCAAGGGGATTTGTTCTGTGATGCTTGGATTCAGTCAAAGGGCCACACTTGAGGACCCAGAGAGCCACAAGTGGCCTCAAGGCTGCAAGGTTCCCACTCCTGTGAGTGTTCCTGAGAGAAAAGAGTGTCCTAAAAGGTCAAGATATCCTTAAGAGGGGAAAGAACTAAGGCAAATGTGGTCTCATAAAAAAAAAAAAAAGCCCTTAGCTGGAAGGTCATGAGACCTTCTTAGGTCTTAGTAAGCTATATCACCAGTCAACTCAACAAGTATTTATTAAGCACTCAAGATGCCAGTCAGGTACTATTCTAAGTAAGTCAGAAAAGACAAAGCAAGTCAAAACCCCCATCCCTGACCAATAGGAACTCGCAATACACAAAACATATACATGAATGAAAGGTAATCTTAGAGGGAAGGGACCTGGGGTGGGAGTGGGGGACTGAGAGAGAGACTGGGAAAGGCCTCTTATAGTTAGCCAATAAGCATTTATTAGAGGAAGATGGCAGAATAGGTCAGAAAACTTTCTACTTTCCAAATTTTTTCCACACAAAAAGATAGAATACTGCCTCAGAGGGAAAGGAGAGCAGCAGAAATAAAAGTCAGGGTAAAGCAGTTGTTCCCTTAAGACAACCCAAGAAGACCTCAGGAAAGACCTGACCTTAACTGCAAAGGTTTGGCCAGAGAGAAGAGCAAACATCTCCATGCCTACTCAGTGGAATCAACAAACAACAAGCCCTGGGGGCAGTTGGAGTAGGGAAAGAAGGTGTCAGTAAACTTTCACCTCATGGACCGTGGGTGTGTGTATGTGTGTGTGTGTTGTGTGGTGTGTGTGTGTGTATGTGGTGTGTGTGTGTGTGTGTGTGTGTGTGTATGTGGTGTGTGTGTGTGTGTGTGTGTGTGTATGTGGTGTGTGTGTGTGTGTGTGTGTGTGTGTGTGTGTGTGGTGGTGGCGGCGGTGGTGTCATCTGATGGTTAAGGAGAAGACTGAAGGACCTTCCACCAGTCACAGGAGGTCAAGCACAGCTATACTGATGAGATGCATCCCAGGCTGGGCTGCTGCTGCTACAGAGTATAAGACCTACCACACAACACCTGGTGAGTGCAGTACCACAAGGGCAGGGACCCTCCTGTCTATGGATACCTGCAGGAGACCAGATTTCCTGGTTTCAGGGTCAGGGAAGAGATGACAGCTGTAGTTAGTTTACAGCAACTGGACCATGATTCCTTGCAGGACAATGTGACTGAGGGCTACAGCCATGGCTTAAGAGTGGAGAGGAGAGCTCAAGGTTGAGTCCCAGGATGCACCTCAGAAAATAACAGTAAAAAGGACAGAGACTAGGGGCATCATTTCCCCATACCTTGGCCACACTAATAGCTTCTAAAAACAAGATAAAAAAATAAAAATGAGCAAGTAAAGAAGAAAGAATCCAAACATAGAAAGTTACTATGGGGATAGAGAAGATCTGAGTTCTGAGTCAGAGGAAGATGGAGCTAAGAAAACTACTCCTTTTTTAATAAGTCTCAAGCACAAAAAGATATTTTAGAAGAACTTAAAAAAAACTTTGAAAATCAAATAAGAGAGAAAGTGGAAAAATTAGGGGAAAAAAGAGCAATTCAAGAAAATCAAGAAAATTATAAAAAGAAAGTTAACCAAATTGAAACATAGAACCAAAAACTTAAGGAAGAAAATAATTCCTTGAAAACCAGAACTGGGCAAAAGGAAGTGAATGATGTTCTAAGACACAAAGAAATAATAAGACAAAATCAAAAGAATGAAAAAATAAAAGAGAATGAGAAACATCTCATCAGAAAAACAACTGATCTGGAGAACAGATCGAGGAGAAGTAATATAAGAATAGGCAGTCTGCCTGAAAATTATGATAAAAAAAGGAATCCTGATACAATATTACAATAAATTATTAAGAAAAATTGCCCTGAAGTTCTGGAATAAGAAAGCAAAGCACAAATAGGAAAAATCCACTGATCACTATCTGAAAGACATCCCAGGAGGAAAACTTCTGGGAATATCACAGGCAAGTTTCAAAGCTCCCAGGTTAAGGAGAAAATATTGGAAACAACAAGAAAAAAAATAAATTTAGATATCATGGAGCTACAATAAGGATTACACAAGACCTAGCATCTACTACGTTGAAGGACCAGAAGTCTTGGAATATTATATTTTAAAGAGCAAAAAAGCTGGGGTGACAACCAAAGGAACTTACCCAGAAAAGTTAAGTATAAGCCTGAATGAAAATAATGAAGGACATTTATTAACTGAAAGACTTTCAGGTATTTATAATAAAAACAGTAGAACTTAAGGGAAAATTTGAATATAACATCCAGAAATATAAAGTAAATATTAAGGACCAATTATAAGGGACTCAAGAAGGTTAAACTGTTTACTTCTTATATGTGAAAATATTATCAGTTTTTTTAATGACTCATTTATATTTGAGCAGTTTGAAAGAAAGGCTTGAACTGAGCTGAGTATGATGAAGCGATTCTTTAAAAAGGCTGTGTAGGGAGAGAGAAAAAGGAGCAATTATCTCATACAAATGAGGCAAAAAAGTTAACTGATACAGAAGAGGCTGGTAGGGAGGTGGGGGGTAGTGCCCAAACCTTACTCTTACCGGGAATGGGTTAAAGGGGGAACAACATATATATGCACATGTGTGTGTCAATGTCTGTCTGTCTGTCTGTCTGTATGTATGTATAAAAGTCTTCTAAATTGAGAAAGACATAAGAGAATAAGGGGAGGGGGAGAGGACAAGGAAGGGATGGGGAGGTTAAGGAATAGTAGGGCAAGGTAGCAGGAAGAAGTGAAGCAGAGGCGTGAGGAGAGATAAGAACAGGCTGAGGACAATAAGGAAAGATAGGAAGGAGGAAAATATATAAGTAATTATAGCTCTGGATGTGAATGGGATAAATTTATCCATAAAATGGAAACTGATAGCAAATTAAAAACTTGACTTGGACAATATGTTGCTATCAGGAAGTGTTATAAAAATGAGAGATACACACAAATATAAAATAAAGGTCAGGAATAGAAATTATTATATGAAAAATTAGGGATAGTCATAATTCAAAGTTAAAGCTAAAATAGATATAATCAAAAGAGAAAAATAGAGAAGCTACACTGTGTCAGTCATATTATTCAATACTGTTTTAGACTATTAAAATAACTCTAATGCTTTTACATTATATCTGTCAAAACAGACACAGGAATTATATGAATGTAAACATAAAAGACCTCTGATACAAATACAGTTAGATCTAAATAACTGAAATCATATTTATTATTCATGGGAAGGTAAAGCCAATATGTTTTATAAAAATGACAATTTTACATAATCTATTTAAGATTAATTAGTAAATTAGTAATTAGTAAATTAGTAAAAAATTAGTAAATTAATTTAGTATTGAGTAAATTTAGTAAAAAATTAGTAAAATTAGTATTAATTAGTAAATTAGTAAAAAAAAATCTTACTAAGTTAGAAAAAAAATAACAAAATTCTTTTAAAGAGCAAAAGGTCAGGAACTTCAAAGAAACCAAGGGAAAAAAATATGTAAAAGAAGTAGATTCAGTAGTATCAGACCTTAAAACACAGTACACGGTAGGAATATTATTGAAGTATAAAATGGATAATTTTGATTATTTCAAATTAAAATTTTCTAGTATAAATAAAACCTATGCAGCCAAGAATAGAAGGAATGTAGAAAATTGGGAGAAAAACTTTCATAGATAATCTCTCATATAAAATGGGATTGGAATATTGCTATGGAGTGGGAAATGATGGGCTGGTTGATTTAGAAAAACATGGAAAGACTTGAACTTACGAAAAGGAGATGCTATCCACCTTTCAGAGAAGCAGATGACAAGTAGATATAAGTATAGTACAGTATTACATATGTATATATATGTTTATAGATATCCATGTATATGCATATGTGTCTATATATGTGTCTATGCGTACATACTTAAATGTAACATTCTTTGGGGAGGAAGGAAAAGAAAAAATAAAATAAAAAGTGCACAGCAGAGAACAAAAGAAAACCTACAAGGACCAAAGGAAAGCTAGACAGCTTAGAAAACAATGTGTAATATTTATTTATGTAGGTTTTCTTGAAATGGAAATTTATTGCTCTACGTTGGATCTTCTGTTCTGTAGTGTACACAGAATTTTTTTTTATTTTGTGTCTAAATTTAAATTTAAAAAAAAGTATTTATTAAATGTCTACCATGTTTCAGATACTGGGTTAAGTACTGCAGAAGGTAAGATTTGAGCTGACTTTTGAAGGAATCTAGGAGTTGGACATGAAGAAAGAAAATATTCTGGGTACTAGAATGCCAGTTAAGCCAGTGCAAAAGTACAAAGTTGGAAGATGAGTGTTTAGCACAGTGCCTGGCACATAGTAGGTGCTTAATAAAACCTTGGTGACTGTCATGTTCAAGTCACAGCAAGTTTCCATGTAGCTGGCTTGTAGGATGTGTAGAGGGTAGGCAAATTGGAGAAGACTGGAAAGACAGGAAATGCCCAGGTGAGAAGGGCTTTAGATGCCCATCAAAGGATTTTCTATTTGATCCTGGAAATATAGTGTAGAGTTTATTGAAGATCTGGGTTCTGATTCAGAGAAAGATAATGGAGCTAAGAAAACTATCCTTTTTCAATGAATCTCAAGCACAGAAAGATGTTTTATTAGAACTTAAAAAGGGGATAGAGGGGGAGAGAGCAGGAGAGAGAGAGAGAGGGAGATGGAGGAAGAGAGAGAGAGAGAGAGAGAGAGAGAGAGAGAGAGAGAGAGAGAGAGAGAGAGAGAGAGAGAAACAGAGTCAGACCTCAACTTTAAAAAAATTCATCTAGGTACAAATCATTTTATTTTTCTAGGATTTATCTCTTTTACAGATTATTCTCATCCATAAAATAGGAACAGCCCTACTCCTCTCCAAACAGTGAGGTTTTGTGCAGGCAATGAGCATTAGATTTATAAAGCTCAGTGAGAACAATGTGAATTTTTTTTGCAAGTTTCAGGTAGGAGACCTCTGCTTATTGGGATCCTCATGAACCTGACTTACTCTGGAAAGACAAGAATCCTCTTTGATTTTGTGACTTCATCAGCATGAGAAGCTCCCATAGAGGGAAGGACTTTCACCAGGCTGTGAAGTGATAGATACGGTCTTTGGCGTTGCCTGCAGCACACCGTTTAGTGACTTGTCCAGGCTCATACAGTTGGTAAGTCTCTGAGACATAATTTGCATCCAGGTCTTCTGACTTGAAAGCCTAGAACACTTTCATGACTTTGTAGTGGTCTTTAAATCAAAATGCGCTCTCATTTAGAAGGTGAGAGAGCTTGTGCTCTGCTTCCCTGGAGTATTGTACTGATAAGGCATTTTTGCTTATTATTAATGTAATCTTGCTTCTTAATGGGAAGAGCTTTCCCATCCATTAATAGATCTGCCTGTGTCACATGGAAGCCTGAGTCACATGAGTCTGGTGGGAGGAGCTTGCCGAAGGGATAGAGCAGGAAGAGGTAGAGCTGAGAGGAAGTCAGTCAGAGACCAGTCAGAGCTGGGAAAGGCAGCGAGCTAGTATGAGTGGGAGAGCTGGTTTGTGATTGGTTTAAGGCAGCTGGTTTGTGGGAAGGGCCCTAGCAGGGGGAAGGCTGGGGGCTGGTGTTGCCCTCTGCATTGTTATTGTGTACAGATTTCTTTGTTACTATGAGGGATTTGGCTTTCTGGTGTCTGAATAAATGTTTTGGTTCTGTCTTCTATGTGGAGAGTCTTGTATTTCACGATTCAGAATTGTGTTGGCATGTTCATGGCCACTGCTGGTGCTGTGAATATTGTGTTAGCAATACAAATATAGGCCTTGAAAATATTGCTTACTACCTGTGTGATCTTGGACAAGTAATAACTCATCTTTAGTCTTCAGTTTCCTTATATGTAAAATAAAGTTGTTGGACTAGATGGTCCCTAAGGTCCCTTTCAGTATAAATCTTATAATGTTGGCCCAAGTTATTGTAAATTGAGACATAAGAAATTCCTGACAGGAAGGTTACCAGAATGGTACCCTTTTTTTTTCTTTCTAGTAGACTCCATATATAGGATATAAATCCATTTGGGTGCAAGTGGAAGCAAGGGGGTAAGCCAGGTAATTTCTCAGTATTCTATCTAGTCGTTAGAATATGGCATTCACTCTGATCATCCATATGTAGCCCTACTTTTATGGGTTTCTCACCTGGATGGTGTTGCTATGGAGATTAAAGAGTCAAGCAGATGTTATCCCAGAATCTACTAGTTGGTGATGAGTTTTGAAAGGTAGCTTTCTGGGACTGTCTTAGAGGCTTTGGGGAGAGAGCAGTTGGAAGATGGAAAGAGCAGCCTTCCTGGTAATTTTACCATGAGAGAGAAAGTGCAGGCACAGGGATGTGGACAGCCAACCTCTGTTGACTCACTCCACTGGTCCCTTCTCCGTGACCTGTTGAGTTCTAAGTACAGACAGGAGAATGAATCTTCCTACTCCCCCCAGGAGTGTATGTGATCAGACTATAGGGCAGTCAGAGGGAACTTTGAGTTCCCCTTCACTTGTCTATCAAAGACAGATTATCTCAGAGTTTGTCTCACTATTAAGCTGGTGGAAGATTTCTTCTCCCTTTGGGAAATGGACAAACTCAGGAGGACAGCAGAGTTCCATGTTACCTGCTGGTAGCGTGAGCTTTCTTCTTCCTAATAAATCATTCCCCTCATTGCTCACAGTCATTTCATGCTATCCTCACTCCCCAACACACTCCCTTTACTTAAAACAATTTTTGATAGCTGTCATATCCTTGTCTGGTTATTAATGCTAGCACAGGTAGAGATTAGGTGAGAGGTTCTGATCTCTGGAGAAGCTTCAGCAAGCTAAGGGAGGAGGGGAGGAGGAGGAGCAGGGAGCAGGGTAGGGCTAGGGTTAGAGTTAGGGCTATAGTTGGAGCTGACTCCATTTTAAAGTACCGAATGCATGTAGGGTTGGGAGAACATTGAACTCACACCCCTGGGCAAGTGCAAGTTTCTATAATCAGGGGAGGCCATAAACCGAATGAACTATAAACCAAAACACACATACACATACACACATCCCTAGACCAGTAACAGACAAGCTCTGGAAGTAAAATGGAATTCATAAGGAAAGGATAATGTGCTACCTATGGGCACCTACCCACTAAATCTCCAGCTGTAAAGGAAACATTCCTTAAATGCCTTAAATGCTTTACAGGTAAGGTGGGGGGACCTAAACTTCCAGTTGGGGATCCAGCATTCAACTCTACTCCAGTCTGCCACTTCATCCAGTTTACTAGGGGAAAAGGGGACACATTTTAAAGGGAAATACACATCCCTTTGAAACTTGACAGCAGGGACCTTCCCCATGCAAAGTGATAAATATATTGTTTCCCACTCTCAAGCAGCAGGAGGTGTAGAACATGGGGGTGGCTTGGGGGGTATAGAACAGAAGACAGGAAGAAGAAAGTTCACGCTTCCATATGAGAAGGTGTTCTTATATTATTCACACACTGAATACTGATCCAAATCAGTGGTTGCTGATTTGATCCAGTTCCATGGCAGATATATAGTGCCTGCCCTTTGGGAATGCACATTACCAGAAGGCTCTCCATGTTGAGAATCCAGCACCACGAAGTGGGAGGCTGACAGCCAGGCCCTCAGGGAAATTCTGAATCCCAATTCCAATAGCTAGATTCCTAAAAGATCAAGAAAACACATAATGCTTGTGGTTAGGGACCATGATCCTCAGGAAGAACCACTTCGAATAGATTATGAAGACAAACACTGCTGGCAAAAATCCACATGGTGCCTCTCAGGTGTAACTTACCTGGTTAGAGATGAAGCTATATATTGTCTATGTTGGTGGTGGTCACAAAGGTAGGGAAGGGTTGGCACTGTCTTCTCATATACAAAATAGCTACTTTAAGAAAAGTTCAGTGTACAGAATGAGGAATGGGATCATTCCATTATAGTAGGCCCTGGTCAGACAAACTAATCAACCAATAAACATTTATTAGGTGCCGACTGTATGCCAGGCACTGTGCTGAACATATTATGTTTCATTGTAAGGGTCATATTTTAGAAAGCCTATGGACACACTGGAGTACCTTCAGGGAACAAAAATGTCCCAGGACCACTTGAAGGAACTAAGGGAGCCTCAGAGATTAACAACTCTTCATGCTCAAGGCCATAATTGGCAGAACCAGGCCTCAAACCTGGGTCTTCTCACTCCCAGTTAAGTATCCTTTTCTCTCTGTGTGCCTCCTTCTTACTGCACCAGGCCAAAGAACACTTTGAGAGGACCTGACAGTCATCTTCAAACATCTGATGTTTCTATCATGTAAAAAAAGGATCAGACCTACTTTACTTGATTCCAGAGGGCAGTCCTTAGCAACAATGGGTGACATTATAGGGAGAAGAATTAATTTTGACTGTTAGAAAAAAAAAGCTGCTTAAATATGGAAAGGATTGCTTCCTCCCCTTCCTTTTTTCTACAGTTGGAGGCTCTTGATTAGAGGGTGAATGACTGCCAGACATGTAGTAAAAGGGATTCCTACTCAGGTGTGGATAGGATTAGATGTCCTGTCATGTTCAAGTCTCAAAAGATGTGCCATGGCACATGAGTGTGTTATAGGTTTTACTAGGTGTGTCATAAAAATCCGGATGTTGTTATTGCAGAAAAAAGAAAACTTATTAATAATTTTGTATAATATAAATTTTATTTGACCCATTTGATAAATGCAGTAACTGATCAATCAACAAGCATTTATTAATTTACCATGTGTTAAACACCATGCAAAGCACTGGAAATAAAAAGCAAAACCAGTCTCTACCTTCAAGGAATTTACTATCAAACATAAGAGACAAGACTATACATAAGTGTGGTTGACTGGGGGAGAGGGGGTTGTTCAGCATCACTAGGATGGACAGAATAATAAGGGGCTGGAATACTATAACATGGGGAGTGAGTCCATTGTCAGTGGATGGGGAGAAGGTGGATGAGGAAAACAGGTGACTGAAGAGAATGGGACAGATTGGTAAAACTGTGGAGGCAGAATGGATGGAGTTGACAACTGATGGGATGTGGGAGTGGGCCGAGCCAGAAGTCAGAGTCAGAGAGGATGCTGAAGTTTTAAACCTTGTTGACTTAGGAAGAGGATGGCATCAGCAATAAACAGACGGAAGTTGAGATGGTGGGGAGGCGCAAGGTTTAGGGGGAAAATGCCAGTGAATTCAGTTTGGGACATGTTTAATTTGGAGGCCCAAAGGGAAAGCTGGGTGAGGATGT
Source organism: Potorous gilbertii (assembly GCA_028658325.1). NCBI lineage: Eukaryota > Metazoa > Chordata > Mammalia > Diprotodontia > Potoroidae > Potorous > Potorous gilbertii. The sequence continues at coordinate 511,929,119 of CM053770.1, forward strand.
TCAGTAGACCTCAGGGAGAATATGGAGCTGCATATAGACATGTGAGAATCAGCTGCATAGATATGATAAAGAAGTAGAGAAGATAGCCAAGGGAAAGAGAAAAAGAAAGAAAAGAGTTAAGGAAATATCCTAGGGGACACCCACACTTATCATGCAGGAGGTGGAGATGGAAAAGGAATGATCAGATATGGTGGTAGGTGAACCCGGAGAAGTGAGATTATCAACGAGGAGGGTGTGGTACAGTGTCAGAGCAACGCCCAGGAGGGTAAGAACTGGGAAATAAAAAAATAAAGGCTTTGGATTTGGCAATTAAGAGGTAACTGGAGATACTTTGGGGAGAGAAGTTTTAGTAAATGCTGCGAGGAGGGTAGCCAGATTTTGTGAGATTGTGGATGGAGCTCAGGAAATAAAAGCAATGAGAAAAAAAAAAGATGTACTTTAATAGCTTAAAGAGAGAGGCAAGGTCAAGGGACCTTCCTTCCTTCTTCCTTCTTTCTTCCTCTTTTCTTTTCTCCTTCTTTCCTTGCCTCCTTCCTTCCTTCTTTTCCTCCCTCCTTCCTTCTCTTTCTTTCTTTTTCTTTCATAAGTGGAAGGAACCAGGAGAAAATTAGGGATGAAAGATATGAGGATGAAGATGAAAGAGAAGGAATAAATATCTAAAACCTTATAATTAGGGAGAACATCTCAACCAGGACCTCTGCATATTCTTCCTCCACTATGCTACAGGAAAATAGTAATATTCTGTACTGACAGGGGACTGTGGCTCAGAGATGTTGCCCTAGGTCACACAGCCTGTCAGAGGTGGAACCTCTTATTTCAAGAATCTATCTCTGAGACTACTGAACTGAATACAAACATCTACAAGACAGATTCTATGAATATCTTTTGCCCAGCCTGCCCAGGAGTCAACAGGCCAGCTAGCAGCATAGATGCCCCATTCTTCCATCCTTGGTCTTGTTATCTCTGGCAAAACTCTATCTATAACTCTGTCCTGCCCTGATCCGGGCCAGTGCATTTTCAAGCCTAGCTAGGTGGCACTCCCTTTGAATGCTACTGTGCCAGGTGAAGGGCCCTGCCTTCCTGTGCTGGGGCCGGGCTGAAGCTGTACCCCTTCTGCCCTGCTTCATCTGCTGCCTGAGCTATCTACGTATGTCCCCAAGGAGACTAAGTTTTCCAGGGGCTGAAGTCACGTTTCTCCTATTCCTCTCCTCTGTTCTCTTTTTTTCTTTTTTGCCACCACCCACCCCTTCCATCTCACCTTTACTCCCAAGGCATCACATAAGGTCCTAGGACCTAGCTATGCCCAATGAATGTTTCATTGTCCTGCTAAATATGGATCTGTTGTATATTAACTAGAGGCTGAGCAACTTGCTGGCAGGGCCATGTCATTTCCATATCCTAAAGTCCTGTGCATTTCATCAGATTTATTTGGGGCATGACTCAGAATTATTGATGAGGGTACAGAGAGTTACCTCATCATCTTTTCCCCTCTGCCTCTCCTTCTCCCCCTACTCACTATATACTTTAAAAGAGAGAAGGAAAACATACCCATATGGCATTAGGGTGGTACCGTGGTAGCAGTAGATAGAGTATCAGGCCAGAGTCAGGAAGATCTGAGTTCACTTACTAGCTATGTGACCCTGGGCAAGTCACTTACTGCCCGCCTCAGTCTCCTCATCTATAATACGGGATAGCACCACGTATTTCCCAGAGTTGTTATGTGGATCAAGTGAGATAAGCATGTGAAAAGAACGTTGTAAACCTCACAGTGCTATATAAATACCATGCTAGCATTACAGTTATGGATACAGGAAAAAATATTTTGAGTGTGGTTACAGGGGATGTAGAATCTAGGAGTGGTCAGAATTCTGCCAGGGTAACAAGTCTTGAGCAGGGCTTGAAAAGGTTGGGGAACTGACTGCCGGGGAGGGTGGCTGGAGAATGACAAATGAAGGGATAAACAGGTGGTACTGGGGCTTTAGCCTTAGCTTGCCTGTACACAGCCCACCCTAGGCTTCCAAATGCCCTGCCTACATTCCAGCTGCTTCCCCTTGCTGGCAGCTCTTAATTCAGCTGTGTGTACTACTTGCCAGGATCCCAGAGCAAGCAGGGCCAGGGAGCTATCTCCTTCTTGGCTATTTCACCAAGGGAGGCAGTGGGAGGGAGTGGAGGCTTTTCCCAACAAGGACAGGGATGAAAATCCAAAACAGTATTGAAAAGCAAGGCAAAAAAACATCCCTTTTAGGACACAGTGGAGCTGCTGTCTCTGTGTTGTTTTTTCCTTTCCAAGCAGCAGCACAAAGACACTATTACTAGTCTGGAGCACTACAAATTAATGGGAGGCAGAGGCAAGCATGAATGAAGGGGTTCTTTAAGAAAAACCACCAGCTCCCCCTTCTCTCCCCCACCCCACTCCCCAGCACTGGCCCCAGTGACAAGCCAGGCCCCACCATGACCCTTCACCCCCTGGCCTGGCTTGCAATAACAAGGAGATGCTGTGAGAAATGCCAGGAAGGGGCCAGCAGGACAGAAAGAGCTGGGGAGGACGGAGAGAGAGAAGCAGGGAAGGGAAAGGAGGGGACAAAAGGAGGGAGAGGAGAGAGAATGGTGGGTGCAGGAGGGGCAGGAGGCAGAATGGTTTTGGCTGTTCTGGAAGCTTCTGGGCAAGTAAAATGTGTCAGGGGGCAAGGGCATCCTAGGGGAGGTGAGCTAGGTGTCTGGGAACAAGTTCTTACCTCTGTGGAGCCATTAGATTTGGCCCAGAGGAAAGACACCTTCCTTTTATTCCCTCAGGAGTAACTGAAAGAATGTACTCCAGAGGACCCCCCCACCCCCCCAACCAGAGGGTGTGCTAGATAAACCCTGGGCCTTTCCTTTTGGCTACTTTCCACCCAGGCCCAATTATGTTCCCTCATAAAAGAGGGCCGGGGGAGAGAGAAGGGGAAGAATGTGGACAGACAGATGCTCTCCCAAATCCTAGCACCCCAGACATACTCCTTTATTTGTTCTGTATGCCTTTCCCCCTTTTTCTTTATTGGAGAGAAGGCAATACCATTAGACTAACCTCTCAATTATGTAAGGAATTAAAAATTAATTCATATTTCCTTGATTTCCTGGAGAGATGGGGGGTTGGGGGGGGCAGAGCATGGCATTCTAGGTGGCAGAAGAAAGAAGCCTGTAAGGAATGAACAACACAGAAAATGGAAATGGAACATGGAAAATCAAGTGGATATTTTTTAAAGCCCCAATTTGCACTTCAGATTGGCTAACTGGAAGCTCCTATGCATGAACTCTTCTACCTCCTTTCCAATACAGTCCCCCATCACCCCTTTCCCTCTAAGATCCATCAGACCTCAGGTACCCCTGGGCAGCTCATTTCCTGCCTAGCCCTGTTCAAGGACCCTGGAGCTGGGAGGCAGAGGTGCAGGGAGGGAGGGGAAGGTGGGGAGGTGTTGCTCTCTTTCCTTAAAGGGACAAGGGACAGCAATAGACAATTTGCTCCCTGTCTGGGGGAAGGACACAAAGGAATAATTCAGGCTGTTTAGTGCCAGGCAGCAGCAGTGACTGGAACTCAGGGGGGAGACCGAGGGAAGGCCATAGGTTTACTCACAAATATTGACTCTGAGAGCCTCCACTGGCAATGAAGCGCTGACGGACAGAGAAGCCAGAGGCAGTTAGCTGTGATGTGCCAAGGACAGAGGATAGGAAAAATGGTTCCCATTCATGGGAACCGGCTATCCAAATTAGTTCCAGGTATGGAGCTGGCAGACTCAGGGAGAGCAGGTCTGAACTGTGGGGTATGGCTCTATGGTTTTGCTTCTCAACATTGACAGGCACTATGGTGTCACGGAGAGTGGACTGACTTTGGAGTAAAGATCTGAGTTCCAGCTAGTGGCAGACAGAGTTCAGGCTTTTTCCTATCATTTGTTCTGTACCAGGGGTGGGAAACCTGGCCATCTAGGTCCTCAAGTGCGGCCCTTTGACTGACTCTAAACTTGACAGAACGAATCCCCTTAATAGAAAAATTTGTTCTGTAAAACTTGAACTCAGCCAGAAGGCTGCAACCAAGGACCTAGAAAGCCACATGTGGCCTCAAGGCAGAAGGTTCCCTTCCCCTGTTCTATACTAAGACCCACTTCAGACTGTGGTGATTTTTTCCTGCTGTAAAATGATTTTGTCTGTTCCTTCTCAGATATCCTATTAATCCAAAAATACAAGGTCTTGCAAAAGGGAAAAAAAACTACATCCATCGGCCTGAATTTCTTTCTCTTTTTACTTGAAGCGGTCTGCAAGATCAAAGCACACTATTATCCTTTTTCTTTGTTTTTTTCTTGCCTATAATTTCTACTTTGTGTTTTGATTCTTCTTTCACAACATGATTAAAGTGGAAATATGACTGATATGACTGAACAGATACAGACTCTATTGGATTGCTTGCTGTCTTGGGGAAGAAGGAGGGGACAGAAGGAGGGACGAAAACTAGGAACTCAAAATCATATTGGAATGAATGTTGAAAATTATCTTTATATGTAATTGGAAAAAATAAAATACTGTTTTACAAAAATAAATAAAAAGAAAGCAGTCTGCTTGTCTCATTTCTAGGGCCACTGCCTCATCATTTTCCAAGGATTTAGAATTGGAAGGGACCCAAGACATTAACTAGTCAAGGGGTTCTTAATCTTGGGAGGGGAGGTCTGTGAACTTTTTCCCGAAAATAACTGTATTTCAATGTAACTGGTTTCCTCTGTAATGCTGTTTATTTTATATGTAACCCCACTTCGATTCATTTGGTTTCCTTACCATGGAGCTCATTATGTACCTGACCCTACATCCTAGGTAATGTAGTCTTTGTTAATTGATTGCCTTTTGTCTACCCCAGTGGCCTCTTGGACAGCCCCACCCTGTGGATGGCAGGGCACATCAAAGCCCGAGTATCACTGATTCACAGCCAGATGTGTGGACTACTGTTTTCAGAAAACCAAAGAGGCTAAATCCCATAGGAGCTCTTCCCCAAGCTAAGTCCCCAAAACCAAAGAGGCTAAATCCCATAGGAGCTCTTCCCCAAGCCAAGTCCCCAAAACCAAAGAGGTTAAATCCCATAGGAGCTCTTCCCCAAGCCAAGTCCCCAAAACCAAAGAGGCTAATCCCATAGGAGCTCTTCCCCAAGCCAAGTCCCCAAAACCAAAGAGGCTAAGTCCCATAGGAGTTCTTCCCCAAGCCAAGCCTAGGATTTTATTTCAATGATTATCACTTGTTCACATCCTTGGGAGGCAGGGGCGAGTGCCGACTGAGCTTAGTACAAAGAGGTTTCCAAAGAATTCATTTCTCGGATTTCTAGATTGAAACCCTTCACTTAAGAGAGAACCCCTCCTGCTCCAACAGGGAGAAATGCTTTTCGGAGGCCTGGGCATTTGTGGAGGCTTTAGAAGGAGCCTGCACCTCCTCCAGCAACAGCTGTCAGCAGAAACCAGCTTTTCTCTTGTTAGTGCTCTGTCAGACAGGTCCAGAGGAATCTTCTGGTAGGAAGAGGCCTTCCAAAGTCATCAAGTTCAATGAGTGTCCCTGTCCTCCAAGCAGGGCCATACCACCTTGAAAAGAAAATGCTGATGTCTTCAGCCTCTGATATCAAATGTGTTCAAAGGCAGTTCTAATTTACTTCAATTAAACAAGCATTTATTAAGTGCTGGGCACCGGGGGAGCAGACAAACCTAAAACAATTCCTGTCCTCAAAGAGTTTACATTCTGAGGTTGGGAAGCATGTACACATACACATAAATGATGATATGATATACAAAATAAATAACTGTATAATGAGGGGAGGCATAGTAACTGGGGGTGGGGTTGGTATTGAGAAAGCTCTCTGAGAAAAGGTGCTTAAACTGAACCTGCAAGAGAGATAGGGGTTCCAAAGGGCAGGCTTTTCATGGCACCCTAAGGCTGATAAGTAGGGGTGCTGTCAGACTCTGCTAGGCAAAAAGAACCAGGAAGGAGACTGGGAAAAAGGTCTTGGAAAAAAGCCATCTACTGACCCAACCAATAGGAGAAACCATTTAATTGTGGTTGCTTTGATGGAGCTTCGTGAGGCTCCAGAGTTTCAAAATATAAGGACAGGTTGTTAAAAATGATGTTGGATTTCATTTATATTATTGCTAGTGTCCCCTTTCCAGCCAAAGATTTGGTTCTGAGATCTCTTGCATCTCCAGCATCAATGAGGGAGAGAGAGGAGGGAGGGGAGGGGAGGAGAGGGGGAGAGAGAGAGACAGAGACAGAGAGACAGGGAGAGAGAGAGAAAGAAGAGGAGAGGAGAGAAGGAGTGTGTGTGTGTGTGTGTGGGGGGGGGTGATATGGGCACCTCTGTGCTTTTCAAGGTCAAGAACAGAAAGCTTCCTCTAAGTCCAAAGTCTGTTCTGAAGGGTCTATTCTCTGGTGAGCAGATTTTGAAAATAGAGCTAAGTTATTACTAACAAGTGCCTTTTCACTCGCCTTTCAATTCCAATGTACAATGTGCATGTGTATTCTTGCGTGGCAGGCCCTTACATACTGTTTCGATTGTTATCGCCTTGCCATGAAAGGCCTGATTGTTCAGCCTCTCGATGACATCACTGGCTTCCCACTCGGGCTGTCTGTTGAGGTGTTTGATCAGCTTGCAGGTGGGAAGAGGATTGGTGCTAACCGCAGGGGCCTGACACCCGCCCTACCTGTTACATGGAGCTGGTTTAGCACGCAAAGGATTTTCTCTCTCCTCTCCCTCTCAGCCCTCACACCTCAGGCCAACTGAGACTGGAAGAGGAGATAAACCTTGTATGCACTCCCTTAGGGTCAAATACCCTCTCTGGAGGAGAGCAGGTGCATCCCCAGGAGGTCAGGTCATAAGGAATGTGCATCTGCCCCTGCTGCTACCCCTTGAGCCCCACCCCTTCACTGGAAAAAAATTGCAAATGATATTTCTTCTCAGACCCCTGGATTGGCACTCTTCCCTGGGGCAGATTTCCTAAATGTCCTCACAAGCTGTGACTCAGGAGATGCTTGATGGAGGGAAGTATCAAAGGTTTGGGTCCTGACCTTCCTTCTTTCCTCACTCTTATGTGGGGGTTTAGCCTCATCCAGGGTGTCCCAAAAATCTTCATGCACTGTAAGTTTATTTTAATAGCTTTCTTTAATAGTACTTCACTGAGATTTTAGGGACATCTTGAATGGAGGTACAGGGCCTAGAACCTGTTCAGTTCAGGAGAATCAACATTGCAGGTGACTTAAATGCAAGGAAAAGATTTCCTGTGGCTATAAATAGGTGATGGCAAATTACCAAAGACTTTTTGTGAACAAAAATGGTAATGCTAAGAGATGTATGATGGTGGACAGGTCAGGCTGAGCGAGCCTGAATGGTCCATTCATATTCATGAAAGAGTCCTGTGGAAAGAGCAATGGTTCTGGAGTGCAAGGACCCAACCTCCCATCCCAACTCTCTGCCCAGCACTATCTGGGTGACCTTCGGCAAGGTACTGGATTTCTTTGGGCTGCAATTTCCTCATCTGTAAAATAAGGGGATTGGATTGAATGGTCTCTATGATGTCTCCCAGCTCTGAACTGATAGTTCTTGGAAATTTAAGATTTCCTAAACAAAGGTCATGAGGCAGCTCAGGGGCTCAGTGGATGGAGTGCTGGACCTGGAGTCAGGAAGACCTGAGTTCAAATCAGTTCTCAGAAACTTACTAGCTCTGTGATCCTGGGCAAGTGACTTAACATGTTTCCCTTAATCTACTGAAGAAGGAAATGGCAAACCACTCCAGTATCTTTACCAAGAAAACCCCACAGACAGCATAGCGTGGTGTGGTCCATAGGGACGTGAAAAGTCAGATGTAACTGAATGCCTGAACAGCCAATCAAAGGTCATGGTCCTTGGAATGTCAGCCCCTGACATGGTGCCAGACATATAGGAGGTGCTTAATAACTGGTAGCTAACTGACTGGGCAAGTCATCTCATGGATCCTGTTGCCTCATCTGTAAGATGGGAGTGCTGGATTCAAGGATCTTTTATTCAGCTTTCAATTCAACAATACTGATTCAGCCTTTGCTGTGGATAAGCGGCTCTTCTAGCTTTAAGTGTCTATGATGACAAGTTATTAGCCACGAATACTGCCATGCAAATTAGGTGACTGTCTGGGGCAGCAAGCAAGGATCAGGTTAGAAGGGAATAATTTTGGTGGGAACTAGGGGAGCAGTGATTGCTGCAGGCATTTCTGGGTGAAGAGTTACAAGTAGAAGGTATCTGTGCATTAAGAGCCTTAGGAAAGATATCTTCAGGTAGCAGGAAGGGGCATTAAGGGAAATAGTCAAATGATGACTAACATGGGAGGGTGCCAAAGCCAAATCTGGCCAAGGGCTGGCATTGCGGGAATGATATTTGCCAGGGAAAATGGCCAATCACGGTAAGGGCAAAGCTGCTTTTAGGTATTTCTAAGTCTCTGGTAGGAATGGATTCCAGAGAACCCTCCGCACTATTGCTTAAGACCCCTTAAGTGAGTACCACCAAGCTGGACCCTGAAGACCTAGCCAAGTCCACATTTGCTGCATCCACAGGACCATAAGATTTAGAGCTGTCAAGGACTTTTCTAGTGCAGAGGTTCTTAACCTGGGGATGTGTAAATTTCTATTTACAAAAATTCAGATACCCATATTTCAATATAATTGAATTTTCAGCAATCCTGCATATTTAAAAAACATTATTCTGAAGTGGATATCGACTGAGAAATGGCTAAACAAACTGTGGTATATGATTCTAATGGAATACTAGTGTGCTAAAGAAAATGACAAGCAGGATGATTTCAGAAAAACATGGAAACACTTACATGAACTGATGCAAAGGGAAGTGAACAGAACCAGGAGAACACCGTACACAGTAATAGCAATGTTAATGGATGAACTGTGAATGGCTTAGCTATTCTCAGCAATATGGTAATCCAAGACAATCCCAGAGGACTCATAATGAAGCATACTATCTGCCTCCAGAAAAAGAACTGATATTATTTGAATACACTGACACATGTTATTTTTCATTTTCTTTCATTCTTTTTCTTTTGAGTCTTCTTGTACAAAATGACTAATATGGAAATGTTTTACATGATTGCACAGAAAAACAAACATTATTCTTACAAGAAGGGATCCACAGGCTTCACCAGACTGTTAGAGGGTCCAGGGCACAGAAATGTTTAGTATCCTTGGTCTACTTCAACTCCCTCCCCATTTTAGAGATGAGGAGATGGTGAGCCACAAAGGCGAAAACATTTGCTCAAGGTTGCATAGGTAGTGGCCGATCTAGGAGTTGAACCCAGGCCTCCTGACACCAAATCTGCTACTTCTTCTGCTACGTTTTTGCTTAAACATGATAACACCTATCCCAGCAGCTAACATTTATGTAGCCCTTACATGTGTCATGTACTGTGTTCAGCCCTTTGCGGTTATTTTCTCTTTTGATCCTCAAAACAATCCTGGGAAGGGTGGGGGTCCTTATTATCCTCCTGTTACAGCTGAGGAAACTGAGGCTGACAGAGCTTAAGTGATTTGCCCAGTCACCCAGATAGTAAGTATCTGAGATCTCATTTGAACTCAGGTCTTTCTGTCTCCAGCCCCAGGGCTCTGTGCACTATGGTGCTACCCAGCAGCCACCTTAGAGCTTCATGCAGGAGCAAGGAGGACGGAGGTTCTGAGTCTAGCTTCTTCCCAGAGGCATAAAGGGATATGAGACTGTCCAAAGCTCCAATAGTATCTTCACAATGTCAGGAAAATATGGGGGGGTGGGGATCAATGGGAAGTGATGAGAAGAGAAGGGAAAAAGCTCAGGTAAGAAAGAATATAAACACTATTTAAAGATATCCTTCTCTCCTAGTCCTAGTAAGAAAAGAAGACCAACATTTGGGGTTATAATATGCCATTGATTTGGACAATGAGACACTCACATGCTGTGATCTTTCATATTGTATGTCTATGCATTTGTTTATTGGTTTATTTAACAGATATGGCATGGTACTTGTGGAGAAGTCTGGGTTTCTTGAAGAAGCATGTGCTATGACTCCCAACACTCAAATGCATTTCTTAGCTCGCTGATTTGGAAGTTCTCTCCAGTGGATACAGGTTGCACCCTATCCATGCTTGTCTATCCTGCCTCATTCTTGTCTAAGTCCATCAATAAATCCACCACAAGGGAACTTACCCAACATACAAGTGGCCTTCCCTGCTTTTCCTGACATTGTGAAGATACTATTGGACCTTTGGGCTGTCTGCTGGTCATCGCTCCCCTTTGCCATGCAATGAGGTCATATTCTGTTCTTATCTAATATTTTCCTTTTTGACATCTTTTACTACAGTTCTATTCTGCAGCTTGTTTATACCCACCATGCACCTCTCCACTGCCTGGTAGAAGAAGCTAAGTGGCAAGGTGGATAGAGTGCTGGCCTTGGAGTTAGGAAGACTTGAAATCAAATCTGGCCTTAGATATTAGCTAGGTGACCCTGGGCAAATCACTTAACTTCTCCTGTCTGCTTCAGTTTCCTCATCTGTAACATAGGGATAATAACAGCTGAGGCTCAAATGAAATATTTGTAAAAGTACTTAGCCAAATGTGCCCGACACATAATAAGCACTTAAATGCTTCTTCCCTTCCCCATTAGCTGATATCCATTTAAAATTCTTTGGAGTCTGCTGTGTTTTAGGTTTCCCAGCCCTACAACACCACCAGCAGAATGCATTCCAACCTAGGAAACATATGCCAGGAAATCTCTATTTCTTCCCCGAGCACCACCTCCTGGGTAGTATGGGCCTAATGAGAGACTACATACGCCTGTTGTCTGAGGGCCAGCCTAGCAGAACTTGGAGAGGCTTACATTAGTGGAAAGTGACAGATTTTTTTTCTAGCCCAGCAAACTTCCAAGACCATTTCCTAAGTCACAGAAAGAGAGATTGTGATCTAGGACCCTGGAGGCCTCACCATGAAACCTTAGATCCCTGACAGAGTGAAGAAGCTTTCTTCACTTCTGGGTTAATCTTGGTCCCAGTGTTAGCCTATTAGTGCCTCAGTTTATGCATCTTTAAAATGGAACTTGTGAAACCACTATCTTTCCATCTGGGAAAAGAAGAGGAAAATGACAAGAGGGGTGAAAAGGAGATGTGGAAATATTCAATTCTCCAGATAAAAGGCATCAAAATAACATTATCCCATCCAAACATTATGATCAGCAATAAATTTAGCACTTCCTTTGAAAGGGTTCAAATTACTCTGACAAACAGCTCTTCTGTTGTCCCTACTCCCCAACACTGACTCTTCTGAAATTTTCTTTCCTAAAACAACCCAGGTCACCTCTTCCCCTCCTTTCACAGCCTCAAGTAGATACTCTACTCAGAAAACTGAGGCCATTCACCCGTGAGCTCCCTCTTGCCCCATCTCTTTATCTCACAACCCTTTGGTATTTTTCAATTTGCTTCTTTTACTCCAAAGGGGACTCACCAAGGCCAAACCTTCTATACAGACCCTTCACCCCATGGTCTCTCATCTCCACCAGACTGCCCCTGCCTGTCATCCCCTTCCTCTTTCATCTTTAATCCCTGTCTACTGGTTCTTTCCCTGCTGCCTACAGAGGCCTCCTAATCTCCCTTATCCTTAAAACCCTTCATTAGACCCTATCACTCATGCAAACCCTCATTCTATCATTTCCTCTACCATTCTCTGCCAAAGTATTTGAAAAAGCTTGTTTGCTTTCAACTTCGTCTCCTCTCACTCTCTAACCTCTACAATCTTGCTTCTAGCCTCATTACTCAACTTCAACTGCTTTTAACAAAGTTACCAGCCATCTCTTAATCCCCAAATCTGATGGCCTTTCTGGAATCTTCATCCTTCCAGGACCCTTCACAGCACTTGACGGTGCTGACTGCCTTCTCCTCCTAGACACTCTCTGCTCCCTGGGTACTGGCTTTTGCTTGTTGACATGCTCTTTCTTAGTTCTCCCTTCTCCCCTCTCCTACAACTACCACCTTGATAGAGTCCCTCATCCCATCTTGCCTGGATTATCCAATCGATCATCCTTGGCCCAGCTGCCAAATTGACATTCCTAAAGTACAAATATGATCCTATCACTCTCCTACTCAATGAATGCCAGTGGGGCCCTATTATCTCCAAGATCAAATAGAAATTCCTCTATTTGGCACTTAAAGCTCTTCATAGCTCCTAAGCTCCCTCTCCATCTTTATGGCATGTATATTTAAAGATAAGCTCCTTAAATCAGGGACTGTTTCACTCTTGTTTCTGTATCCCAGGGCTTAACTGAGAGCATGGCACGTGGTAGGTGATTGAAAAATGGGTCCAAGGATCATAGAGCTGGAAGGGATGCTGCTGAATCCACTCCTCTCACATTACAGGGGTTATGTGCTAGCCACAGGACCCTGGGCTGGTCAGCGGGTAGTACACTGGTCTTCCTTACTCCAAGCCCAGCACTGTGCCCACTGCCATGACTGATTGATCACACCCGTACATGTACCCTTTGGTTCAACCAAACTGTCTTTTTGTTCCTTACACCTCCTGCCTCCAGGTCTTTGTACTGGTGTGCCCCATGCTTGGAATGCATTCCTTCCTCCCTTGTCTCTGAGAACCCTTCACTTCCTTCAAGGCTCAATTTAAGCTCCATCTTCTACAGAATACCTTTCTTGATGGCCCTAATTGTTAGTGCTTTTCTCTCAAAATTATCTTGTATCATACACACACCCACCCTACACACACGCATACATACATACACACACATATATGTATATATACACATATATGCACATGTTACATATTATATCAATATATTATAACATACACATATATGCCCACGTCTTTTTGCATATTTACGTCTCCTATTAAAAATGTAAGCCCCTTGAGGGCAGGGACTATCATCATCTCTTTTATTTATCTCCCCAGTTCTGGCACACAGCTGGTGCTTAATCACTCACTCATGCATTGTTTCCTCTGGTTAGACTATAAGCTCCCAGTGCCTGGCACATAATACACATTTATTTCATGCTTGTTGATTGATTGCTCTGTGTTAGGAGTAGATTTTCCCATTTTATAATATAAGTACTGAGGCCCCAAGAACTTGCCAGAGGTTACACAGGGGATCCATTAGTCAGTGGCAAGGTTAGGGAAATAAACCTGGTTTCTAGCCTTGACCCATCTGTCATATAAAGTAGGGCACTCACAATACAGGTATGCATACACCTGTGAGCAGATGCCAGCATGCATATACAACAATAGAATCCTGGACAATCCAGATGTTAATGGCAGCTGCCCCAAACCCCAAAATGCCTTTCCTGAAACTCAAGTTGTCCAAGGAAAGCACATCTGGAAAATCAAAAATGAACTCATCACTGAAACACAATAAAAGGAGCACCCAGAATGGAAAATCCAAAGCGGCTGTGTAACACAGCTGTTCCGGGCCAAGTAAAAGGGGCTGAAAGACTTCTTTCTTCTCCACTAGCAGGCTGCTCTTCAGGGCGGGATCTGAAAGCTGAATGCTTGGCTCATGAATGAGATGAGAGCTCAATAGCACAGGACTGAAATCTGTCACATTTCTTTCTGACTGGCTTGTGACCAATGCAAAAGGTACAGAATAGGGATTTTGTTTTTCCCACCCTCCATTACAGAAAACTGTAACTTCTACTAGTCCTCAGGGCATATGGAGAGAATTCAAAGCCGGCCCTCCATCTTCCCTTTCCTTCAGAATGAGAGAATCACAGCCAGGGTGAACAGCCCTGGTGAGAAATTCTGGGTTACTGTTGGTGAATCTGATGGGCTTCTTCCTGACAGCAGCTGGGAACAGAAGGTTGTACCTCATTGTATAGAAGGGCTTGTCTGACAAGCAGTGAGGCCTTCCAAAATAAACAGGCAGGGTGATTAGCATGCAAATGAAACCTGTCCCATTGGGGCTGAAGTTTACGAGGCAGGTGTCTCTTCACAGAGTTGAGGTGAAGGGAACAGGCTGGCAGACTGGCAAAGAGAGGAAGGAGGTGGTGGTTTCCTCTCCCTCCTCCTCCCCAACATCATGACTGCAGACTGGGGCTAACGCAGTAAGTTCCCAGGTATTTTTCTGAACCTCCTGCAAAAGGTTGTGAGACTTAAGATGGCAAGGGGAAGTCTGGAGTAAAGCCTTAAAAAAGCACTGGCTTCTCTGGAAGGAGGAAGTGAAGGTGTCTAATGCCACTCTTTGCCCCAGGGGTCCTCCCCTTTCTCCTCCTCCTCTTCCCAGATGGATTTTTCCTGCTTGCTGAATGTGTCCAAGATAAGAGTCTTGCCAAACCTTGGCCACTCAACTTTAAACCATGACACATCTCTCAGAATCTTGGAAAGCTTCTACCTGAAGACCAAGCCACTCTCTTCAATGGCTCCCTGTTACTTCAAGGATAAACTACAAATGCCTCAGAGGCTGACATTTAAGGTCCCTCCAGCCTAGCAGAGGCAGTGTGGTACATTGGGGAGAACACTATTACTATAATTAGAGTCCTTGGGTTCACATCTTGACCCTGACCTGTGCAACCATGGACAAGCCATTTAATCTCCTTGGGCATCAATTTCCTCAGAGGTAAAGTGATTTGGTTGAACTGGTGGAGCTCTAAGGGCCCTTCAGATCATTTCCAGTAGAGATTGTTTGTTCTTTGCTTGGCACAAGATGGGCATTTAATACTAATAGACTTGAAGCTTCCCCTCCAGCCTTAGTCCCTACTGCTCTTCTAAGTTTGCTGTATATCCTAGCCAAATGAGCCAATTAGCTGTTCCCTTGAACTCAAAGCCTAAACATAGTTGGGCCATCAACTCTACCCCTGGCGCACACACACTACATCCTCAACTCTGCCAAAGAATCCTTACTTCTTTTAAGGAGCAGCAGGAATGCCACATTTTCCACGAAGCCTACTGTGGTTACCTTTTCCACCTCAAATTTCCTTGAATTTATTCTCTAGACTTTACTCATTGGTAAAATGGAGGATAATCCTAGTACCGACCTCTCCCCTCTCCAGGGCTAGTATGGGATCAAATGAAGGAGTATTTGTAAGGGGCTTTGTAAACCTTAAAGCCTGTATAAATGCTAGCTCTTACCACTGTTGTTACTGTTTTATTTTTGCCTTTGGCTCCTTAGTTTCTAGCAAATTGTCTATACTTAGAACGTGTTTAATAAATGCTTGTTTTACAGAACTGAATTCTGCGAAACGACATCTTTAAAATATTATTTTTAAAGGGACTCATCTATACAAAAATATCTCTGGTCAGTCAACAAGTATTTATTAGGCAGTTACTATGTGCCTAATAGTTCCACGCACTGTGCTAAATGCTGAGGATACAAAAAGGCAAAAAGTCTTTGAGTTCAAGGAATTCAGTCTAATGAACATAAACAACATAAATATGTTACATATGCACACACATATAATATGCAGAGTTTATATATAATATGTACTATATACACATACATATATATAAAATATATACAGGATAAACAGAAGGTAATCTCAGTAGGGGTAGGAATGGGAGGTACCAGGAAACATCTCTTGCAGGAGGTAGGATTTGAAAAGTGAGCCTTGAAGGCCAGAGAAAGCAAGAGACAGAGGTGTGGAGGAGCACTGCATGAATGAAAGATAGAGTGTGGGGAGGGGGAGAGTTAGAGAAACAGCAAGTGGGCTGGTGTAGCTGGATCATAGACTGGGGTGTGCTGGGAAATATTTAATAACCAGCCCTGGAGTGGGATACACTTTTAAATTTAACTGTACTATTAACATTTTGCATCCTACTTTGTTAAATCTAGACAATCAATAAAACAAATCAAGGCCTGATTTGAAGCATTTGCCAATTTCCAAGGTGTAAATGCTCACATGGAAAATTTAACCATTAGCCAGCCAGTTTGAGCTAATTACACTCTGGACTGTGGAGTACGCGAAGGGAGTGAAGTAGCAGATGCATGGACAGGAACAGGTTGTTCGTAACCTGTTGAAGAACTTTAAATACGCCAAAGAAGTCACTGGGGCTTATTCAGTAAGGGGATGACATGACTGGCCCTGTGCCTTATGAAAACTACATTGCCAACTGAGTGAAGGATAAGGCAGACTGGGATGAGGAAGAAACTGGGGGCAGAGAGAGCCACCAGGAAGCTACTGCAATAATCAGGTGTGAGGCGATACGGGGTCTACACCAATATGGCATGTGAGTAAGGGGGCTTACAGGGACATGGTTGTGAAATTAAAAATGAGAAGACTTGGCAACAGATTACATCTATGGGGTAGATATGAGTGAAGAGTCTACCCAAGAAGCCTAGGAAAAATGGTAATAATCTTGACAGTAATAGGAATGCCAGGAAGAGGGGAAGAGTGACGGTGGATGGGTAGGAATGAGTTCTATTGTGAACATAAGCTCAGTTCAAGATGCTTTATGAGACATCCTGTTTGAGATGCCCAAAGTCAGTTGGTGGCATGAGACTGGAATGCAGCAGACAGATTAGGGCTGGATAAATAGATCTAGCAATCACCGATATGGAGATGATGAGTATGTTCATCCTTCATTGCAGAAGAAGACCATGCCATCAGAGAAATAATGACACGACTTGCACTTGACTTTGTTTTTGAGTGAGGGAGGGCTAGGTGATGATGAAATCACCAAACAACATAACAAAGAAGAAGAAGAAAAAGTCTGGGGCAGAGCCTTTGGATGAAGAACCAGCAAAGGAGACTGAAAAAATTGGGCAGGGCTTACACAAATACCTAGAGAACTGAGCTGAACGAGGAGAGGGTGGCTGACAGTGTCAGCGGCTGCAGGGAAGGTTAAAAAGGATGAAGATTGAGAAAAGGCCACTATATCTGGCAATTAAGAGAACACTGGTAAGTTTGGAGAGAGTAGTTTCAGTGGAATGGTGAAGTTGGAGATTGCACATGGGTTAGATGGGAGTAGGAAGAGAGAAAGTGGAGGCATATGGTATAGACTGCTTTGTCAAGGAGTTTATCAGAGAAGGGGAGGAGAGATACAGGACAATAGCTAATAGGGATGGCCAGACCAAGTAAGGGTTTTTTTTTTAAGGATAGGGAGACTTGATTGGGCAACCAGGAAGATGCTCTAGAATATCTACTTTATTTACAAAAGGAAAAAGAATGGGAAAAAATGTATATATTCAAGTGACTGAATGTCCTAAAACTGTACTCATTAATGGAATACCATTATTCTATAAAAACAAAAACAAAATAAAAGAACTCCAAACCATACAAATATGAAAAACTTAAAGACATAGTAAGTGATGCAAAGAGAAGTCAATGGAACAAGATCATATACACTAACTGCAATCATATTTGAAAAATTCAGCAAAATTCAGACAGGGACATATAACAAGTACATTGTGATAATTCTGTCAAAATTCTGTGTTAGTTTTTGATCAAAATGTCAAATTTAAATTTTAAGGTCTTATTTTAAGATTCTTTTAGGTGCTAAGAAACAGAACATCTGTTTAACTTAACTGTTTATGTAGGTACGAGATCCTTGTCCAATGACCTACATATAGGCCTACTCTTGAAGGAGATGAATTATGCTGCATTATTGACATTCTCAGAGGATTTACATACATATTTCTATGAGGTCAATGCTATTATAATCTCATGATGATTACTGAGGATCAGAGAGGTTGAATAAATATGCCTAGGGTCAAACAGGTAGCAAAAGATGGAGAGGCAATATTCAGACCCAGGTCTTTCTAAGAGCCCCACTTTCTATCCAAGTAACTTCCAGCACAAAGAGGGCCAAATTATGGGTGCTCCCACACAAACCAATTAGCTCAGTCATGTTGCTAATCAGAGTGAACATGGGACAAATGCTGGTGCCAGAGGATTGGTACGGGTGCAGATGGCTCAATTCAATGCATCCCTACTAATAGAAAAATAACTCTCAAAGCCATGTCCTATAGATGGGGGTCCCTACTGTTCTCTTTCATATATAAAGCACAGCTAATTATCATTATTCTATATAGATAGATTGATTATCTATTAACAGTATGCTGCTGGGGAAAAGCCAGGCCAGGTCCTAATACAAAAAGAGACCCTCGCTAGTTATAAATATTAATGTGATTTAATTATTTTTTCTTTTTGAGGAAAATAGGGTTCCCTGCTTTTAAAATGAATGTCGAGCTTCTGTTACATCTCTGGTGGTCCTTTTCTCTCTTGACCATTAAGTGAATGGCAGCACAGGAAAAGAATTCCCTGGCCATTATAACCGGGTCTTAATTGGCTCCAATAGAATGCCCTGGGTGGCATTCCCAGGGCGTTGCAGCTGTCCTGGTGGGAGAGAGTCAATCACACATTGTAATCTCTGGCCTTGGCCCCTCCCCTCCTGTTTGCAAACAGTAGATTGGCTGAAGGGGTGGACTGAGGCAGGCTTTGGGTGTGTGGACAGACCTCCCAGAGAAGCAAATGGAGAAGAGGGAGAGAAGTGTGTGAAAGACGGGGAAGAAAAGAGATTACAGTTTTCTGAGTGGTGACAGAGGAGAGAGGGCACAGGCATTACTGACACTGACCCCAAATGGCCAAGAAGGATCACAGTCATATCTAAAGAGATGACCTAATTATTCTCCAACTGTGTTCACTGGAAGGAATTCAAGGATGTGTTCATAAGAAGGCTACAGTAAGGGCATACATTAAATTTGGTTCACTGATTGTAGAAATTACTTATTAACAGGGAGCTATCTTTTGGGAGAGGAAATCGTTTTCCTGGAATCATTCAAAGACACATACCAGACCACCCTTTCCCCCTTTCCTTGGAAAACACTGAAACAGAGCTCAGGCACCCATATGTTGGCCTACGGCAGAGCTCAAAAAAATCGGAGTTGAGAGTTAGGAAAAGAAATCCTGTAGGATCTGTCTTCAGAACTTCAGTTTCCTCTTCCTTAAAGGGAGGCCTCACATGGTTTCTAAGCACCCTTCCTTTTCTAAATCCTCTGCTCTGAAAGTTGGCCTCCAGATGATCAATTTTTTTTTTCACCACAACAATTCAAGAAACACACATCTTCTTATATGCAGAGAATTTCAGTCTGTACCCACTGTGAAGGAATCACAGACCTCTGAGGTATAGAAGTGAGTCTTTGTGAAAAAGGCCGTAAAGGAAACGGCACTCTGTCCAAGTTGCATTCTTATCCTAGCTGATATCTATCTATCCATCCCTACAGACAGATAGATAGACAGACACATCATTTCCAAGTCTTAAGTTTAAGTTCCATAACTTTAACAGAAGCATGTAACACTACGACCTGGGTTGTGTTACAAAATATGAATATTGTATATGAAACTTAAAAAAGAAATTGTAGTTCTGGAGAGTTAGTATTCACTTCTGCCCTGGGACTGATTCAGCTCTGTTGGGAGAGCTTGGGAGGATAGAAGAGAGAAGGGAAAGCAGATGAGAAGACAAGGTTTGGGAACGGCAGCAGCATAATGGTGACTGGAGGAAGAAAATTCTGGCAGTCATTTTTTGATATGATTTTTGAGACTAGAGACTAAATGTAGTAGCTCAATTCAGCAATCAACCCCTTATTCCAAAGAACAAAGAATTCTGATGGAGGTGGTGACAGCCATTCTTGGGGACCAACATAAAGACAGTACAGGTTCCTAATTCCTATCATAGTGCCTGCATCTGAGATTGCTACTATAGGATTTTTGGGGGTTATTTTTAGGCTGTTTTTACTTCTTGCTTTTTTGCTTCCTATTAAAAAATTTATGACCTATGATAACTGTTTTGTGATTCATGTCTGTTTATTGGTTGTATACTGCAGTGATACCAAACTCAAATAAAAACAGATCCCTATAGGCCACATACTGACTTAGAAAACCAAAAATAAACATTATTCTATTTTTATTTATTTTGTTAACTACTTCCTAGTTACATTCTGATCTAGTTCAGATGAGTTTGACACCTCTGGTATACAAGGAGGGCAATGGAAGAGTGCCAGTGACTAGCTGAGATACACAGAACAAAAACTAGGTCAGGTATGAGACCTTTGTCAGAATGGTCAGGATTCTGTCCTGACTGGGAGGGCTCCGTGCTGAGGGTGAAAGAGATTTCTGTAGTTGTCATTATTAATAATTTTACAAGCCCTTAAAACAGCAAAGAGAGACAGTTAGTCTAGGGCTATTTCACTCCTGGATCATTGCTGTAACCAGAGACAAACAGTCATTTTGTAGATGGGGAAACAGAGTTTTAGAGAAGATTAAGTGACTTGACTTAGGGTGTCATAGCTATTAAGGATTTGAGGGAAGATTCTAACCTAGGTCTAAAGTCCATTATTGTGAAATGCAAACATGATTCCACATTTCCCCGTGCCCAGAATACTCTCCTCCTCACCTTCTTCTCCTGGCTTCACTGGCTTCCTTCAAGACTATATTCAAATCTCACCTTGTGCAAGAGGTCTTTTCTGAACCTCCCTGAACCTGCCCTTTGCTATATTACTTTCCCTCTGAAATTACTTTCCATTTACACTGCACACATTGTGTATGTACAAAATTGTTTACTGTCTCTCCTGTTCGAATGCAGGCTCCTTGATAGTAGGGCACAGTGTTTTTGCCTTTCTTTTTATCCCCAAGCACTTACCACGGTGCCTAGCACATTTTGACTGATGTTCTGAAAGAGCTAAAGTCATTACAAAGAATTTTATATATTTACAGAAAATTGTGAAACAATCTGTTAACCTATTCTCTGACTTCAGATCCCACCTCAAGACATTAGCTGTGTCATTGAACCTCTTTCAGTCTCAGTTTTTTCATCTGTGAAATGGGGATAATAACAGTACCTTGCATACTTTAAAAAGTATATATATATATATATATATATATATCATCCATCCATCCATCCATCCATCTATCTATCTATCTATCTATCTATCTATCTATCTAAAGAAACCCCAAGTCTGTGTAGGTTGGGCATATGCCAAATGTGCCACAATATCTGGGTAGAGAAGGCCCAGAGGCTTGGGCCATTAGAAACAGCTAATGGCATGGCTTGGCTTTGCCACCCAAGACTGCTAATGTTTATGTCCCTCTACCTTTGAAGGAGTTCTACTCTGTCAAGGGTCTTAGAAAAAAAAAGATCAATTGAAGTTAGGAAGTCTGCTAGATCATCAGGAAGAGAAGAGCCTGAATCATGGAATCTAATTATAAAAAATATTGACTAAGTTTAAAATTCTATGAAATTTCTTTAATGCGTAACACAGAAGAGACTGTGAAATACCATGCCTGGGGAACATTTTGATCGACAATAAAACTGATTTTCCTGCGAAGTTACTTTTGTGTAGGCAGTTAGTTAGCTTAGAAGTTAGAAGGGTGGACCCCAAAATGAGCAGACTTGGGTTCGAATCCAGTCTCACAATAATTTAAGGGTTAATAGCACAAATACCTTTACTTCTACTTTACAGATAAATCAACTGAGGCCCAGAGGGAGGAAATACTCTTCAAGATCATATAACAAGTTGCATTAAGCCCAAATCTTCTGACTCCATGTTAGGTACTCCTTTTTCTCCACTAGGCTGTCTGGTTCTATTTAACCCATGCATCATTTAAGTACATAATATTCATATAAAACACTTTCACTACACTGTGAGTAAAACAGGCATTTGTGGATTAGCCTGGGGATATAACTGCCATCTATATAATATTGTTTCTATGGGAAAAAGTTTTCTGGGCCGATCAGAGAAAACAGAATGTGGTAGTGCTAGAAACATACAGGTCAAGACAGGACCAGATGGAATTCTTCTCCAAGGTCCCAAGCAACCTTTCCCCAGGTTTGGCATGGGCCAGTCATTCATATACATGAGTATAGGCCTGTTGGATGAACTTAAGGAGTGTCTGTATCTAAATGTTAGGATCGCTAAAGGTTTTAGCGTTTAGATGTTAATGCAACCTGTTTTTAACATTCTAGAAGCATCACTTACAAACCCCTTTCTCCTCTAATTCCCATGGAAAAGGCGAGATGCCTTGGAATGGAGAGGAGGGTATGTGCACCTTAATGGCCCAGACCCAGTGAAATTACTGTCTGAGTAGAAGTCAGGTACTCTGAGGGCTACAGTCATCCTTTCACTGCAGGTCCATGCCACCCGTTTCAGTCTCCCACTTGATGCTTTTGTGGCTGAAAACAGCAAATGTCTCCCTCTTAAAGTGCTCTGTACAAGTCCTGGAGGAGGATGTGTGTACGTTCAAGTATGCACAAGCTCACCCGGCAAGATTTGTCATAGGCATTTAACAAATGCTTTATGAATTCTAGCAACTACGTCTTGAACTGCTAAGAGGGAAATGGAGAGATACTGAGTGAGCAAGTGAGGTACAGAAGGGCAAGACAACACTTCTCACATCTCAGACTGAAATCATCCTCCTTTAAATGATTTCATATCATCCTTAGAGTTAAGAAACAGGTCTTCAGTAATCCTCCAATGCAAGGATTCTTAACCTTTTTTTGTGACATGGACCCTACTGATAATCTGGTGAAGTCTGTGGATCCCTTCTCAGAATAGTATATTTAAAAATGCAAAATATAATGTGTAGGAATATGAAGGAAATAAAATATAAGTACAGATAAAGATGTGATTTTTTTTTCCCATCCAAGTTCATGGACCCCCTGAAATTAACCTTTGCTCTCCTCTAGCCCTTGTTGCTGCTGGTTTCCTTCCTAAATCCCACCTAGGTATCTATTCTCTTCTGAAAGATCTTCAGAAAAGGGGAATCTGAGAATTGTGGGTACCAAGCAACCTTTCCACAAGGAGGGAGTTAGATTATGTGATCTCTAAGGGTCCGTAGATATAAAACATTCTATGGTTCCCCCTCCTTCTGGCAACTTCCTCGGTCCAAACTCTGGGAACACAGCATCTCAGAGAACTGGCACAGACAGTCCAGAGGGAAAGAAAATCTCTCTTTCTCTCTCTCTCTCTTAGAGAGTCAACAAAAGGACACAGAGAGAATGAATATGAAGGCAAGACAGGGACATGGAGTTGGCTTTGAACCTCTCCCCAGATGAGGTCATAGAGAGCTTCTTGCCTCTCAGCATAATTTTTTTTTTCAAAGTCAACATTGGTCAAGAGGCCCCAATGTGCCATTGTTTGTAGCTGATTGACTGTAATTGTTATGGCATGCTCATATCTTCACCCCCTATCACACAAAGAGCTCCTATTGTAGAGGGAGCTGTTTATTCAAATGGGTTTTAAGCTATCTTCTTATCTGGCCTGTTATTTATATAACTGATTTATGAGTCACGCTCATGCACAGGGTAAAAGTTCAGTCTCCCCCAATCTGAATAACACAAAGACAAGTTTCATTAGCTTGAGATAATAATTTTAAATGTGTGTGTGTGTGTGTGTGTGTGTGTGTGTGTGTGTGTGTATTCTGCATTCCAGCTGCTGCTTCCACTAAGTCACTAGAGACACATGGACCCCATTTTGGATGAAGTCTTCTGACAGCATGAGGTATTCAAGGAATTGACTAATACAAAATTGGATACTTCCCCTATTCATTCATGGTGGGCTACTATCTGTCTTCTTCTAGTACTGAATATTGAGGAATGGATTTTCATTATCAAATGGTCAAGTTTTTAGTAGCCTTTTGAGAGGATCTAGCATGGCTGAAGAACTTTAGAGTACCACTTAAATTCAAAAAGATGGGAAGTATCTGACTGCAAAGATCCACTTTAAACTTTTCTTAGAAACACATTCTCATGAGGACCTAATGTTGGAAAAACCTCAGGGCACGTTGGAGTATTGCCAATTACATGGTATCCTTTAGGCTTACTGTCTGATTTTCTTTAGGCCTAAGGCTGCTTTTCAGCCTCTGTTTGGCTTTTAAAGCCCTTTACAAGTTGGCCCCAACCTCCCTTTCAAATGTTGTTATACATTACTCTCCCCTCCTACACGCTGTGGTTCATTCAGA
This sequence comes from Potorous gilbertii, assembly GCA_028658325.1. Lineage (NCBI taxonomy): Eukaryota > Metazoa > Chordata > Mammalia > Diprotodontia > Potoroidae > Potorous > Potorous gilbertii. The sequence continues at coordinate 511,953,056 of CM053770.1, forward strand.
TCAGCTTCCTTGCTGTTCGTCACACATGACACCCCATCTCCGTTACTTCACACTGGCTGACCTCCATGCCTGAAATGCACTCCTTCCTTATCTTAATTTCTTTGTCTCTCTTGTTTCTGTCAAAAAACCAGCTTAAACACCACCTTCTATAATGAAGCCTTTCCTGATACCTCAGCTACTCTTGTTTCAAAATCACCTCGGATCTATTTTGTTTAGGCTTACTAATAACCTTCCTAAATAGGCTGTAAGCTTTCAGTGAGTAGAGATGGTTTCATTTATCTTTGTATGCTCAGTGGCTAGGACAGTGCCTAGAACACAGTAAGAGCTTAATAAATGCTTATAAGTTGGATTGACTGAATAATCAAGATGGGTAACTGAGCAAGTCTGAATTCCTGCAGGCTCAAAACTTTATAAAGAGTAAAACTGTACTGAAATGTGAGCTACTGTTACTGTGATTTAGGGTATGGTAGTTAAAAACTCCATCTACAGCTATACAAGTATGACCTTGGTCAGTTCACCTCTAGGGATCAGTTTATTAAATAGAAGAAATACAAGGGGGTGAGATTATAGGTTCCTTCTTGCCTTAACTCAGAATGAGATCTCACTTGTGTTATACCAGCAGTCTTTAACCTGGGGTTTATGAACTTGTTTTTCCTAATATTTTCATAGCTATTTTTGATATAATTGGCTTGTTTTATGCATTCAAAATACTATGTACTTCTGAGAAAGAGTCCATAGACTTCACCAGGTTGCCCAAAAGGGCCATGACACAGAAAAAGTTGAATCCCCTGGGTAAAACAGGAAAATTTCAGCGGGAGCCATTACAGATATAGGTAGAGCTAATGTGTTCTGAGAAGGCCTGTGGCATTTCTGAGGTAAGATGGGCTCTCCCAGGGGATGATGTGATATAACCATAGGAGCCTATGTAGCAAAATGACTGTATTTTCCTTGAAGGAGGAAGCAGTAGTGGCCCAATCCTTGTCTAGTTTATTTAGTGCCTTGGCAACTCCAAGATCTGCTGAGTTTGTTGAGTGGGATGTCCCATCCAGGTCCTATAGAACACAACACAAGTGATTCATACATTTCCTTCTGACACCAACAGCTGTGTAGGCACAGAGGAGTCCTTCAAGACTCAGGAAGGATGCCATCCAGGTTTTTTAGAAGGAAGTTTCAAAGTCAAGCTCACAAGACTAAATATGCACATGAAACAGTGTCCATCCTCGTTTTCCAGAGAGATGAATGGTTATTTCTCTGTACCTATTCAACAACTTGGGATCAGTCAAAAAAAAAATGATTTCCCTACATAAGCTCTTCAAGATCCCTCTACTGCTAATGAATCTGGGTTCTTACTCCTTTTGCTGTATTCTCTGCCACTTTGCCTCGTGTCTGTAGGTTCACAACTCTAGAAGTATACCAAGCACATTCTGGTAGAGTCAATGGGGCAAGTTCACAGATTACTGCCTGGAGGTTTTACAGAATCCAGCTAAGCAGATGGAGCATTGTGAGCTAAGTCATCATAATAAATGAGCTTCTGAGTAGGAACAAGCCAGGGCAAAAGACTTTTCTTACTGAACAATGGGGAAACCTAGAATATACCTCTTAGGAATTCCTCTAGTAATGCACAATCCCTTATCAGCTCCCATAAGGATCAGCTCTAGGATGATGATTCTCAAAGCCACTTAGTCAGCTCTAATCTCTTTCCTGGCCTGTGGTTTGCAATCAGTCTACTGGACATCTGGAAACTGTACGTTCTGTAGATATCTTAGAGTCAACACATCCAAAACTTAACTTATGTTTCCTCCCAAAGCCTCTCCCCCTCCCCAACTTCCCTATTACTGCCAAGGCACCAATATTCTCCCAGTCATCCAAGCTGGCAACCTAGATTTTATCCTTGATATTCTCTCTCTCTCTCTGTCTCTCTCTCTTTCTCTCTCCAATCTCTTGCTATGTCATGTCAATTTAAACTTTATAGTGTCTCTTGTATAAGCGCCCCCATACAATCTCCTCTGACATTCCCTCTACCCTGGTACAGGTTCTCATGCCCTCATATGTAGACTGCTGTGGTTTCCTATCACCTACAGGATCAAATAAAAATTCCTCTTTTTGGTTGTCAAAACCCTTTGTTATGCGGCCCCTTCCTATTTTCCAGTCTTCTTCTACCTTATTCACCCCTACTCCCATGGTCCCTCCCTCCCCTCTCCCCGATGTATTCAGTGTTACTGGCCTCCTTATGGTTGGTCTCGCAAGATGCTCCATCTGCCAACTCAGGACATTTTCACTGGTTACCTCCCAGGTCTGCAATTTTTTCCTTTTCATTTCTATCTCCTTGCTTTCCTGGCTTCTTTCAAGGACTAGCTAAAATCCTACCTTCCACAAGAAGCTTTTCTCATTACCCCTTAATTATAGTGCCTTCCCTCTACTGATTATTTCCAATTTACAACCCATGTATATGATATTTGTTTATAAATGTTTCTATGTTGTCTCCTCCCATTAGACCGTGAGTTCCTTTAAGTAGGGACTCTTTTTTGTCTATCTTTGTACCCCCAGTGTTTATCACAGTGCCTGGCACATAGTAGGTGATTAATAAATGATTATTGACTGACTCAGGCAAATAGACAAAGACAGCTCAGGAAGGAAGAGATTCCTGCCCTCCACAAGCTAAATAACTATTTTAGACCACTGAAGAAATTTCTGAGGCCCACCAGATCAAAGGGCTGTCATTTCCTTGCCAACCCCAACCTCATGAAGAGCTTCAGGCTACGTCTCTGGGGTTTTGTCTTTTACCATTTCAGGAAGTCATAATGGATGTTTAGTGGGCATCATTTCACTGAAAATACCATCATCCCACAATTTAATTGCTACCTTAGTAGAGTCTTCCTCATGCTGTAAATTACAGGTGTTCTCTTCTGGGGTGTATAGTCTTCCCTCACTGATGATGGAGTTTACCTCTGCTGGCCAAACCATTAGGGCATCAGAGAGAGGAAGGAAGTGAAAATGGAACTGCATATACACAGGAGCTTTTCTTGGAATACAGGATGATACTGGAAAGCACCTAGGTGTCAGGGATGGCATTTCTGCCTTTTCTCTTTGGCTTTCAGGATATGTGTGCTTAATACAGACTTGTAAATTGAATGTGTCAGTTTACTTAAAGAGGTGAGTTTAACCTCTGCCTTCCTAAGGTTCATATTAATCCAGAATAAAACCCAGAGCCATATGGTTGTCTCATTGCATGCCTTCCTCTCCCCTCTCTTTTGATTTTAACTCAAGTAATTTCTAATTCAAGAAATGCCAGGGAAGCAATCAAAGAGGTACCAGGCAGAAAAGGGTTCTTTTAAAAATTGGTACTGATGTTTAACCTAAAACTTCTGAAAAACATTGACAGACAGTGGAGCCTAAGTCATTCCTCCTTTCTTGCAGAAGATAGTTTTCCTCCATCTCTGGATATTTAAATGATAAGGATCAGAACAATCAGTTCAAACAGTCCAGAGGCATTAAATAAAGTGATGCTGTGTTGTTCTTTGCAGTTAAAATTAAAGTTAATACCCTCCTTGGGCAGAGTGATCGCCTTTGAGATTCCCACTGAGCTCTTCACAGTCTCTTATCAAGCCTCCCCTGTGACCAGCATAAATTTGTAAGCTGGTCAGGCAGGTACAAGGATGCAGCCAATGGTCAGGGGGTAGAGTTTTCTTGTTTCTAGGATGAGTGGCCTGTATCTGAGAATAAAATTTGAGATCCTAACTTCATAAGTACTGGGCTCTGACTGAACTAAGAAAGAAGTAATCATTACCCCACATGTTTCAGTCTATGATGGGTAACTACAAAGAGGCTGGTTGTCCCATAATCAGCGGGCTAACACTGAGGCAAAGAAGATTTAGATTAGTGTACTAGAAGGCTGAAAGGGACTTTAAAAGATCATTTGATCCATTCCTCGGCCACCAAAGAAAGTCATGTTTACAATCCACCCTGGGAACATGGTTGTTTATCAAATTCTTCACAGTGTCTAGATAAGGGTATTCCACAGTGCCTAGGATATGTACAAATTCTTAAGAAATCAAATCGAGGCTTGGGGGATGTTGTAGGGTATAGGATTACTGAAGAAAAAGTGAAGTAGATATGAAACTGAAGAAAGGCAGGGAGGTAGCCTGGTGATGGAAATCAGGAGTTAGGAAGACATAAGTTTGAATTCTGCCTCAAATACTAGTCTTGTGATTCTGGGTAAGTCACTTCTCTCTGCTTCAATTTCCTTATCAGAAAATGGGCATGATAAGATAATCTATCACGTAGGGTTGTTGTGAGGATCAAATGTAATAAATATGTAAAGCAATTTGCAATTTTTCAAATACTATGTAAATGCTAACTATTATTATTTGGTGGAAGGTAGGCTCTAATGAGATAGATAAATGGAGACATATAGATAGAATGACAACATTTATGAAATGCTTCCTATGTGCGGTACCTGCCTTCAAGGAGCTTACAAGGGGAAGACCTCCCATAATGAGGAGCTGGAAAGCTGGGAGTGGGCAAAGGCTACTCACACAGGGTAGACTGACCTGGAAGTGAAGTGAGGATGGTTGGGCCCCTCATGATTGATGATCTGGGCTGAGCAGTCAGAAAAGCATGTCCCAGAGGATGGAGGCATCTGGGTGGGGTAGGAGGGACAAGACTGCAGCTGGTAAGGAGTCAGAGAAGTCTGGAGAGTGAGTTGAACTGGGAGAGAGGCAAGTCAACATATACAATTATGTCTTGAAGGGACTTTCATATTTAGAGATAGCATGATTCAAATTCAAAGACTCATACAACCCCACATGTGTGACAGTAAGGCAGCATATGTAGAACAGCTTGAGCTAACTGTCTAACATTGTTTTTCATTCATCTCCAGTGCTTTATAGACATGTGATTTTATTTTTGTGCATACTCTCTGAATCCTACACCACTCTTCTCTCACCCTCACACAGCCTCTTCCTGCTTTAGTGAATAGTCTTCTTGAATTGTTGAGGCTGAAAAAAAAGTTCTGGCCAGCTTTCCAGGGTCCACTTCCAGTGCAGGAGACAGAGTCTACCTATACTTAGCTCTGCTGCTTCTTGGACAAGACTACCTACCAGTCACACCTGGAACCTCTCCAGCTTAGCAGAACCTGCTAGAACTTCTGTTCTGCTGGCACTACCTTCAAGGGTCCAGGGTCATCCCTGTACCTTGATGAGGTAACTGGGGGTTACCTCAGTGGAGGACATGGGAAATTAAAGAAAATAAAAATCTTCCCTGAGTTAGAAAATATGGATCTGTTAAAACATGGTCTGTAACTGAATCTGAAAGTCAGTTTTTGCAGGCATCAAGAAGGAATTGAATGGGTCCAAGATCCCTGAATTAAAGGAACTAAGGGAAAAACCAAGCCTCCTTATAGTTAAATGGAATGGAATATCAGCCAAACTACTCGTGGGCCAGGCAGCCAACAATTTTGCTAGATCCAAATTTAAACAGGAAGAAAAAGAATAGGGAGAGAGGGAGGGAGAGGAGAGAGATAGAGAGAGGAGAGAGGAGAGAGAGAGGGAGGGAGAAGAAAACCATATTAATTGGTATGTACAATGTAACTTTTCAGACTAGAAACCTTGACCCTGCTATGCCTTATAAACTAGTAGCCCCTACAGAGCAGGCCCACACAATCCCTAGGTTGTTACCAGGAGAACGACCCCCTGAAAGGACACCTAAAAGCCTCTGAACACTGAGAGAAGGCCTCCCATACCTACCCACCCTCTGGCTCCTTTGTGAGGGCACAGAAAAATCTGAAAGGAGCCCTGGGGCCCAAGATTATTCTTGGTTCAATCAGTTCTCTATCATTATGGGCACATGACTACTGGAAGGTACAAATGTGAAGAAGGTGAAGCTGAATTTTAACCTCTTTTTATCACCCCTGTCAGACTTTTGATACTTCCACTCTTTGTCCACCCAGCATCTCCTTCATTTCTCCTAAACTGCCTCTTGAGGTCTCACTATACCACACAGCCACTCACTCTTGCTGCCTAAATTCTTTAAAAAAGAAGAGTTTTGATAGTTCTTTTTGTTTTTAATACCACTGACTATTACCTCCTAAAAATAAAAATAAAAAATAGGAAGCATTTATAGAGCACTTTAAAGATCACAAACACTCTGTACATATAATCACATTTGATAATAAAAATTTCCCCCATAGAATCTTCTCTTATAACAAAGAAAACCCTACGTCTTATTATAGCAAAATAAATCAATATAGTCTCTGCTCCTGACAACATACACAATAATCCACACCTAGTGTTTAAAAAGGGGCAGTTAGGTGGCACAGTAGATAAAGTTGTTGGACCTGGAGTAAGGAAGACCTGAGTTCAAATCTCATCTCAGATATTTACTAGCTGTGTGACCTTGGACAAGTCACTTAACCCTGTTTGCTTCTGTTTCCTCATCTGTGAAAATAAGTCACGGAAGGAAATGGCAAACCACTCCAGTATCTTTGCCAAGATAACCCCAAATGGGGTCATGAAGAGTCAGACATGACTGAAATGACTGAACAACAAAGGGGTCCATTACCTATCTACAGAGATGAGGGAGGATATGTCATCATCCCTTCTTTGCTTAGGAACTAAAAGTTAGGGATTATGTATATTCTGACTTCTGGTGTCTTTCAATATTGATTAGCATTGGTATTACTGAAGGCACTGAGACTATTGCTCCCCTGGCTCAGTCTCCTTTACTCTGTTCTTACAAGGTTGCCCATGGTTCTCTAACTTCCTTGTGTTTGCTGTACTTCAGAGACAGGGACTAGATTCTGGTTTCAATGGCATCATTATCTGCCAGTGTACATAATAATATTCCATTATATTAATGTTCCACAATGTGTTCAGTCATTCAGTCTGTGCACAGTTCTTTGCTCCTACAAAAAGTTCTGCTTTGAATACTTTGGTGTGTAGGGGATCTTTATTTTGTCATTGATTTTCTTGGAGTATATCACTGGCAATGGGTTCATTGCATGACTTTTCTCATATATTTCCATATGGATATCCAGAAGAAATTCACTATCTAGTTTTTCCAATAAAAGACTGGCACTGAAAATTTCCAAACAGGGTGAATGAACATTGATGCCTTTGCCATCACCATGACAAAAGGATCATTGTGCTAGCTTTCCCTGGGACTCCTGAAAAAGGGAAATTATGGGAGGAGGAGGATCAGGGGAACTGGGAAAGGTGACTCCACTGCTGGCACACTAACAGGTTGGAGTTAACAGATCTGTCTCAGAAAACAATGTTGTTAATGTAAACATTCCTGAGTGAACAGAATAGGGAGAAAGTCCACAGAGCTAGTGAGCTGAGGATTAACTCTTTCCCAGGCAAATGCCACAAGAGGCCCCAGCTGTTTGGAGGAAAACAGCTGCTTTTTCTCTGGACCTCTTGAGTTCTAAGTGCTTTTAACTCATGATCGATCATTTTTATTCACCCATCATGTCAATGGGAATGAAGACAGTATTTCTGTTCCTTGTTTATACCTGCGGAAATTAAGGCCTAGAGAAGATCAGCGCCTTTTCTAAGGTTCCAGAAAATTCAGTGCTAGAACACAGTCCTTCTGATTCTAAGCTCAGCGTTCCACCATGGAACAAACAAAAAAAGTGGCTTGGTCTCCTACACACAGTAAACACTGAACAAGAACTTGCTATGCATAAGTTGTACAATTATGAGATGGAGAATCTTGTAGAGGACCAGTACTAGGCAGCACCTTAGCAGGCACCAACCATATGATAAATAATCTAATGAATAATGGGCTAGAGTTTGTGAACTTGAGTTATTTTTCAAGCAGAAGAGATAGAGCTACACTCTATTGGTCAACCTCATAACCAATGGCATGTATTTCCCACAGAATTAGATAAGATTAAGGGTATCAGCTTGGAGGCAAAATGGCTCTAAGAGTCCCAGGTAGGCTCAACTCAAAACTTCATCTGCACCATAATAGACAAGGTAAATGGGAAGATAAGTCCCTAATCTTATGCATGGGGACCTGCCCGGGGGATGGATGTCATATTTGCTTTTGGGAACTACATCTCTTAGCTTCTGTGCTATGGTCATAGAAGCCAAAAGTAAATAAACATGGTGTCCTGCCTGGGCTGTGGCCCTTATACTTGGGAGAGGATTAGAGCTAGGTACAATCTAGTCTAACCTCCTCATTTTATACCCTTAATACTCTAGTGGATCTATGATCTCATCCATAAGGGTATTTTCTCCAGTGATAGAGTTTGTGACCCATTTAGGCTTACCCATCCGGTGGGACTCAGTCCTGACCAGTTTGCTACAGGGGAATCAACTCAGCATTGTCACAGGCTCCTAGATTGTGAGGACACTAGAGCCATTATCCAGTAGATCAATGTTTAAAACAGAGGAACAGGTAATTTTCAAAGGAAGAAATCTAAGCTATCAACAATCATGAAAAACCTGTGCAGTCATTACCAATTAGAGAAATGTAAATTAAAGCGATTTTGTGGTTCAGACTGGCACAGATAACAAAAGAAAAATGATAAACGTTGGAAAAGCTGTGGGGAAACATGGCTATGGTTGGGCAGAATGATTTTAGAACTCAAGCCAGCAGGAATCTTTCCTAAGATCAAGAGAATGAAATCATATGCTAGTGACCCACTCTGCTTAGCACCTCCTCTTTGCAACTGTGCCGTTCTCTAATTCTTTTGGTCAGACTGAGAGAGAGAGAGAGAGAGAGAGAGAGAGAGAGAGAGAGAGAGAGAGGGAGACAGGGACAGAAAGAGATAGAGATACAGAGGCAGAGGGACAATCAAAGACAGATGGTGAGAGAGAGGTGGAGTGTAGACAGAGTGGGAGCTGAGGGAAAACAAGATTTAGAACCTGCACAGAGTGCTGTGGGCAGGAGAACATCCATTCCTTTCAGCCAGAAAGACTTCCAAGTGGCTGGACAGCCTGTCAAAGCCCAACCTGTCTTGGGTGCTGGGAATTCCTCTTTCCCTCCTCTTACTTTCATCTTTAATCAAAACCGAATGTTCAGATTGGCAGAGCTGTCTGGAAAGCGCTCTTAAACAATGCAGCTGTATTGATGCTGGGTGGGTCTGAAGCTGGAAGGCTTTTAAAAGCCCTGTAAAGGTTATTAAAATATTTTATTAAAGCATCAATAAACCACCCATTTCTTGGGTGGTCCCCCAGGGATATCCCACCTCCTTGTCCATCAGCACATACTTATCTCTGGGAAGCTATTTGGGGTTATAACACCTACTTGAAAGGCTCAGCAAAGAAAACTCCAAGTGACTTTATTTCTTCTTGAGATGTCAGTCAATAAACTTTTATTAAGAGCTACTATGGGAAGGCTCTGTGCTAAGAAGTGGGCTACAAAAAAGGGCAAAAACATAGGCTCTGACTTCAAGGTTCTCATAGTTTAACAGGGAGACCATAGAAATAACTCTGTCCATGCAACAATATACAGAGTGAATGGAAGGTTATCTCAGAGGGAAGGCACTAGGGATGGGGAGAGATGCGGGGAGGGAGGATTACTTCCACAAGACAGGATTTGAGCTGAGCTTTAAAGGAAGCCAGGGGAGCCAGGAGATGGGAGATGAGAGAGGGAGAACATTCCAGGCATAGGACACAGTTAGCAAAAAGGCATGGAGCTAGGGAAAGGCATTTCTAGTTTTGAAGAAAACAAGTAGGAAGGTTATTGTCATTGGGTTGTAGAATACGTTGAAGGGAAGCAATGTGTACAAAAGACTGGAAAGATAGGAAGGGACCAGGCTGTAAAGAGCTTGAAATGCCTATTGGATTTAATGTTGATGGGAGGTAACAGGGAGTCAATAGAGGTGGGGGGGGAGAGAGAGGGAGGGAGAGAGAGAGAGACAGAGACATAGAGACACACACACACACACAGAAAGAGAGAGAGAGAGAGAGAGAGAGAGAGAGAGAGAGAGAGAGTGTGTGTGTGTGTGTGTGTGTGTGTGTGTGTGTTGGTGCAGGTGAGGGATGACATGGTCATATCTGTGCTTTAGGAAAATCACTTTGGTAGCTGAGTGGAGGAATGACTAGGGTGGGAAGACATCTGAGGCAGGAAGACCAACCAGAATGTTAGTGTGGATACAGAATAGGGGATATACATACTGATGTGCTAAAATCTCCTAGGAAGCATGACTTGAACTTGTAGAACAAGCAAGGGAACAGAAGTCAACATTTCTGGGTTTTAAACTCTGATCCATCAAGTCAAATAAAGGCAAATAAAGGCTAAGTGCCTACTGTATACCAGAAACTGTGCTAAACTCCAGGGATGCAAATGCCTTCAAGGAGTTTACATTCTAATGGCAGGCCATCACTGGTAATCTATGGCTTTGTTATTTCTCAGTGCTTCTCTATCCCCAGAAGTAGTGTGGTACAGTGAATACGGCTTGGAGTTAGGAAGACCAGAGATGGAATCCCACCTTTAACTCTCACTATCTGTGCACGTATGGGTCAACCACCTCTCTCTCTGAACCTGAGATTCCTCATCTGTAACATGTACTTTACTAATAACAGCTCCCTCACAGGCCTATTGCGAGATTCAAATGAGATCATGTATGTGAAGTGCCCTGTGAACATGAAAGGGCTGTGTTCATGTGAGCTGAGGGAAGATGGGCTTAAAGACTCTGGCATTACAACTTACACTTTCCTAGAGCTGTCTAGAATTACAAATTCCTTTTCTGCTAAATCATTTTAAATAACAACATTTTTATTACTATAAAATTCTGGGGAAACCATGAGGAGATCCATAGGCCAGGACTAGGATAGGCTGAAATAATCCCTCCCAGTCCATCTCACCCAGACTGCGTTTTTCACTCTGTCCCATTTTCATCCCTCCCTCACTCAAATCAAAGTAAACTGCAAGTCATGTCATCATCTTCCTGATGGCCTGGTCCTCTTCGAGATCGACGGACAAACACGACAACTCTGACCCATTCTACAGTGGAAGAGTCTCTGGCTAGTCCCATATTCAATGGGGGTAGCTCTTTATAGAGTCAACTGAGATTAGGTTCTAATGTTCTGAGCTGAGATCATTGTTCCTATAATCCAGCATGAAGCAGTTCCTTCCTTCTTCGGTATCGGGCTTCCCTGACCCACAAGGCGCTACACATCACAAGAAAGATGGGTCATTTGTTTCTATTTTTAGTTTGGGGACAGAAGTCCACAAAAGTTGTCCTGGCTCACAAGCAAGGGAGATCCCTACTGAATATAACTAGTCCCCCCATCTCTCATCTCTCATTGATCAGAAGTCCAGAATAAGCTCCTTGAGGCCAGAGACATTCTCTTTTTTTGTTACTCTGCTTCTCCCATTCCTAGTCCAATGCCAGGTACACAGTAATCACTTAGTATATGCTGCTTCAATCTAACTAAATCCTCTATTTTTGACTTCTTCTTGTGCACACTTATCCCATTTTCATAGTAATTTTTTTTTTGGAGCGGGGAAGGCAAGGCAGTCAGGGTTAGGTAACTTGCCCGATCACATAGCAAGTGTTACACGTGCCTGAGGTCGGAGTTGAACTCAGGTCCTCCTGACTCCAGGACTGGTCTTCTACTCACTGCGCTATCTTTGCTGCCCCTGTATAGTAATTTGTAATGTATCGCTCTCTCACCTAAAAAACCTACAGGGTTTATCTACAAGTTCACTCCTGAGCCTAGCAGTCAAATACCTCTAGAACATGGCATTCTGGATGATACGCTCTAAAACGGGGTACCAGACTAGATGTTCTCTACAATCCTTTAAGGTTCTAATATCCTAGGACCTCATCTTCCCTGTTAAACCTTCCTTGATCACTCTGAAATGAAATAATCTCTCCTTCCCCTGAAGTCCTGTAGGTTCCCGTGAGAAGATGCTTTGCATATATTAAAGTGCACTATAAATGTCTATTTTTATAAAAGTTATTATCTATATAACTCTATCAGTTTGCATCCTTATTTACATCTCTGTGGTTTTCTTGAACTGTTAGTCAACTCCTGAATTATTATTTAAACATCCATGTAAATGCCTGATTTGATTTCCCAACTAGATTACACATTCTATAAGGATGGGATCTGTCTTACTTTCCTTTGCAAACTGTCTGTCTGGAATGGAACAGGTACTCAAATAATAACTGAAGGCCACTAGAAAAAAAAAGAAAGCATACTGTCCCAAGTTCCTGCCCAGGCCCAGAGGCCTCTAACCTCATAGTAAGACCATTTATTAGACAGGAGGAGGCACACAAGCTTGCTTATGAGGATAACGGTGTTTTCCAGAGACAATGCCTCATTTCACACTGATTTCTGTCTTACAGGGTATATTTATGCATGGTCCCGGTGACTTGCAACAGATGCCTGAGCTACAAAGAATAAATCCCTTGTTCAAAGTAAGCCTGGTTTAGTATTATCTTGATAAGATAAACAAGGATAATGGTTTGTTAGAAGCTGAGGCTCTTTTATAGGTCTTTCTCTATCTGTACATGCATATACACAGGCAGAGAGTTGATATACCTTCTCGATCAAGATAAAGAGGAGAGAAGTTCATTTGCATTTTGGAACAAAACCTTGCTATTATTAATGGCCATTCAGTCTCCCCCAGAGGGCTCAGGAAAGAAGCCTATGATCCTATTGCTTCCACATGACATTCTTGAGATCTATCATCACCCATAGAACAGTAATGTCAGGGAAGTGATTTTTAGCCCTTTTTAATCCCATAACACCTATGGCTCCCATAACCCCTTCCACCTCCCACCAAGATGATGTCCACAGAAAACAAGGGGGCACACATACTGGGACCTGCTTGTGTGAGAACCTGGAGAAGCAGATAGGTGGCGCCATAGTATACAGAATGCTGGGCCTGGAGTCCAGAAGTCCCGAGTTCAAGTCCAACCTCAGACATTAGCTATGTGACCCTGGGCAAGTCATCTCATCTCTGCCTATTTTGGTTTTCACAACTGTAAAATGGAAATCATAAAAGTGCCTACCTTGTAGGTTACTGGGAGGAGATCAAACGAGATATTTGTAAAGCACTTAGCACAGTGCCTGGCACACAGTCAATATTTAACAAATGATGGTTCCTGGCCCTTCCCACTTATGAATCTTGCTAGTTGAGACAGCCTTAAAAAAAAAAGCTAATGCTGCCACAGTTTACATGAAGAGAGGCATGGCATATAGGACTAGGAAGCTCAAAGTTGCACTGACTCTACCCCAGTCAGACCACATTGGGAATACTGCGTTCTGAGCTCTGAGTGCTACATTTAGTGAAAGGAATTGATATTTGAGTGGACCCAGAAAGGGATCACACAATCATAAAGAGCTGGAAGAGAACTTCCAGAATATTCATGTTACAGATTAGGAGACTGAAGCTTTAAGATATTATATGATTTGGCCAAAGTTTTTTGTTGTTCAGTCATGTGAGATTCTTTGTGACCCCTGGACCAGGGTTGGGGAATCTTCAGCCTTAAGGCACTCCAGGTCCTCAAGGGCAGCCCTTTGACTGAAGCCAAACTTCACAGAACAATTTAGAAGGAGCACAGGAGATTCTATATGCCTGGGGGAAGGAGATATCAAAAACCTGATGGGAGAGGAAAAGGGGAAGGAACACGATTTTACCTTCTTTACAATTTTGTCTGACTGTAGTAATGTGCCCGTGACAGCGGAGACTTAACTCTGAACTAAGGGGAGTGCTGGCTCCCAAGGCTGGCTCATTACACTCAGAAAAGCCCGCAAAACAAAGACACAAAACTGATGACTATGTACGTTGTTCTAAAAGATCTAAGGGGAATGAACAGCTTCAGGATGCAGATTGCTAAGAGCTGCCAACACAGTGTCTGTTCTCTGCTTGGTGCCTACAGGACAAAAGCCTTCTCTGTTCATCAGTGCCACCTTATTGCACTTCACATGAGTCAGCTACTTAATCAGTGGGGCATGGGCAGAGGAAATTCCTGAATTACTAGACTTGAGTTTCTTTACATATTTTCCATCCCATAGGATCTCATTTTCAGAAACTATTTGATGAATTCCCTTGCCCACAATTCAACTGGTAGGAAACTTTTGGTAGAAAATGGTTCTGTGACTTTAGTTGGGTGCTGAGCCCATATGGAGATCAAGACTCCATCCCTGGGCTGCAATGGTAGCCTTATGCACTGAAAGAATGAGGCATAAGGTCTGTGATTTTCCTAAAGCAGTCTGATCATGTCACCTTCCTGCTCAATAAACTCTAGTGACTTCTGCTCCATTTGGCATTCAAGATCCTTCACAATCTAGCTCCCTGCTACCTTCCTGGTCTTCTTGACACTTTATTCCCTAACATACTTTTCAATCCTATGACACTGGTCTCCTAGCTGTTTCACAAGCAATGCACTCCATCTCTCAGCACAGGATATTTTCTTCTATTGTCTTCCATGACTAGAACGTTCTGATTACTGACCTCTCTGAGTTCCTTTAAGGTCCAACTAAAATCCTACCTTCTACATGAAGCCTTCTCCAACCCATTTTAATCCCAGTGCCTTCCTTCCATTAATTATTTTCTACTTATCCCTCTGCTAATTATTTCCATATTTATTGTTTATTATTTCATATTTAAATATTTCTATTATATGTTCTATTTACATAGCTCACTTTGTATCTATTTGCTTGCATGTTGTCTCCCCTGTTGGGCTGTAAGCTCCTTGAGGGCAGAACTACATTTTGCTTCTTTTTGTATCTGCAATGCTTCTTACAGTATCTGGCACATAGGAGGTGCTCAATAAATGTTTATTGATTGATTGATTGTGTGCAAACAAGCATTGTTGGGCAAGACAGGAAATATATTTCCTGTAGCAATGATAAAATATCCTTATTTCCAGTCCTGGGGTTCCAAGAACCTGCTAAGTACTTTGACCTCTGTAAGGAAAATCGGCAAACAGCAGATTTTTGTTCCATTTCTTTCTTTCTGTATTCATCTGCTGCTTCCTGAGCTCATTATGGAAAGTTACACATAACTTTCTAGCTTATTGTTTGGCACTAAGAAAGTTAGAAGATAGAATTTTTTTTAACATCTCAGAATTATAAAACAAATTTCCTTCTCTAATGTCTTGGATTTATGGGGTTCTATGGAAGGTAAAAATTCAGGAAAATGTCTGAACATATTAGTTACATGCTCTCAAGTTCTTCCAGATGTGGTGCAGCGGGTTAGAATGCTGGACCTAAAATCAGGAAAACCTGAATTCAAATCTAGTCTCAGGTACTGTGTGACCCTGGGCAAGTTATTTAACTTCTGTTTGTCTCAGTTTACTCATCTGTAAAATGGGGATATTAGCAGCGCCTGTCTATCTCCTTGGGTTGTTGGAAAGATCAAATGAGGCAATATTGGTAAAGCACTTTGCCAACCTTAAAGTGCTGTATAAATACTAGCCATTATTATTAACAAAATGATGATGATGATGATGACTGTTATTCTATCTGACATCATGAGGCACCAACTTCAATTTCATTGCTCCCTCTGAAGATTAAAGGAATCAGGGTTTAGCCTTAAGAAATGAAGTCTGAAAGTCTTTAAATGTCTTAGGCGCAATTCTTTAGGTGAGTAGGTATATTTTCCTTCTCTAAGGGCAAGACAACAGGATATGGTTTTTAGCGATAGTTGGAATGATATGATATGGTGGAAATGGCTCAATCACTTCATGTCTTCAGTTTCTTCTTTCATAAAATGAGAGAGTTAGAATGGTTTCCTTTTCTGCTCCAAATCCATGAGCCTATGAAGGCACTATTACACTGGAAGACCTTGTTCAAAGTTAACAATTACATAAGCATAAAAATGATACACTGTCTATGGGAGGGGCAGTGGATGAGTGCCTTGGAAGCCAAAGCTCTTGCTAACGTCTTAGAAAATGTCCAATCACCCCTCAATCAATTCAGCATTTGTTAAACACCCACTCTGTACCAAGCACTGTGCTGGGTGCTCAGGATGAGGCAGAAATGAGAGTCCTTGCCCTCCAGGGGCTTACACTCCATTAGAGGAGAAAAGAGGGGTCCTCTGGAGTCCAAAGTGGGAAACAAGGAAGCGGCCTTCAACAACATCCCAGTCCCTCAGGAAGCAGCATGGTATAAAGGATATGGAGTTGGGTTTGGATCCAGATGACTACAACAATAATGATAGCTAACATTTGCATAGCACTTCACAGTTTACATGTGACCTCACTTGATCATCACCACAATTCTGTGAAGTAGGTACTTTCTTATCACTGTTTTATAGACAAGAAACTGAGGTTAGGAGAGGTTAAATGACTTGCTCAGGGCCACTCAGCCAGAACATATCTAAGCACGATTTGAATTCAGGTTCTGTCTACAAGTCTAGTACTCTATTTACTGTGCTCTAGAAGCTCTCTCAGTACAGTAATAGCTGCTTAATACCCTCATATCTCATTTGTAAAATGGGGGGTTAGGCTAGATGACGTCTAAAGTCTGGTCCAGTTCTGAGTTTGACCCTGTGTTTTATTGTCCCATGAATGAAGCTCCATCTCCCAGTGCTGGGCTGGCTTCCATTTGGCCTAGACGCAGTGGAAAGAATGACATAACTTCTCAGTGTTCTTTCCAGCTGAAGAATTTCCAGACTGAAAACAACTGAACTGAGAAGTGTTAAGAATTCGGGCAAGATCAACAACAGGAATTTTGACATGAGAAACGGAGATGAGGGGAGACCAAGACTGGCTGGGAGAGGCCTGCTCTTAATAAGACTTAAAACTAATAGCAGGAGCTGTCAGAAAGGGGCTGCTCTAAACACCAGAAACTTCGTGTCTTACTGCATGGGGTGGGGGTGGGGGGTCAGCTTTTTTTCCTCAAATCCAACCCTGACTTATCAGGAGTATGGACAGAACAATGGCCACAGAGAACCCAGTGGTCTCTGGACAGGGCTACTGTCATCCAGGCAGCTCTTTTCAACTAGCCCTTTAAGTACTGTCCTACATCTCTTCTACTCTTTGTAAATAATCTTTTTTTTTGGGGGGGGGGGTAAATAAACTTCTCAAAAAAGCTATAAATAGGTGGCTTCACTTTCTCCTCTCACTCTCTTCTCAATCCCTTACAATCCGGCTTTAAATCTTATCATTCCACTGAAACTGATCTCTCCAAAGTTATCTCTTAGTTGCCAAATACAGTGGTCTTTTCTGAACTCTCATTCTCCTTGACCTCCCTCTGCAGCTGCTGACACTACTGATCAGGAGACCCGGATACTCTTTTCTGTTTAGGTTTTTGGGACACCACTCTGTCCCTTAGCTCTCCCTCCTACCCATTTGAGCATTTTTTCTCTGTCTCCTTTGCAGGATCCTCCTCCAGGTCATGCCCTCTAATGGTAGGTACCCATCAGGGTGCTGCCCTGAGCCTTCTTCTCTTCTCTCTCCATACTACTTCACTTGGTGATCTCATCAGTTCCCATGGATTTAATTGACATCTCTACACTAATAATTCTCAAATCTACACATCCCACTCTCTGCTGATTTCCAATGTCATATCTCTAACTGCCTTTCAGAATCTTGTATCAGATGTCTAGTAGACATCTTAAACTCAACATACTCAAAACTGAACTATTTTTCTCCCTAAAACCATCTCTTCCTCCTGCTGTATCACCATTCTCCCAGTCCCTCAAGACTTGCAACCTAAGTGTTATCTTTGATTCTTCACTAGCTCTTACTGCCTCCTCCTCCCACCTCACATCCAATCCATTCCCAAGGTCTGCCAGTGTTGACTTCATCTCTGTACCATCTCTCAAATATACCCCTCAGACACTGCCACCACTCTAGTGCAGGCGCTCCTCACCTCACATACCGAGTATCGTAACGGCCTGCTGGTGGATCTGCTTGCCCCAAGTTTCTCCCCACTCCAACCTAAAGCACAGGTCCAACCATATTACTCCCAACCCACCACCACATACACACTCAATAAACTCAAGTGCTTTCTTTTAGATCAAGTAAAAGATCCTTTATTTGGCCTTCAAAGCCCTTTATAACCTAACTCCCTCCCACCTTTCCAGGCTTCTTACACCTTACTCCCCACACAAGTACTCTTCCTCTAGAGACGCTGGCCTCTTCTCCTATGAACAAGACACTCCATCTCTGGGCTCTGGGAATTTTCTCTAGCTGTCCTCCATGTTTGGAATATTCTCCTTCCTCATGTCTGCCCTTGGCATCTTTGGCTTCCTTGAAGTCCCAACTAAAATCCCATCTTCCAATTCCTTCTAAATTCTAGCAGCTTCCCTCTCTTATTTACTTCCTTTACTCTTTTTCCTTTATATAGCTTGTACATAGTTGTTTGCTTGTTGTCTCTTCCAGTAGATGGAGAACCTCTTAAAGGCAGGGATTGTCTTTGCTTCTTTTTTCATTACTAGTATGTGGCACATTGTCTGGCACATAGTAGGTGCTAAATAAATGTTACTGACTGATAGATATTTGGCTGATAACAACCTTAAGAATATTATCCAAAGCTCTGTAATGGTTGAAGCTCAGAGAGAGTGCACAGAACAACCACAAAATAACACCACCACCACCAACAGTAACTGAGGAACGTTCTCTGCAACACCAGAATTTACAAACAGAAGCAAAAAGGCACATACCATCTTCACTGACATGACTTCATTCTGAGCTAAAAAAAAAAAATCCTAGGTATTTGATAACTTCTCCAAATTGTTGGCACTGGACTTACCTGCTGACCTATTCAGCACTTCACCCACATTCACAATGAGGGTCAAAAGACAGAGGGATGGTTTATTTGCCTACTAGAATAACTCTTTTGACAACTAATTAAAGTGCCAGGGATTTTGTATGACACTATAGCTAGTTGTAGTGGAGAAGACAGCAAATTGGGAACCTGGAAACCTGGATTCTAGTCATGGAATAATACACTAACAGCTGAAAGGGACCACAGAGGCATGTAGCCCAATGCCCTCATCTTACAGATAAGAATACTGAGGCCTAGGATGGTGAAATGACTTACCCAAGGCCACAGAGACAGGCACATGAGCAGAACCAGCAGACTGAGATCAAAGCCCTCTGCCTCCGGCATCCTTTCCAGTTCACCACATCCCAGTTCCTCCATTAACTAGTTATGTAATCTTGGACATTTAATTTAATTTCTGTGGGCCTCAGTTACAACTATAAAATGAGGAAATCTGACTAGCATTTGTTAATGTGAGAGGATGAAGGGGAGACAGAGATAGAGAGGAAAAGCCCATAGATAAGTAAACATAAGATATACAAGAAATAAATACAAAATGATTTCTGAAAGTCATCCTCCACCTGGAGGGTGGGGTAAGGAAGACCTCTTGCAGCAGGTGGCTATTGGGCCTCACAGGATTCCAAAGGGCAGAGATGAAGAGGGAAGTTGTGCTCTGGGTTTGGGGGATAGCCCAGACAAAGCCAGGAGATGGAATGTTGTGTATGGGAAGCTCCAGTAGCCTAATTAGGCTGGAATGCTGAGGGTGTGAGGGGGAGTGAGATGAAATCAGTCTGGTAGGAGAGTTTGGAGTCAAGACTGTTAAAGCCTTCAAATGCCAAATACAGGACTGGTTTAGATGCACTCTCCCATGACTCTATAACATCATCCTTATAAGGCAAGGAAGAAAAGGTTCTTCCCATTTGACAAGCGGAAGAAGTTATCGAGGAGTGAAGTGATTGGTCCAAGGTCACATAGCTCATAGACCAGCAGAACATCAGTTCAATCGTTAGCTCAGACTACCCTCTGTCTTTCTTAATGAGACAATTCTTTATGCAAGCCTCCACATGACCATTCAAAGAACTAGGTTAAAAATAACAACCAGGTAAAACAGAGATCCACCAAGTGATCTATCCAGATATTCCTGATGCTACAAGCTCTTAAAGCTACTAAGATGATTCAGATATGAATGAAATAAAAATCAGTGAAACAGATAGATTATACTAGGGAAATGCCCTCACACAGGGGCTGAGGATTGCACAAATATACAGTATCTTTGGGCAATTTCCCACAGGTCCTGAAAAGAGAAGGAAATCCATTTTTTTTTTTTGCAGCAAATCCTCAATAAGTCCTCAGAAATAATTTACCTAAGGTGAAGGGTTAGGACTTGAACCTAGTGCTGATGTGTCTTTCACAGCAGCAGCTCCCAGCTCTGGATTTAATCAGAGTAAAGCTGCCTCTTTACTTGGCATCTTACTTCCCTTCTTTGGGTCCATCTGGACATGAACATTGCTACATTTGGGGCTTTCAGCTGTCACATACTAAGTGTTCAGGCATCACATATTTTGTAAGGAAGCAGTAAGAGAGCAGCACCTTCAGGGCCCACCTGACTAGCATCCTAGGATCCTGAAAGAAGGAACAGATGTGATCCTAAGCCCCTGTCTTGGTGGAGACTGGAAAAAGTACTGCAGAGCTGGAGAATGGCAAATGTCTCAATTTTCAAAAAAGAGAAGAGAATGTAGTCTGAAAACTATAGGAAAGTGGGTTTGATATCTAATCTCAGCAAAATTCTAGGATATGTGGTTAAAGACATAGTTCATAAACATATGGAAAAGCATGGCTTTAACCAAAAAAAAGGGTTCTATCAGATTAATTCTGAAAGGGATACTGAACTGACATATTAGGGGATTACAGAAGATAGAAGTTACCTAGACTTTATCCAAACATTTGGCTAAGCATCTCCTTGTGATTCCCATAGTGAAGATGGAGAGATGTGGGCTAGACAGTTGTAAAATTAAGTGGATTCAAAACTGGCAGAATAATCAGAGAAAGAGAAGAGTAATTAATGGTTGGGGTGGAAAGACCACATCCTCCTAGAGTTCGGGATGGGGAGACTAGGTAAAGTCTCATGTGCACCGTCGTTCTGGGTAAAGTGAATAATCAATCAAGTGATATGCATTAATTGTGTCTACTATGTGCCATCACTATACTAAGTTCTGGAACACACACAAAAAAGGCAAAAGATAGTCCCTGCCCTCAAGGAGCTTACAATCTAATGGGGGAGCCAATATGCAAATATGTATACAAAACAAGCTAGATATAGGATAAATAGGAAATAATTAAGAGAAGAAAGGCACACAAATTAGGAGGGATTAGAAAAGACTTCCTGTAAAAGATGGTAAATATCAAAGGGTTCAGAAGAGGGATGGACATATTCCATGGACTTAAATTCTACAGGTAAGTAAGATCAGGAAGGAAATGATTAAGAATGAAATTCTGAAGATGTGGAGAATACTGGTCCCAAAAAGGAGGAAAAAATGGGCTTTTTTTTGAAGTGACTAATGAGGACGCTTGGAGAATTCATTAACCAGCTCAGATTTTTTTAAAAGAAACACATAGAACATGAAAGCAAGGTCATATACGAAAATGACTATAATAATGTGGCATGACCCTATAATAAGAGTGTCAAAAACAGTAAGGTTCAGAATGAGCAGAGCCTGGTGAGGGAAGCTAAGGAGAAAAACAAGACAGCATTGGGATCTCTTAGAAGAGAGATGGTGGAAGAAATAACTGATAGCAAGAGAAAGCAGAGCCATCCAATTCTCATTTTGTTTCTTCTCAGAGAGAATGATCTCTGCATAGAAATTGCTAACAGGGAGCTGATGGCCAAGTATAGTAAGAGAGCACCATGTCCATCAGTTGGGCAATGTTTGAACAAATTATGGTTTATGAATGTGATGGAACACTATTGTGTGGCAAGAAATGATGAAGGGGGATATCCAAGAGAAACCTTGGAAGACTATATGAACTGTTGTAAAGTGAAGCAAGAAGAACCAGGAAAACAATTCCTACAATAGCAACAATATTGTAAAACAATTTTGAAAGACTTAGGAACTTTAATTAACAAAATAAACAACTAGATTCACAATGAAACATTATCTACCTCCAGATAGAGAGCTGATGTACTCAAAGTATAGAATGAAGTTTATTTTTTATTTTCTTTTTGACGTGGTTAAAGCAGGAATTTTTTTTTTCTTGCTTTCTCAATGGATAAGTGAGGGCAAGAATTCAGAACTGAAAATAATGTAAACTTGAATTATATAAACATTTTAGAAATTAAGAGAGCTTCTTGTTGCTTTTTGAGGAATTCAAGTCACCTGGTCCAGAACTACATCCTTTGGTACTGAAAAAGCAGGTAGATGTGATTGCAGAGCCATTGTTAGTAACTCAGGAAAACTGTGGAAGATGGGAGAGGTGGCCCATGACTGAGGAGGGGCAAATGTCCTAATTTACAAGAGGGGAGATAATAATCTTCCGACCAAAGGAATATGTGCTTGCCTTTGATTTCTAGGAATATTCTAAAATGGATCATTAGAGAGATGGTTGGTGAACATTTAGAAAGGGAAACTGATTGGCTTCACTAAGAATGGCTCACTGTAGACTAATCTCATTTTCTTTTTTGACTAGGTTACTAAACTATTAGGTGAAGGTATTATTTTAGAAATAATTTAGTGACATTTTAGCAACAAGTTACAATAAGTATCTTGTTCTTATGAAAAATATGGAAAGATATGGACTTAATAATACAATTCAGAACAGGGTCTTGAAAAGTCCAAGTGTTGGGGTGAATTTAATATGATGAAATTTAAGAGGGATAAATGTTTATACTTGGGTTAAACAATGGCCCAACTAAACGATGGGAACATTACGGTTAGACAGATAGCAATTTGTCCCTTAAAAGTTTGGGGTGGGATAGGGAGCTATACTTCAAGCTCCATATGGGTCAACAGTATGTTGTAGCAATAAAGAAGTCTGGTGTACACTTTTTTGTTGCTGCTGTGTTCAGTCATTCAGTTGTGTCCTACTCTCCCAGACCCCATTTGGAGTTTTCTTGGCAGACGTACTGGAGTGGTCTCCAGCTCATTTTACAGATGAGGAAACCGAGACAAACAGAGTTAAATGACTTGCCCAGGGTAACCCAGCTACAGTAAGTTTCTGAGGTCAGAACTGAATTCATGAAGTTGAGTCTTCCTGACTCCAAGGCCCAGCACTCTGTATCTACTGTGCCACCTAGCCAGGTAGTAATGTAAACTTAGGCTGAAACAAAAAAGGGTCAAGGGGTAAGGAGGGATAGTCCTGTTGTACTCTGCCTCAGTCAGACTATATATGGAATACCGCACACACTTCTAACATCACCATTTAGGAAGGGCTGAAGAATAAGCTGGAGAGTGTCAAGATGAGGGTGAACAAAAGGGCAAAGACTCTCAAGATCACAGCACATCGGGAGCAGCTGAAAGAGGTAAGGATGCTTAGAGGACAGAAAACCTTGGATAGTATCTTCAAGTATCTGAAGGATTGTAACATGTAAGAGGGATTTGATTTGTTTTTTTTTTTTAGATTCAGAAAGCAGAACAAGGAACAAAGGATGGAAGCTGCAAAGAGGTAAATTTAGGCTTGTTATAAGAAACCACTTGTTGGCATGAGTTGCCTTGGAAAGCAGAGGGTTCTCTCTTATTTGATGTCTTTAACTAGATGTTGGTCTTGTTACAATTACACTGTAGACAAGAGTATTGTCCAGGAATGAGCAGGTATGATCTCTGCAGCTCCTTCCAAGCCAGAAATGCTATTACTTTTAACTAGGCAAAGGACAAAATTGATCACAAAAGATAAAACAGTTTGATTACAAGAAATTGAAAGGTATTTTGCAGAAGCAAAACAAATGTAATGAGGATAAGGGGAGCTATTAATTGGGGGGGCAGGAAATCTTTGCACCGAATATTTCTGATTAGGGTCTAATATTCAAGATACAGAGGCAATTAGAACAAACAGATAAGATCAAAAATCATTCCCCAATGGTAAGTGGTTGAAGATTATGAAGAAGTAGTTCTCAGAAGAACAGCAAACTATTAACAACCATATCAAAGATGACTCCAAATTACTAATAATAAGAGAAACAGAAACCAAAACTCTGTGGTTTCACCTTACAATATGTAAACTGGCTAAGATAACAAAAAATAAAAACAGTCTATCTTGGAGGGGCTATGGAAAGATAGATACAATAACACACTGCTGGTGGAAAAGTGAGTTGGTCCAATCATTCTGGAAGACAATTAATAATTATGCTAAAAAGTGACTAAAACGTTTAGACATTGGAGTCAAAGATCTCACTGTCAGGCAGTTAGATGATATACATTTATTAAGCTCCTGCTGTGTGCTTGGCACTGTGCTAAGCACTGGGGATACAAAGAAAGCAAGGATAGTCTTTGCTCCCAAGGAGCTCAAAATCTAGTGGGTGAGACAAAAGGCAAACAACTATGTACAAAAATTTTTGTGTGTGCATGTCTATATTATAGTACATATGTTTATGTCTATATATATATAATACCTCATATACTATATATAATATAGTGTGTGTATGTGTGTGTGTGTGTGTGTGTGTGTGTGTGTGTGTAGTAGGAGGGAGAGCTTGTAGGCATTTGGGACAACCACTGAGTTGGGAGATGAAGTGTTTTGTTCAAGCGACCAGCCAATGTTATTGGATCACAGAGAATGTGGACAGGAAGCAGAGCACGGGCTATGAAAGCTCAAACAGGTGATTTTATATTTTATCCTCAAGGTTCCAGGAGCCACTGGAGCAGGTAGGTGACATGGCCATATAGGTAAGATCATTTTCACAGGCGAGGGAAAGACGGACTGGAGCAGAGGAGGGGTGGGGTGGGGAGTGAGGAGGAGGGAGAGAAGCCTCTGGCAGTGATAACAATCAATAGTCTCTTGCAATAGATGAGGCATAAGGTGATGAGATCGTGGCAGTGTTACAGGACAGAAGGGGACATATTCTGGAGATTACAAAGGAAAAATCGACAGATCATGACAACAGATTGGGTAGGGGGGAATGAGAGGGAATGAGGAGGTACAGCGGACGCCTAGGTTTTTAAGCCTCGGGGACTGGGAAGATGGTGAAATGAGAGGGAAGTTTGGGAGGAAAGAAGGTTTGAGTGGAAAGATGACGACGTACATAATACAAGGAGGTCAAAACCAGAATGGTCCCAGGCACATCAAAATATTTACGACAGTGCTTCATACAGAAGTAAAAGAACGGAAACCAAGTAAATACCCATAAAGGAATAGCTAACAAATTTTAGCGCATGAGTGTAATGAAAAATAAGGAACAACTAATATGAAGATGTCTGAGAAGCATGGGGATTTAGATGAGCTGATACAGTGTCAGTTAATGAGGTATTTATAACAAGGAAAATAACATACACAATGATTATAAGGATGTAAATGAAAAGAACAAGAAAACTAAAGAAGAACTTGGCTCAGGAGAAGAGTTGAAAAAATATACCTCCCTCTAGTCTTTGCAAAGGTAGGCGACAGGTGGGTGTGGAAGATACTGTCAGACATGGTTGATGTGTTAGGTTTTAAAAATATTATTATGAACCTGATAAATGTCAACAGACATGAAAATTTCTTTATATAAAGAATAGTAAAAGAAGATTCTGTATGACAGTGAAATTTTACTCAGTTTTTTAAAAAAGTATACATAAATTCAACATGTATTTTCTTCATTACTTATCTGATCCTCTGCTGAACCTTCTGTATATTTAATAACTTTTTAATTGGTGGTAGTTTTTCTTTCTCCCTTTTTATGTAACTATCATGACTGCCCCAATCTTCCCTACACATCTCCTCCTCCCTCCACCCTCCCCCAAAACCCTTCATTATAATAATAAGCATAGTTAAGCAAAATAAATCACTGGCCATGTCTGTGAATGCCCTTCCAGTCTTATCATCCCTTTGCCAAGGTACGCCCACCCTGGTTTATCTTCAGTATTATGGAAAAGTGATTGGATCACATTTGTAGCACCACCCTCTGGGCTCACTCTTCCAGTTAGAATTAGACTAACAGGTTCCGTTATGTAGAGAGTGACTAACTACTTCTCCCCTCAGATTTCTAGGGGTCACCCTAAGGGCCTGGGGATTCTAGTTTTGTCAGTCATAAACCCCTACATGGTATGTTACACATTATCAGGTAGACTAAATGAGCTTTTAAAAATGATACTTATTGACAAATGTTCTATAGTAAGAATAATCAGTATAAAAGTCTAAGGCACATTCTCCCACAACTACACATGGATACCACAGAATACTGGGTTCAAATTCAGAGTACAATGGAAGCGTCACACTTGTAGGATTGTTGTTTTTTGTCCTTTGTTTTCAAAGAGGACCAATGACATCTTGTGGGTGATATCTTGTCTTGTGATTCAATCAGAATTAAGTGAGGCAGAACTACACAAAGTCATCAGCCACACTCTCTCTTCGAGAGTCATGGAAGTCCAATGGCAAGACAAAAATCAGGATGGCCTGGGATATAATGGGTGACCTTGGCATCTTTGATGTCTGACTAAACGCTAAGCACTCCACTGTGTCTTCTTCAGCTGCCTTCATAGCATTGGAACAAATCATTCTCATCCTCCCATTCCAACAGGAGAGGTCTTCACATGCTCGTAGGATACACATATAGTAAAGGTCTGATTTGTAGCTCTAGGTTACTGGATGTTCTTTTCTTACTCTGCAGAATCCTCTTGAAGTTCCTTTTAGGTGTAGGTCTCTGCTGGGCTTCCTTATGATTCCTTGTTCTGCACGTGAATATTCTTTTCATCAACCTTCCCTCCCCCTCTTAAGTCCCAATTCTCCCCCTTTCCAGTCCTGATTGTATTCTTCAAGAGTTGAAAGTTTCTTTACATCAAACTCATGTGCATTCAAGTCTCTTTTGTCTAATTCAGATAAAAATGATGCTTCCCCTTTCAGTGATTCCTTAAGTTTGCATATTCTTCTCATATACCCCAATTAAGAGAAATAAGTTCTTCCCTCTTTCTCATCTCCTCCCTAGCATATTCCTTCTCCCTATCCTTTCTTTTACTCTTAAAACCAACAAAACAGAACAAAGCCACATCAGTTCCTTGTGAGATCTTTGGCTCAAATATCCAAACATTATAGTCACTTTTTTTTTTTTTAGCATAATTACAAGCTGCCTTCCAGAATAATTGGACCAATTCAGTTTTCCACCAATAATATTTTTATGACTGCTAATTTCCTCTATGACCCTTGATAGTTGGATTCTGGAGGGACATATCTTCCCATAAAATAATTAAGAACTTCATTATCATTTCGTACATTCCAATTGATTACATGTATTTACCTTCTTAGGTTTCTCTTGCCTCCATGTTTGTAGTCTTAAGTTTCTACTCAGCTTTAGTCTTTTTTTATCAGAAATGATGGCAAGTCTTCTGTTAAAAGGTTCATTTTTTCCCCTAAAGGATTATGCGTGATAGAGGAAGTTATTTTTGGTTGGAAGTCTTTTATCTTTCACCTTTTGGAATCATATATTGAGATTTTCTTTCCTTTACATCAGTTGCTGCTAAGTTTTGTGTGATTCTGACTGTGGTCCTTTGATACTTGAAATCTTTCTGTATGTCTGCTTGCAGTATTTTTTCTTTGACTTGGAAACTCTGGAGTTTGGCTATGACATTCCTAGATGTTTTAGTTTGGAGGTTTCTTTCAGAAGGTGGTTAGTGAATTCTTTCTATTTTCACTTTGTCCTCTGGTTCTAATGTATTTTTAAAAAATGATTCCAAGAAATATGGAATTTAGGTTTTTTTCTGTTTGGTTACTATTTTCAAGGAGTCCAAAGATTCTTAGATTATCACTCTATAACCTGTTTTTTAGGTCAATTGTTTTTTTTTAATAGAAGATATTTCCTTTTTTTTTTTCAAAAATCTTTTCATTTTGTACTAATAGTTCTTATTATCTAGTGGCATCCTTGAAATCTGATCATTCCTTTTCGTTTTTCAGAGAATTTATTTCTTGGGTAAGTTTTTTCCATATTTCATTCTAAGTTACTTATTCTCTCTCCAATTTCCTTCAAGAGCACTGTCAATTCTTATTTAATTTTTAATCTCGTTTAATTTCTTCCAGCCATTTTTGTAGTTCCTGTGGTCAAACTATGTTTTCCCACTAAGGTTCTGCTTGTAGCTGCGGCAGAGATAGGGTTTTGGGGGCTTTTGGGGGAGAGATGGGAAGGGTATCTGGGATTACCCTTTGGATTTCTCTTGATACACAGTATTTTTTTCATCATATTCAGTATTTTCTTTTGTTTACTTATTGTTCATCAGTGTGGCTCCTTTTTCAGGGCTAGAAGTTTTTGGTACATTTATCACAGTTTGTGCAGATTTTCCTTTTGTGAATTGTCTTCTCATCCTCTACTGAGTCCTGACTTTCTTTTTATGATTCTTTAGTTCTGTTTCTCTTCAGATTTCTTTTGCTGAGGTGTGTGTGTGTGTGTGTGTGTGTGTGTGTGTGTGTGTGTGTGTGTGTGTATAAGAGAGGGAGAGAGAGAGAGAGAGAGAATGAGAATGAATTGCTGGGCTCCTCTACAACCTTCATGTCCTGGACATCCTGAACAGCAAATGTGAGATGAAGGAGTAGGAATCAGGCCAGAAAGCCTCACCCAGTTACCTCCCTGGCTTGGTTCTCTTGAACTATTTTTTTTTCCTCTTTCTTTTTAATCTTACTTATATGGGCTGGATGGATCAATGAGTAAAGGAAGGATATGTCTGGAAATAAATGTGATCCAACAACAAAAAATAATTTAAAAGATTAAAAAACACCTGAAACTAGAACATAAAAAAAGTATGTATATTTTTGAAAAAAAAAAAAGATGAAGTAGAGAGCCAGACAATCGTTATACTCTCTGATCACTCAGCATTTATTTCCTTACTGGGAACTCCACTAATTTGTACTTGCTTGTGTGCTGATTCATAATTCTCTAGTCTCCCACCTCCAGTCTCTCCAATTAGACTGTCGTTGCCCAGAGGGCAAATACCTTCCATCTCTTTTCCAATCCCTCACATTGCTCTAGGCTGGGAGCTCACAATGCTTTCTCTCGAGATCTTACTGGGATCATTTTTTTTTCTCACAAGTAGAAAAAGAGCTGTGAATCGTTAAGAGCAGGAAAGAGGACACGTTCCCCAGGTGTTTGGTATGTAGTTATACGGCAGGTGGCTGGATGAGATGGCCTCCTAGGGTTCTGAACACCTCTGTTCAGCCATTCCAGGTGATTCACCAGGCACAAAAGCTGGGAACGTTTGCAAATACCTTTTTGTTATATCTCCATCTTTTTCCTGTTTATTTCTAGTATTTTTCTTAAAATATATGTGAGTTTCCAACAGCAGATTCTCTCAAAAGCATGTACAAATGAAAACCCTTGCTTCATGCTGGTAAATGTTCCTGCAGATTGTGTGCTTCAGGAGAGGGGCAGGGGAACTCCTTTCTATTGAAATATCCCTTTGAGTGCAAGTTTAAGCCTGCCGCAAATTTTTATAGCCAAGTCATAATAAGAAAAGCTGATAGTCTCTTAATTACAGTATTTTTTAGGGGTAGCATAATTATTATTAATCAGAGAAAAAAAGAAAAGAAAAAAGGCACAGTGGAATGAGCATTTATCCACTTTCCAGCTAAGGTGAAATCCAGAACATTTCCAACTGTAAGGAGGGAAGATTTGGTTACCTCCACTCTAGCTCATGATAATGTCATCATATGACTTGGTATTAATGTGCTAACAAGGTATTACACACCCACTGATCCCTTAAAGAATATGAACAACTCTACGATTGAATTGAAAGGGACAATATCATTAGTGAAACTGAAAGTTGTCCTTGAGGGCTTTAAATCACCAAGCCCTGCTAGCCCATTAAGTCTGAGAGTTGGAGACAGTGGAAGAGAAAGTCAGAATTCAGATAAGAACCTAACTTCTTACCTTTTCAGTAGGGATAAGGGATTTTGTCTCATTTTCTCCCTAATCAGTCATGGTATCTAGCAATGAAGCAAGCATGCCTAAAGAAGAAAAGCTATTCCCTTTGGCAATTGGCTAAGCAGCTCAAGAGTTCATCAGCTGTATTTAGTTCAGGCCAGGAACAGCCGATGGGAGAGACCCCTGCAGAGCAGCTTTGCAATATCCATCCGCTATGGCATCTAGTCATTTGCCCAGAAAGAGACTCTGCAACCAGCACTTGAAGAGTCAGTTTGAAAGAGCTGCAGGCATAGCTGAGGGAGCAGAGGTACTCTCCAAATAGACACAGATACAGAGAGGGAGGAAGGTGAAAAAGGAGGCAGTAGCTTCCGGGAGCAGGACCTCTGGAGGCACAGGAGAGGATGATGGCCTAACAAGAGAGCTACCAGTTGTACAGTTCAGAGAAGGAACAACTGAGCTGGGCTGGAGGCTGTGGTGGTTGGAGCAAGTTCTTCAAGTAAGACCATAATGAAGTTTGCCCATTGACTCTTCCTTTCACTCGCACACTTAAAGGCCCTTGTGGGGTTATTGATTGGCCTAATTTCAGTATTGTTGTATGTCATGGAATAGAGAAGTTCAAGAAGAGGGAGATGGGGAATACTGGTCTGTGGAGCAGACGGAATACACATAGCATTTATTGATCAAGTTCACCGTCTTATATGGATGTAACACCTCAAAATAATGATAAGAGTAACAGCAAAAAAATCATTGACCATAGCTCACTGTAACAGGCATCATAATAATGAAAAACTTGGAGATATTGAAGAATTACCAAAACGTGACACAGAAACACAATATGAGTACATCTTGGAAAAATGGCACTGAGAGATTTGCTTGATGCAGGGTTGCTACAGACTTTCAATTAGTAAAAATGGCACAGTAAAGCAAAGTGAAATAAAACAAGGTATGCCTATAGTACAGATATTCAGATGGCTCTGCAATCTCATTGCTTTGGGAGTTTCTTCCAACGATGCAGATTTCAAAGCATCTATGCTGGTCATCCTGTGAGAAACTTGTCCATGTTCCTCCAAAAGTTCCAAACAGAGGGTCCACCCAATGTGCCTGAGGCCTTCCTTGCTTATGCCTGACACCATGAGGGTGCCAGGGGCCATTGTGCTCCTGTTGTCCTTTTCTCTCTCTCTCTGACTAGTCCATCTTTCCATTCTGCTATTTAATTCTTTAGTCCCATTCTTTAGAGCTCCTCATTAGTTCTCTCATGCAGGCTGCTCACACTCACCATGTGCCTTTCCATTGTCCTCTGTGTGATACTAATTTTTATTTCTTGGAAGGCAGTAGTATTCCACCTGTCTCTAACATACAGCTATATAGTAAAGCACTAGTGTTGAAAAGATGGGTCCTTGCTTTTACTAGGAGGCTGAAGTCTACAAAAGAGCTCTGCAATTTTCCAAGAGGAATCCAGTTTACTCTCTTCCTTTCTTTTGATTCTAGGCCGAGTTCATTGCTCATATGTACTCTCTGTCCCAGATATACACTGTTAGACAAGCTTCATAGGATGCCAATCCAAATGCATGTTGAAATATGGGCAATAGACATTCTTCATCTAATTGGTCTTTATGGTATGCATTGCAAGGCCAAACTCCTATAAGTGATCACAAATCATTTCCACAATGCCCCAACACAATCAACATAATATCATCTATAAATGGGAACATTTTGAGGAAGATATCATTATCCATAGAGTCCCTCCTTGACCTGGGTTATGCCCGAGATCTCCTTCATTATTGTAGTGAATACTTTTGCAAAGTAAATACATCTCCCTGTTTTATTTCTTGATGTATATTATCAGAGGGACACCAGAGTCCTACTCCACAAAGTACTACTCTGATGCCTCATTGTAAGTAGAAATGACCCAGGTTGTCAAGGGCCATGCCAGTGGGGCATGAGATCTGGTAGGTTCCATCACATTGTGAAGGCTTTGAGAATGGCTCTGTACTTGTATGTTTTCTAAGGACCAGTTTAGCTAATCATGGAGGTCATGGCCAGAAAGTTAGCCACCTGGCAATGAAATTTTTTTTCTCAGTCATGGCAATTTATGATACTTATCATCATTACTGAAAACCAACCTAAATACATTTGGATATTCAAAGTATTAAAAGTGGGTAACTGAAATACTGAAGTACTTCAATAACTTTTCTATTGAAGGAAGGGGAGTATGTAACTAGTTTCTTTGTAATCTTTGTAAAAATGAACTACTCACATTGAAAATATAAACAAAATTAAGAAGACTGGAGTTCTGGGGATCACTGGAGTGAACAAGCAACAGATATACAGGGGCTGCCTTTCTTAGCTATAGAAAGCTTCCTCCCTATGTAGGAAAGTAGGGAGGGCAGTAATTGGAGTTCTATATGAGTGGAAGTGCCAAGGGGCAGTGTGACGTATCGGATAAAGGCACTGGACTTGGAGTCAGGAAGACCAGACTCTACCTCCTTGGAGTTTTACTAGCTGTGTGATCCTTGCTACATAGGTCACCTAAACTCTCTGTGCCTCAGTTTCTTCACCTGTAGAATAGGTTGGTGGTGGATTTTATCACCTCTCTAGGGTCTTTCAGCTCTGAATCAATGATCCCATGATCTCACTGCTCTATAACTGGGCAGATTACTGGTATAGGGTGACAGATGGTGGGTCTTAAAGACTGGCCTTGGTGCTGATAGGGCATCATGTGTTAAGAGAGTTGAGGGTTATGGTGAGTAGTAACTTAGCATGATAAGATCACGTAATGAGAAGAGTGATTTTGGTGAAGAGATTGGGAGACAGTAGGAGGACAAGGTAGTGTCTGGCATTGAGTGGTTACAATGCATAGGGTGGAGGGTATCATGGTGTTGGGTCCTGCTTGTTAAGTATACATATGTCCCACATATGACAATGAAGCAAATTAAAGATGCAACAGTAAGAGCTATTTATCTGAACTGCTTTGGCTGAGCTTGCTCTTGGCTCCTGTCCCTACAGGGGGGGTGCTTGGTAGGGGGCGGGATTTGCACAGTGCCTTGCACACAGTAAACACATAAAAATGCCTACAGAACTGAATTAACACTGTTACTTTACAGCAAAAAGTCAGAAGTTTGGCTTCATCTCCCCTCCCTCAAAGGCTCCATTATAGGCTGCGCATTCTCTAATCCCACCACCTGGCCTCATGAGAAAGTCCTCAGTGGCTCCTTATTCCCTCTTGTGACATGTGGTGGCCCAGCCTTCTTGACTTTCCCACAAAACCTGATTTGCATGTGCTTGCAGCAGCCAAATGGGGTAAAAAGGGCCACAGACATTTATAGCTGCCTCCCAGCTCCCCAGGCCTCAGTAGCCTAATGCAGTCATGTTTGTTTTCCTGCTGATTAAGTTACTCGCACCCGATTTGTTCAGTTTCCTGAAACAATTTTTCTTGGATGGAGGTTGGAACCTGAATCCCTGTGGTTCTGAATGGGCTTGCCCCCAAAGGAGACCAGGGGGCTGAAGTTATCATATTCCATGGGTTTCTGCCCTCCTTGCCTGAGCCATCTTTATGAGAATCAATTCCCTCTAGGAACCTGCCTTACAGACGGAATTCCTGACTTCCTTCGGTTGCCCACTGGAATACAAGGAAAATCTTACCCGCTTTGCCATGTTCTTAAGCAAGACTTTCTTTCCTGGCAGACAGAGGACAAGAAACACATTGAAAACTCAACCAAGTATAGAAACCAGACAAAGAGCCATAGGCCTATTGGTAAACAAGCTCGAGGAAGGCAAAATGCATTTGAGCTTGTTCACTCTTGCCTGTCAGAGAGGTTTTTAATTCTATCCTGTTTCTGTTTTCCCTCAGCTCTTGACCCAAGTTTCAGCTTGTTTAATTTCTGTTTACAATGCAGACCTCATGGGAAAGGCTGGGCTGGAGAAAAGCCTCAAGAATGGGCAAGGGAAAGGTCTCACTGCACCAGAGGCAAGAGAGTGACCACAGCCCCAGGTGGACTGCCACGGACTCAGGTCACCGCTCATCCTTTGGAAAAGTACAGCTTTTACTAACCTTTTCCTTCAAATCTGCCTTTCTTCTTACCTTCCTTCTTTCTGTTAAGGGCACTCCTTTCTTTGCAGTTACCTAAGTTCATAACCTCGGGGTTATCTTTGACTCTCCCTCACCCTACACATCTAATCTTAGTCATTTATATTTATATTTATACAACATCTCTCATGTATGTCCCATCCCCCACTCCACTCGCATGGCCTTCATTACCTCTCACCTCAAAAAAACCTTCCAGTGGGTCTCACTACATCGAAGCTCTCCTCCCCACACACACCACAGCACAAGTTTCATCCTATCAATCCCCAAGTGAAAGTCATATCATTATTTCTCTCTGATGGCATGGTGTTCTTTGGCAATGAAGGACGAATATACTCTGTTCCTGGAATCCAACTCTGTACTTCCTTGCCTTAGAATCCCTTGTTACTGTCAAAACTCAACTCAAACACCACTTTCTACCTGATGCCTTACCTGATCCATCCCCCAGTTGCTAATGTACTTTCCTCTCCAAATTACCTTGTATTTATTTTGCATGCCATATATGTACATGTTATTTCACTTAACAGAATATGGCAAAGGGAATAAATATGTATATAGCACGTACTATGTGCCAGACGCTGTAATAAGCACTTTTTTAATTTCATAAAGATTTTAATTTGATTCTTACAACCTTGCAAGGTAGAGAGATGCATTTAATAGAAGTTCCTTGAGGACAGGAACAGTTTCATTTGCAAATCTGCATCTCTAGCACCTAGCATAATACCTAGCATACAATAAGAGCTTAATCAGTGTTTGTTGATTGCTTTCTTGTCCTTACCACTTGGTCTGGTCCCATCCATAAGCTCTGGCTCTTGGTCAGCATGACTGATAAAAAGGCTGAGAGCCTGAGACTTACAGAGTCTGGAATTAACTGTGCTGTCTGAGGACCTGTCCTATTGCCCTTGCTCTAGACCTGTATCTGCAGCCATACTTCTCAGTCTTCCTCTAATCTACGTCTTTTTATAGGCATGCAGCATGAAGACTGTCTGTTTTCCTTCACTGCTGGGGCAGGGCCAGCCCATCTCTCCTAGGTGAAATCTTTTATATTCACTGTCTCATTGACAAAGGCTATAATCAGTTTTTATCCATTTTATCCATTGCCTACAGGGTGACTTGCAATTTTGATTCTGCAGATTGTGGTGTTCTGGGATCCACAGCTATATACACATACACACACACACACACACACACACACACACACACACACACATACATATATCACTAGAAAGTCTGGGAATAATTAGAAAAAAATCACAGAGGATATCATTCCTGGGGGGAAAAAGTGGTCAAGAGAACATCAGTAACTACTAATCATTTTCTTTACAAAATTTTTATGAGGGTGATCTACATAGGAATTGAGGATATCCTTGATGAAAACAGAAGCATTAAAAGCAGGATCTCATAGATATGATATTCTAAAGCAAATTACATCTTTAAATCTTTTTTTAAAAAAAAGGCATTAACACAAAGACACAAAAAGAAGTTGGTCCCCAATGACTAGGCGTTGTCTGTGGACTATGAATTTGTAGAGCTGCCCTATATTAGACAAATTCAACTTTCAGTTTTCCTTCCCTACATGTCAACTTGCTGTCTGCTCATGAAGCATCACACACTATTGTTCTTGATAAGCAGAGCTGACGTTTCTGTCATCAGTATGAGTGTGAACGCAAAGACTGAGGGAGTCAGGAGTCCCTTTTATACTGGGTACCTGTATATACCTTTCTTAGTTTCTTTTTTGCTTGTGGATACTAATTCCAGTTCGAGCTTTAGAAAAGCATCTCGTCTGGTTCCCACTCTCCTCAATTATGGATTGATATAAGTTATTATGGTCACATCCCAGAGTTCCTCAGCCACACACAGCTGTGCCACATCATTGGACACTGCTCATCCGTGGTTTTTGGACTGCTTCTATTGTTTGCCCTGCTTGGGTTTCATTTCTTAGCAGAGTCAAAGATGGTGGTACTTCCTAACTAACGGTGAGGATGGCATGGTAGGAAGCAACAATAGTAGACAGAGGACTGGTTTGAGTCAGAATGCTGCTTGGCTACAACAATAACAAAAAACAGTAGCTCAGTCAGGAGATGGCATGTCAGAGAATAGCAATGAGCAGGGAGTCACAACACACGGTTTAAATCTGGACTCAAACACTATTTCTATCATCCTGAGCAAGTCAGTCACATCCCTTTTCAGGGACTCAATTTGCTCACTTGTAAAATGGGTATAAGAATGCTGGCACTACTTAACTCATAGGGAGTACTGGGGAAAAGGTTCTATGTCAACGCTCAAGGGCCACATAAAGATGAATTACTATTATTTAAAAGAAATTGAAGATCAACAAAACATTTTTTTCCACAACAACCCTGTAAAACATAGCTTTCCAAACTTCCGGGTGTGGCTTCCTGACCCTCTGAAGAACACAACTTCAAGCACAACTTACTCAAAGATAAATGCATTCACTTTTTCCAGTGAAAACCAAGTTAAAATCCAAGTCAACAAAGCCAGACTAACAAAGTGAATTCACTCCAATGGCAGCGAATATTGTATGGTGGTTATTTAACACGGAATGTGCAAACAAGGTCAAATCTGAGCATGTCAAATCTTGACAAAGGCCTGATTTGCCCCCATCACTATCAACTAGTTGGTGACAGCTCCTGACACACAGGTGAGTTGAATCACTGGGCTGCTTGCTGCACCTGAATATGAAATGAAGCATCTTAGTGTGGAAGTTAAAGGTCCCTTATATCTTTTATATTTCTCAACATCATTCACTTTAGTTAATTATAATATAGTAAGCAATTCCCCCTAAATGGCAAAATTTATTTGAGAAAAAAAACAATTAATATCTTTAGTGCAGCACAGAAGAAAGGGCACTGATTCTGAAGTCAGAAGATTTGGGTTCAAATCCTTTTGCTACTTATGTGACCGTGAGCAAACCACTTAACTCCATTTAGAAGAACCACTTTTTGCCCTTTTTTGGATTCTCAGCACTAAGTACAATACCTGGTACACAGCAAGCACTTAAAAATGTTTGTTGATTTGACCTCTCTGAACCTCAGTTTCCTCACCTATAAAATGAGGGGTTTGGATTAGATGGCATCTGAGGTACCCTAGGGCTAGAGCTATGATTCTATTTATTTGTTCATTCATTTGCTTATTGTTTTTCCAAACATATCCTCCCTTCTTCTGCAACCAGCAAGCCATTCCTTGTAATAAGAAAAAAGGGGGAGAGAGGAAGAGGATGAATTTTCAACTTCAAACAAATGGAAATAATTTATGAATATTTATGATCAGAAGAACTGGACAATTAAATTTCAATTTTACATCTTAAATTTATCCTCTCTAATTTTTACGAATAGAAAGAGTATCCCTTTGTAATGGATAACACATAACTCGTTTAAAGAGAAAATCTAGTGAGCAGCTGAAATAGAATAAGCAATAGCAATCGAGATAGTTTAAATAGCTGAAATACAGAAATGCAAAGTAGAAAGCAAAAATGCACAAAATGTAATCAATCACTATATTTATCACAAGGATTCACAAGTACCGTTGCTGAAGGAAAGAAAAAAATAACACTTTTATTCAAATGCTTTAGCTAAAGATAGCATGTAACCTAATAAAATCACATCTTGCAAGTGTGCATGCAGAACGCTGCTGAAAGAATTTTTCCAGAAAATAACTAAGATGTTTTTCATAAGGAAAACCAAGCTTTCAAAAACCATGCTGATATTGTCAAAAAAGGACTGCTTGAAACAGATTAGGATGCTCCCACAATTGATAAGTATAAAAAGTCTTATTGTATAGGAAAATATTGGTAGTACTTGAAACTACTGAGATGGTTGAAATGAGGGTTGATGAATCATATACAAAGCAACTTTGGCTTCCCTCGCATATAATTCAGTAGGAAGGAGAATGGCCTACTGTAATTGATTATTTGAGAAACCAAAAGATTTCTAGTTTGCACTGTAAGTAGATAAAACAGATGTAGTTAAAGATGCTCATTTGACTACTTATGTATGATTAAAATTGACATTAAGGAATACTTGTTACTCTATAAACCAACTGATAAAAATGATGTATCAAAAGAAATTGTCACAATAACTGATGATTTTTAAAAATATGATAAGTGGGACAGTTGTAATAGATTCTGTGGTGATAGAACTAAACAGATGTCAACACAAGGTGAAGGTCTACAACCACTGGTTTAAATGTGCCTTCCCCTTAACCCCTTTCCTGAGGCAATTTGGACACATTGTACTTTTCACAGACAACTACTTGTACCGAGAAGTACGCCTACGATGCTATGCAGTTTTTCAAGTTATGACAGTAATCAACTTTATAAATAGCAGTTCATTGCAAAATTGTGTAATGATACTGGATATTCTACATGATTGTAAAATGCACTGACTTTAATCCATTCAAGTGCACTGAAGAACAGCTGAATTTAAAGGGGAAAAAATAGCCACTTTTCATAATATAATAGGGGGAACAGACCATTGAGGGCTCGGTGCTCAGAGCAACAAGCTATGCCTTAAAAAAAGTACTGGATTGGAATATCTCTAAGGACCCTTCCACTTTAAGCCTCTGATCTTATCTATAGCTTTTAAAGTCTCTTGAATCAGTTTCTTATCATACCACGATGCTATTAAACATTCAAATCTTCCCTGAAAATGAGAAGTCGAACTGTAAGCTTTGAAAGGACACAATATGATTAAAAAAAAAAAAACAACCCTCTAATTTAGTTTTCCTGTGAATCTTTTCTTCTGTCATCACAGATCATTAAAAAAAATCAGTGATAATAAATGCTTTTTTTTTCCCCAGTACTTCTCCCATCCATTGAAATCTTGTATGGCTCTACTAAAAAGTGGGCAGCAGGAAGAGTGCTGGGCCTGGAGTCAGAAAGATTGGAGTTCAAATCCAGTCTTAGGCATTTATTAGCTCTGTAAGTCACTTAAGTTTTGTCGGCCTCAGTTTCACCATGTGTAAGATGGGAATAATTATAGTACCTATTTCCCAGGGTAGTTGTGAAGCTAAATGAAATCATATTTATAAAGCACTTTACAAACTTTCAATCACTACATAAATACTAGTGATGATGACGGTGTTGACGCTGGTGGTGGTGGTGGTAGTCAAAGTTTCTGATGCATAGCCAAGTCATGTGAAGTACATTTCAAATAACACAAAATGAAATCTCTTCAGAGGATTAGAAACGTACATAGCAATATTTTATTTCTCCTCTACAAAGATATCCATTCAAAGACTAATGTGCTCAGAACAAAACAGGTAACTAAAACTCACAGAGTCAAATGGACATCTTGCAATTTCACATGGCAGTGCTGAGATCTGGATTTCTATAGAACAGACTGGGAACAAGAGTGCCCTTAGACTCAAAGGGTAATAAGACTACCAGGAGTCATAGAATATGGGTCTAGAGCTGGAAGGGAGCTTAGAAATCATGTAACTACAGATGAGGAAACTGAGACCCCAGAGGGGTTTATTTTTCCACAGACCAGTATTCAGCAGCAATTTATTACTTCTTTCAGGTAGGAACTGTGTGCTCTGATTTCTTTAATAGTTGTTCCTCTGGATGCTTACCCAGACGAGGTCATAAAATGAATGATAAAATGTTTACTCTTTGCTGAATTGAAATACACAGGTAGCAATTTTATGTCAGTTCTTCAGAGGACTTGACAATAAAATAGCATATAAGTCCTTCCAGGAACAAAATGATTATGATGCTATGGACTCCCAAATACATCCCATATGGAATCATAGTAGGAGTCCATAGCATTATAACTGTTTTATTAAAAGACAAATTGAGATAGAAGCCATTGGCCAGATAGAACTGAGTATAAAGAATCCAGAAGTGTTACAGCTTATAGCCCAGGGAAGAAAAAAGAAATGTCTCCAAGCTGTGGCAAAACTGAAGAATGCCTCTGGTTCATAAAACATGAGTTACTTGACTTTTCAAAACAAAGTTTAAAGTAAAAAAAAAAGTTAAAATAAATAAATAAAATGATAATAAAAATAAATAAATGAAAAAGTTAAAAATAAACAGTATTAAAATATTACATTCATACTCACACATACACAAAACCCTGAGCTATGAGAGCAGAGCCAGGATTTGAATTCAAGACTTGAAATGGATAGCTCATGTACTATAGGGATAGAGACAAGAAGAACAAAAGTACAGTTTGGAGGATAAATCAGGATCAGTTTGGTTTCCAGTTAGATAGGTCTGGGAGATGTACATTGACAGAAGAGCCAGTTGAGGGCCAAGTATAGGTTATAGGTAGGAAAAAGCAAGGGTGGGATTTGAACCCAAGTCCTCTGGTTGGCCTAACTTCCATCACACCATATTGCTTCTGGTTTTGAGATTTTAGAAGAAAGGGCTTCCTTGTCATGGGTCAGAATTGGAATGGGAACATAGATACAAGCACACCTGACTAATAATTTATCACTTTAAGGTTTACAAAGCACTTTACAGATATCTCATTTAATAACTCTATGAACTCTATTATCCCTTTCTCACAGATGAGGAAATTGAGGTTGAAAAAACTTAACGACCCTACCCAGGATCGCACAACTGTTAAGTGTCTGGAGCAGGCTTTGAACTCAAGGCTTGCTGAACCCAAGTCTGAATCTCCTAGCTGCCTCTGGAATAAGTGTGGAGACAGAGAACCACAAAGTTCCTATAACTGTGTCAGCAGCTTCCAGGCCAAAAATGTTCAAAAGAAAAATGGCCAAAGGATCCAAAAGGCCCTATGTATTCAGTTGTCCTGACCTATATCTTACCACTGGATTCAGATGGCTCTGGAGGAGAAAGTGAGTCTGGCAACTGTACTCACTTAAATCCAATTCACTTCCAAGTCATGGCATCATCTTCCTGATGTCATGATCCTCTTTCAGAACAAAGAACAAATCACAAGAGTTATCTGCACATTTAATACAGAGGTTCCCATCCCTTCTGAGGCCAGCAAAGACAGTATTTCCCAATCCTTTTCCCTACAAAACAACAAACCAAAGACTGAATTTAATACATTTATTTTGTGTCTTCTAAGTGCAAGACATGGGAGATATGAAGACAAAAATGTACTCCGTTTTGAAAGAATCTCTATCCCCAAAGAGCTTATATTCTCCTGGAGTAACACAATACATACACAGATAGGTAATTTGGAGAGAGAGAGACAGAGGGACGGAGATAGAGACGGAGAGAGAAATGAAAACTGAGAAGGCCCTGGCCTATGCTTAGTTCTCCGGATTGGCAGGAATACAAAATGTGTGAAGTAAAGTAATGTGAGATGATAACACCAACAACTGACATTTACATAATAATGTAAAGTTAGTAAAGAATTCTAAATAAATTGTCTCATTTGACCCTCACAACCACCTTATTTGGTAGAACTATCTAGAGCACTACAATTACAGTTATCCCTTAGATAAACAGCTAACAGCATTAAATAGGGAACCTCATTCAATTTGAAAGCTAGGTCAAATTGACTAATTTTTTACTTGGACTGTACAAAACAGAGAAAAACATCTTTTGGGACACGTGTCACACAAAATGATATACTTTTAATTTACAATCCAAGCTAAATTCTAATTCATATGAAATTAATTTCATATGAATTAGAATGAATTCATGGTTCAAGGGATGAGTGGTTATGTGAAGTCACTAAGATCTCATCATATACATCACAGTCATCGTAACAGAATTATAGTTATTTTAGAAATTGCATCATTGTTTGTCTAGATATTACTAACAGGGCACCACCACCTAGTAACTGAGGTCAGGCTGTTAATCTAAAGCTGTTCCGGACAACACCCTACTTGGGTGATGAACAGTCCAGTCAGCCGAGTGATTTGACCTCCCTACAGTTAGAACTATCTAATCAAGTCAGTGGTCAAAGGATTTTTAGGAAGACACTGAGCCCTGATGAAGGGAGGGAAATAGGGCCCGTGGTCCACAATGACTTTGCTGTGGCACAGCTTGACCAAATGAAAAAAAAAACTGCCTCTCATCCAGATGTGTTTTTGCTAAATTTCTAGTACTACCCCAAGCCTGAATTTGTGTTTAAAACATTTGGCTGGACATGCAGAGACTTATATTATAACTGATGCTAAGTGAAGAATCAGAAAAGAGGATATTCATAATAGTGAAGTAACACTGGTATCAGTTGTTGGGTAATTATGATGACCAACCTTGGCCAGAGAGAAGAAAATGTACCTTCTTAGCAGAGATGGGGGATTATGGGTGTGGTATATTACATATACTGTCAGACACAGTTGTTTAGTTTGTTGGCTTTGCTTTTTTTTCCTTCTTTTAAAATCTGTTACAAGGAATGGCTCTCACTGGGGGTGTGGGAGGGAAGCAGGGGTATGTATTCAGAAAAGGTGATATAAAAATAAAAGATATCAATAAAATAAGACAAAAATGATAACTAAACCAACAACTGCCTGATTATCTGATCAAATGGCGCTTATCTTACAGACTTCCTGTTAGTCAATAAGTTAACAAACATTAATTAAGCACTTCCCGCATGCCAGGCACCACGTTAAGCTCTGGGCATACAAGTCTTCTATGGGCATAGACAGAATAACTGGTTCTCACATTTTAAGAAAGGCAACAGCAATAGCCCACGACTGCCTTCCTACCTCACCCCAAGT
Organism: Potorous gilbertii; assembly: GCA_028658325.1. Classification (NCBI taxonomy): domain Eukaryota; kingdom Metazoa; phylum Chordata; class Mammalia; order Diprotodontia; family Potoroidae; genus Potorous; species Potorous gilbertii. The sequence continues at coordinate 511,995,510 of CM053770.1, forward strand.
GATGAAATTAATTGGAATCTACTTATTTTCAGTAACGGGCTATTCATGTGCAAAGCTGAGCCTCTTTCCCCAAGCCCTTCCATCCTAAGTGTAACTTTGGAAAGGGATGGACACGGTAAAGACACCTGCTGTGTGACGCTGGCTGAGGGATGCACACACACATGGGAACACTGGTCTCCCTTTGTTGTTCTCATCCCCTCTCAAAGTCCTCATTACTCACTCTACAGTCTTAGTTTTTCTTTTTTTTAATCTATAAAATAAGGAAATTGGATGAAATAATTTCTAAGCTTCCTTCCAATTCTCCATGAGCCTGTGCATTTTTGATCTCACCTCATCATCAGTTACGCATTCCCATCTCCAGCTGCCTTTCTCCTCCTTCAGTGAACACACTCTCCCTTTGTAGTACTGGGGAAGGTTCTGACTTCCAAATCTGTATGAAGGCAGGTATGAGGTAATGAAAACAGGGAACTTGGGTAAAGGCCTGGCCCAGATGGTTTGGGTTGGGCCCCCAGCCCTCAACTCTGGAGGGAATGAAAATCCAGCAACCTATCTGATGGCATGACACTGAAGAAAGGAAAATTGGAGGGAAAAAAAGACTAAGCAAGGGGGCTGATGACTGAGGTCCCAAAGAATGTTGCGGTTGAAGTGTTTTTTTTTTTTCTGGCACAAATTATCTCCTGTGACTGAATGGAGGACCATGCTCACCATGACAAAGGCTTCTTTCTTAGGACAGGGTAATAGGTCCAATGCCTGGGAGAGCCTGGACTCTTTTTTTTTCACAGGGTATCATCAAGGTAAAGTTGTGTGTGTGTGAGTGTATGAGCGTGTGTGTGTATATGAGCGTGTGTGTGTGTGTGTGTGTGTGTGTTTTAGGAGCAGATATATTTTCTTTTTTAAATTTCCCCCTCTGTGGAAACTAAGACGAAGAGGAGAGAGAGAGACTACATGCACACACACAACACACACACACACATACACACACACACACACACAGACAGACAGACAGAGACAGAGGTCACAAGCTTTGTCTCATTTTTAAAAAACCCAACCACCTACAAACAACATCAGGGCTAAAGAGGGATGTGGCTGGAATCCAAGCTCTACCTCTTACTGCCATGACCTTCAGCTCTATCTAGGCTTCCCCCCATTATAGAATTAAGGGTCTGGACAAGATACTCTTTATTTTTTCCTTCTAGCACTAGGTCCTTTCATCATATGGTCCTAAGTTATAGCCTAGCTTCAGTTTTGGAGGGGAGAAAATATGGAGAAAAAACAGAGTTGCGTGCAGTAAGGAATTAAAAGAACAAACCTCTGAGACTTGGGAGAAGCTCCCCTTCCAGGCAAAGGGATGTAGCTTGTGAACCTGTCTGGGCTTTCGAGGGCAAGTACAGTTCCAACATAAGTCTGAGGAGAAAGGGTGGTAGTGAGAAGGGAAATTCTAGGCTGAGGTTGGAATAGTGTGTATCCCCAGGACCTAGAATAGTGCTTTGTATGTAACAGGCTACTTAATAAACGCTTGTTGAATTACTGCTTAATAAATCTTTAAAATAAATAAATTTATTTGTGTATTCAGGGAGTGATCCTCCATGCCCACCTCTCAAGCTCAGCTGATGTAGTCACTGGATGGTAAATACAGATGATGAAGTAGTTTTTTGATCTGGTAACAAGGTGTTTCCTCCAGTGGCTACATCTCTCTGATTGAATCAGAACAGGCAACTCAAGTGGCTGGGTAGAAAATGAGCCATAAGGGCTTTGAGAGTTTTGAATAACTAAAAGGGAGGGGGATTTTCTTTCCCCCTTCCCACCATGGGTCATGGCATCTAACAGCAAGCTTACTGACCCGGAAGAGAACACCCTATCCAGCAGTTGGAGAGTCAGCTCCAGAGAGTCTGAGACAAAGACTGGGGAGACACAAAACCAGATACAAGACAGGCCAGTCTCAGTCAAGGCCAGAAGCAGCTTTAAGCAGCTTCACCCTGGACAAGGAAGAATGCTGCCATTGGACAGGTGGAAGAGCTGGCCAATGGCATCAAGAATTGGGCTGTAGAGGTCTCTCAGCATGACAAGAGAAAAGACTTCCAGGCTCTGCAGTACTGGAGTGGCAGATTCTCTTGGAAACATCAATATTTGTCCCTATATGTATCTCACTACCACTGTACTCTAAATTTGTGCCCACTCTTCCCAAGACCAGGTTTATGAAGGAAATATTTTGTAGTCACCATTTTTACGCTGCCGTCCTAGTAAATGCCTTTGCTATGAGGTAACTGTGTCTACTGGCTGATTATTAATGGGAAACACACCCATGGGGCTCATGAATTATATACTGCTAGGGATAGCTGCCCACAACATACCCTAGAACCTCAGGTGGTGGCCACGCTCTGGGTCACTAACTCACAAGTGAGAGTACAAGTTGGGGCTGGGGAGAACAGCCCAAACGAGGTATTGTAACATTCACATTACCTGGAGAAGCTGATCAAGGAGTCTGAGAATCCTTGAGCTGGGTGGACCATGTCATTTACCCAGCTGATTTGCAACAGGACACATCCACCATGTGCTAATAATTTAACTGGTCTTCATTTAAAAAACAACAAAACACTAGGACTAAGCATTCAAATAATTGTTATCTCTTAAAATAGTAACCTGAGGAGTCTTCTGATTTATTCTACCAATGTACCACTGCTTAAAACATTTTCTGAACTTTTGGGGGGAGCTGCCCTCAGAGTAAATTTTGCAAGGCAAACGAGAAAATAATTGCTTGTTATTTTACAATAATACCTAAATACAAATCTTTCATAATTATTTGGGAATGTGGAGGACAGAGATAAATGAATTAAATAAAAAGGCATTTATTAAATGCTTACTGTGTACCAAGTAAAGAGTTAAGTTGGGGCTACCAACACAAAAACAAAGACCTATCCCTACCCTCAAGGAGTTTCTATTCTAATGGGAAAGACAACATACAGAGAGGGACAGTGGTAGCCAGGGAGGGCACTTGGGTACAGAAAGTTATTGGGATGCTGAGTAGAAATAGATTGGCGCACCCTTTTTTCCAGGAGTGGTGACAGAGTTGATTTGATCATGGCTCCAGAATTGGAGGGCTTGTGAGGAGGGAAATGGGCAGGGCAAGGAGACTTGGGCACATCAAGGGCAATTGGTGAATAGATGGCCAAGCCGTAGGTCCTGAAGTAATAGGCCAGGAGAGGCTCTCACCAAACATCTTGGCTCCCCTAAGCTGAATTTAACCCCTTTGTTTTCCTCCTTCCTATCAAGCAAATGGTCCTGAGACTGCGATGAAAGATTCTATCCAAGTTCTCTACCATCATGGAAAGGAAATGCTGGAGTTCTGCTTGAGAAAACAATCTACACCTCTTGCACTTAAAGCCTGCTTAAAATAGGACAGCATTTCTCGAAGGATTATAGAAGGAAGGTGGAGGGGGCTCACAGATTTAGAGCCAGAAGGACCTTAGAAGTCATCTAGTCTAATAACTTTATTTTACAGATGAGGACACTGAGGCCCAGAGTCCCATAGAAGCATTCAGTAATAGGATCCCGACTTGAAGCCTGTGTCTTCAAATCCATTACTCTTTCCAGTGGAGAAGAAAACAAAAAAACATTTGCTATTTCTGGTCCCTGAGAAAACTCTGAAAAACAGCATTGCTTTTCTCAAAAGTTTCATTGGTCTCATCCTTCCCTTGACACTGCCCTTGAATGAAACTGAGGGAATGCTTTGCAAAAATGGGTCCTTGTGCCAAGATGTCCTAACTTCAGATGGGGGAAGGGCAGATGAGGAAAGAGGCATGGTGATGACACAAATAAATCCTTGTAGTCCTTGTCTGAGCTAAGCCAGAAGCAGAGAGAACAGCCCAGTGTCTCTCTCCCTTTTCTCTTTGCTGTCCTGAGGGAAGCCTGGAGGAAGGAGGACTATTGATAGGCCTAGGCTAGTACATCTTCTGAACTGGTGTCAGGATAACTAGGCTCCAAGAATGCAGAGGTTTCTTAACCTGCTCTATGTCTTGGCCCCCTTTGGCAGACTGGTGAAGCCTATGGACCCCTTCTCAGAACGTTTTTAAAATGAACAATAAAATTCTCAGAAAACAAATTTTGTTGAAATTTATCAGTTAAAAGCAAGTCAATAAACATTTATTAAGTTACCTACTATGTACCAGATACTACCAAATTAGTTGGTATCAATTAATATCAAAATACTTTAAAAAGTAAATTCATGGAACTTTGGTTAAGAACCCCTACCCTAAGGGAAAGCTAGGAAACAAGAGGGGTGGGGTAGGCAGGCTCCTTTCTGTCTTCTCTTCTATATGAAGGCCTCTTCTTATGACTGCTTGCCTTTGGCTAACCAAGGGGTTCAGAAAAAACAAATTTGTAACTAGGAATTTTTGTGCCCACCAAGAATTATACTCAGGACAAATGGCATGAAGTACACCTTTGGCTGAAAGGGTGGGAAATTCTGTCGGGGAGACCCAAGTTGCCAGGACCCTGCCATAAGGCTGCTGCTAGGGAGGTCCCAGTATGGCGAAACATGGCGTAAGCTCATTGGATCCTGCCATCTAATAGCTAACTCTTACTAATTAGGTGCTAATATCATGTTGTTCTTAGGCTGTTGAAGAACAAGAGATGCTATCAGTGCCTTCGAAATTTTGTATCTAAGAAAAACTCTACTTTGCCTGCCTGAGTTATGACTCTGAGAACAACATTTGGTCAAATAACAACGATGGCTAACGAAAGGCCTGCAGTTGAAGAGTAAGAGAGAATAAAAGAAGACAATGGCTCCTGCTTCTGGGGCACTTACATTGTGACAGGAGGTACACAGCAGAAGGCACACAGAGGTCAACACTGAGAGCAAGGACAAACGGGTTAAGGGAGCACCCTGTGCAGAGGAAGTGCATGGGACAGAAGCGCTCCAAGATGGGTGGTATCAGTCAAAGCAAGAATTTGGGAGAATTATGAAGCACAAGACATGGGTTGGTACAGAGTATAGGCTGGTGGGGTAGCAGGGGCAAGGGGGACCACTAGTGAGGTGATGTATTAGATGGAGATAATGGCCCCTGCAAAGTCAGAGAGGCAGAAATGAAAAAATCATAAATGAATGACAACAGAGAGGGTGCCTATAATAGGGAGTGATTAAGAAATGAAGATGGTGAAAACTGGAAATAGAAGAGAATGTAGAGTACTGTGGAAAGAACACTGGCTTTCCAAAGTAAAAGACATGGATTTGAATCACCTATGTGACTCTGGGAATTTCTCATCTTTCTGGTTCTCAGGTTTCCCCAATGGGAAAATGAAAGGGCTAGATGAGATGACTTCTGAAGTTCCTTTAGGTTCTAAAGCTAGGATCCTAGGATCCCTGAGGTCTCAAAGGTTGGACAGGGGAACTTGAGTTTTGATGTGGTTGATGAGAGAGGCATTTAAGTTTTTGAGTATAAATTTTTACGAGACTTGGAAGGAACCCTGAGAAAGCTCAGGTAAATGTATACCTGAGCAGGCACTCAGCACTCCAAGCCTGTATTCAAGACAGAATTACAACAGGTCCTCAACCTGATGGGGGAGTAATCCTGCAAAGGCTGGGCCTATTCATTCTATGGCATTCAGTGCCTCTGAAACCTTTAGCAATCTGACTCTAGCATGGGAGGTACCTCACCAAGCATTTATTAAAAGCCTTCTGTGTGGGAGGAACTATTCAATGGGCATGGGAATCCAAATACAAAGAAAGAAAAAAATCCTTGATCTCAAAAAGGTTGTAATCTCAGAGGGAAATAAGAATGTGTATAAATAAATACACAAGGATACCTAGGTAGCAGTAGATAGTGCACCAGGCCTGGAGTCAGGAAGACATATCTTCCTGAGTTCAGATCTGGCCTCAGACACTTACTAGCTGAGTGATCCTGATCAAGTCGCTTAACACTGTTTGCCTCAGTTTCCTCATCTATAAAATAAGCTGGAGAAGGAAATATAAAACCACTCTAGTATCTTTGCCAAGAAAACCCCAAATGGGGTCATGAAGTTGGACACAATTGAAATGACTGAACAACTACAATAAATAAATACAAAATAAATGTAAGGAGAACAGCAACAAATAAGTATAATACAGCTAGGGAGGGTTGGTTCTAGCAATTAGGGGATCAGGAAAGGTCAGTCAGCCAAGAATTTATTACTATGTGCCAGAAATTTTGCTAAGTGCTAGAGATACAAAGAAAGACAAAAAAAGAGTCCCAACTCTTACGTAGCATACATTCTAATGACAATGACAACATATAGATAACTAGGTACACATAAGATATATATATATATAAAAGAGTAGATGGGGGCAGTTAGGTGGCGCATGAATAGAGCAACCCTGCCCTGGGGTCAGGAGGACCTGAGTTCAAATCCAGTCTCAGACACTTGACACTTAGTAGTTGTGTGTCCTTGGGCAAGTCACTTAACCTTAACTGCCTTGCCTTCTCCCTCTAAAAAATAGAGTAGATGAAGGCAGTCTGAAAAGAGAGGGCATTAATGGCTGGGGAAGCCTAGAAGGGCCTCCCGCAGTGAAGAAGGGGCAGAGCATTCTAGGCATGGAGGACGGTCAATGCAAAGGCATGAAAACAGGAGGTGGAATATTTTGTTTGAGGAATTATAAGTAGGCCTGTATAGCTGAATTACAGTGTGTGGATGGGGAGTAACACATGAGAAGGTTGGAAAAGTAGGAAGAAAACAGGTTATGAAGAGGTTTAAAGATTTAACAAATTTATATTTGGTCCTGGAGGTAACAAGGAGCTAATGGAACTCCCTGAATAGGGGTAGACTGTGGTCAGACCGATACCTTAGGTATAGGTATACCTTGGTAGCCAAGTGGAGGAGGGACCAGAATGGGGAGAGACTCAAGCAGCACAGAGAACAACCAGAAGACTAGTTCAGGCAAGAGGAGATGAGGTCCCAAACTAGGCTGTGACTACAGGAATGGAGGGATATATATGAGAGATATTGTGAAAGTAGAAAGGATAAGATTTGGCAATGGATTGGGAATGTGGAGCGAGCAAGAGTAAGGGGTTTATGATGACATCGATGTTGTGAGCCTGGGATGACTGATGGTTCACTCTCAATCATAATAGGGAAATCTGTAAGTATGAAGGGTTTGGGGGAAAAGATAATGGGTTTTGTTTTGGGCGTGTTGAGTTTGAGATGCCTAAGTTTGAGATAGTTAAAAGACTGATGGAAATGCCTGACTAGCTCAACAGAAGACTCTATACAGACAGAAGCATATGCATGCACACCTGGAGGTCTGCACAGAGATAATTAACTCGTGTGAGCAGATGAGACTACTAAATAAGATAGTACAGAGGGACAAAAAAGGAGGACCCAGGACAGATCCAGACCCTTCAGGGACAACATGGTAATTGAACATCATCTGGAGGAAAAGTCAGAAAAAAAAAAAAGACTAAGGCGAGGTCAGATAGTTAGGAGAACCAGGAGAGACGTGTCACAAAAACTTAGAGAAGACAGAGTATCCAGAAGAAGGAAATCAGCTATGTCAAATGCTGCAGAGATGTTAGAGAGAATCGGGATTGAGAAAAAAACATTAGATTTCACAAGCAAGACATTGCTGGGAACTTTGGAGAGGAAAGTTTAACTTGGATGATGAGATTGGAAGCCAGATAGCAAAGGGTTTAGAAGACAGTGACAGGAGAGGAAGTAGAGGGAACTGGTATAGATGGCTTTCTCAAGGAGTTTAGCCATAAAGGGGAGGATGGTGGAGGAACCATTATAGGACAAGAGCTATCAGGGATACCTGGATGCAGTGATGAATTTTTAAGGATGGGGAGACAGAGGTATGTTTGTAGGTAGCAGGTGAGGCACTAGCAGAGAGGGAGAGATTGAAGTTGAGAGAGAGAGACAGACAGACACACACACACACACACACACACAGAAAGAGAGAGAGAGAATGATAATGGGGGCAAGGTGATACTTGAATTCAGTCTTAAAGAAAGAAGGATTCTATGAGACAGAGGTGAGGAAGGAGTACATTTTAGGCATGGGGGATAGTCAGTGCAAAGATGGGACATGGAGTGTCGTATATGAGGAAGAAAGAAAAGGTCCAGTTTGGCTGGACTGCATTGCGTGGAAGGGGAATAGTACACAGTAGGTTGGGACCATATTGTGAGAGACTTTGAAACTTGAACAGTGGAGTTAATACTTCATCTTTACAGGTAACAGGGAATCGCTGGAGTTTGTTGAATAGATGACCCTGACCCTGGAAAGTACACTGGGAAATCTGAGGTATCTTCCCCAGACCATGTCCTTTGCACATGACCCCCAGATTGCCTCTTGGGAAGTCAGAGCTACAATCCCTTCACTTTGCTTGAGCTGATAATCCCTTTGGTCAAAGCCATAAGAAGCAATTTCAGTGCCTGGGACGACCACTGCCTGGGGCAAGAAGCATCCACAACTGGGCCAGTTAACCTAAAATGCACCTTCAATTCAATTTTGTTATCCACGACATACATGGAATGAAAGAAATAATTAAGACAAAATCAGTTGAGCTGGAGGGAGAAATAGATATCAGGGGGATTTGGAAGGCACCTCAAAGGTAATATAGTCCAAACTGTGGGATTTGAGCTACCATATTTTTCCTACTTCATCAAGGTAGCCTCATCAAGGATCTCTTCCACATAGTATTTGGGAGGGAAGGGTTTTGTTGTTGTTCAATTGTTTCAGTTGTGTTTGACTCTTTGTGATTCTATCTGGGGTTTTCTTGGCAAAGATACCAGAGTGGCTTGCCATTTCCTCATCCAGCTCATTTTTATAGATGAGGAAACTGAGTCAAACAGGGTTGAGTGATGTGCCCAGGTCTGAGGCCAGATTGGAACTCAGAAGATGAGTCTTTCTGACCTCAGGCCCACTTCACCACCTAGCTGCCCTAGGAAGGCAGGCAGCACTGGGATAATTACTTGTCCTTGACTTGAGAGGCAGAGGAAGGGCTGGCTGCTTTCAGAGAGAAGGCAGAAGAGATGCTGGTTTGCCTGAAAAGGAGGGAGGGAAGGGAACCACTGAGAAGGGGTTTAGGTTTAGGTTTAGGCTGGGGGCTAAAGGTTGGGCCAGAGGTAGAGAAGGAAAGAATGAACAGACTGCACCCCACTGTAGAACCCCAGTTTCCATGCCCTCTGGCAGCATCTGAGTTTGTGCTCTCCTCTGCTCCTTCTAATTTCCTGGACAAGCACAGATATTAAGTTATTCTTCCCTTGAACTTTGCTACCCTGGGCCAAAGTTCTGGTGGTCCTATGCTCGTTCCAGCTCTGCTTGGGACTCTACCTGTTTTAGAATCTGACTGCTAAGATGTGATGGACTGGGCTTCAAAATAAATTTCTTTGCTTATGATACCTTTGTGTTTATGAATCTTAATTGGTTTCTTGTGGAATCCTAAGTTTTAAAAATTTCTCCTTTTCAGCAGAGAAAGATTTGGGGGCTGGGAGTGGGAGGAAAGGAGCTGGGGAGAATGGAGATTAAGAGCTCAATTTAAGACACAGTGCTCATCTCCTTACCTTCCTGTTTGGAAACTGTCCAGGGGGCTGAATTTGACCTCGACTCACATCTGGAGGGAAGTATCCCTGCATTCCAGTGGTTGCTGCACTCAATTGAGTTATTCAACACTTCAGCTTATGGTTTGATTCCTTTATGAGCAAGACTTTCTCCTTGTATAAACAGGGAATGGGTTGTGGTGATAGCTGGGAGAAGAATGTGGGGAGGAGGAAAATAAAGAGAACAGAGTAGGAGAGAAGATAGGTGTTTCATTTGAAAAGTCACTGGGGATTACTGGAAAGGTATGGAGATGAGATGACATTGGATGGTGGTTGCAGTCCTGCACTTGGCTCCTGACCCAGGGTTCCAAGACAGGATGCTGACAGATAATGAAACCGTAGTACTTCAATTAGCAAAAATGCTGCTTACATCATCATTCTGGGGATACGTACTCTCTGCTAAAACTTTGGATATGTGTTGAAATACTCTGAACCTGTAGAGCATCTCAACTTAAAAACAGGAAAGGGGCTTACCTCCTTTCACTTCCCCTTTACCAGTACTGCTTTCTGGGGACCAGTCTGGCATCAAAGTGAATTTTATCCCTTTCCCCAGTGTCAGAGTTATAAATGACAAGCTTCCTAGCAAGTATAAGGACCAGATCAGGGGAAAGGTACCTTCAATCATTTGGCTCCATCATCTGATATTTAACACATGCCCAGGTGTACCAGGACATCTTGGAACTCTATCTGGGTTTGATAATGTTCAAAATGCCCTTAGATCCTTTGGCTTTCCTCTCTGGAAGGACTGACGTTAATCAACATTTATTAAACTCCTACTATAGCATCAGAGATACAAATACAAAGATCTAGGTACAAAGCTTTGAATTGTAGAAGACATTAGGGCTTTTCTCTATCCTTTAGCAAAGATAAATGGGCTTCATACTATGTATTAGAATCACTCAAAGGAAGTGAGTTACAAATTGAAGTCTGAGTTGACTAGGAATTCCCTCCCTAGGAAATCACTGCCCAGGGACAATTTTCTCCTATGTAATTCTTCAAGTGAGTTTACTGGGATGTTTTGAAATGACCATCTGACTGGATAAAGGGAATGATTCTTGATTTGTACAGTGCTGCCCTTCTTAGAAACCCAAAGCAGAAAGTCACAAAATTCCTTAGAAGGAAGAAGGAAAAAGGAATAGTACTCCAGGTTACAAACGGGAAAGGGCCCAGAAATGTAGGTAGAGCTCCAAGATGTTAAGCCCTTGGGCAGGGAATCAAACCAGATTTTTGAAGCCTCAATCTCTCCAATCCCTCTCTATCTATATTTTTAGGCCCTTATACTTTAAGGCTAAGTACAAGGCAGGAAACACTTAATTTTCCCCAAATTCTTAACTGAAATTCAGTGGCATTTTATCCCTGCAGGGTTGGGGAATTACCATGGAGCCCCAAATGGGGATTGGGAGAATGGAAAGAGCTGAATGTGTGTGTGTGTCTGTGTTTCAGTGAAGGAGGGAGACACACAGAATGATCCCCTAGAACATTCTACAAACTTATTAAGAATGTATTCCAAAAATAACAGCTGCAGTGATGATGACAACAACTCTTCTATATATCAGTAGAACTGAAATGTTGAGTAGTTCCATGGGGGAAAGAAATCCCAAAACAAAAAATACTCACTTTTCTTGACCAAACAATGAGCAGAGGTGTATATTATACCATTAAAGATAAAATGGATGGTTTTTGTTACACAAAATTGGAAAGCTTTTACACAAACAAAACCAATGAAATTAGAATTAAAAGGAAAATTGGTAACCGGGAAAAATTTTTATAGTCCATTTCTCTGATATCCATTATAGACAGGAAACTGACACAGATGTGTAAGAATAATAGCCACCGGCCAACAGATAAAGGATAATAACAGGAAGTTTTCAAGAGAAGCAATACAAGCTATCAGTGCATGAAAAAATACTCAAATCACTTATAATAAGAAATGCAAATTACAGCAATTCTAAGACTATACATTTGTCAGACTGGAAAAAAAACAAGGTAAACAGCAACTGCTGAAAGGGTTGTAGGAGGGTGGACAATGCAAATGCACCTCAGCCTTAGCACTGGACCTGGCACACAATAAGATACTTAAATGCTTGTTGACTTGACTTGGAGCTGTGAACTGGTTCAGCCATTCTGGAAAGCAATTTGGAATGATAGTCCAAAAGTCACTAAGATATGCATACCCTTTGATCCACTGATACCATTTTTAAGCATGTGCCTCCAAATGGTCAAAAACAAAGAGAAGGAATCCACATCCACATCCATACCTATAGCAGCACTTTTATCTCTAACAAAGAACTTGGAAACAAAGTGCCCATCAGTCATGATGCGTGCCATGATCCCTAATGGTCCACGTGCTGACTGTGAGATTCTGTCCTGAGTTATCTCTCCCTCTACACTTTTTTCACTTGGTGACTTATCAAATCCACTGGGTTCAATTATCTCTATGCATATAACTCCCAAATCTATATATCCAACCCTAGCTTCTCCTGAGTTCTCATCACACATCTCCAATTATTTATTGGACATTTTAAACTGGATGTTCTATGGGCATCTCAAATTCAACATGTACAAAACACAAATCCTTATCTCTCCCCTCAAACCCACTCTTCTTTCCTATTTCCATATTACTTTTGAGGACAAATCACTCGTCTCACACACTTCACATATTCAATTAGTTGTCAGATTTTGTCAATTCAAATCCACAATATCTCTCACCTATGTATCCTTCTCATTGCTTACACAATAAACACTTTAGTGCACACCTGCATTACCTCTTGCTTGGCCTATTGTAATAGCCTTCTATTTATCTCCCTGACTCAATTCCAGAGTGATCTTTCTAAAAATAAAGGTCTGATCCCATCATTCTCATACTCAATAGACGCTGATGGCCTCCTATTGCCTCCAGGAACACATAAAACCATTTCTTCCTTTGGCATTTAAAGCTTTCCACAACTTAGGTCCTTCCTGCCTTTCCAGTCTATCCATCCACTCTATCTACAATCCAGCCACACTGGTCGACTTGACAGTCTTCACACTTGACATTCCATTTCACCGTAGGACTAGTGATCCTCCATGTCTTGAATGCTCTCCTGGAATTCCTGGTTCCCTTCAGGATTCCAGTGTGACCCACTATGGGAAACCTTTTTTGTTCCTCCCAGCTGTTACTGCCTTCCCCTCCAATACTGCTTTGTATTGGATTTGTATATACCTTGACCAAACCTATATATGTACACATTATCTTCTCTCTGTACTTTAATGCAAACTCCTTGAGGGCTGATTCTATTTTGCTTTTGTCCCTGAATCCTTAGTAATTAGCAAAGTGCCTGAAACATAGTACGCACTTAATAAATGATGGTTAATTGATTGATGTAAATGTAATGGGATTTTATTATACCATAAGAAATGATGAAACCTGGGAAAACATGTATGAATTATGTGGTGTGATGTGAGAAGACCTAGAAGAAAAATTTAAACAGTGACTAACAATGTAGAGGAAAACACCTTTCTCAGATTTAGGACTCAGATCCCCATAGTGGCCAGTCATGACTTCAGAAGTCTGATGATGAAATGTGTGTTGCCAAGCTCCTACTGGAGAGGTGATAGACATTTTCAAACATGGTCAAAGAACAGATTTGTTTAGTTTGATTAGGTAAATGGTACAAGAGAGATCCTATTTGGAGGGGGTGGGATCATGTCAAAGGGAAGTTGGTGGGTAATGATTATTTTTTTAAAAAGTAAAAAAGAAAAGAGCATTCACAAAATATTACAAAGAAATGCATAAAAGAACAAAAGAAAGTTTAAAATGAACTAGAAACAACAGTTCTGTTGCTGTCAAGTTAAATTGTACATCATAGAAATTCATGTCATGGAAGTTTCATGTGCTATCTTCTTTTTCTGATCCTGGTATCCTGAAATGTTTATGTTTGTTGATGTGAATATTTTAAAAGATAAAGCATACGCTATACTAAATCAGTAGATCTAGGGCTCTGATTCTCCTATTAACTAGTCTCAGCACTAATGAGCACTAAAATTATAGTCTCATAGCACTAAAATGATTTATAATGTGTACACATATGCATATACACATACACATAGATATGCACACATATACACACAGCTATATGCAATATTCCTATATGGAGGTTGGACTAGATGAGTTCCAAAGTCTCTTTCAGGGCAGGCCTTTCTATAATTCTAAATAATCTAAATAATCAGTAAGTTGAATTGCCAACACGTGAAACCAGTTATTTTGCTAAGGAGAATAAGTTCTTCTTTACAATTTTCTTTTCTCCTGGTCTGGAACTATGATTTCATCTATGTGATGCAGAACTCCCTCAGCTTCTGTATAGTTTGGCAACTGCTCCCTGCTGTCTAGTTTTGCAGGGTTGCCTGGCATCTGAGAGGCTGTGATGTGTCCACAGTCTCACAGTCAGCACGTAAGAGAGAGGACTTGAATGCAGGTCTTCCTGACCCCAAGGTTGGCCCCCATCCATCAACGCCACAATGTTTCCACTGCATACTTTAGTCTTTTAGTTGACCAGTTACTCATTTTTCTTAGTGTGTCATGGAAAAACCTGGCATGGAGACACACAGCAGCTGTGTTGTCATCATGTGGCAAAGAGGAAACACCAAGACAACAATGGGGGTTTTGAAGAATGGCCCTGGGGAGTGGTGAAGGATCTGTGGTTTTTTCCTTCTTTCATTCTTCGTATCCCTAGCACTTAGCACAGTGCCTCCTACAAGGTATGTGCTTAGTAAATGCTTACTGACTGACTGACTGAAACAGGAAGCAGTGATAACAAAATACGCTAAGAATTTATGTGAATAAATCAGCTACATAGGCCGGGGCCTGTCAACCAGCCAATGTCCAAACAGCAAAAGAATAACACGCCTGCACATTATGGTTCTCGCTTACTGCCTGTTTACTTGACAGTTGGATGATGTCCCCAAGGGATTTTAGCATGTAAAAATGACATTTGTTGTTGAACCTTTGATAAATAAAAATGACAAAATAACACAATGCATCTTGCTCGTCTGCCACAAGGCAACTTGTTTTTTTTTTTTTTAAAGTGTTTTCTGATGTAGTAACAGTCCCTAATGAGGAACATTAACGTATTATTAGGTTGAAAACAAATCTATAAACAGCCATAATTTACTAATTTCCTGGTCACTGACTCACACAAAAGGTTGGCACCTGTTCATACTGCACAAACCAAACCTGATTATTTCTCTATTACTGGTTTATTTTAGTGCTTCGGGGATCTGTAATTTCCACAGTATGGGTAATCCCTCCATCAAGTGCAGATTACAACCCCCGCTATATTTAAGCAGTTGCTTAAGAGTTGCTGTGGTGCTAAAATTCGTCACTCCATGGGCAAACTGGTGGTGAGACTCTGGAATTCAGTAGGGATTGGGCCCTATCACTCCAGCCTTCGATTATATACTGTGTGGACCTGGGGCAAAAGTCTAATGTTACAGAATGTGCTTAGCACCCTCTGCAGGCTTTCCTCCACAGCTAACGTCCAGATGATGGGGGTAGAAGGGGAGTTGATTTTAGCAGTAAAAAGCCTGGATTCCTGGTGAGTTTCCACATTTCTCTTTGGGCTTCAGGTTTCTCATCTGAAAAATGGGTACAATAATACGCTACTACTTGTATCTTACAGGGTTGCTAGGAGAAAAATTCTTGTAAAACTTACGTTATATAAACATGAGTTGTTCTGATATGCTTATCTGCATGACACTGGGTAATTAAAAAATGGGAAACAATGGCAAGCATTTATATAGAATTTTAAGATAACATTATCTCATTTAATCCTCATAACAATAACCCTGTGAAGGAGAATATTTTATGATGCCCACTTTACAGATGAGAAAACAGAGGCTAGGGAGATTAAATGACTTGCCCAGGGCCACCAGCTAGTATGTGACTGAAGTGGGATCTGAACTCAGTTCTCCCTGGCTCTAGGTTCTACCCATTGTTCACACGTGGGGCTCGGTTTTCTTATCTGTAAAATGAGAGGTTTGGACCAGATTAGCGTTAAGGACCCTTCCAACTCTAAATCCTATGACTCTAGGACTTGAAATTAGATAGACAGCCTCCTGAATCAGTCCATCCCTCTTGGCCACAGACTGTACATAAGCTGGGTCTCGAATTCAATAAAGTGAAGTTGCATGGAATTTGTTAATTTCCTGGTTGCTGACTCATACAAACAGATTAACAAACATATTTATATAGACCCACAGTTATTTCTCTATTATAGAATTATTTCAATACTTCAAGGATGAATGATTTCATTGGGAAATTGCAAGGCATTTTCAATGACTCCAGAGTGTTTAGCAGTAAAAATACCCATCTTTTTTAGCATCAATATTCTCACAATGATGTGATGACAAAACATGGAACTCCAGGACAAAACTGTAGGTTGCCCAAAGGACATGGTGACAACAAGTAGCTTCATGCTCCAAGTCAACATTCAAGACTCTAGATTCCTCCTTATTATAAATTTCCATTCTGAATGAAATCATGAGTCTGCTCTCCCACCCCTCTGCCTCCTGGAACAAAACACACACATAACTGGTAGTGTAAGTGGGGCCATTCTGGAGCACCTACACCCAAACCTCTCCTGGAAACTTCTGGAGACTCTGGGTCATGGTTAGTCAGCATTCGGCAATGTGAGAGAGGACAACCCCCTGGCAGCTTCCCTCAGTGTGGTGGCTCAGTACTGAAGGATGTGGGCACTTTGAAATGACAAAGGAATCCCCTCACTGGTTGCTAAACTTAAGGAGCTGATGACTCAGTGGATCTTTTACAAGAAGAGACAGTTCCCAGCTCAGTCTTTTTGCCTTGGTTTTCCCATGTGGCAAGTAGTCACTCTCCTTGTGAGGAAGGTGGGGGATGGACTGTGTTCCTTTACTGCGCCACCCCCCCCCCCTCCCGCATTATGGCTCCCAGATGGAGCATGGACTCAATCAAGCAAGGTATCACCTGGCTCAAACTTTGTGTTTCCTTTTCTGGAGCAGGTGCCCTGAGATGCACATGTTCAGCTTCGAGAGGAATTTGTGAATTTAAGAGGTCTGGAGGACCTAGGTACAATGAAGGGGGTGAGCTTCTAGTAGGGGAAACTTCTGCATTGTGGAAGATGGTCACCAACAAGGGTCCTGACCTAAGCCTGGATGTTTTATCAAAGATGCCTATTAGTAACTGTTTAGAAAATGCAGAGCTTAAGTGAAATGCAAAACGCCTAATCACCAATTTTACAAACTGTTTTATGTTCTGATGAGGCTTAAGCCTCCTGAGAAAGTATCACTCTACTTTTGAGTTAAGTTACTGAATCCTTTCTTAATTCATATGGTCAATTCATGTTAGTGAGATTTGGGCATTTTGGCGATTCTTTTATGGGTAGGAAATAACTATCTGTTCCATGTCTGATCCATATTGTACACTGAATACCTTTCTACTCCTTTTGGGAAGCCCTAGATGTGAGCCTAGATCTATGCTAAAAGAAAATCATTCCAAGGGTGCTGCTGGGTTTGGGATAGGGCTGCTAAGAGTATGGGAAAACAGAGGCTGGTCCCTTTCTCCCCAAGACTGAGCCTGGGTAAACCATATGCCTGGGGCCCTTTGGTAGATAAGTTCCTGTAAGCCCCATAGCAGTTCCTTGACAGTCTTTTAATTTGCACTTTCCACTACAAGTAACATTCCTCTACAGCACAATACTTAATTGTGTCCATTCCAAAGCCAAGCATTAACTGTTCTAGAAGAGTCACAGTTGTTGATTATCTGGGTTTCCAGACCCCTTCATTCATATGGGGTTGCCTGCACAGCTGCTTTCCGTGGATGGCCATGTCAACCATCTGTGTTCCTGTTTTCTTTCTAAAGAATTGCATTTCAGAAGGCAAACCTCCTTTAATATCCACATCCTTAAGCACACCAAGGTTGATTCAAAGATCCTTTCATGGAAAAGTCAAAAGAAAAAAAATCTCTTGGAACTGACTCCAAAGAGGAACAAAATATGCCCCTCTTGGAATATCTCCCACTGGCCAGAAGATTTTACAAGTCAGGGAATTTTGAATATGATTCTGAAATAATTCTCTAAAAGGAATGATACGTTCCCTCTCAACAGAAAAGACATGAGATTCTGTTTGTCTTAACCACTGGTAGGAAGTGTGAGGCAACGGATTCAAAAGGATGATGAAGTATCATGAACGTTCACTAGGTGGCAGCAGAGATATGTAAAACATAACCAAACAAACCCTTCCAAGACAGTTAACTCACACTCTCTCTCTCTCCCTCTCCCTCTCCCTCTCTCCCTCTCTCTCTCTCTCTCTCTCTCTCTCTCTCTCTCTCTATATATATATATATATATATATATATATATATATATATATATATGTATAATGCAAAGATTAAAAAAAGGGATCACCAGGGAGGTTTGATTCTTTTCTCCTTAATCCCTTTTGAAATGTCTGCTGGTGAGTTATTGATGAGAGAGAGGATTTCTTGGCCTACAGAAAATATGAATCAATCAATCAACAAGGAATTATTAAATACCTACTACGTGCCCCTGTGTCAAACATGTAAAAGTACAAACAAAAAAAATCAAACAATTCTAATTCCCCATCACTGGTACTGATAGTATGACAACTAAGTTATCTAATGCCAAATCTCAGGTAGGTGCTGCTTTCCCCTTCAATCAATATATTTCAAAAGAGTCATTCTGTAACAATGTGTATTGTGGTCCTTTGGCAACTGGTCTTGTATGAATTTCTATGGCTCCAAAAATCATAACCTGGAGGCTGAACTTCCATTGATGAGTTCCCTCCAAAAGAACAGAAAATCAAATCTAGTCAACCTTCATTTTTGTAGATGCTCTAATATCTTTTGAGGTGTTTATTGAAGGAATACTAAGACCAAGTTTGCCCACGACAGTAAGTGGAACTGTAAATAGCTTCATCTTAGAAAAAACAGTTGCAGAGTTGGGAGTGGGGAGGGGAGACAATGATGCTAGTGCATATGAGAATTGAATGACTCGTGATAACTCCATCTTGTAACTCAATTCTGGATCTGGCTCAGTTCCCTTTCTATTCGATTATGGGTCTAGTCTAATTTCTGTCTGGTGAGAAAACGTTATTGCACTGTTTGAACCTAGCCCTGCAAGACTGGGAAGCTGGACCACCTCTACCAGTTGCTCAGAGACCCTTAACTAAGGACCCAGGATACGCTGACCAGAAACCCAGTCAGATTCAAAGACAAGGAGTTTTCTCACCATTTTATATCTGAAGCAACCCCTGTGTTTTATCTGAAAAAATGGCAACATATTGGTCAATCAGTTATCGTTTCTATGTTCCTTTGACTGAAAACAGATGCTTGAGGAAGTGGGACACTTCTTTTTCTGATTTCAGAGAACTGTCCCTGTTCTCTCTCTCCCTCCCAAACTTGCAAAGTCCCTAATCTTTCTTAGAATTAGAAATCAGATTACCTAATTTTGTATTCTGGTTAATTGTTTTCTTTTAATTGGTCTTATTTTACTAATTGTTCTAATGCATCAAAATCTGCCTTCCCTTATATTTTGGGTTCAGTGCCAAGCTAAGGAGGCCTGGTCCCAATTGTTATGTACTTGGCATGCATTTCTTAATAAATGGATGTGCTCAGACGCTCAAACCTTTATTTCCTCAGTCAGTTCATCTTTCACCCACTACACACAAAAGGCAGTCAGACTGAGGGCATCAATCAGATCAAGGGCATAGTCATGTTAGGAAAGGGGACATCTGAGCTCTTGTTTCCCCAGGTATTAGATGGAAGATACGTGCTAAGTAGAGTATCTACTTCCTAGAGTCAGTGTGCTGGGGAAACACCTGTTCCTTCCTAGTTATGGCTCTCTGAGGATACTAAAAATTTCCCTTCTTAATCACACATACATCCCACCTGCATGTGCTACCATATTTAAAACTAACTTCACTGTTTTCCCTGATAAATCGATTCCTATATGTATATCTGTTAATAGTACCACCATCCTTCCAGTCGTCCAAGCTAGCACCCTCAGTGTCATCTTTGGCCACCCTAGCTCTCCACATCCAATCAGAATTGTTTTTTTTATCTCTTACCCCCCATCAATCCTTTATTAGGAGGCATCTGGCCTAATAAAATAACTTCTTAATCTGGTCACATTACTTCCCAGTTCAAAAATGGTTCCCCAATGACAATAAAATAAACTCTATGCTCATCCTATCATTCAAAACCCTCCACATTTGACTCCCAGTTTACACTTTCAGGCTTAGCTGGGTATATACTCCCCTCTGCATAGCCTATCTTCCAGCCAAACGGGTTCATTCTTTACCTCCTGGCATATCTATTGTGCCTCCACACCTTTGTTCATACCATTCCTTCCACTTAAGTATGCCCTTCCTCTCCTTATCCCTGAATACCTTTAATTCTGACTATCCTTCAAGGTCTAGGTAAACGTCACTTCTTCCACAAAGCCCTTTTTTCTTTTCTTTTCTTTGAGGCAATTGAGATTAAGTGACCAGCTAGTAAGTGTCAGAGACCACATTTGAATTCAGGATCCCCTGACTCCAGGGCTGGTGCTCTATCCACTGCACTACCTAGTTGTCCCATGAAGCCCTTTCATATGATATCAACTAGAAGTAATTTCTCCTTTCTCTGCTATAGAACTTAGTTTGTAATTACTCAGTCAGCTAGCATTTATTAAGTCCCTACTATGTGCTGGGCACTGGGCTAAGTGCTAGGGATACAAAGAAAGGTCAAACACAATTCCTAGTCTTAGGAAGCTCACAGTTTAATGTGAGGTCACATGGCATTTGTCTTATACTGCCTTCCTTGGTAGCTACTCATGTATAAATCTTATCTCCCCCCACCAGAGCACAAGTATCTTTGGGGCAGAGATTGTCCTTGGAGAGGGACTCAATAACAATGGTGAATTTAAATACATCTCCAGAATAATCCAGAACTATGAACAAACATGCTTAGAACTCAGAAATACTAAGTACATGACATAGTTCTGGAAAGCGGGAGTAGGGTGGTTCAGGGCAGTGCTCCTTGAACTTTCTGGTTTCAAGACCCCTTTATAAAATTCTTTAGAATGACTGAGGACTCCCAAGAGTTTCTTTTGCATATGGGCTATAGAAATAATAATTTAGTATTATTATGAAAATAGTTTCGACTTCACAGATTCCCTGAAAGGATCTCAGGGACCCCCAGGGTCAGAGGACCACACTTTGAGAACAGCTTTAGTACAGTAATAGATACATGAAAATAATAAAGTATCTGTGATTTCACATGCTGGGGGAAGTCACTCCACCAGCTCAGCTTGACAATCCTTCCATTACTTAGTTTATAAGTCCTGGGGCTCATAGACAGTAAGTGACTTGCCTAGGGTCATGTAACTAGCACATGGGGGTGGGGAGAGGGAGGAAGAGGAGATCTGAATCCAGATCTTTCTGACTCTGTCCACTACATCATGATGACCTCTAAAACATACTTTGTAAGTAAAGAAAATCTATGAAAAATGAGCATTTGACTTCTTGGTTTCTCCTGGGACATGCTGGCACCCCTAGTCCTGATTAGCACAGTTCATTGAACAGAGCACCAGATACTCAATAGATACTTGTTGAAAGAATGGACAAAGAAGGATAAGCTAGGATAAAGCAGGTGCATGCAACATAATTTATGAAAAATCATCTCAACAGATATTTTATTCAGTACCTACTTTGTACAAAGTACTGTACCCACTGTACCCAGCTGTACTCAACGCACTGGGGATTAAAGAAAGGAGGGGGAGGCAGGGAGCAGAGGGATAGCATGCCTTTGCCCACCAGGGTCAAGGATTTTGTGCCTGCTCAATTACTAAAACCACTCTGATAATCTGGCAGCTGAATGTTTTCTCATCCAGCTCCTGGACAAGAACAAACGTAGGTGGACTTAATCCAGGTTACGGAGCATCAAATAATGAGGCAGAAGCCTCCTCCTGGCAAGATGGTGCCTTCTAAGAGGCAAGCAGCCACAATGATGTGCTGACACACAATTGACCTATTTCCTGCTCAGAACCAGACTATTAGAGCTAGGAAGGGGCCTGAAGATTATCTAGCCCATGGATTCCTATCCTGGGGTCTGTGAATTTTTTTCTTTTTTTTTTCAGACAATTGGGTTTAAGTGACTTGCCACTGCAAGTATCTGAGGCCATATCTGAACTCAGGTCTTTTGACTCCAGGGCCTGTGTTCTATCCACCACACCACCTAGTTGCTCCCTGAGAACTTGCTCTTAAAAAAGTATTTTGGTAACTGAATTTCAAAAGAATTGATCTCCTTTGTAATGTTGTATTTATTTTATACATTTAAAAACATTAGTCTAAGGAGGAGTCCATAACCTTCACAAGATTGCCAAAGGGTGAAGTCCAACCCCATTTTGTGTCCCCTCCATTTTGCTGATGAGGAAACAAAGGCCGAGAGAAGCTGAAAAGAAATCAAAATGTCTAATGTTGATTCTCAAGTAGTAGCTGCTTCCCTTCCTCAACATATCTCAAAAGATCATGGCTTGCACTAGCATGAGCATTTCAGCACCTTTGAAGGTTTCAATCCCTTCACATTTTTGTAAGTGTTCTGTATGACTTTCTATCATCCCCACCAAAAAATCTTCACTTGCCTAAGGCTACATGTCTAGTTAGAGGCAGTCTAAAAGGCCAGATTCCCAGTCCCAGGCTCTTTACCCTACCCTGTGGTACTCTATTTGCACAATGGACAATGCCTCCTGATTCTCTAGAATGATCACCAAATACCAAAGGGAGCTACATTAGGAGGCCGAGGCATCTACATCAGGCTTGGGGATGAAGGAAGCTGCTCTGCGCAGTTCACTAATGACTTTTGGAAGGAGCTGACTGTTACAAGACTTTCTTTTCAATTTGATCCATTTCAACACACATTTGAGGGAGGATGCACTGGAGTTTCAAGGAGAAAAACACAGACCACTCATTGCTCTGCGGAAGGTCACATTCTACTAGGTGGATTGCAGCCTTCGCTGTTGGAGTGGGCCCCCTGCACTCATTTAAGTCACAAGTCTTTTTCTTGAAAGTAGCTTTGTCTCACCAACTGGTACATAAGTCTCCTCAGAGCAGGAACCATCAGTACTGTCTTCAACTCGCTCTGAATAATCCTCGAGCTCCACTCTGTACCTTCTGAGGGCAGGGATTTGGATATATATTAAACATGAATCATACCACAATTAGGGTGTTATCCCCAACAGAATGAACTATAGTCAAGCAGCATTTCACAGCTTGTCCCACAGGAAACTGGGAAGTATCCAACATCCTTTGCCCTTGCCATGACAGTGTCTACCCCTCTGAGGTGATTATTTTTCTCTATCACTTGCCAAGTCAAGCCTGAACCCCTCTCCTCCTATCCAATGAGTCATTCTAGTGCTATTAGGGGTAGTGAGTAGAGATGCTCAGGTGGGAGGTGGGAGGAATGCCTAAGGGGTCGAATGCTACACATTTCAGCCTACTAAGACTCATCAGGGTTCTGGGAAAAGAAAAAAGTAGGGGGGAAAAGGCAGGTGTATTTATGAATGGGAAAAACAACAGGAGAAAACTACACGCCACCTCTTACCTGGAAACACTACTTCTTTTCTTTCTTTCTCATTAATTACTCATTCAAACTCCATAAGGATAGAAGTGTGCTGTGTAGGAAGCCCCACAGGACTGAGGTCCTGGGGTGATACCAGCAGTCTAGAAATTTGTATCACATTCTACTCTGCTTCTCTCCTTCCCCCTGACACACTCATTCATTTAACAGTCACATGAAAACGTGCCAAATGATCAATTTCCCCTATCAGTTAAACCCTATTTTATTCCAATCAGTATCATTCAGTTTAGTGTGATTTCACAGGGATAATGACTATTTCTATTACATTTGTCTAGTCAGTATAATTAATAAACAGTAATACATATTTTACATATCTTGTATTTAGGGATAATTAGATAAGGTTACATAGATTCTTTTTTAAATTTAATGTCCCCAAACTTTAAACCACAAGCTATAAAGTTCATTAGCTTAACCATAGAATTCTGACTAGAGGACCTCCACTCCTTTGGCCTGATGAGTGAACAGACAAAGTCAGTGTGGGGGGGTGGGGCACCTCTGAACTGCCACTCTTTTTTCTTTTTTTTTCCTAATCATGACCATGTCCTATGTGGTCGAGATGACCTAATGATATGGAAAGTCCTCCAATAATTTCTGTTGCCCTTCCACCCTTTGTCACCACCCTCTCTGGCCCAACATGAGGAGGTACCCATCCTATGACTTCTTGATCAGCAAAGATGACCTTTCCCTTGCCCATCTGATGGTCATCAGGTCCTCCTGACTTCAGGAAAGTCAAGATATAGGTCTGTCAACCAATGAAATTTTACTCTTGTCTCATCTGTACATGTGGGTATCAAGCATTATAAAACCTAGACCCTGATGAAAGGGGGCATCTTAGATCATGAGGAAGTGGGCCATAGTTATTGGCTCAGAGCTCTGCCTCAATGGGATTTTTATTTTTTCCAGATTGGACATTTTTGCAACCCACAATGGGATGCTAACACTCACTCATATCCTACCCACTGTGAATCCTGGCTTAGAATTTGTGAAGTCACAATTGGGTGGTTTGGGGCAAGGACAGGGGTATAAAATGGAGTTGGAGGTACTCCAATTCCAGTGGTTTTAGCTCCAAAAAAGAACCATTCATAAAATCATCAGCATTTTCAAATGACTATGGAATGGCAAACCAGGGCTGATACTTGGGATGTTCTCTATAGAGAACCTACCAACATAGTCCTTTCCTGTACTGTGTACAAGCATACTATAGATCAAACCAGGCTTGGTGATGATGCCTAGAATTCACTGCTGATACAGCTCAAGCGCTACCTTTCGCATGAAGTATTTCCACCTTTTGCATGGAGTATTTCTTATCCAGTTAACACATCAACCCACAAGGTAATCTGTGTGTGTGTGTGTGTGTGTGTGTATGTGTAATACTCATGCAGAGACATAATGCTGAAGTTAAAAAAAGTCAGAAGCACCTGGAGGAATAAAGAATGGCCAACATTTTGGGCCCCTATCCAAAATGGAAGTCTCAAGAGAAACTTACTAATGTGAGAAGGGCATGGTGGAAAGGTATTCTAGGGTACGATAAGGACAGCTGTACCAAAGAATATTGGAGATTACACCAAGAAAAGCCATCCACTCAGCAGGCTTAAAAGTGCAGACAAGATCTCTGCCTTCCCCTCTCCTTAAGCATTTTGCTTGAGACTCTGCCAGCTCTCCCTCAGACTTAGAGTGAAGGTGAGGAGATGACCTCTCTTCCCTCACCCAAACCCAGCAGCAGCTGTGGTGACTATGTGCACGAAGCAACAAGAACATCTGCTTGATTAGGTGAGCCTGACACTGGATTTCAAGCCCCTAGATAGATGCAGTTACTTCTGCTTTGTGTTTCTGTTTCTGAGAACAGGTAACAGAATGGTGCTCCTGAGATAGCTGTTGGTAGCTTTGGCAGGAGTTCAAGAGTTGGGATGTTCCAAGTTCAGAGGTTGACTGGCAATAGGAGATGCTTCCCAGCTTCCACTCTTGGAGGACTCTGATGGGATCCTCCTTGAACACGAAACCTCAAACCATGATCTGCACAGCTGCAAGACCTCAGCCTGCTCATTTGGTTCAAATGGAGGTGAAAATGAAATCTGGTCATCAGTCTCAAACCTCTCGGGTGTCATTTCCCCATTACAGAGGTGAAAGATAACGTGTTTCTGCACCTATTTAGAAGGTATATAAGTCCCTTGTAATAGATTCCTATTTCATGTTTAAAGTGTTTGTTAACATGCACTTATTTTGTGGTGAAGGAAATAAATAGCTATTCTATACCTGATATCTAATACTTTGGATATTGGGTAACTTTTCATGAATAAGATCTTGTGAATTCCTTTTCAATGACCCTAGACATGATTAAGCTTTATTTATGATTAAGTGTGGTTAAACTTTATCCAAGAGATTTTCCTGGGGACTTTTAAGCTAAGACGAGGGCATAATGAGCCATAGAGTGTAAAGAAAATATTGGAATCCACTCTCTCTGGGGTCAGGCCTGCCCCTACCATCAACTCTAATACACCTAACTCCCAAATCAGGATCCCACCCTTGCGGGAAAGGGTGCCACTCATCCTAGGCCATGGGGAACATCTATGGCAGGGCCAAGATTTGAATCTAGGCCCTGTGACTCCTCACCCATCATTCTTTTCACTGCACCTTCCACAAGCCCTCTATAGCCCTTCTCTTTTCCCAAGCTTTGTCTATCTCCGGTGTTTTCCACAGACCAGAAAAACAGTGGCATAGTAGCTACATTATGAGGCTATACATGTCATCATTTCTCTGATGGCATACTTTTCTTTAGCAACGAAGGACGAACACACACATGAGGGCTCTAACTATATTCTTTACAATCCTGAAAGAAGACAAGCAGCCTTCATTTCACCCTTATTAACTATTAGTCTTTGATGTTTTGTCCAAAATTGTCATCAATATAGAAATAAATAGCTATTTCAGGAACACAGTATGAATAGAATAGATTTTAGAGTAGTTTAAAAAACCAAGTCAAATAGAATGACTGGCATTAAGAAGAAGAATGATAGAATGTATAATGTCTGACTTTTATATAGTGCCTTCTGGATAGCACTTTTTATGTATTCCAGAATATTTCGTATACACCAATTTCCCAGATAGGGGAAGATAGGTCAGGATCCTAAAAGATCTTTACAGGCTAAAGTACTGGATTGAATCCATTAAGATGAAATCCAATAGAGATAAATATAAAGTCTTATATATTGAGTATTAAAGAAATCAACTTCACAAGTAACAAAAACAATAATAACTTTTATATAGTACCTACTATGTGCCAGGTACTGTACCAAGCTGTCCTAATTGTTATCTCATTTGGTCCTCGCAACAACCCTGCAAGGTAGATGATATCATTATCCCCATTTTACAGATGAGGAAACTAAGGCAAATACAGGTTAAGTGATTTGCTCAAGGTCACACAGAGTGTGAGGCCAGATTTGAACTCGGGTCTTTCTGATTCCAGCCCTGGCACTCTGTTTACTTTTCCACCTACCTGGGAGGCAGTATGCTATACAGTAGTTTGTTCTCAAAATATCTGAGGGTTTTAGTGGCCTATAAGCTCAAAATAAGTCAGAAATCTGAGGTAACCACCACAAAATCTAACGCTATTTTGGGCTAAGTTAAGAGGGGTTGAGCTTCCAGGAGAAGTGCTAATGCCTCCGTACTCTGCCCTGGTTGGATCTCAGTGCAGTACTATGCTCTTTTCTGGAAACCATAGTTTAAAAGGGACATTGATAAGCTGGAGGGTGTCCAGAGGAGGGTGATGAAGATGGTGAGGGGCTTAGAGTCCATGACATATGGAGATCAACTGAAGGAGTTGAGCATATTTAACCTGGACAAGAGAAAACCCAAGAAAGGGCTTAAGGGCTGTCTATTTTCAAGTATTTGAAAGGTTGTCATTTGGGGACAGCTAGGTACTTCAGTGGACAGAGCATCTGGTCCAGTGTCTGGATGAGATGATTCATCTTTATGAGTTCAAATCTGGCCTCAGATATTTCCTAGCTGTATGACGCTGAGCAAGTCACTCAACTCTGTTTGCCTCAGTTTCCTCATCTGTAAAATGAGCTGATGAAGGAGATGGCAAACCACTCCAGCATCTGTGCCAAGAAACTCCCATATGAGGTCACGAAGAGTCAGACATGACTGAAATGACAAAACTACAGCAACTATATTTGGAAAAGGGATGAAATGTTCTGCTGGCCCCAGAGGGCAGAATTAGGAGCAATGCATGGAGGTTGCTATTGCAAATTTGGACTTGAGATTAGGAAAAATTTTCTAAAAATGAGAGCTGCCCGAAAGTGAAGTAGGCTGCCTCCAACCATCACAGGTTTCTTGTCTTTAAAGTGTTTAAGCAGAAACTAGATGGCATCTTGTCAGGTTTATTATAGTAGAGATCCTTTTAGTTTAGGGTTGGACTAGCTGGTCACT
Source organism: Potorous gilbertii (assembly GCA_028658325.1). NCBI lineage: Eukaryota > Metazoa > Chordata > Mammalia > Diprotodontia > Potoroidae > Potorous > Potorous gilbertii. The sequence continues at coordinate 512,023,152 of CM053770.1, forward strand.
GAAGTCCTTTCCAAATTTCAAATGCTATGATTCTATAACTCCACGGGGTAGACTGAAGAAGAATTTCTACCTACATTTATAGTTAGTCACTTAGTCAATAAATATGAATTAGAGCTTACTATGCTCCAGGCACTGGAGTTACAAAGAAAGCCCTGTGTTAAGCCCTAGAGACACAAAGAAAGGCAAAAGACTGTCTTGACTCTCGATGAACTCACTGTCTAACGTGGGGAGACATGCAAATGACTATGTACAAACAAGCTACTATTATCAGGGTAACTAGAGACAATCAACAAGGAGAAGGCATTAGGATTATGGGCGATCAGGAAAGGCTTCCTATAGAAGGTGGAATTTTAACTGGGGTTTTATAAGTGAGAGAACAAAGACAAAAAGTAGTGAAAATACTTTCGTGCATGATGTGGAGAGGCATAAAATCTAGAATGTGTACATTTAACCTCATGCAGCCACAACTAAGGAATGCTTCTATGAATTCCTGTAACAGAGGTATAACACACATGTCCCTTATCTAACATCTAGTCTGGAGAGACTTCTTGCAGTCTCTGGTAGCTCGAGGAATCTAGCATTCAGAGTCAGGGTGGTTATGAATAGAATGCTGGAGTCAAAAAGATCTGGGTTCAAATTCTGCCTCCAACACTTAGGTATATGACCATGGGCACTTCTCTAAGCCTTCTTTCCTTCATCTGTAAAATAGAGGTAATGTGATGCCTGTGGTATCTACATCCTTACAATGTTCCTGAGGCACTCAAATGAAGGAATAAATGTAAAATACTTTGCAAAACTTAAATTATTCCTTAAATGTTAGGTATTAGTATCATTATTCACTGTTTCCACATATGTACTAGTGTAGGTATAAAGCTAGAGTGTCACCAAAAATGTGCTTAGTGACTGTCTTAGCCTACATTACTGTTTCCTATGTGGACGATGGAGGGTAGTGAAATTAACATTAGGCTCTCATGAAGTCTAAGTGTCCCTATTTTACCCAGGCTGGAAGTACAGCAGTGGAAGCTTTCACCTGTTCTGTCTCTGACATGGGTCAGCTTGCCCCTCTTTAGGTGGCCTGATGGTGCCTGATCCTGGAGGCTCGCTATATTGATGCAGGACTTAATGTGGACATCTGATCAGCTTTCCCTAATGCAGCTCAGAAATCCTGAACTCAAGTGATATGCTAGCTTCAGCCTCCCCAGTATGGGGAAATACATGTGTGTACCACCAAGAAGTCTTTCTGAATGGGCTGCCTGTCCCTTCACTTCATGGACTATGGTGAAATGAGGATGGGGGTTAGTATTTCAGGGCTGCTTCTCTGTCCCACTCTACTCTGTAGCCCTCAAATATGTGGTATGGAAGAAAAGCTTACAAATATCTCACTCAGGCCTAGAAAGTCAACAGACCAAGATAATTATTCAATCAGTTAGTTAATAAGTGTTTTTGTATCCCTCTCCTAGGAGCAGCATACTATACTGAGAACTGACTTACCTGGCACTTTCAAAGGTGGCAGAAGCGGTCTTTCCAACAGCCCCAAATCCAACTCCAACAGCAAGACCCTCTAAAAGAGACCAAAGTCAATGCCTATAAGTCAATGTTCACTCTTCCTAATACACAACATAGTCATCATTACAACAGATCACATTCCTATAGCACTGTATGATTTTACAATAATCCTATGCTACTCATTACATATCACACTTGAAAGCTTACAACATGTTCTGTATTCTTTATCTTCTTGGTCACATACAGTAAATTCAGCAGTGAGGTATAGGTTTCATTATCTCAATTTTACAGATAAAGAAACAGACAGAAAGTTAAGTGATTTGTCCATGATACACAATCAGAAAATGTCAGAGACAGGACTTCATGACAGTACTCTATCTACTATGACGTGGCAATGACTCTCTCTCTCAAAACATTTCCCTCTCAGCAATTCTATAAGGTCTGTAGAGAAAACAGTATTATCCCCATTTTATAGATGAAAAAAGTAGAGGCTCAGAATGGTTGTGACTTGCTCATGGTCAGTTAATGGATATCAGAGCTAGAACCTGAATTCAAGTTTTCTGAAAAATCAGATTCTCTTTCCATTGTAGCATGCTGCCCATGATTGTTAAAATTGAGTGCCTTTTGAGTATTTTTTGGTGGGAAATCATCATGTTCTTGAGGGAACTATTTTTTCGTGGTAGCTCCAAGAAATCCTTAAAATCAAGACAGAACTCCTTTGCCCTCATCACTTTCTGACTTGTATCACATTTATTTGGTTATATCTTCCTAGGAAAATTTAAGCTCCTTGGGGAAAGGAGTTTTGTTAGCTCTTGTCTTTATCTCTGACATCCTCCTCTTCGAAGACAGCATGCAATCTGATACAGGCAATGCATATACAATCATATTAAATGTATTTCCATGTTAGACATATTGTGAAAGAAGAATCAGAACAAAAGGGAAAACCATGAGAAGGATAAAAAGAAGAAGATAGTATGCCCTGATTTGCATTCAGACTCCATAATTCTTTTTCTGGATGTGGATAGTATTTTCTGTCATGAGCCTTCTGGAATTGTCTCAGATCATTTTTGCTGAGAAGAGCCAACTCAAGCACAGTTGATCCTTATACAACATTGTTGTTTCTGTGTACAATGTTCTGGTTCTGCTCACTTCGCTCAGCATCAGTACATGTAAGTCTTTCCAGGTTTTTCTGAAATCTGCCTGTTCATTATTTCTTATAGCACAATAATGTTTCATTATATCCATATACCACAACTTGCTCAGCCATTCTCCAACAGATGGGCATTCCCTCACTTTCCAATTCTTTTCCACCACAAAAAGAACTGCTGTAAATATTTTTGTACACAACATGTTGTTTTTTGGACACAGTGGGTACTTGATGATTTGCTGCATAAACGAGCTGGGAAGGGACACAACATTGGTGTTGAAGGGCCAGGTTTTAAATGTCAGCTTTGCTACTTACTTTCTGACCTTGGGAAAATCACTTAACTTGCACGCTCCTCTATTTCTGCTGTTGTCAGGATGAGAAAGTTGGACTAGGTAATATAAGAGCCTAAGAGCACAGGGCTTAGCATGTATTAAGTTCTTAATAAATGTTTATTCACTTGTTGTTGACTATATTTTGGTATGGTCCATTTTGGAGAGAGAGGGATGGACAAAGATAACTTCTCCAAACACTGTCCAGGATCAAAATTCTAGGATTACACACCAAGCTTGATACACATTGGTCATAGATCTACTACCTAAGTCCTTAGCTACTCTTAAATGAAATGTTTATTTATGGGAAACTATAAAGAAAAAGGACTAGCTGTACCCAGTAGTCTGGGACAAAATAGGCGGAATAAATCACAGAACTTTCCTGCATTTAAAATGAACTTTAGGGATCATCTAGTTCAGCTACCCTATTACTATGACAATGCTAGATTCAGAAGCTATAAGTTTGGGTGACCTTTCTTTAAAAAAAAAATTATATTTTTTCCAATTACATATAAAAACAATTCTTAACGTTCATTTTCTAAACTTTTGAGTTCCAAATTCTCTCCCTCCTTGTCTTCCCTCCTTCCTCTTCGAGCAGGCAAGCACTTCAATATAGATTATACATATGCAGTCATGAAAAACACATTTCTATATTAGCAACATAGCAAAAGAAAACAGACAAAAAAAAAGAAAGTGAAAAATAAGTGTGCTTCGATCTGCATTCAGACTATCAGTTCTTTCTCATGAGGTGGATAGCATCTGTCATCATACTTTTGGAAGTGTCTTGGATCACTGTCTTGATCAAAGTAGCTAAGCCATTCCTAATTAATCATGGTACAATATTGCTATTACTGTGTGCAATGTTCTCTGTGTATAATGTCCTGCTCATTTCACTTTGTATCAGTTCATGTAAATCTTTCCAAGTTTTTCTGAAAACATACTGCTTATCATCTCTCATAAGAAAATAGCATTCTATCACAATCATATATCACAACTTGTTCAGTCATTCCTCAATTGATGGGCATCCCCTTAATTTCCAATTTTTTTCCCAGCACAAAAAAATTACTATAAATATTTTTGTACATAAAGATCATTTTTCCTTTTTCTTTGATGTCTTTGGGGTACAGATCTAATAGTGATATTGCTGGGTCCAAGGGCATGCAGTTTTACAGCCCTTTGGGCATAGTTCTAGATAGCTCTACAGAATGAGTGGATTAGTTGACAACTCCACCAACAATGCATTCAACATTTGTCCTTTTCCTTTTCTGTCATATTAGCCAATCTGACAGGTGTGATGGTGTGATCTTTCTGAAACAAGAAGGGGCATCAGGGCTAATACCCATTGCTGTAGTATGGATTACCACAGATGGTCTTTGAAGATCCCTAGGCAAAAGTTCTCTAATAATCTTCTCTCAATATATGTGCCTTGGGTTCTCTAATCGAGTAACATGAGGACCCCTAATGAGCCTAGGCCGGCTGTGCAACCAGATTTTCCAAACACTGACAAGGGTATATATTTTCTCCTTTCTATTTTTAAAAGGTGCCTGAGATCTACCTTTTGACATTGGCTTTTTCTATTCATTGTGGGGGAAGTCTCTTTCCAATTCCTCCTCACCATTCAAACTAGGACTTGGTTGAAGATATCAAAAATAACATTTCTCTCCTTAGTTCCTCTCTGTATTAATTTCTTTACTTCCATCTGGCTACCAGTTATTTTACTGCTGGAAGGGGTTCCTCGAAGAACCTTTAATAAAGGCTGAGAGCTAATAATAGCTAAAGTTCTTTTTAGCACTTAATGTGTGCCAGGCACTGTACTAAGCACTTTACAATGATCATCTCACTTGATATTCCCCCAAAAAACCCCTCAGAGGTGGGTACTCTTATTATCCTTATTTTACAGAAGAGGAAACTGAGGCAAATGGAAGTTAAGTGCCTTATCCAGGGTCATATAGCTAGTAACTGTGTGAGGCTATATTTGAATTCGGGAAAATGAACTCAGGTGTGTAAACTACCTCAAACTTGAGTTAGTGAGTGAGAAAAGTCTTGACAGAAAACCATAAACTCTTTCCAGGAAATCACATGTATGCAAGAAACTGTACTAGATGGAAACATAAAAGAAGCAGAGAGATGAGAAGGCATATCCAAGTGAGAAAAAATCCTCCAAATGAGGAACTGTCACCAGACACAATGGGGAAGGAGGATTATCTCAACAGAGAACCACAACATGTAGGAGCAAACTGGATTTAGCCCTTTGTTGGTAGTGAGTCATGTAGCCTGTACAGGTTCCAATGGTAGGTGAGACGTATCAAAGAGAAGAGTGTCTTGAACATCTAGCATTCACTTTCCTAGGCAGCAACATCCAGGTTGGATCTACAAGTCTGAAGGACTGTACAGGTGCCTGGGAAAGATGGTGGTTCATTGGAAAGGGAAGGGGAGTCATCCTGATAATTCATGAGCTCATTTCAATATTTTGTGTGTGGGTTTTTGGGGGGTTTTTTTTGGTCAAGTTAAATAAAACTCATCTAGCATTCAAAGTTTTGTGAGCCAAATGCTTGCCTAGAAGTCAATGGCCCTTATATGGGCATAAGCCAAATTCTGATGTTCCAAGGAAAATCAGGGTGGGAGAATGGATCAGATACCAATGTGCCCAGTGGAGAGTCTAGGTAGGGAAAAAATGAACCAAAGAGAGTTCTCCAAGACTGAACTTAGGTCAATATGAATACCAAGTTTTAGTAATGAAGCAGACCACAGGTTACATACATATAATACCTTATAAACTTTCTTATGTAAACTTTATATCTCCTCTAGAACCTAGCACAATACTCTGTATTAAGCAGAAAATAAATGTTTGTGGAACTGAAGGCAACATGGTCTAATGAACAGAGAACTAAAAACTCTGCCAGGCCTGCACCCCAAAGAGATCAAGGAAAGAGGAAGAGGTCAAATATGGACAAAACTATTTCTTTTTGTGGTGGCAAAGAACTGGAATCTAAGGGGGTACCCATTAACTGGGGAATGGCTGAAAAAGCTGTGGTAGATTAATGTTATGGAATACTACTGTGCCATAAGAAATAAGGAAAAAACATGGTCACAAGGAAGCACAGAAAGATTTCTGTGAACGGATGCATAATGAAGTGACCGAGATCTGAAGAACAATTGATACTACAACATCATTATTATAAACATGAAGAATTTGAGAGACTTAAAGATTCTGATCCACTAAATGATCACCTGTGATTCTAGGAGACTGATAAAAACAACCTCGACAACAATATGGCCCACTTGATCACAGAGAGACAATGGACTAGCATGCAGAATAAAAATGCATTGTTGGATTGGAGCCGTATTGTTGTTCATGTCCATTCTTTGTGACTCCATTTGTGGTTTTCTTGACAAAGATACTAAAGCAGTCTGCCATTTCCTTCTCCCGTTCATTTTATAGATGAGGAAACTGAGGCAAACAAGGTTAAGTGACTTGTCCAGGGTTACACAGCCTGAAGGTAACTGAAGCTGGATTTGAACTCAAGAACTTCCAGACTCTAAGACTGATGTTCTATCCACCACACCACCTAGCTGCCCTGAACAACTTGGGGCTATATTTTGCTTGACTGTGCTTACGTGATATAGGGGCTCTGGATTCCTTGATTCCTCCCTCCCTCCCAAATTTCCTTTCTTCTTTCTTTTCTTCCTTCCTTCCAGATTGGAAGGGAGGAGAGGGGAGGTAGAGATATGTTTGATCATTGAAAAATTAAAGCAATTTTTTTTTTGAAAAGGAAAGAATACCAGATCTGAATTTAAGAGACTCAAATCACACCTCGGCAAATCAGTAGCTGGCTGACTGATCATCTGTAAAATGGAGCTAGACTTGATTTCCAAGGTCCCTTCCAATTAAAAAATTCTGCAAGTTTATGAAAAGAAAGGAAGCCATATATCTGTGAGGAAGATAAACCCTTCGTGTTTTCCAGTTTTTCTGATGCATCTTACAAGGTCATCTGGGCCAGCCCCACAGAGGAAGGTATGTAGCAGTAAGCCAATAATCACAGATGGCTATCTCTCTCCTTCTTAAAGATCTCAGTCTAATTAGTGAGTCTTACCCTAATGGGGCCCCAGCCAAGAGCACCAGAACTAGACCACAGCAGACCCAGTGTGACTCAATGGGAGCTGCTATGCCAGCATTCTACGAAGCACTGAGTGAATGACCATCCATGTAGCTGTTAGAGCTGGCATCTGAGCCAGCTGAATCTGCAGAAGACATAATCACTACTTCCTGGGATGCTACAGTCAGACTATGTCCAGAGCCTCATTCCCTTGGTTACAACCAGCAGCAGTATAGGACGTTCTGTCCTGGGGCTGAGGAATATTCTGGCAACCAAGAATTTGTTGTGTGGAGGCTGGCACTGGCACCAACTTCCATTTGAGAAACAAAAGATGAAGGAGTAATGGAGAACTGGGGGTGGGAAAGAAGAGAACAATATACTAATTACCAGGATTAAAAACCTGAGAGTCAATCCAACTGAAAGCCCAGCACACATCTCAGCCACAGAGAGAAGATAATGACAGAACGAAGTCGAGTTCTGGAGATCAGCAGATGGTGCAGAGAACCCGCTGGGTAGGAAAGGAACAGAGGAAAGCTATGGATTCATGCTCGCACCCCAGGTGCTCAACTAAAAGTGCAAATTAGAAAGGTAATTAAGACAAGAAAGCAACGTGACTGGAGCATTATTAATGGGTTCTTGGCTCTCAATTTTCTGCTATCAATTTTGGCAGGGAAAAAAGTACAGACAAGATGCCAGCCCTGGATTTAAAAGTTCTGATGCCTACTACATACCAGGCATGATGCTAAGTGCTCTACAAATATCATCTCATTTACTCCTCACAATACCCCTGAGATAGATGCTAATAACTCCATTTTACAATTGAGGAAACTCAGGCAGATCTAGGATCACACAGCTAGTAAATGTCCAAAACCAGATATGAACTCGGGTCTTCCTGAAGTCAGGCCCAGAACTCTACCTACTATGCCACCAAGCTTGCCTCAGAAAGGGATGGAAAGGAAAGGCAGCAAGCATTTAAGTGTCTACTAGGTGCCAGGCATTATGCTATGTACTTTACAAATATTATCTCCTTTGATTCCCACAAAACCCTGTGAAGTAGAGATAATTACTAACATCCCCATTTTACAGTTAAGGAAACTGTGGCAGATAGATATTAAGTTACAGCTTTGGCCCAGGGGCTGGGAAGTCCCTAACTCTCTATTCTGAGATGGCAGAGAAGGCCCTGAAGAACCAACATTCTGACTCTCAAATATCCAGTAGGGCCTAACCGAGGGAGGTGGAGGTCAGTGTTAGAGACACAAGGTGAGATGAAGCAGAGAAGACTACAGATCAGAGCTTGGCCTCAGCACAAAGCCCCATTTTAGGAATCAAAGCTGGAGACAAGAATAAATAAAACATTGTTGTTCAGTCATATCCAACTCTTCATGACTTCATTTGGGGTTTTCTTAGCAAGTATATTAGGATGGTTTGCCATTTCCTTCTCTAGATCCTTTTATAGATGAAGAACTGAGGCAAACAGGGTGAAATGATGTGCCCACAGTTTCATAGGTGCTAAGTGTCTGAGGCTGGATCGGAACTCAAGGAAGATGAGTCTTCCTGACTCTAGGTCCAATAAAACACTAACCAATATCAAAAGTTACTGCACATCTGGGGAACCCCCAATGGAGAAAGCAATTCCCTAACAACTACACATAGAGACTCAAAGAGAAAAAAGATTTTCCACAAAAACAAGAGGAATGCTTAGAGGAAATGAAGAGGAAAAACAATGAAATAAATGGTAGGGAGGAAAGAAGTCAACAAGCCTTTATTAAGTAGCTGCTCTATACCAGGGACTTTACTAAGTGCAAGAGATACTAAAAACAAACAAACAAACAAAAAACCCCAAAAGCAAAACTACAAAAAAGTAGAAGAAAAAAGTAATAAATCTTATCTAATGAACAAATTCCCTGAAAACCAGAATAGAATAATTAGAAATCAATGGTTCCATAAAAGCAATAAAAACTACAACAAAATAAGAATATTGAAAAGTAGAAGAAAAAATGTCTTATATTAAAAAAAAGACGTAGAAAATTCAGGACAAGGAGACAATCAGGGAGGAGACTCCCTGAAAACTGTGATCCCCCCAAAAAGCCTGGACACTCTATTTCAAGGAATCATAAGTAAAAACTGACTAGATATATTGCATCAGATGGCAAAGTAAAGCTAGAAAGGATCTAGGAATTATCTGAAAGAATCATCCAAAGGAAAAATCCCAGTAGTGTTGCATTCAAAATCCAGAGACTTCAAATTAAAGAAAAAAACTCCAAGCACTGAGAACAAAGTAGTTCACATACTAAGAAACTACATATAAGATCACACGAGATCTTACATCTTCTACTACAAATGAGAGGAAATATTGGAAAAAAATATTCCAAAATGAGGAAGAATAGAGGAAGCCCTTAGGGAGATGAAAGGATCTTTATCATAAAGGAAAATGAACCAGTGACCTCAATCTCCCAAAGTACAGCTATGAGAAGCATGGCAGGACTGTCTCTCCTAACAGGGGAGCTATGGTCTCCTGGTCTGATGTTTTAGGCAGTAACCAAACAGTAAAGTGAAGCCTGACACTGGTCTGGAAACCGAGGTTCGAATTCTACCAAGATATTTACCATATATACAAGTTAAATAGCCTCTTAAAGCCTCAAATTCTTCACCGATAAAATGGTGCCAACAGTACGGCACTACTTCACAGAGTTGCCATGAGGAAAGAACTTTGCAAAGCTTGAAGAACTATATAAATGTGAGTAGTTCTTCTCTCCTTTTTCTTCTTTGGTGTTCAATGGAGTTCAAATAGCAAGCGTCCTGGGAAAAGTTGCTCTCCTACCATTGATCTTTTGTGTTTAATATTCCACAGACTATTTTGTAGATAGAAAAAAATGATTGCTTTGTAAATGAATAAAAAGGTTAGGATGTAAGCTTAACTGCAGTGGGCTCATTAAAAGTACCTTTAGTGCAATTCTAGAAATAGAGAGGATAGGAGGAGTGATGTATAGATCACATCCTATTCACACAAAGGCAGCATGGATTGGTGGCTTGATGGGAGCCCTCAAAGCCAGGAAAATCTGCATTCAAGTACTGTCTCTGGATACTTCCCATCCATGTGCCTCTAGCAAACTGCTTGAGCTCTCAGGGTTCTGAGGCTGACAACTCTTAAAGACTGTAAGTTGCAAAGAAGGTGTTGACTGACCTGTACTAGTAGAGGGATTTCCATAGATTTCCTATGTCTATGAAATCTCAAATTCAATCCTCATTCTGTTCTCACATGATTCTAGTCTTCTCTTCTAGGTCTATATATTTTGAAGGATTTTCTTATCTTTGTAGCATGGAGATTATGGGTATTTGACATGGTGACATTTATCTAAAATGTTTTAAAGCTTTTATGGATTGATGCGATATCTTCATGGTTCTGGCAAGTTTGATCTGGGGAAATGGTTTGGTTCCAATATAGTTCATTGGTTGAGTCCTCCAGGATATTTTGAGATAGGTTTGTAGTATAGGGATTCACTGTCCATCAGTCCATGGAAGGTAGTGACCTTCTGATGATTCACGATTCAAGTCATGTATTCAAGTCAAGGTATTCAGTAGGGTCTTTACAGAGAGGTGTTTAACAGTTGGTATTTCCCAATCTATCTTGATCATTAAAGATAACCCTTCTATAGCTGCTGACATTGACAACTTGGTAGTGGACTGCCATCATAAACACACCTCTGTTTCTACAAACAAACCTGCATGACTCAGCCAATGCATGTTTCTTCTTTGTTTATATGAGGTTGGCTGAATTCATGAAGTTGTCACCCATGGAGGGTCTTCTGGTTCCATTCTTGGACCTTAGTCCTTTCATAGACTCCACCTATTACAATAACTTTCAGTTCCACTTGACAAATTCTATTATTATAATTACAGTGTGGGCGCCAATGGCTTCCTGGTTAACAGTGTTTGCCTGGGGTGAGGGGTTAGGGCCATCTGGGTGGGCTTGAGAGCTGACTGATTCCAAGGCCACAGGAAATTAACTTACAGCCAGCAGCCCAGCAGTGATGTGGGATGTGCCACTTCAGAAGAAAACTATACTTGAATGAGTGGTTAGAGGTGAAAGGAGACACCTAGAAGTATGGTTGGCATGGCAGGAAATCATTGCACTAACCTGAAATGTGGGAGGATGAATAATTTAGTTTGGGTATTTTAGGGAATGGTCAACATGGCCTCCAGATGGATAGAGTTTGGGATGCAGCGGATCAGAAAGCCTTGACTGAATCCTAAACTTACAACTATTCTAAGACTTATTGGACTAATCCAAATGAGCAAATTGAAGATGAAACAGTTATCAGTGAGCAGCAAGCCTTAGGACTTGGATTTGTCATTTAGACATAGTTGCTATTAAAAGGGAAACATGTTTTGGGACAGAGAAGAATTTTTTTTTTTGCTTCGTTGTATATTGATCATGTGTTTTCTTACTTAAATACTTAAATAAAAAATTCAGCTTTGATGGAAGTTCAGGTAGATAAATTCATCTTGAATTTGGTTCAGAAAGGCATGGCTTTAATCCCTCCCTAGTATCAAGTGAAGACTTGAGGCAAGTCTTGTGATTGTGACATTGGGCAGTCCAGGGCTTTGTTTCTAAATGTGAGAAGAAATTCTTGGTGGATAGACTTTCAAATTTGAACCCCTGCCCTAGATAGAAAAAAAGAGGCAGGAAACAGCTATCTACTATCCTCCTCCCCAAGCAGAACAAAATGGGGAGAGAGATTAAAGTGAACATTAACACTAACCAACTGCCGAGAATCTACAAATAATTTGTTTTATTTAACTTCTGATTTCATCGGCAAAGAGAACTTTCATAAATGCAAATCAGCACCTCCTTTGCAATTTGTGGTCCTCAAGAGCTGCTGGGGAGACACTGAAAGTTAAGTGGCTTATCTGGGATCACACAGCCATTATGGGGCAGTGGTAAAATTTGAACTCAAATCTTCTTGACTCCAAGGCTAGTTCTCTACCAGAGGTATCAAATGAGGCCCCATGAGCAACAAGAGTCCCAAAACTCCTGACTATAACGGAACCAGATTAAAATGTAATGGAGAAATGTTTAATAAAATAAATAAAAATACAATACAACATGGAGAATGTCAATTTATGGTGTCAATTCAATCCTCAACTGTCAGGGACCTGTTTCTATTTGAGTTTGACACTGCTTTTCGAATCATGATGATGATGACGATGAAATACTTTCTATACGTTATTTCATTTGATCAAGAGATGGGCAAGAAGGCAGATCTATAGGCAAATCATTTGCTCTCTTGTGGTCTGTTTCCTCATTTGCAAAATAAAAGGAAAGGAGTAAACTAGATGATTTCTAAGGCCTTGTGCTAGCTCTAAAATCCTATGATCCAAGAAGAGAATGACAGGGGCAGGCTTCTGGCCATTTGGGACAGTCAATGCCAGCCAACTGTAGATAAGATGGCAGCCACATTGAGTGGCAACACAGAGATGGTGAATGGCTATGCCTGTTGCTGAAAGCCAAATCCCTGCAGATGCATGTCAGAGGGCCAAACCACAGTACCCACTCCCTCTAATCAGGATAAGTGAGGAGAAAGGATCACTCAGAAATGACCATTCTGATGACTCTGATATGAGACTAACACTGGGACATGATGAAGAGCCCAGACGCAAAGGGGATGTTTTAAGGGAAGCCGTGGGATGGAGAACCCAAGTTAATTGGGGAAAGAGTGTCAATGGCTAGCCAGTAGATGGAGCTAGCTCACAGGACAACCAACTGATGGGGACAAAAAGTGAATGGAAGGAAGGAATGGCTACCCTGAAGTGGGACCCAAACCCTTAGGGAAATTTTCTTTTTTAATGACTAAAATAAATAACCCCAAAGGTAGCTGTTTCATAAGCTTGAGTTTTTTCGTATTTGGTTTTCTTCTAGGGTCCCCTAGATAGTGATCAATGGGATCTCTAAGTATGGTTTTCTACTTTTGCTCATTGTTACTGGCACACAGTAGTAAAGGACAATCTGAGGGGGAGGAGGGAAACACCCTTCTTGTCTGTCTTCCTGAAGCAGCCTGGCTACTCTTGAAAGCTGGATCCCAGGAATTTTATTAAATAGTAAGAGGAACCAAAGGGTAGCTAGGTGGCACAGTGGTCAGAGTGCTGGGAGACTTACTGGCTGTGCCATCCTGGCAAATTCACTTAACCCTGTCTCCCTCAGTTTCTTCATCGGTAAAATGAGCTGGAGAAAGAAATGGCAAATCACTCCAATATCTCTGCCAAGAAACCCCACCCCCAAAAGAGATCACAAAGAGTTGGACATGACTGAAAAAGGACTAAACAACAGCAGCAACCAATTTTGAAATTAACTGAACTGATTCTATGCCACTGTAACAATAATGTACTTTACAATTTTCAAAGCAATATATTTATATCTATCTACCTATCCATCTATCCATCCATCCATCCATCCATCTAATATCATTTGAACTACAATAACCCATTGATTCAGACAAGGCAGGTATTGTGAGTTCCATTTTACAGATGAAGAAGCTGAGAATAAATGCATTGCCTCAAAACACAGAATCCATGAGCAATTGAACTAGATCCACTTTGACACTGAAGTGAACTGCCTTGTTTCTGTGAGGGCGAAGGGAGGTAGGGAAGTGAAATGCCTTCTTTCCCCAGAAAATACGAAGTTGCTCTTGTGCAGCAGATTCTGCTTGCTGGCTGTTCAGGATCAGATTTCGCCCTTTTTCTGTCCCTCTTTCCCTCCACCAAACTCCTTCGTCTACCTAAGTCAACATGGAGTCTGGTATCTGGGAGGGGTGTTGACAGATCGCAGGACAGCAACTGCCTTGGGTAATGTTTGCCATAACCCAATGGAGTTCCTAAAATCAAGAGGCCCAAAGGCAGACTGTCTGAAGCTGAAGGGGAAAGGGCAAGCTTGCATTTTATCTGCTAGAGCAGATTCCAGTTGGTTTCTGTCCTGAGTCTTTAGTATTAATGTCAGAGGATGATGAGATGTAAAAGCCAGGTCAGGTAAGCCCTTTTGAGCAGGATAGGTCAGCTGTCAGAGGAGGCATGTGTCTTGGAGGATGAAAGAAGACCCATGATCCCCTCTCCTCCCACTTAACTGAGGGGCATCATCGCAGAAGCTATATGACATGAAATGAACTAGCCTCACTCAATAGCCTGCTACCAGGCATCTCCAATAATGAACCATGAGGCCAAAACTCCAAATGTGGAATAAACTTCTATCGTTTCTGAAACAGGGCCAGGTCAATCACCCGGCCCATTAGTTCCTCATAGGCCATAAGCTCTCAATCACCAAGGCAAGGTTGAGTAATTACATAGGGAGGGTGCAGGGAAAGCAGCTGGCTGCTAAGACTCTAAAGATTTCTACAGCCCACAAGAGGCCAGGGTTATGACCATGAGTCCTTAAAGTTTGACAATAAATCCCAGAATATGAAAGGGACTTGAGGTACTAAGAAGCCTCGCATAATAGTGTGGTAGGAGGCCGAATAATAGTCATAACAGCTAATAATATTTATGTAGTACTTTCAAGATTACAAAGCAATTTACATATCAATCAGTTAGCATTTTAAAGTATTCTTGTGCTAGGTACTATACTAAGTGCTGGAGATATAAAGATAAAAGTGAAACAGTTCCATGGACCCTGCTCTCAAGGAGTTTATATTCCAACAGGGAAGATATATATATATATATATGTATGTACGTGTACATATATGTGTGTATACATATATAGGCACATATGAACACACACATAAGCGTACAAAATAAGTATCAGGTAGTTTTGGGAAGGAGTTCATTAGCAGCTGGGGAAGGTCAGGAAAGGCTTTACGTGAAGAGAGATATTTGAGCTAAGGATTTAAGAAATTGAAGGCTACTGAGGAGTGGAGGTAAGAAGGCCATGCATTCCAGGCATGGGGCCCCACTGCTGCAAAGGCATGGAGGTAGAATTTGTGCAGAATACCAAATGCTGAGCATGTGGAGAGGAGTAATGTGTAAGAAGACTGAAACGTTAAGAGTGGGCCAGGTTCTCAAGAGCTTCAAATGTCAAAAATAGAGGAGCTTATATTTGATCCCAGATTGGAGCTGGCTGAAAAAGGGAGTGACATGGTGAGATCTTTTCTATAGAAAAATGACTCTGGTACAGCTGTGTGGAGGATGGCTTGAGGCAGGGAAACCAAACAGAAAGCTACTCTTATGGTCTAGGCAAGAGGGGGGTGTGGGCCTGAATTAGGGCAGCTAGGTGGCACAGTAGATAGAGCACTGAGTCTGGAGTCAGGAAGACTCATCTTCCAGAGTTCAAATCTGGTCTCAGACATTTATTAGGTGTGTGACCCTGTCAAATCATTCCAGTGCCTTTACCAAGAAAACCCCAAATGGGGTCAAGAGTTGGAAACAATGGAACAACAAGCCCTAAATTAGGGTAGTGGTTGCGTGAGTAGTAGACACGCTAGACATGTAGAGATGGAAACAAAGTGTGGCAATTTTGTGGATATGTGGGAGAACAGGAAGGAGCTGAGGATGCCACCAAGGTTGTAAATCTCAGTGTGTGGTTACTGTTCGGTAACAAGGAAATTCGGCAGAAGGCTGAGTTTCAGGGAGAAGTTAGTGGGCTCTGCTTTGGTCATTTTCTTGCCCTCACAATGGGTTAAGGAGGAGAGGGAGGGAGAGAAAGTTAAAAGTAAATAAATACTAATTTTAAAAAGTCAATCAGTGAAACAGATTAGGTACATAAGACTCAGAAGCAATCAAACATTATCACATAGTGTCTGCTAAACCCAAGGAGATCCCATCTACTGGGATAAGAATCCACTATTCAAAAAAACTTCTAGGGAAACTGGAAACCAGTCGATCTTCCTCACTAGATTGTAAGCTCCTTGAGGGCAAAGATGGTCTTTTGCCTTTTTGTTTTTTAATCCCTGGCATTTAGCACAGTGCCTGGCACACAGCAGGCACTGACTGACTGACTCAATCAACAAGCATTTATTAAAAACCTATGTACCAGGCCCTATGCTGGTGACACAGAGACAAAAAATGAAACAATCTCTTCTCTCAAGAGAAGTGTATACATTCGACTAGGGGAAATAACAAGTACATACATATATATGGAATAAATATAAAAATACAAGGAAATTAAGGAGGGAGGGCACCAGGTACGGAGATTGGGAAAGGCTTTATGTAGAAGGTGGTGCTTGAGCTCTCTTAAAAAGGAAGAGAGGGATTCTGTGAGAAGGTGAAGAGGGAGTGTACTCCAGACATGGGAGATTGTTTTTGCAAGGGTACCAAAATGGAAGGTCGAATATCCTCTGTAAGGACAGGAGACAAAGTTGATTTGTCTAGATTGCAGAATGGGGAAATGAGAGCAATATATATTAAAGTTGGAAAGACAGGTTGGGAATTGGGTTGTGAATTGTTTTATATGCTGAACAAAGGAGCTTATATTTATTCTAGATTGAATAGGAAGCCACTGGAATTAACAGAGAAGGGGAGTGACATGGTCAGGTCAGTGCTTAAGAAAAATCCCTTTTGTGAGGAGAAGGGTCTGGATGAGATATGCATTTGAATTTAGTTGATAATTAAACCCAAGGGGAGTTGAGGAAGTCAATGAGAAAAAGAACATAGAGAGAGAAGGCCTAGGACAGAGCCTTGGGGAACACTCATACTTAGCCTGTGTGATAAAGATAAGCCAGCAAAGGAGACTGAGAAGGAATAGTCAGACAGGTAGGAAAACCAAGAAAAGTAAGGCCATAAAAACCCAGACAGTCAAGAACATCCAGCTGAAGAGACATGTCAACAGTGTCAAAAGCAGCAGAAGTCAAGAAGATGAGGACTGAGAAAAGGTCATCATATCTGGCAATTAAGAGGCCCTTGGTCACTACAGACAGCAGTTTCAGTTGAATGATGAAGTCAGAAGTCAGATCCTAAAAGACTGCGGAGTAAGTGAGAAGAGAGGCTATGGATGCAATGAGTGCAGACAATTGTTTCTAAGCACCAGATGAGGAATGAGAGAAACAAACAATAGCTGAAAGGTGCGGTAGGTTCTAGTGAAAATTTTTATGATGCAGGAGATTCTGGAATGTTTGAAGACATTATCAAAGGAGCCAGAAGATAGGTAGTAAATGAAGATTGGTAGGTGGAGAGGGGATGATAGAAAAGATAATGCTCTGGAGAGGATGGAAGGGAATGAAATCAAGAACACAGGTAGAGAGGCTGGCCTTGGCAAGGAGAAGGACCCTCTTATTATGGGAGGGGAGGGGAATTGAGTAAATGGAGGATGATATCAAGGGGGTTTGGATGAAAAGAATTCTGGGCAGAAGTGAGAGTTCATGGTGAACAGACTCAATTTTCTAGGTAAAGAATGAGACAGCCAGCTAAGTGACAAAGTAGACAGAGCACCAGGCCTCGAGTCAGGAGGGACTGAATTTAAATCCAGCCTCAGATACTTACTAGCTATATGACCCTGGGCAAGTCACTTAACACCAATGGCCTCAAAGGGAAAAAAAAAATGAATGAGAAGAGATTGAGTCTGATAGAAATTAGGATTAGAACAACATTTCATGTCATATGCCAGAGAGGCTCAGAATTTCCATCTTTCATTTCCTATCAGCTGCTTTGCTTGGTTTCAACTCCAGGAACATTATGCAGAATAAGTTCATCATTAGAAATCTCATCATCATGGAAATTGTTTCAGTTTTGGTACTGAACACCTTCTCTGTACTCTCAGTTGCTTCTTCCTTTTGATAGGAGACCTGGATGATGGAGCAAAAAACTTCTCCCGAAGTCTTCCTTTATAGAGGCCTCAGAATTTCCAACTCATTTCCCACCAGCTTCTCCACTTGTTTTCTGCTCCAAGATGGAGGAATGGCAGGGGATTCCCTTTCCCCTTTCAATTTCCTTTTATGTACTGTCTTCCCCCATAAGATTGTAAACTCCTTGAGGGCAAGGATTACCTTTCTTCTTATTACATGTATCCCCAGTGTTTAGCACAGTAACATAGCATGGGAATGTAAGAGGCACTTTATAAATCTTAATTGATTATTAAACTCCAAATTCTTCATATATATGTGTGAGATCATTGCAAGTTAGAGAAGCAGAGAAAGAGATAACTCTTACATATATAGATAGGGGAAGAGATACAAGAGATAGGATAATATGAGATAAAACAGGCAATTTTGATAAAACCAAAATGTTTTTGCACAAACTAGCTCAATTTATTTAGAATTAGGAGGGAAACAATGAACTGGGGATAAGGGGGAATGTGGGCAGCAAATTTTTCTGATAAAAACTTGATGTCTATAATATATAGGGAACTGATACAAATATAAAAGAACAAAAGCCATCTCTCACTAGATAAACAGTCAAAGAATATGGATGAGTGGTTCTTAAAGGAAGAAAAACATACAAACAATCATATAAACAATCATACTAAGAGAAATGCAAATTAAAAAGACTTACAACCTGTCAGATATTCAAAAATGACAAAAAAAAGAAAGAAAAATGACAACTAATATAAGGCTGTGGGAGGAAAGGCATACTAAATGCACTGCTGCATTATCATGGCATACTAACGCAACTATTCCAACTCTTCTTAGAAAGCAATTTGGAACTATACTTAAAATGTCACTAAACCCTGCATACATTTTGACCCATCGTTACTACTACTAGGCATATTTCCCGAAGAGTTCCAAGAAAGAGGGCAAGGACCCTTGCATAAAAAGATTAATAATAGTATTATCGTATCTAAAGACTGAAAGCACCAGCATGTGTCCCTCAGTTGGGGATGGCTGAATCAATTATGATTTATGAATGTAACAGAATACCATTGTGCCTTATGAAGTGATGAAACATTTATTCAGAGGAAATTTGAAGGATTAGTACGATCAGATGCAAAGTGAAATGGAAAGGACAAAGAGAACAATTGATACGATGTGAAAGTTTTAACAACTCTGATCAATGCAATGAGCAGTCATGGCTTCAGATGCCTGATGATGAACTATGCTTCCTATCTCTTAGCAGAGGGGTGATGGAGTAGAGAGTCAGAATGAGACCTTTTCAAATATGGTCCCAGAAAAAAAAAACTGTTCACCCATTTGGATAACTTACAGTTTGATATAATAACCTAATCTCAAGCAAGGGTGCTGGGGAACATGATCGTATAAATCACTGTAGAACATGTGGCAAATACAAAGTGTGGCCCAAATGCCAAATATTAATAAAATATACAGCATATCCAGTGAACTGAGAAAAGCCCAGGTGCCATCTATTAATTAATGTCAGATTAAATCCAGGTCAGACTGACAGGTCCTCTTAGAAATCAGTTAGTGAAGCTGGCTCACTGGCCCTATCTGAGTCCTAAGTTAAAGGTGCAGCAACAGAGGTTGATACCAATCAGAATGTTTCAAAGCTTGGTCTTTGAATTCCACTCAGGGGGCCTGTCTGATGTGTACTCCCCTGCTTTCTATTGGAGGCATGCACAACAGTCATGATGGCTATCTTTAAAAAGTAAGGATTTGAGAACTGAGTGGGGAAGGAGGGAGGCGGGTGATGTTTAAAACAATAACTTTTAAAGGCTAAAAACAAACACAACCCAGTACAGCCACTGTCTCAGTGTGTAAGGGTGATAAGGGGGGCACACATAGCACTCCACGTGAAGCCCAGGAATTTCATAACGTGCTAAGCCAGAATTATTGTCAACAGTACAAGATGTTAGTAGCAATGAATTATCCGTTCCCAGGGGAGATTCCACTTTATTTATTTATTCATTAATTTATCTGTTTTCAGTTTTCAACAATCACTTCCATATGTTTTAAATTTTCTCCTCCTTTTTCCCTAAGACAGCACGCAATCTTATATGGGTTTTATACATATATTCTTATTAAACACATTTTCACATTAGTCATATTACATAGAAAAATTGAAATGACTGGGAGGAACCATGAGAAAAACCAAACCAAACCAAACCAAAACATAACAAAAGAGAAAATAGTCTGTTTTGTTCTGCATTCTGATTCTATAGTTCTTTCTCTGGATGTGGATGGCATTTTGCCTCAAGAGTCCTCTGGGAGTGTTTTAGGTCTTTGCATTCTGTGAAGGGCTAAGTCTCTCAGAAACAGTCCTCACACACTGTGGCTATTACTGTGCCTATTACTGTGTATAATGTTCTCCTGGTTCTGCTCATTTCACTGACCATCAGTTCATATTAAGTAATTCCAGGTTTTTCTGAAGTTCACCTGTTCATCCTTTCTTATAGCACAACAGTATTCCCTTACATTCATATACTACAACTTGTTCAGTCATTCCCCAATTGATGGGCATCCTCTCGATTTCCAGTTCTTGGCCACCACAAAGAGAGCTGCTATAAATATTTTTGTACATATGGGACCCTTTTCCATTTTTATGATCTCTTTGGGATACTGTCCTAGAAGAAGTATTGCTGGGTGAAAGGGTATGCACACTTTTATGACCCTTTGGGCATAGTTCCAAATTGTTTTCCAGAATGGGTGGATCAGTTCACAGCTCCACCAACAATGAATTAGTGTTCCAGCTCTCCCACATCTTCTCAAACATTTATCATCTTCCTGAACTGTGATGTTAGGCAACTTGACAGGCGTGATGCAGTACCTCAGAGTTGTTTTGATTTGCATCTCTCCAATCAATAGTGATTTAGAGTATTTTTTCATATGACTATTGATAGCTTTAATTTCTTTCTCTGAAAACCGCCTTTTCGTATCATTTGACCATTTATCAACTGGGGAACAATTTGTATTCTTGTAAATTTGACTCTGTTTTCTATATATTTTAGAAATGAAACCTTTATCATAGACACTAGTAAAAATTCCCAGTTTTCTGCTTCCTTCCTAATTTTGGTTGCAATGACTTTCTTTGTGCAAAACTTTTCAATTTAATGTAATCAAAATTACTCATTTTGCATTTCATAATGTTCTCTATCTCGTTTGGTCACAAACTCCTCCATTCTCCATAAATCTGACAAACTATTCCTTGCTCCCCTAATTTGTTTATAGTATCAGCCTTTATACCTAGATCGTGTACCCATTTGGACTTTACTCTGGTGTACTGTGTCAGGTGGTTCCATTTTAAAAGCCGAAAGAGTGATTAACTTAAAGCTGAATGCCACACTTGTGTAGAGAGTATTCTGTACCCTTCAAGTCACAACATTTAGGATTTATTCCACTTGTATGTAGTGTCAGCCATGACTGTAGTAGCTCCATTCTGTCTCTGGAAATTCTCCAGAATTTACTTAACCAAATGGAAAATAAAAAGTTATATTGTAATGCTGAAGAAAACAACTGACTGACTGATCTCAAATGGCATTCTTTATCTAGTTCTATTAAATGAAGAGCCCACGGGATGGTTTTTGTCCCAAAGGCACCAATTACTAGATTAAAGAAAAAAAAATCTCTAGTTATCATAGTCTCAGCCTCTCTTTCCTCCCCACCAACTACCACCCTCAGGTCAATATCTAGACCCCCAGCTGTCACAGAAGATTGAAGACTTTCTGAGTTCACATCCTCTGACTAGGATTTATTTATCTTAAGCTTCTTTTACCCTGGAGCCAAGGTCCAAGGAGTGTTTTGGCTACATTCCCAAAGTTTTGGTATGTTGTTTTACTTTCATCATTGTCTTTGATGAAATTATCTCTTGTTGCTATGATTTGATATTTGACCCGTCAATTCTTTAGCATTAAGTCATCTATTTTCCATTTCAGCTTGAATCCTTTTTAAATCTTTTTTTTAATTCTGAACTTAACAAATGTCAAAATGAGTATTTCCAACAACCAAGCAGAACAGAAAAAACTAATATATATAAAGCCTTGAATTTCTATTACATGTAGTTCCTTTTCCTTTTAAGTATAGGATAAATTCAACATGTAACTTTCAAAGCCATCTTGCCGTCTGTTACCTTCTAGCCTTCCAACTGTTTTGTACATTTAAAAAAAGCTTCAATGATGCTTTTTGGGGGGCAATTTTATTACTATCTGCCCTCCCGAAAAAGAGGAAATAAAAACAAAGCATACGTACAGACAAGCAAAACAAGTGCCCACATTGGAAATAGGCTCCCAAATATATGTCTCATCACTTTTTTTGCCAGGGAAGCATGCTTTATCATCATCAGTCCTTCGGAATCACAGCTGGTCACTGTATTGATTAGAGTTCTTAAATCCTTCCAAGTTGTTTTAATTTACAATGCTGATGTTACTGTATAAATTCTTCTCTTGACTTTGATCACTTCATGCTGCCTCAGTTCAGACAATTTTTCCAAGGTTTCTCTCAAACTGTACCTCTCGTCATTTCTTATGGGACAATAATATTCTATTTTACATCATATGCCATAATTTGTTCAGCTATTTCCAAATGATGAGCATACCCTTAGTTTTCAGCTCTTTGTTACAACAAAAACAGCTGTTCCAGTATGCCCAAAGGGCTATAAAAATGTGCATGGACTTTGACCCAGCAACACTATTTCTATGGCTATATCCCAAAGAGATTATAAAAATGGGAGAAGATCTCACAAAAACATTTATAGCAGTTTTTTTATGTTGGTCAAGAACCGGAAATTGAGGGAATGCCCATCAATGGGGGAAATGGCTGAACAAGTTGTGGTATATGAATGTAAGGGAATATACTACTGTGTTATAAGAAATGATGAACAGATGGACTTTAGAAAAACCTGGAAAGACTCATAGGAACTAATGCTGAGTGAAATGAGCAGAACCAGGGGAATATTATACACAGTAGCAGCCACAGTGTGTAAGAATTGTTTCTGATAGAGTTAGTTCTTCACAGTAATGCAAGGACCTAAAACATGCCCAAAGGACTTGATGCAAAATGCCACCCACATCCAGAGAAAGAACTATGGAATCGCAACACACAGTGAAGAAGAACATTTTGTTCTTGTGACATGTTTTGTTTTGTTTTGTTTTTTTCTCATGGTTTCTCCAATTTATTTTAATTCTATGCAATATGACTAATATGAAAATGTGTTTAATAAGAATATATGTTTAAAACCCAAATAAGATTGCATGCTGTCTTGGGGAGGGAGAGAAAATTTAAAACATGTGGGATGGTTGAAAACTGAAAACAAATAAATAAAGAAAAAACAAACCAGCCGTTCCCAACCTTGGATGGAGCTGAGCAGTTTATGCATTGTTCCTCCAACAATCCTGGAGGGGAGAGTACCAATGTAAGGAAGAGATTCCCTGATTTCTACCCCTTCCCTTCGTCTTCGATAGGGTGGCTACCCTCTGCTACAGCTCTAGCCTAGTAGGCCAAGCCCCTAAACTGGGTTCTGCTTCCTACTAAAGTCCTGGGGAGAGAGCTCTCCTGGATGAGAACTGGAGGCAGGTATCCTATTTTCTGTACCCTGTGTCCTCCCATAGTTTACAATGTTCCTATGGTGGTTCTAGAGGGATTTTTCTCCATGATATCTCGACTAAAGAGGAGAGACAGAAGGGTCAGAAGAGAATACCCTATGTTCTTCACGTCTGGAACTCTTCCTCCTCACCTCTGTCTTCTAAAATGCTGGCTTCCTTCAAGACTCTGCTCAAATATAACCTTTTACTAGAGACCTTTAT
Organism: Potorous gilbertii; assembly: GCA_028658325.1. NCBI lineage: Eukaryota > Metazoa > Chordata > Mammalia > Diprotodontia > Potoroidae > Potorous > Potorous gilbertii. The sequence goes on from CM053770.1 coordinate 512,046,837, forward strand.
GGATCCTGCCAGCTACTAGTACCATCCCCTCTAAGGCCATTTACTCTGTATGTCTCCTGCATATAATCTATTACTTTGGGCACACACGTATATTCATATAAACACACACATTGTCTATCCCACAAATATAAATCCTTTAGGGGAAGAGCTGTTTTTGCCATTTTTTTGTATCTCTAGCATTTAGCACAGTGACTAGCAATTAGCAGGTGCTTAATAAATGCTTGCTGATGGACAAACTGGAGATTTTCTGATCATCCTCCCCCTTTCCCACCACCTATATATCGAACAAAAAGGAATGAGGAAGAGGATCCGAGCAACGTCAGATCTTTTCCCAGGCCTGTATTATCTCACTCATCCTCAATGAAGACAGAATTAGAAGAACAAGGTAGAGTGGGAAAAGTATTAGCAATAAAATACAAACACACTATTACGTACATGGCAAGCACTCAGGGGTTGGTGAGAGCATATAAAGTTATCTATCAGAAGACAGGGATACTGGGAGTCTGGTAGAAGTAAGAGATGGCAGTGCTACTGCTAACTGAGCCTAAAAGTTCCTTCCATAGTTCTTACAACTGTGAGAATAGCAAGGATCCTAGGAATGTGATTAATTATAGATCTATAGGGATGTCTGGAGGAACTTAGAAGTGGGTAGACTGCCAGTATGCAGCAAAGACTGGTGAATGATTGAGACCACCCCTTAGTACAGAGACAACACGAGGGTATCTAAACATTGTAGGGCAGTCAATGGATATGTGGTAAGCACTTCTTGGCAAAAGGAGATTGTGCATAAGCTGTAGTTGCTCCTGGCTGCTGTTCTGGGAGAACAAGTCACTGGAAGCAATACTGGGCAACTTCACGCTCTGGAGCAAGGCAAGACTGCTCCAGATTAAGTCCAAGTATCAGTCCAACAATAGCAGGACCTGGCTATTACTCTGTCTTATTCTGAAACAGCTAGAGGCATGAATATGAAAACTCGGGTCAAACTATATCCTACTTGTGGTCCAGAAAGTTTCAGCCTCCATGAGGAGCTGACTGTATTGTTTCCTTTTTCTCCCTGCTATTGGACTCACTGGAGCCGTGTGCCTAAAGGCACATAATGTATCTTGTGTGGTCATGATAACGCTTTAAGGTTTGCAAAGCACTTTCCAAGGATTATCTCATTTGATCCTCACAACAACCTGAAAGGTGGGTGCTACTATTTTTATCCTGACTTTGTAGGAAACTGAGTTTAGCCACTTGCCCAAGATCCCACAACTAGAAGCATCTGAGGCTGTCCTGAAAATCAAGTCTTTCCGACTGACTCCAAGTCCCTCAGAACGTAGTCTATACAAGCTTGTTAACAAACATGTCAATATTCTTACATACAACAGGTGCTTAATAAATAAGCACCTGCTTACTCTCTCTTCTTTATTATCTTGGGTTCAATTCCCCAGTACCAATTTTTGTTCTGTTTCCAGCCTGGGTGGAGAAAAGAGAAGCCAAACCAAAGTTGGTGTGGTCCTTGGTCATTGTCCTGTTCAACCCAGACAACAGTCCTTTCTTTCCTGCGATTTTCCCTCAGTGTTAAAAAACAAACAAACAAACACACAAACACACCCTGTGAGCACTCATTACTGGCCTCAGACCATTTGGGACTTTATTATTCTGGTTATTATTTTGACAAGACTGTGCTGCATGGTCAATCTTAGTTCCTTTCTCCCCAAATGCTCATCCATTGTCCCACCAGAATTAGCTAAAAGGAGGACTATGTCACGTATTTTTTGAAGGGACAGGACGATTGATTGGCATTTGTTTTTATATTTAGGAGTTTCTATTTTTTTTCTGTTGTGACTTAGAGGAGAGCAATGAAGGATAACTATCAAAGGCTGCTGACTTCTTTGCCTGTTTGTATCTGTTACTGAATAATAGCCACTGCTTGGTCTTCATTGTGGCGTTTTCTCTCAGGGCAGGAGAGCAGTTAAGCCACCACAGACTGAAGTATTCGGAGATCATTCCATGACACTTTTCCCTCAACCCAAGGAGATCAGAAATCCAAGGCAAGAGGACTGGGTTGGGAGGATCCCCTGATTTTCACCAGACAGCAGAGGGCAGCAGAAAGCTATGGGAAGTAGGCTCTCAGAGAGGTTGGTCCATGCTACCTAAGGGGTACTTCCTGCTGCACCAGGTAGGAAGGAAGTAGCTTGGCGGTTCTGAAACCAGGGCATCAGGCGTTCTGAAAATCTCTGATTCATTTATAGAGGGGTGGCCTGTGTTCTGAGTCACTGAGGCCAAAGGGAACATCCAGTGAACAGGTCAGGATGACCTTTGGTAAAGGGTAGGTAGGAGGGATGAGTTCACACTGTCCATAACCCAGGTTATCAGAGTCCAAGATGTTTCCAAAGGCAGAAGGACCTTTCTGACTGTTACCTTAACAGGCCCTTCTGCCCTACACAAGGAAATCTCTCAGAAATCCCTAAGAGCTTTGCAGGGACCCAGTACCTCAAGACTGACCATTACTAGGCTGCTAAATGGGCAGAGGCCTTGACCACATTTATCAGTCCTAACATCAACTCTAATCTCTATATCCATATATCTGTCCACTGAAAGAACATCAGTATCTGCTCAAAACAAACAGTTTTACCTTCTAGACACAGACAAGAATTTAAAACAAGCAGAGAAGAAAACAAAAAAAGGGGTAAGGCAGAATTTATTCACTTTTCTCTTAGGGTTGCCACCTGAGTTCCTTTAGATCCCCAGATATGCTCCATTTATAAATTTTTCAAGCAACCTTTGAAATAACTATTAATCAAAAGAACTTCATGTCTCCTGTGTACCCTGTAGGGTGTGGCACAATGTAATAGTCTAATGGAGAAATTAGAGATTTTAGAAAACTGGAGGCTGTATGTGCAATAGTCATGTAAGGCTTAGAAGTTTTCATCCGAATATTTTTGCACCTGGCTAACCCACATGGGGAGGATGCCAGGCCATGGACAAAATTGTGAGGCAGGTAAAATTTATCTATGTCCTTTTCCAGACTTTCATTTTCTTCTAGCAAGTGCCTGGTGCCTTTGTGTCACTACCAGGACCCTCGCACGGTAGTACCCTATAGGGGCCTAGCTTCCCAGGCAATAAGTCATGAACCACATCTTTGCTGATTGCCTTCAACAAATATCTGTCCAATTCCTATTTTCTCTGTCTCTACCTTGCTCCCCCACCCAGGGTGATTGACTAGGTATGCTGACGAAGGTACTGAAGACTGATAACAGTTTACTATGGCATCCCTGCCAAGGAGAATTGTATTTTTTATTGCTATCTGTAGTTCTTAAACCCTTCAAAGAGTGAGTAATGTAGGAACTTCAAGAGCAGTGGGAGGCATGGGGAGGGTGCTATCTTGGGGACACTTGGTTCACACCACATATGACTGCTTCTGACTAAAGCCGATCCTGAGCTAGGATAGATCCTTTTCACTGTGTTATCTTTTCGGTTCTTTCTCTTTTTTTTAGGAGTTTGATGAAGAGACATCATAAAGCAGGAAACATCACAATGAATAATAAAGAATACAATTTTGACATCCTAATAAAGCTGTGCTTTACTATGCCCTGCCCATCAGTTGTGGCTGAGGCACTGTATAAAACAAAAAGGAGACAAAATTCAATGAATGAGTTAAGAAGAGATTTTTTTTTCCTTCTTAGGTTTAAAGTAGCCTCTATCACCTTGTTCATTTTTTAAAGCAATGAACTATTTCATCAGAAACAGAAAGACTGATGTTATTCCAGACCAATGATTCCATCTATGTAGGAAGTTCACACAATTATGAATGCATAGGGGTGTTTGTCCCTGGGGATGATCTCAGAGCCTCTCCTTAAGTCACTGACAAGTTTAAATGGCTTGCCCATGGTCACATAGCCCTTTCTCTTTCCATTCAGATACAGAACATGATATACAGACTATTCTCTCATCATGGATCCCCAAGTCTGTACTCCCTGAAAAGGGGAGGCCCCAGGCCAGACAACAACACACCCCACCTCCACCTCCTCTCCTTGATTTTCTTACACCCTCCACCAGACTCCAAGTTCCTAGATACTCAGTCATAGATGCCACTTTTCATTTCAACTCCCTCCTTCTCTCTCCTCATCACAATCACTCTTCTTACTCACACTTTCCTCCCACAAACACACTCCCTCTGGATTCGTAGTGCTGGAGCACACCAGCAAACTGACTGTACATGTCTAAAAAAGGTGCAGGAAACAATGGAACGGGATCCGAATTTGTTCTCTCTGAGGATCTGGAGTTGTCAGATGCAATTGCCTTTTCTCAGTCCCTGTTCTCTTTGAGTTCACTGCATTACTTTTTAGTGTTAACCATCCCTTTTCTCCTACATAGTCTTTCCTTGCTGGGTTTTAGTGACACTAGTTGCTCCTGGTCCTCCCATAGTGTCCTTCCCTAGATTAGCATCCACTTTTTATCCCTTCAGGGTCTGTCCTGGGCCCTCTTTTCTCTCTCCACACCCTTTCTCTCGATGTTCTCATCGGTTCCCATAGATTCAATTATCCTCTCTCTGAAGACAAGCCCTACATCTAGCTGTAAGTCTTTCCCAAACTCCAGACTCACATGACCACCTGCCTCCAGCTCATTTCCAATGGACACGCCCAAAGTATCTCAAACTCGACATGTCATCTTTACCTGCAGTACTTCTTCTAAGTTCCCATGTCTGTTGAGGATACAACATCTTTCCATTCAGAATGGGTCTATAACATCAAAATCACCCTCAACTCTTTAGTCTCCCTCACTACCCCACCCCCACATCTAATCTGGTGCCATGTCCTGTTGATTTTACCCTCACAATATCTCCTGCATCTGTCTTCTTCCCTCTTCTCACATAGCAACCACCAGAGGTCTGGCCCTTATCACCTTTCCTCTGAACTGTTATAATCACTTCCTAATTGGTCTCTCTGTGTCAAATCTCTCCATCCATCATCTGTACAGTTATCAAATTAATATTGCTAAAGCACAGGTATGATCATGTTACTGAAGCTCAGGAAACATTAGCTGTTTCCTATTGTCTTTAGAACAAACATAAATTCCTTTTGCTGCCATTTAAAGCCCTTCACAGTCTGGCTCCAACTTATCTTTCTAGACTACTCTCACCTCCAGACTAATCATACACTCTCTCTGTTCCAGTCAAACTGGCCTCCTGGCTGTTACCAGTGCACAGTGTTCCGCTCAAATGAGACGCTGGCCTGGACTATGTCCCATCCTCTCCTCCCCCTCCCATGTGAGGCCTTTCCTGATTCCTCCAGGTCCCCCATATTGCCTACCATTTTCTTAGGATATATTCTGCACAGAGCAGTGTCATGGATACACATGGGTTCAAGCTGGGTCTTTAATACATATTGGCTGTGTGACTCTGGCAAAGTGACGTGATCTCTTTGTGCACCTAGGTAACACTTTCAGACTACAAATTGTACAGCAGTTGTCAACTGCCATCAACAGTTAAAGAGAGCCCTAAGCCAACAGTATCAAACTCAAGTAGAAAAAGAGAGCATTCAAAACCTATAGTCTGCAGTCTCCAGGCTGCATATGGATTTAGTTTTCAAATGTCATATTATCTATGTTTTGCCTTTTCATTTATTTTGGGTTGTGTTTGTGTGTGCAATACCTCAGCTCTATACCCCTAAAATCATATGTCCAGTAGGAAAATGAACACACATACACACACATACATGCACATGTATGCACATAAATATACACTTGCAGATGTACACATTTGAATTGCTTTTCCCCAGGAGAATCCTTGAGGGAAGGGACACTTTGTTTTTGTCACTGTTTCCCTAGGACCTAGCCCATGTGTCTAGCACATGGTAGATGCTCTATAAATGCTTATTGAATGTGTAAATGAATGAATCAATAAATGAAGATGTTTGCATGGCACTGGTGCTAAGTAATACACTCTTCATCACTTCTAGAACCTGTCTCCACACTGTATCACTGGCCTTGGTCCCTAGCTCTGATTCTGGGTTGCATTGTATTTTTATTCTACAGGCATCCTGTTCTCCATGGTTCTGGTTCCAGTCCTTGGTTCCCGAAGCTTCCTGCTAAAGTATACCTAACTTCTAGGGGCCTCTTTGATCCCCCCTTTGTTGCTGTTCAGACATTTTCAATCATGACTGACTCTGAGTGACTCCATTTGGGGTTTTCTTGGCAAAGATACTGGAGTGGTTTGCCATTTCCTTCTCCAGCTCATTTTACAGATGACAAAACTGAGGCAGACAGAAGTTATGTGACTTGCCCAGGGTCACACAGCTAGTATGTGTCTGAGGCCAGATTTGAATTCAGGTGTTCCTCACTCCAGGTCTGACACTCTATTCACTGCATAATCTAGCTGCCATTTACCCCATCCCGGAATTCTCCAGGTCCCTTGAGGTTCTGCTAGTTTCCCTTAGCTAATTTCTCTTTTGTTTGTCAGGAGCTCTAGGCCATTTGTTAAAGCTGCTTCTATTCCTATGCACCATTTGTTCCACAGGTGCCATCACCCCTGGAGCTGCCTCCTCAGTGGTCCACAGGAAGGGGAAGGGAGAATAAGCATTTACATAGCACGTATCATGCACCAGGCACCACGATAATTGCTTTCATAGATATTTTCTCATTTTATCTTAACAGCAACCCTGGGAGGTAGATGATATTACCATCCCCATTTTACAGACAGGTTCAATGACTTGCCCAAGATCATGGAGCATCTCAGGCCAGACCTGAACTCAGGTCTTCCTGCCTCCAGACCCTGTGCCACCGAGATGCCTGGGCATCTCATCCCTTCCTGTTATAACTCCTACTCAGTGATTATTTCTAGTATCCTTAGTTTGCAGAGAACGCAAGCATGACAACCTGAGCTCAACAACTGGTGGGATTCTTCTGAAATAAGGCTATTTGGGGCAGGGGGAGAGTGCACAAAAACAACTGAAGGATCTGTTTGCGATTTAGACTTTGTATAACTATAGCTGCAGATTCTAATATCCAAGAAGAAGAAACTCAACTTAGCAATATCAGTAGTGTGCTTGCATATATACCTTCTCTAGCAGCAATATCAATATAAATTCATTTGCATTTTCAAAGAAAGGAACACTTGCACTGATTCTGTCTTGGCATGGATGACAAATCCTGGTGCCAGACCTGCTTAGGTCACTGTTTATTGCATCGTGCCTCTTTTCCCAGCTGCAAGATGAAAGTAAACAATGAATGGATAAGAAATCCCCCTTGTTTCTGAGGTAAGTAATGAAAAGTCATCCATGCAAAGACTGAGTCCCATGGAAGTAGAAATGGATTACAGCTCTAAAGAAATGCACTAGACAGATGGAGGTTAAGTCTTGGGGCCAAACAGTCCTGTGTTTGTGTTAATGCTCAAATCTTCTTACTGAACGGGAACAGTAAAGTCCAGTATTCCCTCTGACTGCTGATCCAACCTGGCCACTGAGGAATTTAAGACTTGGAAGTGTCTGTCACAGTTTTCTTTTCTTCCCCTATAGAGATGTGGGATTATTTTGTGTACTAACAGCTCTCAGTTTCCAAGCAACTGTCTAGCAGGTACAATATGTCCAACTCTCTATTTAAAAATAGAGTACCTCAAAATTCAATAAGGTATGAAGGATACGCTTCTTTAGAATGACCTGAGCAGGCTGTCATGAATGGCAAATTTAAACAAATGCAGGCCCATGAGCTATCCTACCCACTGTCCCAGCTGTCTTTATAGAATCTGACCATCATTCAATGATCTTATCAACTTCTTGGCAGTGGGCCACCATTTTATGTTTCTTCCCACTCCAGATACCCACAAAAAGCAGTTACATAGATTCTGACTTGCAGAGATACCTTACTTTATCTGTCTTCTGCCTCTCTGAATACCATGCTCCTCAGATCTGACTGGTGCCTCACCTCATTCTTTACCCACCACTAGGTCCTTAGCTATGACATCCTCCCTTCTCTCTGATTTACGTCCTGTCCCAAATAAATTTAAGTGTAATATGACCTGTGGCAAATAACTGCTGTGGTTGGCTAGGTGGCAAAGGATGCTAATGGCACATATTCCTCCATCTGCATCCCTCCTACAGGAAGAGTGGGTAGATGAGGAAACTTTTAGATAGGGCTAGATCCAACTAACATTGCAATGCAGAGACATGTAGTGTAACACACTTTAGATCTTATTCCTCTTCTTACTCCTCTTCAAACTCTCCGTACCCAATGCCATACTGGTTTTCTGGCGTCCTTACAATGCTCCCCTTTCCAACCCTACAGCAACCTTTCTCTATGGCCTTCGAGGTTCTGGGTCCTATCCTTTCAAAGACCTCCATGGTGGCATGATCTCTGTGGCAGACCATAGGATACCATGCTCAAGAGTATTTGTATTTAAAAAGAATGCTCAGAAACAAAATGACTTAAGCAAAGGGATGAATCTATACAGTGGAAAGATGGACAGGAGATCCATCTGTGAACTACAGTGTGCAGCAGTAGGGACTTCCTTTTGTGCTCCCAAATAATACCACTAATGTGACTGCCTACTCTGCCTATGGGGCAGGGAGAGTCTTGGCTCTTTCTGGGCTCGCTCACGTCAGTCTTAACATTCCCATGGCTACTATTTTACATTGGGTCTAGGCCATGCAAACATTTAATAAATGCTTGTGGATAGAGGGATTGATTGAGGGGCTTTAACATTTGCATTTATTTTATTCATATTAATTCATTTAGAGCAAGCAAAGTAGATCACATGAACTCCTAAAGACCTCAGCTGTGAGACTGGGCAAGTCACCTAACAACTATGTGTCTCAGATAACTCCCTGGAGCTTTTATCTACTAAGGATGGGATCTGCTTTGGTAGATGGAGTAAAGCCTCATGCTGGCAATTACTCATCACTGAGTATCACAGAACTTTCACCTGTCTGCATAAAACAAGGTTTACAAACCACTTTCACACCCATTAGTTTATTTGTTAACCACAAAAATCCTATGAAGTAATCAGGGCAAATATATCTAATATTTGTAAAGTACTAAGTACCATGCCTGACACAAAGCAGGTGCTTAATTAATGTTCATTTCTTTCTTTCCCCACTTCATCCTTCCTTTTTTACTTCCCTCCTCTCCATCCCTCCATGTCTTTTCTTTCTTCCTTCCCTCCTCCTCTCCTTCCTTCCCTTCTTTCCTTCCTCTTTTCTTTCTTGCTTCCTTCCAACATTTAACAAATTAGGAGATGAGCTCAGTGTGGTTATGCAACCTGCTCAAGGTCCCCTGACTGGGTGTTGCAGTCAAGTCTTGAACTGTAAGTCTTTGGACTTTTAGGTAAGCACTCTCTTTAGAATGGGAGTTCTGGGAGGGCAGGAGCTTGGGTTTGCCATTCTTTGTAGCTCTAGCACCCAGGACAGTGCTTGAGGCATAGTAGGTACTTAAATACTACATCGATCTGCCTTGAATGATAAAGTCAGATTCTCTTCTTGGCCCTAATCAAAGGTCACCAACACAAGACTGGGAAATAAAACTTGGGCAAAGCTTTTGGTTTCCTCCCCTCTACTGGTGGCAACCTTGGCTGCTTCATCTGTTTGAAATGTTTTGCCTTATTTCAGTTGAGTTGCTCCCCTCAGTGGATCTTGTAACAAGATTCCCTACCCCAGCTTCTCCTAGAACTTTAGTTTATTTATGGAACTGTTTTTCCAGGGAGCTCCCAAGGAGTGGCCACATGTTACCTCCTGCTGGATCGGATCATAGCAAAGGAGGGACTGGGAAATGGTGTCTCTCCCTGGGGCCTGCAGATGGGCATGCCACCCTGCTTACTGGAGATGTTATTACAAATGGCAGGATAGGGAGACAAAATGCAAAGCACCAGATGGCCAAGAGGAGCCACTACCCTGGGTGCTGCCGACTCCTAGTTTCCCAACAGCTGTCTTGAACTTGAAGGATTCTGCACACCCAATCTCCATTACCACCTGTCACCTCCCAAACTTAATTCATTCAAAGCGTCAAATGAGGCAAGCCTCCCCTCCAGGGTGAGGCTTAGGCAGATCTGTACTGTAGGTTGTAAGAGGAGTCATATTTCACCTGTCCAGGTAGGCTTTCCAAAGGCCTTAGCCCACACAGGTTAGGTTACTTTTCCTTAAAAGGTACTGAAACTCTCCTTGAGACTTGACTGGTTCAGGAGACTGGACCAGGTTGTTGAAGTGACTTCCTAAATCCAAAAGACCACAAGGTGTACCAGCTTCTCCTGTGAGGTCTCTGCCTGTGAACACAAGGGTGACAGAGACCCAGGAGGTTGTGGTCCTCGCTGAATATGCTCTTTCAGACTCCTTTCTCTGCTGTGGCTAAGGAAACCTCCTTTGGCTAACTGATGGATGACTCCCAAGGTTCTCATTTCATCACAGTATCAGTTTTAAACTAGTGGGAGATCTGCCTGATTTGAGACCAGCCCACAACATTGGGAAAATATGCTCTTGGCGCCATTCATACCTGACTTCAGGGAAAGAAAAAGTACAGTATACTTTGCTGCCTTCTTAAAAAACAGTGCACTGAATAATTTCCAATCTTTTAAAAGGCAGGAGATGGACAAATGAGTTAATACTCAATGGATAAATGAGTGGGGGCAGCTACAAAACACAGTGGATAGAGCACTGGGAGTAGAGTGAGGAAGACTTATCTTTTTATGAGTTCAAACCTGGCTTCAGATACTTACCAGCCATGTAACCCTAAGCATACCACTTAACCCTGTTTGCCTCAGTTCCTCATCCGCACAATGACCTGAGAAGGAAACGACGAACCACTCCAGTATCTTTGCCAAGAAAATCCCAAATGGGATCATCAAGACTTTGACATGATTGAACCAAATGAACAACAAATCAGTGGAAGAAGCAGAGAGGAGCAAAGGCCCAGAAATCAGCAGCTTGTTTCTCATCCTGCCTGTGCTACCAGCATCTGTATGAGTCTCGACAAGTCACTTAACTTTGTGCCACAGTTTCTGGCAGCTCGGTGGATCAGAAGATAAAGCACTAGCCTTGGAGTCAGGAAGACCCGAGTTCAAATGCAAAACACTTACTAGTTATCTGACCCTTAACTTAACCTCCAACAGCCTTCATTTCCTCATCTGTGAAAATAAAGGGTTAATAACAGCACCTTCCTCCTAGGTTATTTATGACAAAATGCGATATGCTATCATTATTAATTTCTCATATGTAAAATGAGAGGGTGGGATGAGATGATCTATAAAGTCCCCTCTAGCTTTAACACTATGTATGTATGGGTCTTTTTCTCATGACAGATTTAAACCTTTTCTAATTATTTATACCTTCACATGAATAATTCATCCTCTTTACCTAAAAGCAGGTTCATCATTAAGAATATCTGTTAAGACATGATTCTAGAAATAATAGACTGATATACTCAAGTCTTGTTGAGATGTATAGAGTCTCTCTGATCCTACAAAAAAATGGCCCTAAACCTCTATATCTTTTCAGTTCTTAAAAATGACTTTTATATTCTTTTTTTTGTTGAGTTGATAGTTCCCACTTAGTACTGGACAAGTGCCTGCCTGTTGTGGCCTCTTTCCACTTCTAGTCGGCTGTTTCTAACTTAGCAGGTGGGAATTGGAAACCAGATGATCAAACTTATGAGAACTGCACTTAACATGAGATAACGGGCACTGAGCAAGGATTCATCACAGCATATCACCACTTTGGATAGCAGGTGGAATGTGTGGCAATGGGGTAGTGTGCTATGGAATAAGGAGTTCCGGACGTGGAATCAGAGATCTGAGTCTGAAATCCATTTAGCTCCTTAGCTATCTAGGTGACCCTGAACAAGTCACTTGTCTTCTTTCAGCTTTTGTTTCATCATCTATAAATGAGGGGGTTGAACCATCTCTAAGGAATATCATAAGACCTAGTCTGGATAATCCAAGCCATCCTTCACTTAAGTCCTCTGTTCTGGATGGGTGCCAATGATCTAAGATTTCATCTAGTCTTGCAAAGATCCTCATACCTTGGGACAGGGAATGATTTACACTGGCCACCTTCACTTACTATACCACCTATGTAAAGTATCTGTAAGCAAGAGTGTTGGCTCTTAAAATGCTTTTTGGAGACAGGCTTTAAGAGCCTGACTACAGTGCACTACAGTGGAAAGAACAAAGAATTTGTGGTCAGAGGGCAGGAGTCTGAATCCTGGTTCTTCTTGCTATCTGTGTGACAGTGGATCAGTTCATTAACCTTTCTGGGCTTCAGTTCCATTATTTACCAAACTTGGGGTGTGGATGGGTTAATTACATGACCTCTCCCAGCTTTACATCCAGTGACATAAGACATTCCTTTTGTCTATGGACAGGTGGAAGATGTTCCATGGAACCTCCTTGGGGCCACCTTCCCCTATTTCCTCCAGTCAAAGTTTCAAGCTAATCTTCTTCCTCCTGTTCCAGTTCTAGTCCAAGCCTGATGCAGGCAGGTCTGGGAGAACAGATTCAGCATTATGATGAGGAAACCACAGAATCTACTGTCCCAAGAAATGTCTCTTAGGAGATAAACTGCGCCTCCTAGATTGGCCACCATAGACAAAAAGAAGAGAGGAGGAAGTTCCTCTTCTGATTGCTTCCCCTTTGGTGGGTTTTAGGGCCACTTAATGAATTTGGTGGATTGGTTACCAACACAAGCTACATTATGGGGAAAGAGTCAGGTGGGCTGGTCTGTCTGGAGAAAGGGTGAGTTCACCAAGTCCAGCCTCCTTCCTTAGGTTAGTGGGCATCATCTGTGCAAAACAGAAACTGGAAAATTTCAGCTTGAGCTTAAGATTTTCATTTCAGGGCAATATCCCACCTTTCATCTTTATTTGCATTATTCTAAGTTCTAAAGTGTTGGTCTGAACATGTCATCACCCTATTCAATAAATTCCAGTGGCTTCCTCTCACCTCCAGGATCAAATACAAAATCTTCTGTTTGACTTTTAAAGTCCTTTTAATCGGGTCTCCTTCTACCTTTCCTCTCTTCCTATACCTTATTCCCCTGTATGTATTCTGCAATCCAGTGCCACTGACCTCCTTGCAGACCCTCATGTAGACATTTTTTCTTCTGATTGAGTATTTTTTCCAGATATTCCCCCCTCCCTCCTTCATGTTTGGAATTTTTGCCCTCCTTATCTCTGCTCCTGGTTTCCTTCGAGTCTTAAATAATGTCCCACCTTGTACAAGAAACGTTTCCTGGTCCTCTTTAAGCTTAGCACCTTCTCTCTGAGATTACTGACTTCCATTTTATCCCATATCTGTCTTATTTACACATAGTTGGCATGTTGTTTCCCTCATTAGTCTGTGAGCTCCTTGGTGGCAGGGACTGTTTTTTTGCATTTTTTTTGTATCCCCAGTGCTCAGCACAGTGCCTGTCTAATAGGCACTGAACTGCTTGATGACTGACTGAATGACAAGGTCTGTTGTGAGACAGGGCCCTGACTGAGCTAACTGATACATGATGATCTCCATTTCTTCTATCATCATTTTTAAAGCAGAGAAGGTTTTTTTGTTTTGTTTTGTTTTTGCAGAAACTTATCAATTCAAGATCTCCTTTCTGCAGTTCTAGGTACATGCAGGAGGACCACCCTAATTCATTATCTCAATTCTTTCTTTCTAGGAACAGAAGTCTATCCAGCATTTCTTTACTGCCCCCTGCCCCCTCCCCCCCCCCCCCATTTCAACTGCACTACTGGCTGCCTTAGATAGAGACTGGGAAAGAAACAATAGCAAGTGATAGGTTGCCCAAGAACACTTCCAAAAAAAGAAAAAGTCAGCCAAATAGTTTTAAATTAGACCAAATCCAATGGATGGAAATGAAGCCAAAGCTATTCCAGGTTCACTTTCTTTTCCCAGTCCTGGCATGTCTGCCAAGAGGGTCATCATTTTTTCTGTCTCCAGGATGGAGATCTTGGAATATAATGTAATATAAATTCCTGTATATTATGAGTCACTACATCATTTATTCTTCCTGAATAAGATGAGATAGAGACTGGACCTATCCTTTTTTTTTGGCATAGGAAACTCCATGGAGAAGAAATCCAATGCAGGTCAGCATCTTCTCTGCAGTTTAGAGTCTTAGTTTGTTGATTAAAGACCAAAGTTACACTGCAGGATGTGTCAGAGATGGCCCTTGAACCCAGGTTCTCCTGGCTTTGGGGCCAACTCTCTATCTACCAAGTCAATATTTCTTTCTCCCTCTTGATCCCCACTGCCAGTGCTCTGACCCGTACTTCCAACATCTCACACCTGGATTACCTGGCATGGAATCCAGAATTCCTTCAGCTGTAAAATATTTATGATTTCCCTTCCTTGCTCATAGACTAGGGATAGCAGTAAGTGCCCAAAAGGCAGAAAATGTTTCATTTCTGTCTTCATAACCCCAGTACCAAGTGGTAGTACCTGATATATAGTATATACTAAATGAATACTTGTAGGACTAAACTGAATTCCCTAAGATGTCATCAGTCTTGCCGGATCTAATCTCTACTACATTTTCAGATTAATCTTTCTCAAATGCAGGTTTAATTATGCCTGTGCTGGAGAACCTACAATGGCTCTTGACTGTGTGCCACGTCAGTGCTAAACACCAGTACTTGGCTTTGAAGCCTCATCCTATGGCCCCATCCCAAGGGATTGATCTTATTTCTCTCAGCACTACCTCACCCAACATAACTATATTTTCCAATAAAACTGTCCCCGTTCTGACAGGTCAGTGTCATTCAACTCCCATTCCAAATATTGCTATGGTCATTCCTTAGGGCTAGGTGGTGCAGTGGATAGAGTGCCAGTGCAAGAGTCAGGAGGATCTGAGTTCAAATCTCACCTCAGACACTTGACACTCAATAGCTGTGTGACCTTGGGCAAGTCACTTAACCCCATGCCTCATCCTGGGTCATCTCCAGTCATCCTGATGAATATCTGGTCACTGGATAGAGATGGCTCTGGAGGAGAAATGAGGCTGGTGACCTGCACAGCTCTCCCTAAATCAAAAACAAACTTAAGTGCAAAGTCATGTCATTATTTATCTGATGACATGGTCTTCTTCGACAATGAAGAATGAACACCACACATGGTAATTCCTATTTTTAAGCTTTAATTTGTGTTGCTTTTCTCAGACTGAAATGCCCCCATCTCCCAACACACGTACACACACAATACCCTATCCCATTTAAATGTCATTTGTTCTTCAAGGTCTTTCTCCCTTTTCTGACCTCCTAGAAGCAGAGAATTTAGCAACTTTTACATGCTATCCTATTAACAGCTTATCAGTTAATCAAACGATATCAGTGATCAACTGATCATTGTTTCACATGTGCTATTAATCTCACCATAATTCTGTAGGCACTTTGAAATCACAAACCCTCAAACTTCTCCAGGCCTGTGGATATAGTGAACTCATACTTGATCCTCCTTGAACCTACAGGCAATGAAGAGCTATCATGGGTTCTAGAGCAAGGGAAGTGACATGATGAAAATGGCATTGGACATGACATCTTAGCAGGGAACCATACCAATGACAGAGAAGAGTTGCTAGGGTACCACCAATTTGAGCAACTTGTCTCTCTCTCTCTCTCTCTCTCTCTCTCTCTCTCTCTCTCTCTCTCTCTCATACACACACACAGTATGTGCCAGAGGTCCTGTTCCTGACTCCAAAGCCATTCTTCTATTTGCTCCTTTCTGCCTCATAGGTACACAGTA
Organism: Potorous gilbertii; assembly: GCA_028658325.1. NCBI lineage: Eukaryota > Metazoa > Chordata > Mammalia > Diprotodontia > Potoroidae > Potorous > Potorous gilbertii. Next base: position 512,062,534 of record CM053770.1, read on the forward strand.
GGTGCTTGATAATTACTTACTAGAAATTTCATACTCAACAAAAACCACTGCTTTCAGCGGAGACAAGTCAACTACCTGGAGAATTGGTCAAGGAACGGTTTCACAACAAGCAGCAGAAGGCAGAGTTTCTGGGGCCAAGTTCACAGGAGAGCCAGAAGGGCTATTATGACCTAAATGAAATTGATTTCAATGCTCAATTTAAAAAAATCAAGTTGTCTGGACATTATCAGACTGTATTTTAGAAGGTCTTTTTATCTGGTGACTCTTTATCTTTGCAGTCACAGCTAAGTATTTTTATCAAGTGTGTACATTCCCTTACTGTAGCCCCAAAAATCAGACACATTAAGGCAAGATGGCTCCCACTCCACCCCAGGTGGCAACACAGCTTTCTGGATACTTGCCCCATGGAAATGGGCCTGTATTGCTGTGGTGGTCTTCTACCCTGACATTGAATGTATGGGGCCCTTGAATTTAGACTTCCAAACATACAGACTGCAGACTTATTCTGAGTTAGCACTATGTCTGCAGATGCGTCCTTTCCTGGCACTTTGTGCCAGTTAACCTACAGGCTGTGCCAAGAGAGTTTTTCGATTTATCTAGCCGTATCACTGTAAATAACTCAATTTCAAATGCAAATGCTCTATGCGGCCTCCCACATAGTCATCTTATTTTTATACTCCACATCATGCCTTTTCACACAAGATAAGGAACCAGTCCCAGAGAGAAAATCAACAACAATAAAATGCCCAGCTTTTAAAAAGATGGATAGATTTCTAGATGAATTATGGGATTTTTTCTAAGATCAGAAAGCATCTAAGATATTCCTAGAAGGCATAAAAATGCACCAAACTCCAGTTAAATCTCAGAGGTGTGAGGATGGGACCAGGCAGGAGACAGCATGCATGGAGGAGACTGCAGAAGGTGAGGCTCGTCACCACTCATGTACACTGGGAGGCAGAGTGGCATAGTAGATAGAAAACTGGCTTTGGAGCCAAGGTGATCTGAGTTCAATTCCCACCTCTAATACATGTTGGCTGGGTGATCCTAGGAAATTCACTTAACTTCTATGCTCTGGGCCAACAGGCCAACTCAAATAAGAAACGTATCCTAGCATGTCACATGTTGACTTGGGAAACTACAAATTATTCTATTTTTGTATTTTTAGTTTGTTAAACATTTCCCAATAAGATTCAAATCTGGATCTAGGTATAGTTGATAGCTTTGTAGGCCACATGTGGCCCACCAATGTTGAGTTTGATACCTCTATCTTAGGGAACCCCCCTCATTGGTAGAGGGAGTTCCTTCATCTGGGAATTCCCTATATCAAAGAAATGGCATATGCCATCCTTATCTCTGTGATAGAGACTTGGTCATAGTCCAAGAACTGAGCAGGAGGTTCTCTTAGGCTGAGACTGTCCCTTTCCCATCCCAGTACCCCTAATCACTGCTATTTTCACCTTGTAACCAGTATGAGACCCTCCCTCACTCATGGTGAGGAATTCTGTGTTACAAAGTATAAACAATTTACCAAATTATAAGCATACAATTTGTTTACAAAGTTTACAAAGTCTAAATTTTCATAAAGTCTTAGAGTTGGAAGGGACTTGAGTACATAGATGGTCAGAGTAGAAAGGCAACTTAGAACATTCCACAATTCAATTCAATTCACAAGCATTTATTACATGCCCACTAGTCCCAGAGGCTGTGCTAGGTACTACAGGATACAGAGACAAAAGGGGAATGGTCCCTGATTTCAAGCAGCTCACATTCCATTAAGGGGAAAACAACATATACTGAGAACTACAAAATTTATACAAAGTAATTTGGTAGGGAAGGACACTTAGCCAATCTGGGGAAGGGGATCAAGATGGTGATGCTTGAGCAGAGTTCTGAAGGGAGCTTGGAATTCTAAGAGGTAGAGGTAAGTGTATGGTGCACTAGAATATTGTCTATACAGATAAAAAAAATGGAATGGAATGTAGGGGGATCAGTTAGAAGGTTGATTTGAACAGAAAACATGTGAAACATTAGAAGACTATGATCATAATTATTTAACATTGTTCAGGAAAAGCCAACTATAGAATTAAGATGAGAAAAATGAGTCAAAGGAACAACCTAGGGAAAGAGACAGAAATATCACTATTTGCAGATGCTACTGTTTACTTAGAGAATCAATTAAAAATTAATTTTAAAAATTAATAACGTCAAGAAAATAGCAAACTATAAAAGAAACCCATGTCATCATTAGATTTTCTGTATGTTACTAGCAAAACCCAGCAGGAGGAGACACAAAAAGAAATTTCATTTAAAATAACTACAGAACGTATAAAATATCTTGGACAACTGCAGGAATTCTTCATTCCTCGCTCTTCCACCACTTGCTCTACAGCTTCCTGGACCACTTGGGCCAATACGTGGGATCATGTTCTGTAAGAATTTCCTATTTAGCCATTGGCTTGCACCTAAGTAGTGTTTAAAAATGTTCTTTCTTTCTTTTTTTTTCTTTCTTTAATTAATTCATTCATCATTCATTCATTCCTATGTAAATGTAATGGAATTCTAAGAAATGGTAAACACAAGGGATTCGGAGAAATATGGAAAGACTTCTATGAAAAGATGCAAAGTGAAATGAGTATATATAGGAGAATAATGAATGCAGTGACCACATGTGAAGGGAAACAACTCTGAAAGACCTCAGAACTCTGACCAAAGAAGCAACCAATCATAACTTCAAAGACTGATGATAAAACATGCATCCTATTTCTTGGCAGAGAAATGATGGACTGATGGGGCACAGTGACACAAGCATGACATTATACATTATTCTGTTGTGCTTGAATATGCTTATCTTTTATAAGGGAAAGCTTCTTTGCTGTAGAATGAGGAAGGGGCGTTGTTGAGTAGTGATAGACATTTTAAAAGATTTTCAATAAAATATTTCATTAAGAAAAAAAGCCATAGAAGTCCCTGGTTTCTTCAGCAGGGGAGTATTATGGTCAGACCTATACCTCAGGGATATCAATTCTGTAGCTCGATAGAGGACAGACTGGAGAAGAGAAAGACTGGACAAAGGAAGACCCAGTAGGAAGCTACTGTTATAGTTGAGGTTACAAGAAGCTCAATGAGGGTGTTAGTCATGTCAGTGGACAGAATGTTAGAGCTTGAGAGGCCTTTGGAAACCATCTAGTTCTACCCTCTCATTTTACAGAGAAAGGAAAAGCCCAGAGCAGGGACTGAATTACCCAAGTTATCAAATACCCTTGAGGGGAAGATGGTGGTAAAATCTAGAGAATGGAAGCTGAGTGGTTTAGGCCCTTTCTTCAAAATGGAGGTTCTGGAGGAACTCATCAGGGGGAGAAGGGGGCCACAGGCACAAATGGAGAAGGCAGAGGAAGTTAGAGACAATTTGAACAAGGAGTTTTATTTGGATTTTACTTTTCTCTTAGACGTCTCCAACCTGGAGGGGAAAGCATATATGCCAGAATAACATGGAAAATGAAACCTTATTCTCTGAGAATAAGGAGAGAATAAGGACCGGTACATGCAAAGTAGCTGCACTAGCTGCAAGAGAAGCTTGTGTTTATGCAGTGAGAAGTCTGACTGACTTGAAGGTAACCCCTCTTCCCCCAAAAATGCTTTTTCTCCTCTTGGATAATTTCTGGAAAGTTGTCTAAAGAAGAGGTACGGTGTGTTGACAATAGTTCTGAAAACTCCACAGTAATGTAGTCACAGTATGTTTCTAATCAAGAGAAGGGCACAGTCCTGAAAACCAGGATCCCAACTAATATCCAAATAAAATTGGCAACCTAAGTTGCCTAACAGAGTGGGCAACCTAACAGAGAGGAGAGAGTCATCATAGCTCAGGGTGAAATAATATGTTGAGTCAAAAATAATGGAAACCACAGATATTTGGAGAAATTGAGAGGCATTTTTTTCTCCTTGATTGGATATTCTTTTTCTAGTGTAGAAGGCTGGAATTGATAATGCAAGAACTGAGACATTAGGAGGAAATTTCCTTTCTTTTACAATAAAAAAATAACCTCATAGATTTCACTATTGTTATTAACTTTCTAAATGCTTTCCCTTTTCTTTTCTTGGGCTCAAATCCCAGCTCTGTCACTTACCTATATGACCTTCAGCAAGTCAATAACATCAGTTTCTTCATCTCTAAAATGAAGGGGCTAGATAGGATGACCTCAAAGGTTATTAGATAACCTCCACTTCTAAGGCTATGATCTTCGCAGTAATCACTGACACCATATTGGAAAAGTTCTTTACATTTGTTATCTCATGTAATCCTCACACTTCTCTGAGGTGGGTATTACATACTATCATCCCCATTTTACAGCAATGAAACCAAAAGTGAATTTGCCTGTGCTCATATAGGAAAGAGGTGACATCTGAACTTAGGTCTTTTTGAATTTAAACTAGGTCAGGCTTCCAAAGGAAAAGAAGATCATTTTGTGGATGGAGGAAATTAGGTTTCAAGACTTAAATATTTTGTTTAAAGGTTTGTCTTAATAAGAGGATCAAATAAAAAAAAACTCAGGTTACTTTTATCATTGCCTGATTCTCTTCCTTTCTCCTTTTTTTCTGTCTTCCTACTTATGATGTAGTGGGCTTTGTTTTTAAAATTTTATGTGAATCATTTCCTTTTTATTACATTATTTTATTTAACATTAATAATTCCCATAAAACAATAAAGCACACTTTTCTTCACACTAAGTATAAAATTGGACATTTTCTAGGAAGTTAGGTTTCTATTCATGGTTTAACTATTTCTAAGAATAAAAATTACCAAAAAAGATGCTGGATCAAACCCACAATTTAGACAGCCCACTATGAGTCCTTTGTAAACCTATTCCAATCTTCTTCTCCAAGCTTTAGACTATCCTATCTCTCATCAACAAGCATCTTCTAATGCCAAGTTCTCTATACTCTTATCAGGTCTCCCTTGGAACTAAACCCACACATTTGTGAGGCAGCTGACTATGGTATGAAGTATTCTGGAGAACTGCACTGGAAATGTAAGTCTTATCGACTTAAGCCAACACTGATATATTCCTGTGTGAATGAATACAATCAGTCAAAAATCCAGCACTAAAGTTGAAGTAAGAGGACCTAGACTCAAATCTCAACTCTTCCACTTCTGTGACCCTGAGCAAGTTACTTTAACTTCTCTGGGTTTCACTGTGTTCATGTATAAAAAGAGATATTCTAGCTAGATAACCTCTAAGGTCTCTTCCAGCTCTAAATCCCTGGTCCTATGATGCCCAGATACTTGTGAAAAGTTCTGCGTGGCTCTACTTCCTGTTATTAGAGAAGATGTGAAAATAAGAGGAAGAAAAAGGGGCTAAGCGTATTCTATCTCTTTCAGAGCCAGATGTAGGAGGGGAAGTTGGTGGCTTCAGCACTGTTTCTAACATTCACTCTCCTTTAACATCAGGGGAAAGGTGTTAGGGGTTTGATACTAACCCATTCATCAAGCACTGAATTTCTAGGATATCCATGCTGCAAATTCCAATCCCCAAATGAGGCCCATGCACAAGCACCCAAAAAAAGGATAGAATCTAAGGACAGAAAGGGCTCTCAAGGGTCCTTTAATCAATTCACTCACCTCAAAGGAGAACCTATTTAAAAAAGACATCAAAATGATTGTCCAAACTATACCATTGCTGTCACAAGGTGAGAATTGGGGCCCATCTATCTTTTTCCAAGCTATTTACCCTCTGCCCTTCTCTACAGTAACCCCTTAGGACAGAGAAGCATTTTTTAAAATCAAGATCCTAGGAAGTCATCTAGGTGTCAACTCAAACAGAAAGTTGTCTGTCAGCCATATACTTAGAAAATTAACGTTATCTGTGTTGTATTTTTAAATTTTGTTAAACATTTTAATCTGGTTCAGGCTGGCAGTGAGTTTGACACCTCTGAACTAGTTCAACCCTCTCATTTTATAGGTAATGAAAGAGAATGTGGCTGGTAAAGAAAGGGCTTTACCTGGACTTGGAGACAAAAGGGGAGGGGTTCAAATCCTGACGCTTGCTTACTACCTATGTGACTTTGGCAAGTCACTTAAGCCCTCTGGGCCTCAGTTTCCTCATACATAAAATGAGGAAGTTGGACGATATCGATTCAGAGGTGCCATCCTGTCCTAAATCTATGATCCTATGAACAGATTAAGTGGCAGAGTAAGAATTTAAGCCAGCTCCTTTCTCTCTGAATCCAACACTTTCTGCTGCACCAATCAGGAACATTCATTTTACTTTGTGCTGTCCACAATGGATTCCAGGGTATCTGCTGACTTAGAAGAGGGACAATGAGAAACTAATGTTTGTTTCTAATGAGGTATCAATAATATCAGTGAATGGATGCCTACCTATCATCCATATAGGCTATAAAATGGTTTTTGAGGTAGAATTCAGCCAAGCTTTAGAGAATAGGTGACAACACACCACAAGTAATCATGGACTACGGGTAGGTGAGAATCAGGAAGAGTGATAACTCTTAAGGTGAACCTAGAGGCATGGCTCTTATGCTGAAAGTATCCAAACTATCAACAGAAAAACAGGAGGAGCAGATTAGCATGCCAGCATGCATGTTATTTGCATACTATTAATGTGATGTTACAATATAAACAAGTCTTCCTAATACAGCTGGGCACACAATATGGGCTTGGTTTAGCATAATTTTACAGAAAGAGAGAAGGGGAATTGAAGGGAAGAAGGCAGAGAACTTGTTGAACAAAGGAATGGGTATTGGTAAGATCTGCGTGCATTGCAACATCAAATTAATAATATGTCTATAACATGCAAATAGCACACTAACCTGCCTCTTTTTTTTTCAATCAATAATTTGTTTACTTTCAGGATTAAATATGCAACCCTGGGTTCACCTTTAAGTCAAAGAAAATTTTTCATGGCTGATTTGGTAGACACATGATAAAGTAAAAAACTGTTTTCCATTGCAGGAGGCAAGAGAGGCTTGAAATTATATTTCATCCATTAAATGAAATTGTCCCATTCCTCACTGGTCATGCCAAAAGTATTCAGATAGACTTGTCTTACCCAAAAGTACAGATTGAAGGAAATTAGGCGCCTCACTCTGAAGGATGGTTCTAATTGCTGTTTTCATGGCAGAATGAGGATGTAAGTTCACTAGTACATGTCACTGAGACTCCCTTTGTGATCTCTGGCATACAGGGACTGCGTTCTTGGAAACCTAGTCGCTGAGTAGAGTTCAGTGTAGAGAAACAAGTTTCTGAATCTAGACAGAGAGAGATGACTTCTTTACAGAGCTACCAAAATACCAAGGCAAGGACAAGTATGTGGAATAGGGTACATTGTCCCTACCGCCCTAAGAAGAGCAGGATAAATGAAGGGAAGAGGGAGAGACGAATGGAGGAAGCATATTTTAATTGTAGTGAGCTATCAAAGAAGGAAACAGGCATTAGCAAACATAGGGTGGGTAGGAATGGAGGTGGAGGCGCCAGGAAAAGATAAACCACCATCCACATGAGTGTGTGTTCGTCCTTCGTTGCCATGCCATCAGAGAAATAATGACATGACTTGCACTTGACTTTGTTTTGAGTGACGGAGGTTGTGCAGGTCACCAGCCTCACTTCTCCTCTGGAGCCATGTGAATCCAATGACCAGATATTTATCAGGATGACTGGAGATGACCCAGGATGAGGCAATTGGGGTTAAGTGACTTGCCCAAGGTCACACAGTTAGTGAGTGTCAAGTGTTTGAGGTGAGATTTAACTCCTGCACTGGTGCTCTATCCACTGCACCACCTAGCTGCCCTACCATCCATATGAAAAGTTGGAATACAAGAACAAGGGGACAGCAGCACTAGCACTATCACCATCATCACCATCACTAAATATTTATTAAGTATTATTTATATACTATGCACTGGGAGGATAAAGATGTATGCTATGTAATCCTCCCTGTATGTAGTTTAAAACCCAGCTGGTGAGATAAAACATAAGCATACTTTTGCCTGGGGTGGGCAGGCAAAGTGTCATGGAAGAAGCAGTATTAGAGCTGATAAAGTTGGTAGGGATGGGGTTGGTGAGTGGGTAAAATGCTCTGCGCACGTGAAAGGGATGGCACTGGCAATGGATATAGAAATAGGAAAACAAACATTCTTTTCTGGGAACAGACTTGTATATCCCAGACTGAATAATGTTTGTTGGGGATAAAGGGGAAGATAAGGAAGATTGGGACCAGATTTCAGAGAATCTTAAAGGACGATCTTATGAATCTGAATTTCATTTAGGAGATTACAGAGAATCGGTAAAAGTTTGGGGTTTGTTGGGGGAAGAGGGAGTTACTTTATTAAGGTTAATATGTAGTGATATCTAGGGAGAATGGCACAGGGAAGAGATTGGAAGCAGAGAAGACAACTGTAGGTTACTGTAACAGGTGGAAACAGTGGGTATGCAAGATGCACACAGAAGGAAATGATAGACCTGTGAACAATCTGGATGTGAGGGTCAAAGGGGAAGGAGAAACCACAGGTTATTCTGAGGCTACAGGCAAAGATAACCAGGAGAACACTATTAACACCAGAAACTGACAAGGAGAAATTTGGTGAATCAACTCATTTGGAAGGAGATCATGAGTATGGCTTTAGATACCATCAAGTGGTAACGTTTAGCAGGCAGCTGAAAATGTGGGATTAAAGCCTAGAGATGTCAATTTGGGTGTTACCACATACACCTAAGTGATAGTTACAGTTACAGGTGTGGATGAGATCTCCAAGGCAAAGAGAAATCTTAGGATGATAGCTTTGGAGTTGCAAGGGATCTTGGTCTAGCTCAACTTCCTCATTCTGCAAATGAGAAACCTGAGGCACAAAGAAGTAAAATAACTTGCCCAGGATCACACAGCTAGTAAGCATCAGAGCTAGGATTAGAACTTATGTCTTCGTGGCCCTACATCCAGCATTCTGTTCACTTTACCATGCTATCTTTCAGAAGCAGGAGAAAGAAGAGAAGCAAATTGAGAACACAATCTCAAGAAGACCTACATTTAGAGGGCATCAGGAGGAGGAGGACTCCCTACCCTAATCTCTGCTGTCCAAATATTACTTATTCATGAGCTGAAAGGGTCCTTAATGATGATCTAGTCCAGTTCTCATTTTACACATGATAAAACTGAGACCCAGAGGTAGAGTAACTTGTCTAAGGTCATAGAAGCACAAAGTTACAAATGTAGGCGTCAAATCCTGGTTCTCAGATTTTCAAATCTATGGATTTTTCTTCTATACCATGAGCTATCTGAAGTCATATGAAGTTTAATTAGCACGACAATACTAACACCAAATGCAGTCAAAACAGGAAATGGGGCAAAATTCAGACCCTCTACCTTTTCACCAGAAGCTATGTTTTCACCACAAAATTGACTTAGTAAAAAGTCACAAAATGGTTTGACTTCTCTGCATATTCTTCTTCCAGAAAACAACTCCCCATGGAGCTCTAATTCCATTGTCACTGAATTTGGTTTTCCTTTGTGATGGTTTTGAGGCAAAGCAAATGGCTGAGTGATTTAGACTGGTCCCCATGCACAAAAGGAAATCAGATTCAGTCATGTTTAGTAAGGACGAAAAATCCCATAACCCTACCTAGGAAGATAAGGGCAAAGCAATTTCAAGTCCAGCCCTGGGGAGAGCTCAAAAAAATCAAAGTGGCTGGACTGTGTGAGGAAGGAGATGGAGGGAAGAAGAGGGAAGGAATGGGAAGGGAGAGGGAGGTGATGGAGAAAGAGAAAGAGGCACAGAGATGGAAACACAGAGAGACAGACAGAGACAAGGAAAGAGAGACAGATAGGGAAGAGAGAGAGAGAGAGGGGAAAGAAACAAGAGAGAGAAAGAGAGACAGAGAGAGGGAGAGAGAAGGAGACAGAGACAGAGAGAGAGGGAGTGCACAACTGGAGACTCCAGTTGCACAAGTCTCTATGTGGATAAAAAAACTGTATTTCTTACCAGGTTTCTTCCTACAGTCAGCAGAAACCTGGTAAGAAATGATGTTGAGAAATAATCTGCTCTTCTAAGGAAGTATGTAGAGAGAGAAAATTCCAATATCAAGAGCACCATAGAGAATTGTGAAGCAGAAAAATGACAGAAGCTTAGATCTGAAAGAGAACTTGTATCATCAAAGCATACATTTAATAAGGGAGGAAACTGAGCTCAAAGTGAGGAAGTGTTAAGGTCACATGGTTTTTTAGTGGCATATATATATGTAGTGTGAATTTATGTGTGTACATATACATATATATACTCACATGGGGGAGAGGAGAGGAGAGGAGAGGAAAGGAGAGAGAGACAAAAGGAGAGAGGAGAGGGAGGGAGGGAGGAAGGAAGGGAGGGAGGGAGGGAGGGAGGGAGGGGGAGAGAGAGAGAGAGAGAGAGAGAGAGAGAGAGAGAGAGAGAGAGAGAGAGAGAGAGAGAGAGAGTGCACTTTTGACTGCCTTCTTCACTCTCTGCTGAGAAATGGTCTTCTTCACTCTCTGCTGAGAAATGGGTTCTAGAACAAAGAATTGCTGTCGTCTCTCATTTACACTCTATGCTGTCAGGGGATGGAAAATCCCTCACCTGCTGAAGTGGGGAGGAGGAGGCCACCTGGAGTATATGTCAAGTGAGTGGATTTAGACAAGAGTTTTACTGATGTCATTCCTGTAACTTCACAAATTAACATGGGGGCATGTGGTGCAGTGGTAAGACCACCAGTTTGACAACAGCAGACTTTGGTTTGAATTCAGCCTTCACCATTTATTACATATATGACCTTCAGAAAGTAATTTACCATTTCTGGGCCTTAGTGTCCTCATCTGTAAAGTGACGGAGGTTAGACTAGATGGCCTCTAAAGTCAAAGGTCATGATCCTTGTGTCTGGTGATTCTCTGTGATTTAGCACAATGGTTCAAGGATCCAGAAGAAAATATGGCAGGAAGTTTGTTGCTTAAGAGAAGAAGCTAAGGGAAAGAAGAGGAAAAGAGGGAAGGGAGAAAGAGAATTGGCAGGGAGAAAGAAAAAGGGGAAGGGGACAAAAGGATGAGGACGAGATAGTGCCTTTCAGACAGGTGGTACGGTCCTCATTTCCTTCTTACCCACAGTTAGCGTGACATGTCAGCATAAGCACATGCCAAAAAGAGAATCCATCTCAGAAATGACTGATCTACACCTCCTAACCTCTCAGAACTTCATTATAGGATTCTTTATACATGTCCTCCATATCTCTTTTGTTTTCTTGTTTGTCTAGGATCCTGCTTGGGTTGTAAATTATAAAATGTAAATAGGCCGTCAATCACAGCTCCCACTTCTTCTATATCTCTTTACAGTGTCCAGTTAAGAGCATGGCATAAAGCAAAAGTTCAATAAAGTTGTTGACTGTCTAGCACAAACATGTTCCAAAATTATGGTCACCAGGCTGCTAGCAACTGGAAAATTCAGGTTAGAGACAGCAAATGAGGACACAGTAAGCCAGCCCAATTCACTCCTGCCAACAGGCTCACTTGGCTCAGTTCCCTGATTGTCAGGCTGCAGGGGAAGCTATGGCTTATGGGGCCTTCCCTTTGCCAAGTGCCCCTTGCCTCAGAAATATGATGCTGCTCTATGAAGCCCAAGAACAAGAGAGGAGAGCACTGGGGAGCAGCAGCTCGTTAATCTAGCAGCCGTGGGGTGTTAGCATGTGGAGCCAGTCACATGCAACGCATGATGTTCAGCTGTCAGATGCGCTGGCAGGTCTGTGACAAATGGAAGATTTATATTCACAAGTTCATGAGGCTCTGGCTTCCTTAATTCCTTTCCATCAAGAATGAAGCACAACCTCTTTTCCCTCTGCGAGCTGGGCTACCTAACCAAAATGCAGGCTCTTCTGGAGTCTGTTAGCCCAGACTCCAAGGACAAAGAACACATGCAAACAAGGGGGACCAGAATTCCCAATGTCAGAAAATTGCTCTGTGATTTTGGGCGGGGGGAAAAGAGACAAAACAAAACATCAAATGATTAATTTCTCTGAGTCTTAGATTCCCATCTATGGAAATTACAGGCATTAGGTCTTTCCTAACTTTCCCTTTTTTCAGGAGCACAATTATTGAGCCCTCACTCCTCAGCATCACCCATAGAATGTACAAGGACCATGTAATACGTTCTTTTACCAACCCTCTTTGGCAGCTTGCTGTGATATGTAGCAGATCCTTAATAAGTAGCTACTGAATGGTTAAATGTTAGCAAATACGTGAAAGATCTGTGATTTTATCAGCATTAGGAACTCCCAGCACAGAAGCTTCTTCTTCTCAAGGCAGATTTCAACCCTTCTATGATTTACTACAGGCTGCAAAACCTTTAGCCCATGGGCTGTTTATGCCCTGTGGTCACTTGCAGCACACCAAAGGATTTTGGCTGGCTTGCAAAAAACATAGAGGAAAGCATCCTCTACATTTTTCACAGGCCACCCGAAATCCTTTGGCATACCAGCAAGCCATGGGCCGCAGGCTGAGCAGGACTGATTTAGCAGAGAAATGCTAGAGAGTTGTCTGAGTCACGAAGAGATTAAGTGATAAAAATATTAACTAGCACTGGCATAGTGTTCTAAGGTTTGCAAAATACTTTACAAATACAATCTTAGTTTATTCTCACCACAACCCTGGGTGGTAGATGTTATCCCATTTTATTTTTTCCCAACTGCATGTAAAAACAATTTTTAACATTTGTTTTTTAAAATTTTGAGTTCCAGATTCTCTTCCTCCTTCCCTTACCTGAGACCATAAGCAATTTGATGTAAGTCATACATAAGCAATCATACAAAACATGTTTTCATGTTAGGTTGTGAAAGAAAACACAGAACAGAAAAAAGAAAGAAAAAGGTGAAAAAACTATGCTTCAAACTGTATTCAGACTCCATCACTTCTTTCTCTGGAAATGGATAGCATTTTAAATCATGAATCCTTTGAAACTGTCATTGTACTGCTGAGAATGGCTAAGTTATTCACAGTTGTTCACCCTACAATATTGCTGTGCACAACTTTCTTTCTGGTTCAGCTCATTTCACTCTGCATCTGTTCACATAAATCTTCCCAGATTTTTCTGAACTCATCCTGCTATTCTTATAATACATTCTTTCAGTACAATAATTTTCCATTACAATCATATACCACAACTTGTTAAGCCTATCTCAACTCACTCCCCATTCCAAATCACCCTCCACTCAGTTGTCAAAGTGAATTTCCTAAAGCACAGATCTAACCAGCCCTCTCCTCTACACTTTGCCTCCCCAAATTCCAGTGGTTCCCTATCCTCAGGTTCAAAAGTAGAGTCTTGAATGGTATTTAAAGTCTTTTCCAACCTGAGCTTTCCATTCTTCTACCTGACATCCTGACTCCCTCCCATATGACGCTCCATCTCCTGGCGTGGTCTTTTCATTGGCTATGCCCTAAGCATGTAATGCTCCCCCTCCTGGGGAGGAACTCCTGGCTTCCTTCAAAATTCAGATTAAATCTTACCTTTTGCAGAAGGCTTTCCCAGTTCCTTGAGTTCAAATTTGGTCTCAGATACTTACCAGCTGTATGACTTTGGGCAAGACACTTAACCCTGTTTGCTTCAGTTTTCTCATTTGTAAAATGAGCAAAATGAACCAGAGAAGGAAATGGCAAACCACTTCAGTATCTCGGCCAAGAAAAGCCCAAAGGAGGTCACAGAGAGTTGGACATGACTCGAAAAATGGCAAATTTACAAAAATGGCAGAGTTGGGAATAGAACCCAGGTTCCTTGATGCCAAATTTAGTGTTTGTTCCATGGTACTGAGCTTGAATCTGTCCATGGGTCCTAGTTCTGCTCTCTGAGGTTAAACAAATCAAGTCTGGTTCTTCTTCTACCCAATAGCTTTTCAAATGCCTGAAGACAGTTGTCCCTCCCTGCCTTCTCCAGAATTGTATGGTAAAGTTTCATTTTTCCTTCTCCTGGTCATGGTCTAAGTGTGTCCTACATGTAAACCCACCTGTTTTTAAGGCAATTCAGAAGCATCATGAGGGGCAATGTTAACATTAGTGGTACTAGAACAGGGGTGTGGAACCTTTCAAGGTCCTTTAACCCTAAAAGGGTTTGTTCTGTAAAATTTGGACTGAGTAAAAAGGCTTCACCCAAGCACTTAGAAGGTCACGTTAGGACTTGACGCTACAGGTTCCCCACCCCTGCACTAGACTGAGAATTAGGAGCCTTAGATTCTAGCCCTCACTTTTTGCTAACTATCCTATAATCCTCAGGCCACTGGGCTCCTTTTCTGCTCTATAAGTTAAGGGGAACTGAATGGATTATCAGAAAGATGACTTCTATTTTTCGACAGAGTAGGTAATTGGGGCTAAGTGACTTGCCCAGGGTTACAGAGCTAGTGAGAGTCTGAGGTCAGATTTAAACTCAGGTCCTCCTGACTCCAGGGCTGATACTCTAATCACTGTGCCACCTAGCTGTTCCCACAAAGGTGACCTCTAAGACTATTTACTTCTATAATACACATATAATTTGCAATCTAACTAAAAGCTGGCCCTGCATGGACTGGTGCCTGACAAACTAAATAAAAATCATTCTCATCTAGCCAAATAAAAGCTAGGCAATACTTGATCAGCCTTAATTCCATTAAAGCAATGAAACTGACCTTCACTAGAAATGTTCTAGGAATTAGAATTTTCTCTAATTCTGACTGGCCTCTTAGCTGTAGCAAATCCTCACTACTTGAATCCAAAATGAGGAAGGACTCCTTGCAGGCCTGAAGTTTCCTCTTCAGCTGTATATGCAACAGGCAATTTCCATGAAAATCAGATCACTACCCCTTAAGTACAGTCTTAGTCTTAAGCCACACTTGCAGCCATACCCTTTTCTGGCCTTGTTCAGGATCCCACAGCTATTTTATAGCAGAGACAGGGAAGTGACTCCAAGTTTAGCCCTGCATGCTTCCTTAGAACAAATATTATTTCTCTATAAAACACGCTAGATCTAAAATGTTATCCAGTCATGTCTGACCCTTCATGACATCATGTGGGATTTTCTTGGTAGATGCTGGAGTGGCTTGCCATTTCCTTTGCTATCTCAGTCTTCCTGACTTCAGCACTCTGGGCACTGTGGCACCACCTAGCTGCCCCACAGATCTAAAAGTACAGAGAGGCACACTAATTAACACTCTTCTAGAACTGTGAATTGGTCTGACCATTCTGGAAAACGATTTGGAATTATGATTTTTAAAAGTGACTAAAATGTTCGTACTCTGGGAATGAGAGACCAGTCCTTATAGTAGTATATACTTTCTTCAAAAATCATCTACCTGAGAATTCAGTGATCTCTGAAAAGTTCCTGATGGCTACCACTGAGAAACTGGACTCTTTTTCTGCCATTCAGGTGCTCTAGACAGCAGACATGAGCAGAAACTCCCCAAATATCAGAGAGCTCAGATCAATGTAATAGGAATGGAATCCTGAGGCAGGGGGCAGGAGTGGGGGAAAACTACTTCACAGAGGTTAGACCAGTTTTTCCATTTTAAAAAGGCAAGAAAATCATCTTTAATACTTAACTGGTCCAAAGGACTAGAGTTTAAAACTTTAAATTGAGAACTGCTTGGGTTTATCATGCTCTGATAGAATGTGGAGGCAGCATCTAATGAATCAATGCAGCATCTTTGCTGAACATCCTTTCCAGGCTCTTGTGAGACAAACTTTCTTTTTTTTTTGGCTATATGTTAGATGGGAGATGAGTGTCTCATTTCTTTCTAGTTCTAAGCCTGAACCACTTACCCTTAATCAGGTCAACAGAACAACCCTCACTGCTGGGATCTGCCAAGTCGGAGGGCTTCCCCTACTCACCACTCCGTCCTTGTCCTTTCTTCTTCCTCCTGCCTAATCTAAGAAAGGCCTGGCTAGAGCAGTCTGGACTCCTTTTTTTTTTTTGATTGGAAGGAAGGAATGTACCTTGGAAACACAGATGAGCTGACCTGAAATGATATTTGAGCATAATCCCTGAGCACAAAGCTGAAACCAACAGCAGCGAAAGTGATAGACATTTGCTAAGGTGTCTTGCAATCATAGATGGAAATCTACAGTACCTGGTTTCACGCATTTTGCCAAACCACAGTAGATTGTACATATTAAACATAACAAGCTCAGCCTTTTTAGAGCGCCAAAAGTACAGAGAGGAAATTTATCATCCGAGCTGATGCTATAAATGGACTTAATTAATTTTAGGGAAGAATTCACATCAATAACCATTTTCTCTATAGTGCAGATATAATGTTATATACCCAGGCCTAATCAAAAGGGAAAATTTTTTTAAATTGGCACTCATTAAAGGGAAAATTCACTCAGATCCTCTAAAACCATACTGGTTGACTTAGGAAGAAAAGTGGTTGGTCAATTTTGTTATCACTCAGAAAACAGAAATCTCACTCTTTTTCATTCTGATCCCTTATATATGGAGTTGTTGTCATCTAAGTATTAAAAACCTACTCTAAGATGCAGCCCTAGCTACATGTGGGAGTGTGGGAGGGATAAATGGACAGTATGAGCTCTCAAATTCCCTTTTAGCTCTATGTATATATTTATTCCACTTTGAACCTTAAGGCATCCAAATGTCAGGCTAGAAAAGAACCTTTTCTAAAGAATAACATAACTGATGGTGAGTCATTGTTGAGGGTACCACCATCCTCCCAGTCACCCAGCCTCACAACCCAGGTGTCATCTGCAGCTTGATCTCACCCCCTAAACTAATCAGTAACCACAATCTACTTATTTAACCTTGATCACAGCCCTTCTATGTGACACTACTATCACCATCTCATACTTGGATCATCGCAATAGCCTGCTGATTGGTCTCTCTGTCGTCACTCTCTCTTCATTTCATACCTGGCTGTCAAACTCATCTTCCAAAGTACAGAACTGATCATGTCTCACCTCCTCCAAACCCCTTCATATAAACTCTAATGTCTCTCTTTTAACTCCAGGAGCAAATATAAAATTCTGTTTGACTTTCAGAGTTCTTCATAACCTGGTCCTACCCTACCTGTCCTGTCTTCTAACACTTCACTTACCCCAACATAATCTGTGATCTAGTAACTCTGGCAGAGGACACTCACCTTACCAATTCCCCATTTTCACCTTATATTTCATACCTGGAAAGCTTTCCTGCCTCATGGCTTCCCTGGCTTCCTCCAAAATCCCACCCAAATCTCACATTCCCTCTGTCCATTATCTCCCGATTTATCCTGTACATGTAGCTTGTTTGTACATGGCTGTTTGTATGTTGTTTACTCCATCAGACTGTGAGCCCCTAAGAGAAGGGGCTTTTTCCTTTCTTTGTGTCCCCAGCACTTAGCACAGTGCCTGGCACATAGGAAGTAAAGATGATAGGCCTGTCGACTCTCCAGACCTTTGCGCTTTCAAAGCCTGAAAATCTGAAAAGTCATCTGGGATGATGGCAACCTTACCTTGAAACTATATACTCCATGCTAATTTTCAAAGCCGATGCACAAATCTTATTTCACCTGATCCGGATGACAATCTTGTGAGACAAATAACACAATAATGACAAATAAATCACCTCACAAATGTTGGCTCAGTTTATCCTCCCAACAACCCTGGGAAGTAGGGGTTATTACCATCATTCCTATTTTGCAGATGAGGAAACTGAGGCAGGCAGGGTCACACAACTAGTCTACGGCAGATTTCCGTGTGGTCTTCCTCACTCCAAGTCCCATGCTCTATCCACCATGCCCCACAGCTGCCCAGCAAAGCCCTAAATTGTACTAGCTCTTCCAGGCCACTGAGTTTAAATCCAGGCTCTGTGACTCACTACCATGACAAGTCAATCAACCTCCCTGGGCCTTAAGTGAGGAGGTGGGACGAGGTGACCATGCAAGTCCTCCAGTTCTGAGTCTAAGAGTAGATCTGTTCCCTTGTGTTGGCCTGTCTCCATGCAGACTGAACATGCAATACCCCAAATCCTGGTGACAGCCCCATGTGAACTCTGGTACTGGAACACTGGGTAGAGCAGTCAGTACCTGAGTTGAGAAGAACCTCCAGTCCTAGGAGGGTTAGCACCAACCTGATTCCTATTAGAAAAAAAAAAACATAAAGCCCTGTGCAAAGAGAAAATAAATAATTTCTGTTACTTTTTTCAGTTTGCAACAGCTTAAGAGGCTAGATTGTCAACAATTTACTTGTGTTGACACTGGTAATAAAAACTGGTCCATTTTCTCTCTGAAAGAGATAGACATTTTCTCTTTATGGCAACTGGCGATTATTCCCCGCTCTAGCCTTCAGGAGCCAGATTTCTTTCAGACTAGATTAAACAGGTCCAATTTGGCTCTCTCTGAAGGGTCATTTGGAATCTTAAAGGAAGTTGTTAGGATGAACTCAGTATGCATACATATATAGTATATATACACGTATACATATATACATGTGTCCCTTTATATTTACACACACACACACACACACACACACACACACACACACACACACACACATATGGCTTATTGAGGAAGCTGGGTGGTACAATGGATAAGAACAATGAACTTGAAATCAAGAAGACCTGAATTCAAATCATGCTGTGGCAAAAATGAAAGAAGAAGGGAAGAGTGGAAGGAAGTGAGAAAGGGAGAAAGAAAAGAATGAACAGAGAGAGGGAGGGAGGGAAGCAGGAAGGAAGGAAGGAAGGAAGGAAGGATTGCTTGGGAGTTGTGGGGACTGTGGACCATCAGACACCAATGGTATTAGACCACCTACCTGCACAGGACTTCTAGTGAGGACAACACACACAAATGAAGTGCATACCCAAAATTGTCTGTCACTTATTTAGAACTCAAATACATTTAGGACACTGTTTCTCAAAGAAACAAAGTTCTAAACAGTATTTAGGTTTTTCACAAAAATCTATTTAATATATGAGGAGCCTGAAACACTGAACATTTAAAATGAAAAATAGTAGAAAACAATACGAGAGGGATTGAACTGACCTATAAGGTGTCCTATCTATTCTATGATTCTGTGAAAAAATAGCAAAAAAAAGTACACAGTTTTAAACTTATATTGAATTTTGATCACTGAAGAAAAGTATGTTGCGTTGGAAGAGGGTAAGCAGACAAGCAGTTAACAAGAATTTATTTAAAACCTGCTCCTTGTCAGGCACTGTGGTGGGGGCTGGGCATACAAAGACAAAGTCACTGCTCTCAGAAAGATTACATTCTATTAAAGGAGATGATGCATGTATTGAGGCATACACAAACTAAATATAAGAGAATGGGGGTAAAGTCACTAGAAACTTGGAGAGGGATCGGAAGAGGCTTCAAGATGGTCCTGGAACTGAGGTTTGAAAAACACAAGGATTCTATTTCAGAGGAGAGGAAGGAGTGCACTCTCAGGCATGTGGGACAATGCCATGTTTGACGAACAGCAAGGCAGCCAGGTTGACTAGACCAGAGCGTTAAGGAAGGCTGGAAGAAAAGGTGGGGGCTATGTTGTAAAGGCTTCTAACAGCCAAAAAGAGAAATTTAGATTCGATCCTAAAGGCAACAGGGAGTCATTTGAGTTTACTGAGTAAGGGAGTGATGTGGTCAGACTTGCACTTTAGGAAATTAGCAGCTCCATGTATGATAAAAGGAGAGAAATGAAGCAGGGAAGCCAATTGATGAGGTGATTGCAATAGTCCAAGAGTGAGGTGGTGAGGGGAGGCTTGGGTAGCTGGGTGACTAGAGAGAAAACAACAGATGGGAGAGATATTGCAGAGGTAGGATCAATAAGATTCGGCAGCTGATGAAATATGTGTGGAGAGGGAAAGTGAGGAGTGAGGAGCTGAGATTAATGCTGGGCTTATGGAAGGATGGTGGTGCTTTCTATAATAATGGAGAAGTTTGGAAGAGGGGTGGATTTAGTGGGAAAGACAGCTAGGCCAGGCTCTGAGAATGCTAACTAAACTACCCATGCCATAGATCAAGTCCCTCCCTAAAGTCTCTCAAGTCATTCACTGCCCAGCCCCCCACCTTATCCCTCTGAGAGTGAGGAAAAAGATAGTTTATTAGATTATGCATAAAAAGAATTGGAAAGTAATGGGGTAGCTTAAATTACCCTTGGATTTCCATAAAGAAAATTCTATCTTCTTAAGAACTAATGGGCATTTGACTCAAATTCAAAATTTTCAAAAAGGGGATATTTTTATTATACAAAGATAAGCACATGTGTTTAAATTTCCAAACCTGAAAAATTGATTCCTTTTTGACTGCTGGGAAAGAAGAGAAGCATGTACATCTACTTTTATACAAAAAAAGGTTTAAATAATTAAATGAGCAACATAAAACTCTAGCTGTCCATTTTGTATAAGGCCTCTAATTTGTTCCACACAATCAAACCATCCATTTGTTTTGTTTTTTAAAGAAGAAAAGAAGACAGTAGTCAATGGCAAAATCTTTTACTATCCTATCTAGCCCCTCAAGGAAAAACAAGAGAATTTGTGGCTTGGTTTCCTTGGCAACCTTATCTTTCCTGCAGACATCCTTCCCTTTTCTTTTGTTCCCCTTAATGTTTTATTTTTTACCAATTAAAAGTAAAAATAATGTTCATTTTTTTTTCAAATTTTGAGTTCCAAATTCTTCCCCCCCTCCTTATTGCCCTTCATTGACAAAGCAATTTGACATAGGTTACACATGTGTAGTCTTGCAAAATATATTTACATGTAAGTTATTTTGTGAAAGTAAACACAGACAAAACACCCCAAGAAAAAGTATCTTTGATCTGCATTCAGGCTCTACCAGTTCTTTCTCTGGAGATGGACAGCACCTTTCATCCTAAGTCCTACAGAATTTTCTTAGGTCATTGTATTGCTGAGAATAGCTAACTTATTCATAGTAGATCATCATATAATGTTGCAGTTACTGTGTACAATGTTCTCCTGTTACTGCTCATTTCACTTTGCATCAGTTCATGTAAGTCTTTCCTTGTTTTTCTGAGAGCACCCTGCTCATCATTTCTTAAAACACAATCGTATTCCATCACAATTATATACAACAACTTGTTCAACTATTCCCCACATGATGGACATCCCCTCAACTTCCAGTTCTTTGCCATAACTAAAAGAGCTACTATAAATATTTTTGTACACATGCATCTTTTTCCTTTTCATTTTTTTTTGTCTCTTTGGATTATAGACCTAGCAGTGGTATTGCTTGGTAAAAGGATATGCATGATTTTATAGTCCTTTAGGTATAATTCCAAATTTCTCTCCAGAATGGTTAAATCAGTATACAACTTCTATATTTAGCCAATCTGACAGATATGAAATAGTTGCTCAAAGTTATTTTAATTTGCATTTTTCTCATCAATAGCGATTTAGAGCATTTTATCCCCATGACTATAGATAGCTTTGATTACTTTGTCTGAACACTGCCTATTCATATTTTTTGACAATATCATCATAGTAACTTTCTGTGGTCTGAGTTTTTTTTGTTGTTTTTTTTTTGCTTGCTCATTTTCCAGCCTATTTCCTGACTTTAACTCTATGCTAAAGTGAGGCTCTTCATCCCAAGTGGAGGAGGCACCATCTCAAGTTTCAGGTTTTTTGTGCAGCTGTTTTCAAAGGTAATTCTGAAGACCTGCAAGTTTTTGACCCTTTCAAGGTGTTATGACCTAGAGAGAGGTGTGTTTACTACTTTCCTGTAATGTGCACTGATTTGTGAGTGACCACAAGCATTCTTTTCAACCCTGGAAATGTGAGCAGGGTTCCTGCTCCACTTCAGATACAACTTCTGGTGTGTTCACATTGGGACTGCAACCCAGGACTAAGACCAAGATTCTAATACAGGCAATGAACAGAGTCCTGCCCCTGGTGCCAACAAAGATACCCTTGTAAATCTCCTTCTGACCTGTTGTCTGATCCCCTTACTATCGGTGGGCTGAGAGGTCTGGAAATGGTTACTGCTGCCACTGATTCTGTTGCATGGAAAACCGCTCCTGATTTGCTGGAGCACTATCTATGCTGGCATGGCCTGCACTGGACTGAGCTCCTCTCTCACCCTGATGTAACAGACATTTCCTGCCTACCTTCTAAGTTGTCTTGGGCTGAAAAATTGTTTCACTTCATCTCTTTGTGGGTTCTTCTACTCTAGAATCTGTTTAGTCATTATTTAAAGGTATTTGTAGGGATATGAGTAAGAGCTCAGGTGAATCTCTGCCATCTTGGCTCTTCCTCTCCATCCTTCCTTTTTCTATAAATAACAAGGCCTTCCTCAGAATTACCAAAAGATGAAAACAAAATCTGTGTAGGATTTAAAGGTCATTGCTGATGAAGTTAGCTTCCTGTTTAAGAGACAACGAGAAGACCCCACCTGTCTTTGAACAGCTCCCCCACCAAGACAGCATAGTGCTTGGAATTTCCACAGTTTATTTCTCTGATTTAGGCAATGCCCTCTTTCTGGAGTCCTTTTATAAAATACAGAAGACAATGCAACATATTACGTTCTTAATGCCTTAGAGTTATGAAAAGGAAGAAGTCAGAGCAACTCCCAAGTACAGGGTTCCTGGATACAAAAGAGAAGGAAAAGGAACAGAATAGGAAAGAAAGATGGGGAATATGGGGAAGGAAGGCACCTAGGAAGAACATTTTTTCCCCTTACAGAAGACTGAAATTGTAGAAAAGATGATGCTCAAAAGAAGATTAAAAGGAAGCTCTACTCCAATTTGACAGTCCTGGCATTTAAGATGAGTGAGTATTACACCTGTGAATGAGACCTAGTCATTTCTTTGGAAAGTCAAATCCTCAAATATCTCAGTGCCAGGCAGGACTGGGGGAGAAAAAGGTCATGGGAAAGATGATAATTCAATCAACCAGCATTTATTAAGTGTCTACTATGTGCTAGGCAGTGTGCCAGGCAATAGGGACACGGATACCAAGAATAAAACAATTCCTACTCACAAGGAAATGATCAAAAATATTCAAAAATGACAGCTTTGAATTTTAATCAGTGTATGAGAAGAATGTTATATAATCAATGTTATGCAACTGAAACAAAGCAGAATTTGGGACACTGACCCTTTTCCCAACAGGAGAATAAGAGTAGCTTTTCTTTATCCATACCTTTATTTCTTTAAAAAAAACAAAACAAAACAACTTGCTGACTTTTATTTTTATTCACATTCACCTTCCCTTTACCTCCAACCGCCTTACTCTTTCCCTCTCCCCAAGTTCTTGAGCTTATTTTTTAAACAAGGAATGACACTTAAGAGAAGCCAACCCACGTAAGGACTAGTCTGAGAGTGTATACTTTATTCAACTCCCATAATTCTCCACTTCTCTGATAGGAGGGAGGCCAGAACTTTTTCCCCTTTCTTTCTTATTAAAAAAAGAATATATTTTGTTCATGTTTTTTGTCTTCACAACATAATCGTTTCTGAAAAAAAAAGCCATTCCTATCTTCTCTAGGTTGAACCCTTTCTTGTAACAAAGAAAAACAATTAAAAAACAAAACAAATCAAAGCATAATGACCTCCCTTGTCAACGTTCAGAACATTATTCCCTAGTTGTCCCCTGCCTCCTTGACATGAAGAGGGAAAAAGCCTTCATTATTCTCTGAGACTGTCATTAATTTTTCAATTAGTAAGAACAATTACTCCTTTTGTGATCTTTTTTCCTCTTTAGATTCTTGTACTCATTGAATGTATTGTTCTTTGGGTTCTGTTTATTCCACTCTACATCTGTTCATACAGATCTCTTCATTTTCTTCTCAATGTCACCGTTTATTGCGCAATATTATGTTATATTTTTACATATATGAATTCATATACATACACACATACACACACAGACAGAGATCGAGACAGAGAGAGAGAGAGAGAGTCATTTATCTTACAGATATGGGGCAATTAAGACCCAGCAGAGAAGGTAAGTGACTTGTGTTCATGTGAAAGTCATTGCTGACAGAAAGTATTGGAACCAAATTATCCTAGCTCTCACAGCCAGTTTGCAGCTAATGGTGAGACATAACTGAATATCAAGAATCAGTACTATCTACAGAGAAGTGTCAAGTCTAATTTTTGCTATTAATAGTGAGCTCCTCCAAATTTCTGAGTATAACTAGGAACCCAAACTGGCCATGTAGAGGGTCCTCTCCTCTCCAGCAGAGATACTAACAAGGTGGTCATACAGCCTCTCATTTGGATGCCACTTGCATGCACTCATAGTCAGGTAACTGTCAAAGCTGAAAACAGAGAGTCCCCAGTGCTCACTTTGAGATTCCTAAGCCATGTGTCCTGAGCTGCCAAGACCAAATGCTTCAGGGCACATCTTCATGATATGCAAGAAATAAAGCTAAGGTTGGCAGTTTTTCAGAGGCAAGAATTTGGTACAAGAAATTATTATGACATGAGTTAATTCAGGAAAAGAAATGAATGGAAACTCACATAAGCAATACCCTCTAAGTGCAAAATGAGCTGACCAAAGCCTAATGAAACTGGAAGAGATTTTGGAAGAGTCCCCAACCTTTCAGGCAAGTGAACAGGTAAAACATTTAGGAGAGATAACTGTGCCTTTTCAACAGAGTGAGATGATCAGAGAACCAGTGTTTTTTAAATGGTATTACAAGCCTTATAAGTGTCCAAAAAGTCTAGGATCATTGCCACCAAAATATAGGGTTTTAAATGGAATTAAATCATGGCTCTTCATTTGTTTCATCTTCTTCCTGCCCACTCTATATTAGTAATTTCACTTTTGCATTGGTTCCCACGTCAACAAGACATGAGCCAAAAGCCAATGAAGTTGTTTTATAAAGTCATAGCACATGCACATCAAACATGGAGCTAAATTGAAAATTATCAACTTGAAATGCAGTCAATTAGAAAAACATTGGGACTAAAAGGTCCAAAAGTTCATAGAAGAAATGGACAATTTTGATAACTTAAAAGTGAAAAGCTTCTGCACAAATATAATCATGCAGGTAAAATTAATAGGGAAAAGTTAACTGGGAAAAATACATGTAGCAAGTTTCTCTGTTAGTTATCTATAACAAACTCTAACTATATTACACATACACACACAAAACTTCTGCTTTTTCCTGTGCATACTAACATAGCCCAAGAGATCTAGTCTCCCCAACTAGTACTGCACAATGATGGTGACCTTCAGGGTATTGGACAGCTCAGCAAAGAGATCTGATATCCAAGGTATTATAGAAAAATGGGTTCAAATATATAAAGGCAAGAGGCATTTCCCAATAGATAAATGGCTAAAGGATATAAGCAGGCAATTCTTAAAGAAAGGAATCTAAGCCATAAGGGGAAAAATGTTCAAATCACTGACAATAAGAAAAGTACAAATTAAACAACTATTAGGTACTTTCTCAGATTTGCAAAAATGAAAGGATGTAGGAGAACAGGTAAACTAATGCATTGCTGGTGGAGTTAAGGCTTGGACTAACCATTCTGGAAAAAATTTGGAAATATGTTTCCAAAGTCACTAATCTGTGCATATCTTTTAACTGAGAAGTACTACTGCTAGACATATGCCCCAAAGCAGTCAAAGAAATAAGGAGAGTTTCCATATGTACAGAAATATTTGTAGCAGCCATTTTTGTTGTAGCGAAGAGTTACAAATAAAGTCTGCCCATCAACTGGGGAGTGGAAAATTATGGTATGTAAATGCAATGGAATATTATTGTACCATAAGAAATGACAAAAGGGATGGATGCAGAGACACTTAAATGTAAAGAAAGGTGAATAAAACCAGAAAAATTTATATAACTAAAGTGTTACAAAGAAAAGTAATTTACAAAACTTCAGAACCCTCACCAATATAATGGCTAACCACTACTCCAAAAGATCCATAATGAAGCATGTTACTCATCACCTGAGACAGAGGTGGGGACTATTGGGGCAGATTGAGGTAAACATTTTTGGGCATGACCAACTTGTAGATTTGTTTTGCTTGATGATGTTTATGTATTACAATGGAAGTGCTGTTGTTTTTCATTTGAAGAGATGGTGATAGCAAAACAAACAGTAGGGATACCAAAAAGAAAAAGAAAAGGAAGTCATTATAGCATTCTTTAAAATGAATAGAACAGAAGAAGGTTCATGAGGAGACACATAAGCAAGAGAATTTTGAAACTAATATGTTTAAGCTATATTCTTTGTAAAAAATACAAACTATACATAATGGAGATTCATGATGTCATGTACAATACTCTTTTTTCTGTTCTGTGTCTATAAAAATGCTCTTGTTTGATATTTACCAAGGAAACAATAACCCCCCAAAACGTCTAAATATATTAAAAAATATATATACCAAAAAAAGAGTTTGTACAACACAGGCAACATTTTAATTGATTTCAGTTCCTCATCATAACAATCACCATGGGGTTGAAGATGAATTAGAATAAGCAGAAATTTATTAAATACATAATTAATATGCCACTGAACTGCATATATGAATATAAACCAGCAGTTCTGAATTGTAACACTCTAGACATTATCAGATTATCCAATTTGTTGCCAGTTTTGGCTTTTAAATAAATTGACAAGCATCTGAAAAAAGGCCAGCCTACACGAGCAGCTGACTCCTTGACCAGTGATATTCCTGGTATGTTGGATAATTCTGAGAAGTTTCATTCCCCTCCATCCTCCCAAAAGACAAGATATGGTTGCTAAGCATTAAGAACACTTTTCCTCTGCATGCTTGGCATGCAGCAATTAATTGTTCAGCAAAGACCCTAAGGAAAGGACCTCATCATTATCAAGTCAGTGTCTGAGGCTGGGGCATTTTTGGTTCTGGGAAGTACTTGTTAGTGAGATGATCTTTTGCCTGGGAAGATGGGCCTTCTCTTTGTGAAGTATGTACTTGGAGCTGTTTTTCCAAGTAGTGAGGATAGGTTTATAGTCATTTCTCACTGAACTGTCCAACAAAATAGAAGCAGAGCAAAAGCTGAAGTCAGCCGGGCAGAAAATGAGATCCTAAGGTTTGAACTGTTACAGATAAAACTACCTCTGACTCCTAGGGTTTCTTCACTCAAGAACAGCGCTCAGCTGATGGCCAGTGGGACCCAGGAGGACGTTATACTAAAAGCCACCTGCCATCTCACAGACTTGTAGGAGTCTCCTGAGCTGAGGCTGGAAACTCAGGGCCTATGCACATGGGAAATGAATCCCCCAGGGTAACATGCCCCAGTAGACGTCCAGACTCTGCTGGAGTCAGTCTAAAAAAGGGGAGACGAAATTTACCTCCTCTCAAAGTAGCCATTCCACTTCTGGATTCCTCTAATTCTTAGGAAATTTTTCTGGAAATCCAATTTAAATCTGCCTACTTGTAACCTCCAATCTATTGCTCCTGGTTCTTCTCTTTGGGGTCAGGCAGAACAAGTTAAATAAATACTTGAAGGCTGCTATCATATCGCCCTGACTTTTCCTTAAGCTAAACCTCCCCACTTCGCCTAACTGATCCTTAAACGACAGCATCCCGGGTTATCCTCTGCACACACCCCAATTCACCATTGTCCCTGAACTGAACTCAATACCCCAGATGTGATTCAAAGAAGGCAGAATATTACCACCTCCTTAATTCTGGAAGCTATGCCTCTGCAAGATGTTATTAGATATATACATACATACATACATATATATATATATATATATATATATATGTTTCGTGTTCATATGTCATTGCTGTTTCTTACTGAATCTGTAGTTCACTAAACTCTCAGATCTTTTTCAGACAACTACTATCTAACCATGCTTCTCCCATACTGTAATTGTAAAGATGGTTTATTTTAATCCAAGGATAAGATTTGAGAATTATCCCTAGTGAAATTCACTTTAATGGATTCAGCACAATGCCTATCATCTAGGAGATTATCTATCCCTCCCAGCTTGGTGTCATGTGCAAATTTTACAAGTACATATCATTGTCTTTATCTATATATAAATTTACAAGTACATATCATTGTCTTTATCTAAGTCACTGGAAAAAAAAAAGGTTAAATCACTCAGGAGCAACCACAGCTCCCTGGGATACTGCACTGGAGGTTTCCTTCTATGCTGACCCTGAACCATTAACAACTACTTTTTAAATCTAGTCATTCAAAAATTCCAAATCTAACTATATTATCTTCTAATTCATATATTTATCTTTACCACAAAAAAATAACATGAAAAACTTAATCAAACATTTGTCTAAAATCAGGTAAACTATATCTATAGCATTCCCCTGGTCTTTTAAGCAATTTAATAACCTTGTCAAATAAGGAAATAAGGTGAGTATGACATGACCTGTTCTGGATCAAGCCATAATGACTCTATGTAATCACTGCTTCCCTTTAGATATTTATTATCCAATTCTTTAGTACTCTACTTGAGAATTTTCTCAGGAATCAAAAATAGGTTTACTAATGTTTACTTCTCTTTTTTTGAAAATGGGGACATTTGCCCATCTCTAATCTTATGGTACTTCTCCAATTTTTAAACAATCTTTCAAATACTAACAATTATGCCACAACAATTGCATCTGCCAATTCTTTTAAAACCTGAGGTTGAAATTAATTTGGACCAGGTGACTTAAATTCATCAAGGGACTAGGTGTTTTCTTATTATCAATCTTACTTCTACCATTTTTATTCTATGCAAAGATCACCCTTACAGAGAAAATAAAGAAATAAAAACAAACACTGAGCAACTTCAACTTCTCTCTGTTACCAATTATCATCCTCCAATCCACCTCAAGCAGAGTCTTATGGCTTCTTCAAACCACCTTTTCATTCCCAAAATAGCTTTATTTTTTGTAAATACTATTTTATTTTTCCAATTATATGTAAAGATAGTTTTCAACATGCATTTTTATAAGATTTTGAGTTCCACATTTTTCTCCCTCCTTTCCTTCCCTTCCCCCTCCCCAAGACAGTAAGTAATCTGATATAGGTTATACATGTGCAATCATGGAAAACTATGGCCATATTAGTCATGTTGTGAAAGAAGAAACAGAACAAAAGGGAAAAACCACAAAAAACAAGAAAAAAGTGCAAGTAATACGCTTCAATATGCATTCACACAATAGATGTTTCTCTGGACGTGGATAGCATTTTCTGTCATGAGTCCCCAAAATAGCTTTAACAAACCCCTACCCTTCTCATCCTTGGCTTCCCTCACTAGCCTCAGTTCGTTCTGAGCCTCAGCACTCCTGACACTATTTTTATAGGACACTCTTGTATCCATCCTTTGTTACTAGGATTTATTTCTATCTTCTGTATTTTCATTTTAAGATTTTAAGTAGCTTAAGTTGCCTACATATCTACATAAGTTTCTTTATATATTTCAAATTTTCCCTCTTTATTGGACTTGTTTCCTTTTCTGTTCAGAATTTCATTCTATAGCATCTCCCTCTTCTCTTGAGATGAGTTTCCTTGAATAATTTTAGTCGATGAGAAACCTATGTTTCCTAAACCTCTGAAATCTACTTTCCCCAAATCCAGCACACGTCAGCCTATGCTCAGATGTCTTCTTTTCCACCATAAAGTCCAGGAGTAAATGATCACTTCCATCCCAGCGTTCCTATCAGCTACATCCCAACTATCAGTTTCTTATTGTTAATAAGATCAGAATCAAAATACATTGTCCCCTTACTGTTTTCTCAACATTTTTAAAGGATGAAATGATCACTAAAAGTAGTGTCTTTTGGCAGAGAAAGAACTCCAGTAGATGTCTGGTTAAGTGAAGTCCCAACACTGCTTTATTGTGTTCTATGTCACAGCAGATTATCTGTTTCCCAGGTTCCTCACTCATTTCATCTTTCAGCCAGATGGTTTATAGTATACATGCTCCAATGACAAAATCACTTGTCATTCAACCTCCACTGACCTTCAGCTAAATAGCTTCTTCCACCATGCTTCTCCTCTCAGGTTTCTTCACATAAGCATATCTTCTTAATTTACAATGTACTTGTACACTGTGTGTGTATGAGTGTGTTTTATACACACATCCAAGGTCATATTCCAGTCACAAATGCCACCCCAACAAGCCTACTGACACCAATGACATCAAATTTGCCTTCTTGTGTTAAGAACCCTAGTCCTAGTCTAAACTGTGGGCATCTGTGAATGGGCATTTAAGGTCATGGGCTTTATAGTGGCTCCTCTCTCTCGCATTTTGTCTATGAACTTCTACGTGTCTCCAGTCCTATTCCCTTCCTTCAATGTAGTTATTTTCCCTGTTATCTACATTGGCAATGATACGTAGGCAGTCTTCTCTCTCCCTCCTCTATTCTTTTCAAATGTCAAACTCATTTGGTTAGATTTATAACACACGGAGCAAATACTTTCTCATTAGCTTTTGTTTTAAATTTATTATATCCTTGACTTGGAATCTGTTATTCCTACATATTTTAGGTGGTGGTCCATTAATCCAGATCCTATTCTCAGACACCACCTTCTTAGCCATCTGTTTGCTTCCCGAATTAATTTTTCTCTTCTTTGTCCCTTATTCTCTTCTCTATCCCTTGTCTTCATTTATAAATGAGGAAAACACAACTTGTATATGTCCCTATGGTCTACTCTTTCTTTCCCAAAATTTCATAATCTTTAGCAATATTTCTTAGGTTCCTTCTGACAGCATGATTTGTACCCTCATGAGTCACCAGAAGTGGTTATCTGTCAACTATTCTGATAGGTTTAGAGAGGTTTTCTGTAACATCATGGATAAATGCCTAGAAAGGCAACAGATTACTGTCATCATCAGGTCAGCAAAGAGATGCCACAGTACCCTTGTCATCATCAGGTCAGCAAAGAGATGCCACAGTACCCTTGTCATCATCAGATCAGCAAAGAGATGCCACAGTACCCTTGTCATCATCAGGTCAGCAAAGAGATGCCACAGTACCCTTGAACAGGAGATGGTCATAAACTATTCCTCTTTCTTTCTTGGACCCTCACAGAATGATCTCTCCTCTGCCGGCTTGGCTGGCTCTGCTATAGCATTTTTTTGAGGACCTGAAGCTTCTTCCTCCTCAGAGTATCCAACTCCTGCTCCTTCCTCTTCAGGAAGAGTCTCAAATTGGTTAGTTTTTTAGTTCTAATTGTGCAGCTGTCACTTCCCTTCTCTCTGCCCGGCCCTCCCTCCCCCCCAATAAAGCCCCCTTCTCTTTCCTTAAGCAACATTTCATTGTCTTGAACAACTTGGGAGTGTGGTCAGACGCTCCTTAAATCCCTTTCTCTCCTCCTCCAGGGGCAGAGACAATCTACATTTGGAAAACAGACTGTTAACAGTCGCTTGGTGATGGCAGAAATACAATCATTATAAACTCAATGAAGTCACTGCAAGATTTCCCATTTTCCAAACTGGTTAAGAAGTTCCCTTATTTTTTGAATTACTTATACGTGTTTATATCCCTCTCCTTCTTACACCTTTTAGTTATCTTGATCCCTTTAAGACAGCACAAATCTCATCTTTTACAGAAAGTTGTTCCTGGTCCCCCTAACTGCTATCCCTGACCCACGACCTCCCAGCCACTCTATATATCTTATATAGAGCTAGTTCTTGACTTGTTGTGCCCTTCATCGGAATAAGCGCTACTCAGAAGCAGTGGCCTTTCCTTGTACCTCCAGCAGTTATCACCATGCCTGGCACCTCCAAAGTGCTTAACAAATACTTGCTGACTAATGGATAGTTCTTAATGTTTATGTGTTGTCTTCTATTGAAATGTAAGTTCCTTGAGGGTAGGCACTGACTTTCTTTCTGTTGGTGTTTGTATTCCCAATGCTTGGCACCAAAGGCCTGGCACACAGTAAATGTTAATAAATATGCCTTTTTGATTAATTTCAAGCTAAGTCTTTAACCAACAAAAACAATACAAACATCTATTTCCCATTAATTTATAAAAGCAGGTGAGAGGACAGCATAAGCTACTGGCTTGGGAGAAAGGTATCCTGTATTTTAGTGGTGATCCCACAAAACTGACATGGTGTGGCTCTGAATATGCTGTCTGACCCCAAGGTAACGAAGAGCAGAGGGGAAGGATAGACAGGAAAAAGAAGCAGGGCTACGACTCAGGTGTACCTCTCACTTCTCTAAGATTGTCCTTCAGGAACTCCTCCCCACAACTCATGATTTCATTGCCTGAGAGTTTCTGCCAGTTCTAGTTCTCAGATCCCATGATTTAATCTGGAAATACTGCTACCAGCTTCTGTTAGAGTGCACTCTCAAGAACACGTTATGTTGAGCAAAATGTCATCCCATGCAGGAGTCTGTGCTAATTATAATGCCAGGCTTCCCATTTAGATTCTCATAATTAAAGGAGAATATCACAATGTTTCTGAACCCTTTTAAATAAACCAAAAGCAATCTTCAAACTTCACTAGTCAGATGGGTGACTCCATCGCAGTGCTTTTGTTCTAAACCCATCTCACTAAGCCCAGGTGGTCTTTCACTACTGAAACTGAAGCATATACTGTTTCCGAACTTTGGAGTTTCTTTTCAGGGCTAGAAATTTGTGACTTGGGGGGAAGGTTTGGGTTCTTAACCTTTTGTGTGTGGGGATGCTTCTAACAGTCTGGTGAAGCCTACAGAGCTCTCCTATGAACATCATAAATGCATAAAATTAAATACACATGATTACAAAGGAAATCAATTCCACTGAAATACTTATTAAAATATTTTTAAAATGAGATCATAGACTTCTGATGAAGAACTCCTGCTTTAGAGAGAGACAACTGAGTATTTGTCAGGAGAAGCTGCTATTGATGGATTCCTAAGACAATAGGTAGGTACTTCAAGAATCTCCAAGGACCTTGCTGTTTTTTTTCTCACAGTCTTTCCAGCTCCTTCTGGTAAGTGCTTACACCCACCAACCCATTCACCTTATATCCACACTTCTCTCCTGGGCTGATCCAAATCCACAAGGCCAGCTATGGCAGTGGAGGCATCAGGTGACCTCCAATTTGGAAGGTGTAGTGTACAGTTGTTCCTCTAATAGGTATGCAGCAGAGATGGGGATGGTACCCCAGCTGGAGTGACTGTGACATCAGACATGGGGCTGTGTTTCCTACAGCAAAAGTTTGCTAGCTGAGTCAAAAAAACAATCCTGGAGGGATATTCACACCCACACAGAGTTTATTCCTAATTTTAAAATTTAATGTGGCAGCCTTTGAGGAAGAAAAAACAGCTTCTCCAGAGGTAACTGCCTCTAGACATTACCAGGCTCCACAAGGAGAAGTGGAAGTGAGAAACTATTAAGGCAAGTCAACAAGAATTTATTAAGTGCTTACTATGTGCTAAATGCTGGGGATACAAAAAAAAAAAGACAAAAACACAGCCCCTACCCCTACCCTCAAAGAGCTCATGATCTTATGAGGGAGAAGGCATGAAAACCACTCTACATAAAATAAACATACAGGATGAATTAGAGAGAATCCCAGAGGGATTTTACCCCAGCAGCCAGCAGGTGCCTATCATTAACCTTCCACCACTTTATAAAAAGTCAGTGTCTATGCGTTAATGGACTGGATCCTTCTCAGCTTGCTGAGATTAAGAGTAGCAGACAGCAGGGGTTGGTAGGGGGACGTTGACCAGGGAGTGGTTTTGCCAGTTTCCCCAGAGGCATAAACTACAATAATACAGTATTCCACTTGAACTTGGATCTGGACTAACAAACTCCATACTCCATTCCTGCTTACTGGCTCGCTCTCTTGCTTCTGACTTCTTCCCATTTCTATTGATAGAAGTGCTCTTTCCTCCAACTCACTCAGGCTAATAACCTTGAAGATACTTTTGGCTCTTTCCTTTCCCTCATAAGCACTTGGTTGTCAAGTCCCATAATTTCTACCTCATAGCATCTCTCACATTGCTCGGCTTCAGCCCTTACCTCTTCATGCCTACCCCCTGGAATGGCTTCCAAATTGGCCTGTCTGCCCACAGCCCAGTTCTTTCATATCATTATCCTAGTGACCTTTCTAATGACCTTCGAACACTATGAGCATTTTATTACTTTATTCAAATTTGATTTCATTGCCAGTAAGGATGGAGGTTGTCCAGAATGTTGGCCTTGGGATGTAGGGGCCTTATTTCTCTTTCTGTAGTTTTATGGTATTTTTCTCCTAGCAAAACAAAGTTCACACCTATGCCCCCCTTTGTCACTATCCCAAGGTTCTCACTTGATCAGAGTCCAGAGGAGGAAGCTATCTAAGGAATTCAATGGCTTTGGGAGCACAGAGAATTTTCTAGGGAAGTTGTATAATACTTACAACAGTGTAGGGGAACTGCCAGGGCAAGACTAATGAAATTATTATTTACTGTTAATAAGAATGACAGCAATTATATAGCACTATATGGTTTAAAAAGTGCTTTGCAGCTATTATCTAATGTTATCCTTACAACAATGCTGGGAGGTAGGTGCTACTATTCTTCCCATTTTACAGATGAGAAAACTGAGGCAGACAGAGAGTAAGTTATGTGCCCAGGGTCACACAGCTAAAAAGGCAGGATTTGAACTCAACCCTTCCTTATTCTATGCCAAGTGCTCTATCCACTGCACCAAAAGGCAACATGAACCTGCATTTCATCATTGAGGCACTTAACACTGAAACATCAACAGATTTTTATGAAGAAGATTCTACTTCCTCTCCTCAACTTGTATCTAAATAACCTCTGCTTTAATAATTAGTCAAAATCTAAATTACCTCTAGCTGAAAGGAACTATTATAAATATAAAGGACTGAAAACCCATGGCTTTCAGATCCTGGACTACAAAATCGCATTTGATTAGGAGCTTAAAATTTCTTTCAAAGGCACAATATAGTCTCCTAGGAACAGAAGGCTGAGACAACTCGAACAATTAAAACTAAATACCTTGCTCTTCTGAAGGCATACAAGATGTCGTCCATGTCTCTTTTTGCCATAGCGACCAATGATAAAATAAAACTTGTCTTCAATCCGAGGTAAAAAGTGAGGATTTTGTTTTATACAAGTTCCTGTTAAGTCAAACATCTAATTCATAAGTCCCTGCAAATAAGGTAACTAAGGATTGTCCATGCTTTTCCTAAATAACATCTCTTCCCTAAAAATTTATACAATCATTTTATAACATTGTTTCCCCCATCCTTGTTGCTGTCATATACACATTATGTATTACACACACACACACACACACACACACACACACACACACACACACACGTCATTCTTCTCTCAGAGGTGTTTGTACATGTATGTGTATTGCACATGTATGTGCATGTGTACATGTACATATACACGTATTAGTATTATAATTATTTTTGGTACTCTCTACCTTAATAGAATGTAAGTTTCTTGAGGGTAGGAGCTATTTTAATTTTTGTCTTTGTATCTCCTGTGTCTGTATTAAACACAATATTTAGTATTTGATAAATGTTTAATGAATTAAATTGAAACAACAAGCATTTCAAACCTTCAAATGACTTGAATTCCCCAGTGAGGTTGATACCTGGCCTGTAGTCTTTCTTCCTATTCAACTGCCAACCATCATCCCGCCCTGGTTTCAATACTTATGCTAACTCCTCTTACAAGATGACTTCACAATTTCTCAACCTCCTTAGCTCCAACCCACTACTTCCCTTTCAATCCCCTTTTTACTCACATACTATCAAAGTCCCACCTTATACTTCACCATAACAAAGAACTCTATCTCTTTTAAGATTCTAAACTTCAAGATTCCACACTTACCCTAACCATCTGTCTTTCTACCTCTCTTCCTCTCTTAACTGGACGTTTTCTTTATGCCCTCATGGTGGCCTCTAATCCTCTGACCACCACTTCTGATTCTTTCACTCTATTTCCCCTTGCCTCTTTCTGGCTTTATTTGTCTCTATGCTCTTTTCCTAGATGGCCTCACCACTCTGACTTTTTATCATTCAACCATGGGTAACTCCTACCATTCATTTTTTTTTCAGCTGCTGCTGAGTTTCCCTAGAGAATGTCATGAAACTGAACTTATTTTACCTACTCTAATACTATCCTATATAACGTTAAGTAGGTCTTCACTGCCCAATTCTACGGGTTGATTTTGCTATTATTCCCCACAGTCACTGTTCCCAACTTTTTACTCTCATCTCATTATCTCAACTTAGCCCCATGTTTCTCAAACAGATGACTAGCTTACTATTGCTGGGGAGACTGAAGTTATACAATAAGAATTCACAGAATCTGAGCTGAAAGGGATCTCAGATGCCATCTAGTCCAACGTGCACCTGACCAAGAACTTCATTTGTCATGGGTTGACAATGGATCATCTTGCCTTTAGCCTGAAAACCTCGAGGGAGGAGGAAGGAAGGGAGGCAGCCCATTTTATTTGGGTATAGCTATAGTGGTTAGGGAGTTGGTTTGTTTTTTTTGACAAGATGAAAATTTTGATTTTATGCAACTTCCGCTTATTGCTCCTGCTCCTCATATTGCCATCTCAGACCAACAGGAATAGGTTTAAATCATCTTCAAATCCTTGAAAACAGTGATCATGTGTATACTATACCTTCTCATCTATAAGTTCAATATGCTCATTTCCTTCAAATGATCATCATATGCCATGATACAAGTTAAGGATCAAATGCCTTAGCCTAGCATTTACCACAGTCTGGTGGCATCCTACCTTTTTTAGCCTTAGGTGGATGAAGCGCTAAGAGTCAAGATGACTTCAGCTCAAATCTCTCCTCAGCTCTTTCTAGACATGTGACCCTGGGCAAGTCACTTTACCTCTGTTTGCTTCAATTTCCTCCACTGTAAAAGGAGGATAGTCACAGCACCTACCTCCCAGGGTTGCTGTGATGATCCAAAGCACTGAGTACAGTGCCCTGCCTATCACAGGCATTTCATGTTTGCTACCTTCTCTTTTTCTCCCCGCTATCCCATATCATTCCCCCATATATGCTCCAAATTGGATTATTTTCTGTTCTAAGAACATACCCTGACATTTTCCCATCTCCAAACCTTTGCTCATGCCATATCTAATATGTGAAATGTCCTTCCTTGCACACTGTATCTGCTCAATTCCTGCCCATTTCTTAACAACCTGCTTGCTCATCTATTACTTCTTCCAGAAAGCCTTTCTTTTCTGGGTCTTTCCATTTATTTATGATTTTTTTTCATCAGAAAATCATTACACTTCATGTATGTCTCTCATGTACCTGTCGTGTCAGTATTATGCCTATGTTCTATCTCCCTCCTGGACCCTGTGCTCCCTAAGGGCAAAAAATAACACGCACCAACC
This sequence comes from Potorous gilbertii, assembly GCA_028658325.1. Taxonomy (NCBI): domain Eukaryota; kingdom Metazoa; phylum Chordata; class Mammalia; order Diprotodontia; family Potoroidae; genus Potorous; species Potorous gilbertii. Next base: position 512,099,767 of record CM053770.1, read on the forward strand.
TAGAGTGAATACTGGATGTTCCTTACCCTTATGTCTGCCTACTACATATCTATTTTCTGAGCTCAAATGCAACTTGCTCTGCTGAATCTCATTGGATCACTCCAGTTAAGAGATCTCCCAAACCCCTGTACTTGGGTCATTCCTTGTATCACGATTACTTCTTTACGTCTTATCTCACACGTTAGACCATGAGCTCCAATGGACAGGAACTGTCTTATTCATTTTTGTATTCTGTTTCAGGATCTTGGCATTCACAAACCTATCTTTCCAGGCTTGTTGGCCATTCCTCCCTCTCCTGTGCTCTATAGTTCAACAGGCCTTCGCCTTCCCTCTGTTCCTCTCAAGTAATATTCTCCCATTTCTGTGACCAGGCACGGGCCTCCTCAATGACAGGCTAGCCCTTCCTCTTCTCTACCGTACAGACAGAGCTCAAGTACCACCTTCTAAATGAAGCCTTTCCTAGTCCCTTTCCATTGTTGGCATCCTCCCACCCAAACAACTACGTTGTATTTATTTGTGTATTTTTCTCTTCTATTTCTTATGCATATACTTACATAAGTACTTGTCTTTCCCACTAGAACATAAGACACTTGCTAGCAGGGATTGCTTCCTTCTTTGCATCTGTATCCCTGGGTTTAGAGGCTCAAAAAATGCTTGTTTGATTCATTCATTCAGCAACTATTTATCATATCTACTGTGTGCAAAGTACTGTGTTAAACACTGGGGGTATCTAGCACAGCACAGAAAGCAAGGAAAAGCCACCTTCCTCATGGAGTTTCCAATTTAGTAGGGAAATATGATGTATACACCAATTCAAAATGTAATGTAAAACAAGTACACTTGAGAATTGCAGACAGGGGTGCTCAAAACATACTGTACCAGAGACATTTTTGTCAGTTACAAAATAGACCAGTGATGTTAATATCAAACCAATTAATATTAAACATTACCATTTTTTAAAGCACCCTCACAATGGGTTATGAATCTGTATACTCTTCTTCTAAAGTAGGAACTCTTAACCTGGGGTCCCTGAACTTGCTTTTTAAATATTCTGAAACTATTTCAATATAAACGATTCCATTTGTAATACTATAAAACATTTCCCTGAAAAGGGGATAGAGGCTTTACCAAGGGTAGGGAAGGGAATAAGCCTCTACACAGTGGTTAATATGTGGCATGCTTTATGCTAAGCACTTTACAATCATCATCTTATTTTATCTTCAAAACAACCATAGGAGGTAGGTGCTATCGTCATCCTCATCTTACAGCCATGGAAACTGAGACAAAAAGAGGTTAAATGACTTGCTCAGGGTCATACAGCTAGTAAATATCTGTGGCCAGATTTGAGATCATGTCTTCTTGACTCCAGGCCCAGGGCTCTATCCATTGTCCCACCAGGCTGAAGAGGTCCAGGTCACAAAAGTGGTTAAGAACCCTGGTCACAAAGGATATTTGTACTGTTAGATGTGTGCTATTTATACATGAAGGAACCACAGTGAATCAGAAAGATTAACTCTTAACCCTAAAGTACCCAGAATATGTATGTTTAGTATATAGGGGATATATTCCTCTTACTCCAGTTTCCTCAGAAACCTAGGGAGACACAACATGTATAAAGTCTACACCTCCCTTTCCAAGTTTTTGTTACAAAATGTCAGCAGGACACATGAAATCAAGGCAGCAAAGGAAAGAAACTTCAAAAATCAGCTGTCTATTTTGGTACTGTGAAGAGTGTAACTTAAATCTCAGAACATTGAGAGGAAAGTCAAAGCCCCAGTTAAATTTTTAATACACTAAAAAAAAGATAATGTTAAAGAAGAGTCTGAAAGGTATGCTGGTGAAAGGACAGGCCCTCAGAACTGGATTCAACAAAGGACAACAGTCTGGAGAACCCTGTGGCCACTTCCCAAGTGAATTACCTTCTTACTAAACCCAAGGAAGAAGATGAAGAATTTTCAGCAGTAAAGAAGAAAACAATAGTGAGGCCTCCTGGGAAATTTCCCATCATACCTCTAGGGCAAAAGAGTAACACTTTCTTCTTTCTGCCCTTGGGTGTTTTTGTCTCTTACTATGGTTACTATAATTCCACTGGAAGAATGGGGGTTGGAGTGGGTGGGGATGGGACAAGTCAAGGAGAGATAATCTACCTCAACCTCCGATCACTTGGGGCCACTCGGGTTAGAGTTCCAAGTAATATCTTTGTCTAGATCTGCATGGAGATGCAAATTCAAGCCTTTTGAAATCTGGCTTCTGGATCTCTTCACTCACCTGAAACCATTCTCTCCAAAGTTACCCATGAGCCCTTAATTGTAAAGTCTAATAACACTTCTCCTGGATATCTCTACAGCCCCTGACACAGTTGGCCACTCACTCCTCCAGGGTACCCTTTTATCTCTGGGCTTGCATGACACTGTTCATCTTGATTCTCTGCCCATCTGTCCTTCTGGTCTCCCTTGCAAAACCAAAGAATCAAATAATCAATGACTATTAAGTGCCCACTCCATGCTAAGCATTCTGCTAGATGCCAGGGATGTAAATACAAAAATGAAGCTGTCTTTGACTTCAAGGAGTTTATTCTATTGAGAGAAATATCATTTACACAAAGGACATATGAAATACAGGCTAGGGAGAGGGGTTGGATGTGTGATTTTATTTGTATAGGGAATTCTCAGATGAGGAAACTCCCTCTACTGATATATCAGCACTTTCCCTACAACTTGATAGTCTTAGAGAATTGCCCAGAGAGATAAAGTGACTCCTTCAGGATTACACAGTCAATTTGTGTCAGACAGGAACTTGAACCCAGGTTTTCCTGCATAGTCACATGCAACACTGCCTTTTTTAAACAGAATATATACAAAGTAAATACAAGACAATGAGGGAGTGGGAGCTGGGGGGAATTAGTAAAGCCATTATGTAAAAAGTGGTGCTTTTAAACTGAAGGAGGAAAGAAATAAGAGCCTCTAAGAGGGAGAGAGGAGAGAGTGTATTCCAGGGAGCAGGGACAAACTGAACAAGGACCTATAAAAATGGAAGATAAAGCGTTGAGTGAGGAATTGCAAGAAAACAGTTCGGATGCGCTGCAGGTTGTGAAGGAGTCACTATTCATACTATATGAGCTATTGTGGGCATAGAGGGCAAGACTCTTTCTTGGGTTCTTGTGGTGATCATCTCATCTTCCTTGGGTTTAATGATCACATCTATGTAACTGAATCCCAAGTCTATATATATTCAATTGGCCCTAGTCTCTCTCACCAGTTCTGTTTCCCAAACCCCAATTTCTTAGATATTTTGTATTTTGTAAGCATCTCAAACTCAATGTCCAAAACTAAACTCAGCATCTTTTCCTCCAAATCCTCTTCCCTTCTAAGCTGCCAAGGGAACCACCAATCCAGTAGATGCATGACTTTTTATTATTCCTCACTCTAGATACCCAACCATTAATCAAGTCTTGCTGATTTCAGCTGCACATCTCTCCTATGATGTCCTCTTCTTCCTATTCACATGGCCAACAGCCTTGCTCAATCCTTCATCACCTCCCCACTACACTATCACAGTGGCTTCTTAGATGATATCCCTGCCTCATATCTTTTCCAATCCACCTGTCAACCAGCTCTTGAAGTGATATTTCTAAAGCATACTTCTAACCATGTCACTCCCCGATTCTGAAGACTTTCTCCATGACTTCTGGGATCAAATATTACTGCCCTTGTTTGGTCTTCAAGGCCCTTCATAATCTGGTCCCAAATAACCTTTCCAATCTTATGACATATTATTCCCCTTTACAATTCAGTCAAACTGTCCTTCTTGCCTTTTCTAATATATGAAAATCTATCTCCTTTCTATGGACCTTCACATAGGCTACATTCCACGCTAGAACATGCTCTCCCCTTACCTGCTTCCTAGAACCCCTAACTTCCTTCAATAGGCAAAGCACCACCCCTTCTACATGGAGACTTTCATGATCAATCCACTGTTGCCAGTGTCCTCTCCATCAGTATTTTATACTTATATATCTACTATGTATGTGTGTGTGTATACATATATGTATTATATATACATATACACACATACATAAATACGTGTGTATGTGTGTGTGTAGAAATATATACTCTTCGACTCCCTAGCAACAGATGCTCTGAAGGTATCTAAATTTGTTTTATACTTACCCTTTATATTGTTATAGTCAGCCTTGTTCTTAATCCAAACTCACATAAGAACTAAATAATCTCTCTTCATTAATCATCCTGACACTCCCCAGCCATTATGCAAAAACCAACTCAGGAAATAAATGCCAGATGCATATGTTGGAAGGCAATACACATATGGCAGCCATGCTATGCCTAATCTCAATCATGAAAGCTCTAAGGGATATATAATTATTGAAACCCAGACAGCAAAACCCAGGGCCACAATATGTTGTGATTCTTTTTTTTCATTCTGGTGGGGAGAGAGAATTACTAGCTCAAGTAAGCATGTCTGCCCTATTCTGCTCTGGATCTCTTGGATGGCTTCATCATTCCTTGGATTCCACTTCCTAGGTCATAATTAGCTTTCAACAGGACACAGGACACTCTGACCCCCTGTGACTGAAATGTTGCCAAAATGGTAGACAGCTGAGCAATATTCCACTAGTTCTATTATCTCATCAATTATGGGCACTCCTACCAATGAGGTGATCCATGCCTGCCCATCCTGTGAAATTCTTTCTATGTCTACCCAAAAATCTGCCATCAGGAAGATGGTGTGTATGGAGGGACCACCAATTATACTTAGGGCCTTACTCATGTTCTCTTGACACTGGATCCTTCACCCTCACTATTTGATCAGCAGATCCTTTCTTCTGGTCATGCATTTCCTTGATGTCACCCTTTACACCACTACTTCAACGAAATGACTCATTTGCAATGTGTTGCCATATCCCCATCATGCACTTCCTTCATTACTCTTTGGTGAGTGCCAACTTTAATTTTTCAAACACATATATTTTATGACTTGTGCCTATATAACTTCACTAGAAGAATACTGATGTTAAAAATATGGACTTGTATTTCAGAAAGAAAGCTGTAGTCATCTGAATAACTGCATGGTTCTTCAAAAGCCATCTAGCCTACCTTCATCTTCTTATTCAATTCTCATCTAGCTCGCTCTCTAACACCATTATCTGTACAGGATTTATGAATTGGAAGATCAATACTTCAGTTATACATCTAAATGTATATCTTAGACTAAACAGTATAAAAAGGCAGAAACTTATTTACGTCTGGGGAATACACAATTGAGCATGTTTCTGTCTTTTTTAATTTTAACTTTTGTTATGGGGGTCATGAAACTTATTTATGTCTCTGGGGAATACACAATCAGCATGTTTATGTCTTAAAGTTTACTTTTAACTTTTGTTGTGGGGGTCATAACGATAACGATGGTAACAGTTGAGATTCATACGTGCTTTACGTTTTGCAAAATGCTTTGCAAGTATCTCTTTTTCTCCTCACAATGACCCTAGAGGGAGGTGCTATCCTATCCCCATTTTACAGATGAGAAAACTGAGAATGCAAAAAGGTTAAGTGACATACCTAGTCACGTAGTCAGTAAGTGTTTGAGGACAGGTTTCAAGCTCAGGTCTTCCTTATTCCAAGTCCAACTCTCTGTGCATCATGGCACCAACTAGCTGCCTCCAGGCATGGATGAAATAGAGAGACTATATCCCAGAGAAGCCAATAACACTCTATGTGCTCCCACAGCTAGGTGGGTGATGGCAGACCTAGATGACAAAACTACTTCTTCCAATCTCCATCTCAGGGCTTTTTCCAATAAAGTACGATGCCTCACTTCACATGGAAGAAAGGTCCTTTTGGCATAGGGAGGGATGCTCTTCTACACCTGGCAAGAAGCACCAAAGGCTACTGCCTGGGGTTACACAAGGGCAGCTTCTTACCTGGAATATTATGGACCGTTATGGCTAAAATGAGCAGCAGGATTCGTCTCCAGCTATCTTTGCCCTGCTTCCCTCTGTTCTCTCTGGGAGGTTGAGAAGATGCAAGGTCATCAGACATGCCAGTAGCAGCCACCTTCTTCCTGGGGTAAGCTTCTCCATTCTCACTCTTGTCTGTGGAGAAGAGAAGAGTCAGGAGAGAGGTCAGAATGAAAACGAGCATGGTTATACTCTCTCCAGACAATGGTAGGAAGAGGTTAGGGAGAATCTGAAGGCAGGAAGAAGGGAGAATGTTCTACTTTCTTTTCTCCTAAGAACCAGACATACATTGATTTAATCATTTCTGTAAGCATAAATGCTTATCCAGTCTCAATTTTTTATTCATTATTGTATAAAGAGAATAGACTACTCCTCCACACAAAAGCATTACCATTTCTTTTAGTGTGGACTATTCCTAGAAGCAGAGAAGTTGATGATGATGATGATGATAGCCAATATTTATATAGCATTTTAAGGTTTGCAAAGCACATTACCTCATTGTATACTTAACAATCCTCCAAGTGATTGCTATTACTACCCTCATTCTACAGATGAGGAAACTGAGGCAGACAGAGATCTAAATGACTAGGCCAAGGTCACACAGCTATTTTCTTAGGTCTTCCTGATTCAAGGCCAGAGTTCTATTCACTGGACCACCTTGCTCCCTCAACTTCATTCAGTCAATCTATAGGCTACTCAGTCAGGCCCCAGAGGACACCAGGACTTCTTTTCAACAGGTGAGATATAATTTGTCACTATAAACTGGATATCACCTCAATTCCAAATGAAAATAGGAAGAATACTGCATGGAAGAGGCAAAAGACCTGGCTTTTAGTCCCATCTTGGCCATTTATTAGTATTTTAACTGGGCAAGTTATTTATGTGACACATAACTGTGTCCCAGTTTCCTCAGCTATAAGATGGTGTTAGTAATACTACCCTCTCATGTTTCTGCCTCCCCAGATTGAGGGATCCGGCAGTCACTTGTTCATCCATCCATTCTCCTACTCTTTTATTAAACAACCATTTATGATGCACTCGCAATGTGCTAACCAATCTGTGAAGTATGTGTATGTGGGTGAGTGTGTGGGGGTGGTTTACAAAGGCCATAGCTGATGTTTCTATAGCAATTCAAGGTTTTACTTAAGATCATCTCATCTGATCCCAAAAACCCTGTGAAGCAGACGCTGCAGTCCTTACTAATTACATTTTATAGAATAAGAAGCTGAGGTTCAGAGAGCTTAAGTGACTTGTCCATGGTCATTCAAGTAGCAAGTTTCAGACAAGTCACATTTATGTATCAAATTGGTTAAGATATATAAAGCACTTTGGGGACATCAGAACATTATATTATGATCTAACAATTACATTTTCATGTATCATATACACATATACTTAGCTATATGATGCCTATCATTATTATATACAGCATTTAGGGTTTGTAAGGTGTTTTCCTCACAACAACCATATAAGGTATGTAGGACAAGCATGAATTTCCCCATTTTACAGATGCAGAAACTAAAGCCGTATGGGATGAAAGGACTTTTCCATTATCATGCAGCTAGGGATAGGATTTGAGTATAAACCCTCTCTCTTCAAGACCAACACTCTCTGCACTCCCATGCTGATTCTAACTGAACAACAATGATATAACAGATACCCAAATACACAATAGTTCACATTAAGTAAAAGGCAGGATAGATGATGCTAAGGATGCTTAAATTATTTCTTTATCTTTATCTTTTCATTTCTTTATCTTTTCTGGGAAGGTAGGGTCAATCACTGGTAAGCTGCTGAAACTACTGTAGGTTATGCTAAGCAGTGGAGGAGTATGAAGTGCTATATGAGGGCTAAGAAAGGGAAGAGGAAATAAAATTCATAGTACTTACCCTCAAGGAGCTTATAGTCTAAAGGCAGCAATAGAACTGCCACAAATAAATTAAATAGAAGTGACAGAGCTATACATAACCTTGCCTAACTCCTTTATTTCTACTCAGGTTTCATCATTCTTGCTACCCAGGTTCACACCCTCGGGCATCTTCCCCTCTTCAGGATTCCTCTCCACATCCAGTCACCGATCAATCCGACCTCTTCAACATCTCTCACAGCTGTCTTCTCTCCAGTCATGCGGCCAAGGCTATCATTCCCTCTTTAGCCTCCAAATTTGTTCCCCTGTTTCTTCTCTATATTCTCCTCAATCTGTTCACCAGAAAGCTGCCAAACAGTTATTTCTAAGGTACAGGCCTGTCCATGTCACTCCCCTACTCAAGGAATCCCAATGGCTCCCAAGTGACTTTAGGATCAAAAACAAACTTCTCCATTTGACATTTAAAGCCTCTCACAACATCTCCAAACCATGTTTCCAGGCTTATAGCACTTCTGTCACTTGCTCTCCAGTCCATTCTGTCTAGCATACTTGCTGCTCCCTACACGTGGCACTCCCTACACTTCTCCATCCCTATGCACAGGTCAGTGCCCAAGCCTGGACTATACTCTTCTTCTCTAATATCCTCCAAGGACCAGCTCAAGCATTGCGTTCTAAATGAGGCCAAAACAATTCCTCTAGTTGCTAAGGCCTTTCACCCCCAGAAAGTATGTGATATTTGTATAAATACATATATTTACACACACACAAATATGTATGCATGTATATAACACATATATTTATACTTTATTTATCTGTGTTCATATCATTCCTCCACCTCCCACCCTTTATCCTGAATGTAAATCCCTTGAAGGCAGGGACCATTTATTATTTGTCTTTGCAGCCTTAGTCCTCCACCAACTGACACACAAGAGCTACTTAATAAATGCTTATTGAAAGAATAAATATATACTAAAAAGATGCTTTGAGTATAGGTTGAAGTTATCCTTTGAATCTGACTTGTATAAAACTCCAGGGCAATCTATAAATGATGTGACTTTTCAGGAGATATATACACATACTCATTCTTTAAAGTCACAACCTTGCACAAATCACTTGACCTCTGACATGGTAGAAGCACTAGTACTTCTTTTTCACATATGCCAATGATGGGAACATCAGAAATATCCAAAAGGGAAGAGGGACTTTTAAGGGAGTTTTAAGTTTTTATAAGGTTGCTTAAAAATAAGATATATTTTCCCTTTTTCCCATATGGAGAAAATTAAGAGGAAACAGAATTTTTTTTTAATGTGAAGAGAAAAATTAATGTAGAGGTGGAAAGGTCTTTAGTGGTTTCTTTTTTTTTTTTTTTAACTGTTATTTACAGGGCTGTAATAAAAATCTTAGAATAAGAAAGCATATTCACCCAGCCAAAGGGACAAATTTCTATGAAAATAAGCAACAGGATAGATGGTTTCCAGGGAGATTATAGATCTTGATATATGTATATGTGTAACTATAAACCTATCTGGAAACTGTCTACCCTACATATGCTTTTTTTCACACACATAAGTACACACAAACACATAATTATATGTATACATGTGCATATGTGTCATGCACACACTTTTCCTTATGAAAATATTTAGGAGTTTTAACCTTTATCTGGCCCCACATGATATAACAAATACCACAAATTATATGTGGTATAAGAAGTAGTCTAAGAACAGGCTTTGTGAACATATAAAGAATCTCTGATATTACCAGGGAGAAGAACATCCACATTGTTACACTTTCCTCCACCAAACCATTTGTGACTTAATATATAGGATATCCCCAAAAATTTTAACAATGTGCCAAGTTTTAGTAACTTCAGAAGTATGACTGCTACACACTTTAGAAATGTGAAAGGTTAAGTATTTAAAATTTTTAAATACTGATGTTTTTTATTGAAATTCAACATCCTTAACAAAATTACAATAAAGATGTGTTCTACACTGCTCTAGTAGATTTTTGAACTTTGTAAAAAAAAAATTTATCAATTCCAGCTCAATGACTGAAAGCACTGCAATTGTGATTCTAGACTTAAGATCAATGAAAAAATAAGGTTCTCATGCATGTATAGCAGTTTTGATGTGATCCCACAAGAAAAGTCCAAAGGAGACAGATCAGGAGGACATAGACGGCTAAGCAAGAGGAACTCCTCAGCCGATCTATCCACCAGTCTAAGGAAGTGTCATCCAGAAACAGACATGCAATGTGTAATGACAGGGGGCACCTCATCTTGTTAAAAGTTTATAGTATATTATTGAAAGTTCACAAAACTAAGTGTAAAAGAAATTTAATAAAATTTTCAAGTGATTTTTTTGTAAGTTTGGATCATTTACCCATATTAAAGCCTAAAACTGTAGTAAGACTTTTGGGACACAGTGTATAAATACCAGAGAGTTTCATGAGACCAGTGGAGCTATGCTCAGAGTCACAAAGCTGGCATTAGCCACCACGATTTAAACCATGGTCTTCCCAACTCCAAGCCCAACAATCTCCACCAGTAGACAGAACAGTGTAGGGTAGTGTCACACTCCAACTTAAACAGGGGGACCACTAAACCACACAAAAGGATCCCTATGAGTCACATACTGACAGAAAACCATATATTAACATTATCTCTCCCAGTGCATCCTGGGCCATCTCCAGTCATCCTGATGAAAATCTGGTCACTGAACCCAGATGGCTCAGGAGCAGAAAGTGAGGCTGGTGACCTGCATAGCCCTCCCTCACTCAGAACAAAGTCAAGTGCCAGTTATGTCATCATTTCTCTGATGGCACACTCCTCCTCGAAAAGGAAGGACGAACACCACAACATGTTCTATTGTATTTTTAATTCTTTTGTTCCACATTTCCCAATTACATTTTAATCTGGTTTCAGAGCACTCACAGGGTTGCGGTGAATACACTTGTCTTCCTCTACAGAGGTCTTAGAAGTTACTCCTCTGCTCAAAACCCTTGAACTGGCTCCCTACTGTTAACAAGTAAACTTCAAATCTCCTGGTGTGACAATTCAAGCTCTCCCTCTCCACAATCTGACTCTGCTCTGTATTTCTGGTGTTTTCTCATTTATTCCCTTCAAATGCCACCTGCTTCAGGACGACTCTCCTTCTCACCCATCTATTTCCTACACTTTGATGCCAACATGGCTTTTGTTCACACGATTCCCTATGCCTTTTTCTTCTCCACCCACTAACATCCTCCTCTGTTGAATTCTTACTCATCCTTTGAAGTCCAACTAAAATGTTTCCTCTTGAGTGTCCTTGCCTGGCTGCCCCCATCCCTGTTTAGAATGAATTTGCTCTCTTTCATCTCATAGCACTTTGCACGCATTGCTCATCTGCACTTACTGCCTATTGTTATCTTCTATTAAAGTTAGTTAGTAGTGCTTGGGACACATGCTGCTTGACTACCAAGACAGTGAGTCTGCCGTGTCCAACACTTGTATCTCTTGTAGAGCCTAAAACAGGGATCTACAGAGAGCAGATGCTCAGTAATGTTATTGGAAATGAATCAAAATAGACCCAAGTTAGTAGGAAACTACCCATACAAAAACAAGGATCTATGTAAAGATCTCTAAAGGAAGGTGAGAAGCTGTACTTAATGTCCTGATCAACCCATTAGAAGGGCCTCCTCTTGCTGTACTTTCTCAATAGGTGGCATGGATCTGTACTGACCTAGTAATGTACCTATGTTGGGTCCCTTTGGGGACAGACATCTATTAAGCACCTACTATGTACCAGGCACTAGAGATACAAAGAACCTCAAGGAGCTCACATTCTCTCTTAAGGGACAACACATAAACAAATATATAGAGGGGCAGTGAAGACGTGCAGAGGAATTAGGAAGACCTGGGTTCATAGCCAGCCTCAGAAACTTAACTAGCTGTGTGATCTTGGCCAAGTCACTTAATCACTTGTAAAATGAGGATATAATAGCACTTACCTCTCAGGGATGTGAGGATCAAATCAGATCACAATTGTAAAGCGCTTAGTACAATGCCTGACACGTGTAGGTGCTCAATAAATGCCAGCAGTTGCTCTAATTACTATTCTTAGTAGAGCACTTAGCTCAGTGCCCGACATGTAGATGGCACTATATATAAATACTACTAGATGTTATTGTAAGAAACACAACGTTTATAAAACAAAGTGTATCTGTATATTTTATTAAATTAAGTTTATTAAATTAGATATTGTATATTTTACAGAGAACTCACACAAGGCAAGCAGCTACACACAGGCCAGAAGAAGTGATACAAGAACCCTCTCAAGATCTCTCTGAAGAACTTTGGAATCAATTGTGAGACATGGGAGACACTAGCACAGGACCACCCAGCATGGTGTATCTGCATTAAAAAAGCAGAATTGCAGTAGCTCAAAAGAACTGTGAGATGTAAAAATTTAGAGCCATCTCCATCCTAAATGTTCATATGGACGATTTGTGCTTGACCTGTGGTAGAAACTTCTGAGCTCACACTGGTCTGATCAGTCCTAGTTGGACACAATATACCCCAACACAGTGATGTTATTTTAACCCTCCTCAAGTACAAAGGGCAGTAAAGGCAAGCTATTATTATAATAGCCATCTAAAAAGAAAGACAAAGTATCCTAACAACTGGCAGAGGGAGGACAAGGAAAGGGCACCTGAAGGAAGCTCGAGATATAAAGAAGATGAAGGTGAAGCAAGTATACATTCTAGACTTAGGGAGGGGTCTGTGCAAAAATGGAGATGGGATGCAGTATCGCACACAGAGGATGGTTAATTAGCTAATGTGGCTAAGATGGGGAGTATATGAAGGAGATCAGCATGCAGAAAACACAGAAAGGAAGGGCTGGGATCAGGTAGAGACAACTGGTCCATACAGCAATATGGCCTCATCAATATGGTGCTAGCAACAACTGTGCTAACCAGTAACAGGAACTCAATTAATACAACCTACTGGCTCCAAAGGTTTATTGGATTCAAATAAAAGGGACACCAAGGCAAAGGGTTGTAATAACATCTCTGTCCGAAGCTGTATGATCCTTCATGACCTCACCTTGTATAATCAGGTATCACCAGGGGACACATAAAAAGCCATGACTTACTGCCTTCCTTAACACAAAAAAGCAACATAAATGACAAGAGACAATCATACTGTGTGATATGCCTTGGGCTATAAAAAAGCCCAGAGGATCAGATATTTGTGTTTTTCCTTCTCTTTTGTTTCCCAGGGTAATAGCAGAGATAGAAAAAAGAATCCAATTAACTACATGAATCTGACTCAGAGAGTTGAAAGCCAAACTCAGGTACCATTACTATATATGAGAATGGAGTTATTCGTTCAGTTCAAGGTATTCTAAATATAAAGTAAAAGAATCATTTCTGAAGATTGGTTTCCAATTCCTATGGTGGCCTAGTCTTTCTTCAGATATGGAGACTGAAGGAAGAAGAAGCTATTGCCTGAAGGCCACATGGCAAACCAGAGGCAGAGCCAAGACTGGAAAACAGCTATTATGACCCTGGGACTGCCATCGCTGGCAAAGTACATCCCCAAAAGATGAGGGGTCTCTGCAACAAGAAAACCTGTAAATTGTGTCCAGTTCACCCACCTGGAGGGGCACATTTCAATGGGGACAGCGAACTATGTAGACAGAGCTTCAAGGTATAGACATTTTGGGAGAGGAAATAATAGGGCTCAGAGGTATCCTATGGGCTGTCGATTGGCACAACCTTTATCATTTATTCACACCTCTCATATCCAGCCTCTCCTCATTATTCTCCTTCAGGCCCACCTCACCTTTGCCTGGATAACTATTCTGTTGGGTCTCCCTACCTCAAGCCCCTCACCACCCCAATATAACTTCTAAACAACTGCCAAGGACGTTGTCTGAAGGCACAAGGCTGACCATGGCCTCTCTTTTGCTCAGTAAGCTCCCAGTGACTTCCTATTACCTTTAGGACCTAAACACAAACTCCTATTTATTATCTAAAGCTCTTTACAAGCTGGTCCCTTCCAACCTTTCCAGTCTTCTTAGATATTACCTTACTCCACACACTCTATGATCTAACAATACTGGCCTGCTTGCTGGTCCACACGCATGATGCTCCATCTCCTGACTCTAGGCATTTGTACTGGTCATACCTCATGCCTGAAAAGCATTCCCTTCTCACTGTCACTTTTTAGACTCCCAGGTTTCCCTCAAAACTCAGTTTAAGGATCAGCTTCTACCTGAAGCCTTTCCTGATCCCTCTACCCCTAACCTGTTGGTGTGCTTCCTCCTAAAGTTACCTTGTATTTATTTTGTTATTATTTATATGATAAATAAATGTGAATGTTGTTGTCAACTCTATGAGAATGTAAACTACTTGCAAGTGCAAGGACTGTTTAATTTTTGTCTTTGTAGAGCCCAGCACATAGTAGGCTGTTAATATTCTTGTTGATTGCCTGGGATTGGGAATAAGCTTAACCTAGGCTGACAACCATTGCTTATCTCCTGTGATATATGGAGAAAATTGTTAGGTAAAAGTTCAATTCCCCAGGGAGCTTTGATCTCTGTAGAAGGAATATGGGAATGGAATTCAGGAAACATGGTCTCTGGTCTAGAGTGTGTGTGTGTGTGTGTGTGTGTGTGTGTGTGTGTGTGTGTGTGTGTGTGTCCTTCATTGTCGAAGAAGATCATGCCATCAGAGAAATGATGACATGACTTGCACTTGACTTTGAGTGAAGGAGGGCTGTGCAGGTCACCAGCCTCACTTCTCCTCCATAGTCATCTGAATCCAGTGACCAGATATTCATCAGGATGACTGGACATGACCCAGGATGAGGCAATTGGGCTTAAGTGACTTGCCCAAGGTCACACAGCTAGTGAGTATCAAGTGTCTGAGGTGAGATTTGAACTCAGGTCCTCCTGACTCCTGCACTGGTGCTCTTCCCGCTGCACCACCTCGCTGCCCCATCCTGGTCTAATCCATACTATTAAGTAATATGTGTTTTTAAGAAATTAATCAATTAGCTGTAGAAATTTCTAGAAATTTATTTAACTTTTTACTGAATTGTTACTATAAGGATAGCACCTTCCCTATAAACTCTATAATGTTATTCTGAAAATTCTTATTTGGTCATGGGCAAAGGTGATACAAAGACAAATGAAATTTTAGTAACTGTCCCTGAAGATTTCATATTCTACTGGAGTGGGAGGAGGGGGAGAGAAGGACATAAATAAATCAATATAAATATAAACAAAATAATTTTGTAAATTAGACACTCAAATCTGGGGTATCAGGAAATACGTCATGCAGGCAGTGACGTGAGCTGAGGAGCACAGTGAATAACATGAGGAATAAAAAGAAATAGAGTTAGAAAGGCTGGTTGGAGTCAGATTGTGGAGAGCTGTAAATGCTTAAGGAGTTAAAATTAAGGAGTGTGTGGGTCTGTGTGTATGTGTGTGTGAGTGTGTGTGTGTGTGTGTGTGTATGTGTCTTTCCAACGAGGAGTCACAGAAATTGGGATAATTCATATGAAATACCTCTACAACTATGAGGACAGTATTATTTACTTGGAGTAGATAGTCTCTTACATTGAGTGACTTAAAAAAAGCATAGAAATTTCAAACCTGCCTAAAAAGCTTCCTCCTGCATTGGCCTGTCAAGCTTGGCTACTTGACTTGAAATTTCTATCTCTACAGAGGAGTTTTTAACCTTTTTTGGGTCATGGACCCCTCTGGTGAAGGCAGTCTGGTACAGCCCCTATCTCAGAAGAATGATTTTAAATAGATAAGATAAAATACATGGAATTACAAAGGAAACTGAATATGCTAAAATGTAGTTATAAAAATATATTTTTTTGAAAAAGATAAGTTCATAGACCTCAGGTTAAGAACCACTGCTTTAGAGTCATTAAGGTATCAGACCAAAAAAATAAAAAAAAGATAAAGTTTACTTTCTCCAAGAAGTCAGAATTGAAATACAGACATAATCTGCCATTAATAATAACTAGCTTTACTAACTGAAGGTTTACAAAGTGCTTCATCATATATGTACTATTATCTCTCCCATTCCTTTACAGATGAGGAAATTGAGGCTGAGAGAGTTTCAGTGATTTGCCCAGGGTCACAGCAGAGCTACTACATCTCTGAAGTTGAATTTGAGCTCAGGTCTTTCTGACTCTTAAATACAGCACTCTATTTAACCTGTTACCTACCTGCCTCTACCAAATGGTTTAATGAAGGTCACTAGTTGACACTTCTATCTAAGAGGGAGGTGAAAGATAGATCAGGTAAGTTCCAATTGAAGTCTAGGAAGTAAACATAAATCTTGAATATGGAGGGTGGGAATTTTAGTTAATTTGAAAGTTCTACATGTCAGGTACCTGGGTGGGTTGTTCAAGAGAAGATGTATCAAATCAAGAACAAATGACCTACTTCATAGTTTTGTTTAAGTTCAGCTTTGTTTCTCAGCTCTCTCCTGTCAGAAAGCTGAGATACCCACTGCCACTACTGGGTAAGCCATTTTTTATTCATTTTATAGACATTGTATAGAGACTAAAAAAGTGTGCTACAAGACCCCAAATCACACAATGGATTGACTGTAGACCAGGAACCCCCAATACAATTTGGGAATTGAATTCTAAAGCAAGGAGACATTAGACTCTATTGTAGTTGGAGTTGGTTTGACTTCAATTTTGATGGACTGGTCCCTATGATTACAAAGTTTTCTGGGACTCTACCTCTAAAATGAAGGTAGTGGACAATTTTGCCCAGCAAGTAGAAAGCCTAAGGCCTATAGAGGGACTGAAATCCCTACACTAAGGTGTAACTCAGGGCCCTGACCGGAAAAACCCCGGAATAGTGGGAGGGGTTTTCTCTTTGGTAGCACTAGGCAGACTGCTGTAACAGGAACAAAAGAATGACTCCATTTACAGGCCAATCTCTTGAACTGTACTGGATGCTTTTGCTTATCACTCTAATAATCAAACAAACTGAAGTCACTTCAGAGCCTAATGCTGCCTGGGTAAAGGAAGTTGATTAGGCTCACTCATCTTTTCAGTCAGCATATGTACTCACAGCATTGAAAAGATTCTGAAGCTTGTTACCTTTTATGCTTGTGAATAAGCAATTATTTAGAGACAGCATAGAAATAGATTTTTCTAATAACTTAAAATTAAATATACATCATGAACAGAGAGGGCTCCACAATGTTCCAAAGCCTTCCATTAAGCAAATCATGCCATAAATGATTCAGTTTCAAAAAAGTCAAGTAAGGTAATACTTTCTATTGATAAGCTATATATCCAAATCCTAGCTCCCAGGTCAGTTGTTCTGCTGAAAAGCAAAAACGGTCATTTTATGAAGGTGAAGCTGTATTGAATGAATAATAATTGTCAACGGTACTCTAAAGCACTTACTAAGTCTCTGAGTGTTAGATGAATGTGAGTGTTATTATTATACTATTAGAAACAAAACTTGTCCAGGCACCAAAATATTCTCTGTGATTCTTACGTGGAGCAATCACCGCCATGACTTATTACCAGCACAGCTGTGGGAAAAACAAATGTACTGGGAAGAGGAAGACTTTCACAAATTGCCTTCTGATCATCTAATAAAAAGTTAAAAAAAAAGAGGCTCACAAAAGTCCAGTATAACTTTGAGAGAAACCGGCATTTGGAGAGGCCTTTAAAATATGAATTGAAAACAATCATAAATCTCCTCCAGGAAAATAGAACTGCTTATTCTCCCTATAATGTTGTAAATCGTCAAGCCAAGCCAAGGAACAGCTGGGAAGGCTGAATATCTGTAAGACAGCTTAGAGTCAGTAAGGGTTAAAGGAGTTATCAACAACTTCAGAGGTCATTTTGCCTAACTCACTCCTGATAAGTGGTCATTCAGTCTAAGTAAGGGGCTCACAAGGCCGCCCTCCCAGTTCACTTTGGGAGGGCTTTAGGTGTTCGGAAATTTTTCCATAAATTAAATTTACTTCTTTGCAACTTCTTTTTTTATTATTATTACTTTATTTGTCTTCTGTTTTCTACAATCACTTCCATATATCTTAGACTTTTCTCCCTCTCTCTGTCCCCCAGGATGGTGTGCAATCTTATACAGGTTCTACAAATACGTTCTTATTAAATATATTTTCACCTTAGTCAGGTAGCATAGAAGAATTAAAATGAATGGGAGAAACCACAAAACAAAACAAAATAAAACATAACACAAGAGAAAATGGTCTGCTTCATTCTGTGATACAATTCCATAGGTCTTTCTCTGGATGTGGAAGGCATTTTGCCTCAAGAGTCCATTGGGAATTTTTTAGGTCCTTGCATTGATTAGTCTACCAGAAAAATTCCTCACATGCTGTGGTTTTTGCTGTGTGCAAAGTTCTCCTGGTTCTGCTCCTTTCACTCAGTATCAGTTCATATAAGTCCTTCCAGGCTTCTCTGAAGTTTTCCTGTTCATCATTTCTCATAGCACAATAGTATTCCATTACACTCATATACCACAACTTGTTCAGTCATTCCCCAATTGATGGACATCCCCTTGATTTCCAGTTCTTGGTCACCACAAAGAGAGCTGCTATAAATATTTTTGTACATGTGGGACTCTTTTCCATTTTTATGATGTTTGTGGGATACAGTCCTAGAAGTGATATTGCTGGGTCAAAGGGTATGCACATTTTCGTAGCCCTTTGGGGTTCCAAATTGCTCTCCGGAATGGCTGGATCAGCTCACAGCTCCACCAACAGTGAATTAGTGTTCCAACTCTCCCACATCTTCTCCAACATTTATCATCTTCCTGTTTTGTCATGTTAGCCAATCTGACAGGCATGATGTGGTACCTCAGAGTTGTTTTGATTAGCATCTCTCTAATCAATAGTGATTTAGAACCTTTTTTCATATGACTATAGAAAGCTTTAATTTCTTCCTCTGAGAACTGCCTGTTCATATCCTTTGACCACTTATCAATTGGGGAATGACTTGTATTCTTTGCAACTACTATCCATTGCTACTGGTTCTGCTCCCTGGGGGGAAGAAGAGTAAGTCTAATCCAACTGACTACAAAGTTGGGGCCATGGCAATATACTGGGGAGACCAATGTCCTGATTCCCAAGGGATTAATTGGAGGCAGGAAATATGGATTACATCTCACTCTGCCCATCACAAACAATTAGGCAACTCTAATGCAGATACACCTACCTTTATTCTACAACATTTCCCTACTCCAACCCTTCCTCTACCAGGCAAGCTCCAAGCCTCCTCTCTGCCCTTCAGAACAGTTATAAAAACTACCAGGACTTAAGAGCAGCAGCTGCAGGGTACCACTGGGAAATCCCCCTGCCCCATCCCACATTCTATCCCCAAGATCACCTTGTGGCTGCAGAAGGTACCCCTTAGTATACCCATTCTGTGCTCCAAGGTAATCACCCATGAGCAAGAGTCCTTTCTTCTTTCTCCTTTTTGGGTGGGACAGATTAAGGCATTCAGGATAAGCCAGCATGGATGGATACTGATGTTATTACATCCTCTTTCCCTCCTAAAACCCATACCTCTTTGAAATTTCCCTGTTACTACTGAGGACACCACTGTTCTTCCAGCCACATCAATTCAAAACTTTGGTGTCATTTTCAAAACCTCATGCTTCCTCATCTCACCAATCCAATCAGTTGTCATTCTACCTCCACAACTTCTCTAGCATATGTGCCCCTTCTTCACCCACATACATACATACAACCTTCACCCTAGTTCAGGTCTTGATGAACTCCTGCCTGGATTCTTACAATAGCCTCTCAATTAGACTCTCTACTTCAATTCTCTCCCCACTTCAATTTATTTTCCATATAATTCCCCAAATCATTTTCCCAAATATTAGATCTGATCCCTAAAGCACACTTTTCAACTCAAACTTCAGGACCTTCTTAATGATTCTAGGGTCAAATAATCTTTTGTCTTTATCCTTTTAAAATTTATATTTTGTGTAAGTTTTATTATGGATGTGATTATTAATAGAGTAGTACAATTTACAAATATGTAAATATACACATGCATGCTTGAAAAATTTTTTCCTGATCAAAAAAGTAAGGCGACTCTGGTTTCATCCCTCTTTCACAAAAATAGCTATCATGTTCCCCTTAAGTCTTGTCTTCTCCAAACCAAAAATTCCTAGTTCTTTTAACTAATTCTCATGTGGCATTAACTCTAGATCCTTTACTATCCTAGTTGTCCTCCTCTGGATTCTTTTCACTTTGTCAATGTCCTCTATTAAGATATTAAGCCATGGAAAGCAAGTTGGGTAAATGCCTTACTCAAATAGTTGGCCTCCTACCGCAAGTAGATGGGCTGGTCCAAACACACTCTCACTCACATTGCCTCTCTTTCTCTGAAAGCGTATATGTATATGTAAGTATATATGTGTGTATGTGTGTGTGTGTATACATATATATGTATACACACACCTCACAATAAATCCAAATATAGATGAATCAGAAAGTTGAGTCATAGATATTCCTGAAATCATACAATCTCTGAACTGGAAGAGACTCTGGAGATCATCTAGTCAAACATTCTCATTTACAGATGGGTAAACTGAGGCCAAGGAATGTAAAATGATGTCTCCAAGATGACATAGTTCAGTTGTGAGCAGAGCCAGGACCAGGTTGCCAGACCAAGTGATCCCTCCACTGCACCACTCTGCCTTTCATGGAAGATGATAGGAAAGGGAAAAGAAAGGAATTCCCTTCAATCACCAACATCCTGGCTCTGAAGTATCCAAGGAGCTCTAACTTTTCCTAAGGATCAATGCAACTAACTAGATTTTTAACTCCTACTAACTTTTGGGAAGGTAGGCAATGTTAATAAGAGGAGGAGAAAGAAAGAAGGGAAAGTGTCTGGGTAAAAGCATTATTTCCATGGATGGACCAAACAAAATATCCTCCTTTCTCAGATGATAGGGGCTATCACCAGCAAAATATACAAGGGAACTGAGTCAAAGACAGAGGAGTAAGAAACGTGATGTAAGAAATGAAGAAAGAGACCATCCCTGAGACTTGAGAAAACTTATATGTACTAGTGTAGAGTGAAGTGAGCAGAAAGAAATAAAAACATATACTATAACATTAATACTGCAAAAATGATTAATTCTGAAAGGCTTTAAGAACTCTGGTCAAGTAAATAATCCACCATGACTCCAGAAGACTGAAGAAAAATAGTGCCCACCTCATGACAGCAAGATGATGGAGTAATGTGGAATCCTTGAACATGGCTATGGTGGGAATTTATTTTGCTTGACTGTGTTTTTATGATATAAGGATCCTTCCCTCCTTTTTCTGTTTTTAATGAGCGGGGGAAGGTAGGAAGGAGAAAAAAACAGATGCATGATAATTTTTAAAAATTACTTTAAAAATTAATTAGAAAATGTAGGTGGAGATGAAGGTAGAGTAGCATAAGGAAGTTATTTCTCCATTTTTTCCTAAAACTATAAATCAATCTCAGATCCATTTGATCACTCCATAAGATTTAATTCAATAGAAAGACAGAGGGCAGCTAGGTGGCGCAGTGGACTGAGTACCAGGCCTAGAGTCAGGAAGTCTCATCTTTTCTGAGTTCAAATCTGGCCTCAGATACTTCCTAGCTGTGTGACCCTGGGCAAGTCACTTAATTCTGTTTGTCTCAGCTTCTTTGTCTGTAAATTGAGCTGGAGAAGAAAATGACAACCCACTCTAGTATTTCTGCTAAGAAAATCCCAAATGGGGTCATAAAGGGTCATTACTCTTTTGTTTACACTGTAGGTTTTCAAGTTGGAGAAGGTACCAAAACAATATGACAGTGTTTATGGAAATTGCTCATTGCTGGAACTAAGGTGCTACCACCATCCTGCTGTGCTAATGATTCGAGTAAAATTAAAACCATTACATTCCTCAAACTACTACGCAAAGAAAATACTTTCCTTTGTGAGTAATGGTTTTCAGAAAACAAAAAGCAAAGTAGACAGGCGGAGGAAAAACATTTAAAAGGTTACATCGACAAAAGCATCTCATTTCTTGGTTTCTGGCAGATGTTCCTTTTCAGAAAGGACATAGAAAACATTACAACCACATAAGGTAATCAATCAATAAGTTAATGAATGGGCAGGAATGACCAAAGGACAAGCCTTGTACTTGAAAACTTGGATTTGTCTTTTTAGCTTTGTCATATGAGTACCAAATGTAGCTAACAGAGCCATGATTTTATTTGGGTTATTTTGGGTTAACTAATTTTAAAGAAACCATGCTTCCTACTTTGTATGACTCCCTAGGCTGCTACCTAAGTGGTACAATAGACAGAGTTCTGGACTCTGAGTCAGGAAGATCTGAGTTCAAATCTAGCCTCAGACACTAGCTGTCGAACTGGTCCAAATAATTCACATCGCTAAGCCTCAATTTTCTCATACATAAAAACAGGTGACTAGTGGTACCCCTCTTACAGGGTTGTTGTGAGGATTAAATTAGATGAGATATGCAAAGCACTTTGTAAACCGTAATAGACTCTTGCTAAGTGCATCCTATATTCTGGGCACTGTGCTAGATGTATGAGATTTAGGGACAAAAACAAAAATAAAATCGTTTCTCCCTTCAAGAAGCTTGTAGTCCACTCAGGATAGCAAGGCTTACATAGATAAATAAGATTATATTTATTTATAGTATATATACCAAACATATATACATATATTTTAAATTTATAAGATAAATATGTAATAAAATATATAAATTTTTAAATGTTTTATTAAAAATTAATAAAAATATATAATTTGATAAAATATATAAATATATTTATTCTATTATAAATATTATATATTTCCATCTATCTATCCATCTATGAAAAAGGAACCAGTTGAGGGACAGAGTGGAGCACTAACAGCTGGAAGGAAGGGGTGGAAGAACAGCAAAGATATCTTATAGAAGTAGTTACTTGAGCTGAGCCATCAAGGGGCCTATGAATTCCCAAAGTTATAAATGAGGAGGGTGATCATTCTAGGCACAGAAGAAACCTGTGCAGAGGCATCTGCATCCAGAAATGGAACAGAATAAAAATGTAACATTTTCAAGAGAGGAAATAGAGACGAGACCTATATTGGGAACTACCAGGTGAGGAAACGCCCTCTACCAATGCAAGCTGGCTCCTTCTCTGCAACATACAGTCCCAGAGAATAGCTTGGAGACTAAGAAGTTCAGGGATCTGGCCATTATATGTCACAGGCAGGATTTGAATACAGGATTTCCTGGCTTTGATATTAGCTCATTATCCACTATATCATGATGTATACGATTAACTCTGCCCTTTTTGGAGGAGATAGGTTACAGTCAAAAGACAACACAGAGGTCATTCCTCATTTTACAGATGAACTGAGTTGCCAAAAAGTCACACGAGTAATAAGTGGCAGAGAAATTATTCAAATGGAAGTTCCATAAATCTAACCTCAGCCACCTTTTTACTGTCCCAAAATGGCTGTCTTGTAATTTTGTTATTATGACTTCTAAAGACTGAGAAATTTCTGGCCAACAACGGACACTATTTTGCTTTCATTTACCAAGAAATGGCTAGAATATGGCTTCCTTATAGGAATTGTTTGCAGCATTCATGAACTCATTTGCTTAGCTATTATAGGCACACCCTATCAGAGCAGCTGTTTTTGGAGAGCCTTTGTGAGTCCAGTGTGGCTTGAGGCTTGCATATCAATACTTCTTCCCTCCAACCTCCCTGGGTCGGATCAGGTTGAGCCAAGTAAACCAAGATTGGAAAACAAACAAACAAATAACCAAGCTGACTAGGCTTAGCCTCAGTGGGTCAGCTTTATGTACCACGTTATAAGGTCTGATGGGGTCAGACCACTTACAGCACTCCAGCTCTCAAAGAAAGGTTGACTTTCTTCATCTCAAAGTACATGGCCTGCCTTTACCTAACCCTCATTAATAGACAAACGTGAGAGGGGAGAGAAGAGCCAGTTTCATGAATGTTAAAAGGCAGGCTGCCATGTGGTACCTGGATAAATGTTCACCCTTCCCACTTTTTGATAATTACATTTTACTAACAGGTTAACCTTCTTGGGGATTGAGGGAATTAGTATCTGCTCACAGCTAAGCCCCAAGTTTGACAGGTGAGGTGGTATGGGATCTGACTATACCATCAGTCCATGTTGCAGCTTCACTATGTATTCTGGACCTTACTGCCAGCATGCTTTACCTGACCCTTACTAGGCACAGGGCAGTACAGCAGGAAGAGGCCCTTCAGAGATTAAAGTGAAAGGGTTTTACCTCATCTAGGAATCTAACATTTCTGGGAGGTGAAATGAATTCTTTTTCTTGTGTTTATATCTGCTGCCTGGTTTATTTTAGGTCCCAGATCACATGCTAATTTATAAAGCTATACAAAGCCTTAATGTTCTCTTTTATAAAATGGAACTTCTCCAGGCTATATCTGGCCACAGCTGGTTCTGACCTCAGGGACCCTCCACAGTAAAGAGTCAACAGTGTCCCTCAACCATTCCATCATGTTCTCAGTGTCAGCTTATCAATCACCATGCTTTCCATAAGATGAAAATCATCATGAATAGACCAGCTTCTTCACCGAAGGTCTATGAACTTTAAAAAATTACATACTTATGTGTGTGTGTGTGTGTGTGTGTGTGTATGTGTGTGTGTGTGTGTGTGTGTGTGTGTGTGTGTGTGTATAAAATAGATAGATAGAGATAATAATACTTTAAACTAACTGGTTTACAATCCCATGTACTTTATGAACTTAAAAATGTTCTTCTGGAGTGTGGGGGGGGAGGGGTGGTCCATAGGCTTTACCAGACTGCCAAAGTGGTCTAAGACACAAAGAAAAGGTTAAAAACCTCTGTATGATGAGATCAGGACAGCTCTCTACTCAAACTGCCCTGCCTGCTATTTCCTGAAAGGGTCATTCTAGCCCCACTCCTGTGTCTGTGTACTGGCTGTCCACCATGGCTGGACAGAGCTCCCTCCTGACCTGTGTCCCTGAGAATCCTGAGCTTCCTTTGGAGCTCAATTTGGCTGCCACTTCCTACAGAAAGTCTTGTCTCATCCCCTCAGTTGTTAGTGCTGTCTTCCATCTAGTTATGTTTGTGTGTCTTAGCCCCCAAAAGGGCCTATGCCCCCTAAGTGTGGAGATTCTTTAGCACCTAGCACAGCATCCTGCATAGAGTAGGGGCTTAGTAAATATGTGCTGAACTGATTTACCAGCAAGGTGGAAAGGAACAAATCACAGCAATACAGAAAAACAAAACAACTCCCCAACTTAACCCCAAAGGGCAGGGTTTGAGGGAAGAGGAAGAAAAATAGAGGTTATAAGTTGATGGAGATGGAAAACAATGAGGTGATATTTGGTTCTGGATTTTCGGGTTCTATCAATTTACATATCCTCTCACAGTGTTCAATTAAAACAGGGATAACTTATAAAAACTCTAGTTTGGCTTTCAAGTGCAGAATGAGTTTGTTTTTTAACCATGGATTTTCCTTTCTACTGATGTCCTGTGCTTAGCCTAAGATTAAAAGGAGTCTGTACCCCAGGGAGAGAATAATTAACAGAGGAGGGCAGGAAGAATGCTGGAAGGAGTAGCCATTTGTTGCAGCTAATCCACAAAATGGATGATGAGAGCTGGCTATCATCAGAACAGGCCAGGCTGCTGGCTAAGGTCACAGCCAAGCCAAGACAGCCAGGACATCACGCCTCTCCACTGCTACTGAAAAGGGAGTGCATGCTTGGGGCTCCTCAGGGCCATGAGCAACCTGAGGAAAGAGAAGAAATAGGTGGAAAGAAAATTGCTTTCTGAAGGGGAGACATTAATCAGGCTATCAGAGTGCTGCCTGCAGGGTGAGGAAACAGTCTTTTCTTCTTTTTTTTCCTGGACCATGTTCCTGATGCTGATCCTCAGGCAGGAGAAGATTTAAAGGGACAGGGACAGCATCCCTAGAAACAGCCTTGGTCACTTTCTACAGTCAAATCAAGGGTGACACTGATAGTCTGTGCAAAGAGTCTTAGATTTCCTGGAAGGAACTGTGGGGAGGCCAGTGAGGAGGACCCAGAATCCTGCACCTTCTGCCATCTGAGGCACCTATGAGCAGTGACCATAGGTTATTAGGGTCTAATGTGGAAAGTACATATTTTCTGAGATAGCAGAAATAAAGGGGCGTCAGAGAGAGAACTGAGTGAAACATCCAATAAATTAATCAAGCGGCTGGAGGGAACATGGTAACCCCAATGTTTGGGATGGGGCCCTGCCAAGTGATGACATAGAGTGGACTATCTGGGGACATTCATTCTGTACCTTTCTTTATGGAGAAAAAAACAAGGCCACCCCATAAAGGCTCAGAAGTCAAGATGTTCTCAAAGGCAATTACCAGAAGAGCTCTGAGGACCACTCTGAGATTCCACCTCTGGGACTCTGGAAATCTATGGGAAACTTCATGAACCTTTCTGGGCTAAGAGAACATAGCATGTCTCCCAGAAAAGTAAGGCCCAAAGGAGCCTGCTTCTTTTGTTGTGATCATGCTCTAATTACTACTGCTACCCTCTAAACTAATCCATGGCCCTGGGAGATTAGTTATCAACAGACACTTGAATGCCAACTACTTATAGGGCTACATGTGCATGGGGGGGTGGGTGCTACTCTGGGCATATATAATGGGATACACTTTTCTCATATTCTCCAAGCCTCAAGCATCGGGGGATGTCCAGATGTGTGACAAGTAACAACAGTGCTCATATCTCAGAGTAAGAGAAGATTGCCAGCATGGAAGCTACTATGACAATGCCAGAGGTAGTCTGGGAGCAGAGAGAGATCTATTTACTTAACTGAAAATAGTCAATATTGTTGCATAAAACTCCAGGAAGTTAAGACTCACTTAGTTTCCTTCCATTCTTCCTGGCTCTCCTACCTCCACTTCCCCAAAACAAATTTGTAAATTTACAAATGCTCAGCCTTTAAAGATGCTCCAGGGGTGGTAACTAGGTGATGCATTCAGAGGCTTGAAAAGAAACATATCCCCAGCAACAATTCTATGCATTGGAAAGGGCTTTGAGTTCTAGCAGCAGCCCACACTGAACTGGCTAACCAAGGGAAACTCTGTAGGTTCTTAGATAAGCCAGTCCATTATCATTACCTCACTGCTACTACCTCTGAGGAAGAATTCTCAGTATGGAAACTAGCTTTGAGGGTCTGGGTCTAAGGAAGAAAACAGCTTTGGCTTAAATCCAGCAGACTGTATCTGAAGTCTGGCCAGAGAATAAATAATACAGCTTTCCTTAAGAACCAGTACTTTAGAGTGCTAAGACCTAACTTGCATCATGTAGCCTGGTAAAAACAATGACCTATCCAGATTTTCACCCATCATTTCCCTTTTGTAATAATCATGGAATGTGGAAAACATTGGAGAAAATTCAAGATTCACATTACTGAGACACAATTGGCTTCATCCACCAAGACACACACACACACACACACACACACACACACACACACACACACACACACACGGTCTATCTGGAGAGCAGAAAATTACATTGTTTGACCTTATTTCAGTGTTATTGACTGAGAGAGGATGCCTTAAGCTTCTACTTGCTGTTAATAGCATTAGATTCTTCAAAATCACAGACAGAAATAATCAAACCCTTCTCAATCAACTGCCTGTTGCTCTCATGCTTGACATAGAACAGGAATCATAGGATTCAAACTAATCAGAATTTTAACTCTTAGGACAAGAGTCATCACCCTGCACACATCAATAAAGATCCATCCAGTATCCTTCCCATCATTAAATCTCTGTAGGAATCCTATTTCATGCTGCTAGTTAGTAGGGGATCCACACTCCCACTCCATGGATGCTTATCCCCCTACAAGGTATTGGCAAATATTTCCTTGGCATGTGGGTAGCATGGGGCAGAAAGTGATTTCATGCTTGGCCATGTCTGGCTTTCATTCTGAAAAATGGTGTGAGAGGGCTTTGATTTGCTTATAAACAAGTATCCATTGGAAAGGCCTCAAAATGATCATGTATCTATCTTCAGCCTTGTTCCAACTTCACGGCCAAAGAGATCAAGGAGGTTATTTTTAGATGGCACATAAAGGCCCCTTCTTTTTTTCTTTCCTTTCTCAATCTGTTGAAGAGTTTTGGCTAAAAGGTGACTGGCTTCAGAGAAAATGCTTCTATTGATTTGCCTGGAGGACCATTTGTATTCTAATTAGAGAAATTTGCTACTTATAGATCTATGTTATGGGTCACAATAATTTAATCTTGTTTTCTCCCCAAATTCCAAGGGCATCCTCCCTTTCGTGGCTGTGATGAGGCAACCACTCTGCCACATGCTGGCAGAGGAACAAAGTCCTTATTAAGAAGTCTAGAAGGAAGGGGGTTGCCAAGCATAGTAAAGAAGAACTGTGGGATAGACAGAATTAAGGGTCACCTCTTCAAAAGGCTTGCAGAACAAGATATGTCCCTGAGGTCCAGAATCAGTAAGTTACACCAATGAGTAGCTTGAGACTGGCAGAGGTAAGGTAATATTGAAAAGAGAGAGAACACTCTACTGGAAGAGTCACCAGGTATTTTATTTGATGGGCGAGTGGCAAGGAATTCAAGTAATAGAAAAATCAACTTGGGAGCTCCCCAGTTTGAAACCACAGGCTTGTGCTTTCTCCTATTCCCTCTCTAGGTACAACTATTCTGTTATTCATTTTAAAGAATTTTTTTTAAAGCTGGGAACTTAAATACCAAAGGAAAAGAATAATTATTTCCACATACAAACTAAAATATAAAAAGAGGGTTATATGTGAAACTGTGAATCTCTATTCCCTACACCTTGCTTTAAAAAGAAAAAGAGTACTAATACATTCAAAATGTTACTTTCAAACTCTTCTGTTTGGTCTTTAATTTCTTTCTGCTTTCTTTGTGAATTAAAAAATTTCCTATGGTCCTCTTTTTATTCTTTTCCTTTTTCAAATGACATGACTACTGCCAGTTCTCTTTTCCGTATTCCCCTGCCCCACAAGTTCTACTTCCTTCAGTTAAAAAAAAGAAAATCCTGTTAACAAATAAGGGCAATCCAGCAAAATGAATCTACACAGTGCTCACTTCTGAAAATGTCTTTCTTCATTTGGAGTCTACCAACACAATATGAGGAGGTGAGAAGCAGGCTTCCATTACAGCTCTGGAGTCAAGGTTGGTCATGTCTTAGATCAGAGTTCTTAAGCTTTCAAAATTGTATGTCTTTTCAACATTGCTATTATTGTATAAATTGTTCCCCTGGTTCTGCTCATTTTACTCTGAATCACTTTAACCAAATCTTCCCATGTTTCTCTGAATCACATTCCTTTTATTTTTTCTTATGGTGCAATAATATTCCATCACATTTATATATCATAATTTGTTCGGTCATTCCTCAGTCGATGGGGATTAGTTTCCAGTTATTTCCT
Organism: Potorous gilbertii; assembly: GCA_028658325.1. Classification (NCBI taxonomy): domain Eukaryota; kingdom Metazoa; phylum Chordata; class Mammalia; order Diprotodontia; family Potoroidae; genus Potorous; species Potorous gilbertii. The sequence goes on from CM053770.1 coordinate 512,129,087, forward strand.
AAAACAAGAGGAGCTTCTATAAATATTTTTGAACATATATATCCTTTTGTACTTTCCTTGATCTTTTGGGGGTTTATGTGTAGTAGTTGTAGCAATGAGTTAAAAGGTACTCAGATTTCAATGACTTTCTGAGCAAAGTTCTAAATTGCTTCCCAGAATGCTAAGTCTAGTTCACAGGTCCACCAGAAGTATATTAACTTGCTTATCCTCTCAACCACTATCATTTTCTCATTTTTTCTCATCTCTGCCATGCTAAATGGTATGAGGTAGAACCTCAAAGCTATTTTAATTTGTATCACTACTTTTAGTGGTTTGGAGTACTTTTTTTAGGTTGCTGACAGATTGGCTTTTATCCTTTGAGAACCTCCTGGCCATAATTTTTGACTATCCGTTATGGAATAGCTCTTGTTCCTATAGATTTGAATCAGTTAACGTATCTTGGAAATGCAATATTTGTCAGAGAACCTTGCTGCAAATATTTTCTGAATTAACTGTTTCCCTTTTAATTTTACCTGCACTGATTTTAACTGTGTAGAAGCTTTTAAATTTTATAGAATCAAAATTATCCATTATATCATCTGTGATCTTCCTATCCCTTGTTTGGTCAAGAATTCTTCTAGGCATGGTTTGAAAAATGTTTGCCTTCTCTGTTCCTCCAATGAGTTTGTGATATGACATTTAATATCTGTCATGTTTTCATTTGGTACTTATTGTAGAATATGATATGACATGTTGTTCTAATCCTAATTTCTGCCATACTGCTTTGTAGTTTTTCCAGTAGATTTTATTGATTATGAGTCTTTACCCCAATGGCTAGGGACGTTAATTTTATCAAACACTTATTTCTATATACCATGTACCTAATCTGTTCCACTGATCAGCTTTGCTGTTTTAATCAGTACCAAACACAACTGTTTTCTTGCAAGTTTCTGATACTGGGGAAAAGCTCAGGGGGCTATGCTTCTCACTTTACTGCTTGTGCTCCCTCTGAAGGAAGGGCAGTCAGATCAAAAATGTTTTCTCCCTCTCTCTGAATTTTCAGAGATGTCTAGATGTTCCATACTAATATTCTTACTTTAATACTTCAAGAGACCTCTAATTCCATCTGTCCGGATGGAATACTCTGTCCTCAGATAATAGACAAAACTCACAAGGGGAAACGGGAATAAGCATTATTAAGTGCCTACTGTGTGCTAAGCTCTTTCCAAATATCAGCTCATTTGATTTCCACAACCACCCTGGGAGGTAGGCGCTGTTATTATCTCCATTTACGTTAAGAAAACCAAGGCAAACAGAAGTGAAGTGACTTGTCCAAGGTCATACAGCTAAAAAGTGACAGATCTGACTTCAACCCAGGTCTTCCTGACTCCAGGCCCAGGGCTCTACCTACCACACCACCTAGCTGTTTACAAGAACAAGCCATAGCTTATAGTCCACCACAATAACCTGCAGGAACCCAGTCACCTCCCTTCATGAGGCACTGAAAGAGGACTTCAACAGAGGACCTCCTTTAAAAAAAACTTGCTTAATAAAGTTGGTCCAAGAATGATCTACTGAGGGAAAAATGGGTCACAGTGCTACAATTACAAAATTCAATGTCGTACTATGCCTATTTTGGAATTCCTCCATTTTGAGAAAGGACTCAAACTAGCCATCATGCATTCTTCAGTCTTCACCCTCCCTTCCCCATCTCTGCCAAGGCATTTCTCCTCAAACGCCTTTCTAGTTCCCTTTAAGTCTTGTCTTCCTCCATTAGAACTGAAGGTCCTTGAGGGTAGGGTCTATCTTTCTTTGTGCTTGAAATTGTACCCTCAGCCCTTGGCCTAATGTCTGGCAAATAATAAACCCCTAATAAATGGTTTTTAGCTTATCTTGACCTGGCTCCTTCCTTGATTTGTACATGAGATGAATGACAGTCCTATCTCAGAGTCAAAAGATTCTTAATTGTCCATATCCTCTCACCCTCCGACTCACTTCTAAAGAAGTTACTGGGGAAAGTTCTAAAGAAAGCGGGAGAAATGAGCAACTGCGCGAGTCTCAGAGTGCAGAAGGTCCCTGATGTGGGCCATTTGTTGGGCATGCCTTTACTTTGCAGAAAAGCAATGGGGTAAGTCAGAGGAGAGGTGATGGAAATACTGTGGCTACTGCAGATGAGCAAACTAAACAACAAAATAAAAAAAAAATTAAAATAGGTGGATAAATATATTCCAAGCATGGAACCAGAGAAGCACAAATAGTAAATTACTGCAGTAAGAGTAGGGGGAGGAAATCAAGGGCTATTTCAGGAAGGAAAAATTGGTGCAATTTGACTGAATGTTGGAAGAACATTTTTTGAAGGGGGAAGAAAATCACATGGAATGTAATTAAGTGAGCTGTGTACATTATTTTAAACCCTGTTCACATTAGCACTGCAAATATTCTACTTAATTCATCATTATTGAATTTGCCAGCAAAGCAGCAGGGTAAAGTTCCATCCTAGTTTAATTAGATAGAGGCAGAGAGGAGTACTTTCCACATGTTCTAGAGCAAAGTAAGAAAGAAGTGGTCTTCAAGAGGACCAGGGCAATAAGCCCCCTTATAAATAAAGCTGCCACTAAACTAGGTAGTCCTGCTGCTTGATTCTACCAACCCTACACTTCAGACCCTCCCATGCTGATAAGTCCTAGACAAATATTCAGCAACATACTATAGCTGTGAACCAGTGATGATATTTCACAGAAAAGCAGTCATTCCAAATACTCCAAAAATCCACCTATTCCACCATCCTTCTTTCTAGAAATGCAAAGTCACATCTATGCTGATTGTTCCTCATATATTCCTCATGGATATCTGTGCATATGCTCTGGTTTGCAGCTGCTGGTCATGCAACTGGTCTATTCTAGGTAAGAGGCATCAAACTCGGTTGGGGAACCAGATCAAAATGTAATTGGAAAATGTTTAACAAAAAATACAGTATAATATAGATAATGTTAATTTGTGGTTTTCTAAATCAATATGTTGCCCCAAGGATCCATTTCTGTTTTAACTTGATGCCACTGTATCTAGACCATCTATTAGACTAGGAACCACTGGATTCATAGTCTTTTCATTCCTTGTTAGCACCTCCACAAGATGATAGGGCAGGGCAGGGGAAATTCAGTTCAATTCATAGGAATCATAGAACTTGATGGTTTAAAAAAAATTTTTTTTAAAAAGGAGCTCTTAGTATAGATTTAGTCTAATCCCCTAATTTTGCACAGAAGGAAACTCAGGACAAGTGCAAGTGTATAAGTCCAAGGTTATACAGCTTACAAATGGCAGTCAGGATTCAATCTCAGGTTATAGTTATATATTTCAAGCTGGGAGGTACCCATTTCAAATGAGTGAATCCAAACCCTTCATTTTACAGATGAGGAGACTGAGGTCACAGAGGTAGTGTCAGAAGCCAGATTTGAGTGCCAGACTTCCAATCTTCCAGACCCTAAATCCTACGCTGTGTCCAGATGCCATCTTGCCTCACCAAGACATTCTAACTCCCAGGGCAACTTTCTTTCTATCATAACAAGATGTTCAATTCAACAAACATTTATTAAGTGCCTATTTGGAGCAGGATGATATGTTAGGTTCTAGGGACGAAGACGAAACTAGACAGACTTTAATGACCTTCTATCCAAGAGATGTGCATGACTAACGGATAATATGGCAGAATGTGACAAGTGAATAGAAAAGGTACAAACAAAATTCTATGAAAAATCTGAGGAAAAGACTTGTACTTCAGATAGGGTACAAGGAATAAAATGAGAAGAATAACCTCTTTCTCATTGAATCATATTTTATTTAGAGAAAGCTTCATTAAACAGATGCCTCTAAGCTGGGCCTTGAATGCTACTGCTATACTTTAGCTACTAAAACTATTACTAGTCCTCAGCCATTCACTGAACCAGGAAGGGTACCTGCATGGAAAACTGTCTGACCAATCAGAAGAGGAAGAGGATTGCTGCAGCAGCTTTTTAATGTTGAATCCACTTAACATTTTCTCTTTTTAGCTTCACATATGACAAGTACCTGGTCTCAAAGCCACAAGCTTGACCTACAGACCACAACTGCCATTTGGAGGTAGGACAGATGGAGGTAGAGGGGAGAAAGAAGGAATCTTCCATCTCCCTTTACTGCAAGTCCAAGGAAGTGCTGTTAGAATCACAAAGCAAAGTTCTTGGGAGGCTTGACTCAATTTAACAAACAATTCCTTATGGCCAATCATTTGTAAAAGCACCATCCTAGGTGCTGGGGATACAAAGACAAAGAGTGATAATGCCTGTTCTCAAAGAAATTATAAACCACCTGGCAGAGCATGGGATGATTCAAAACAGAATATGATTGGGGGCAAAGGAAAGGAAAGTCAAAGTGCTATCAGAACATTTGGACTTTCAGCACAGCTTGGAATGGAGGCAAGAGGAGTATTCAAAAAAAGACTTCAAGGAGAAAGGAGCTAGGTCTGTAGTCAAGAAAAGTATTCCAATAGTCTAAGGTATAGAGTAACTGCCTTCTAAGCATGGATGGATAACAGCCTGAACAAAAAAGGAAAAAAAAAGGTGGAGGTGAGAAATTAACCAAATGAGATCAAAAAACAGCTGAATAAAGGATGTAAGAAGGGAAATAGTTACAAAAAATAAGGCTAGAAAGGTAGGTTGGAATCAGATTGTGAAAGGCCTTAATTGCCAGAGGAAGGAGATTGTAGGGAGTCTAGGTGGTATAATGGATAGAGTAATGGACTTGGAATAAGGAAATCCTGGGTCAAATCTTGCCCCATTTATTAAAGGTGTGATCTTGGGCCATGTCACTTAATTTCTCAGGGTCTCCTTTCCTCGTATTGGGAATAAGGACTCAATGATCATCGAGGTCTCTTCTACCTCTAAATCTGATTCCATAAGCACCAAAAATTTTTGTGGAGGTGAGAAACAAAGTGAGAGAAGTACTTCAGGAAGATTAGACAGGTTACAGTGCTACTGCAGTAACTCAGGTCAAGGATGATGAGGGCTTACACTAGGTTGATATCAACATAACCAAAAAGAAAGGATGAATTCCAGAGACACCATGGAGGTGGAATCAATAGGAGTCAGTAATTAACTGGATGTGGATGGTGGGGAGCAACTTCAGGCCTGAGTGACTAAGAAGGTGGCAGTGTCACAACAGAAATGGGGCATTTGGGAGGAAGGCCAAGTATGAAAGAAAACATTGATACATTTACAGAATCACATAGTAAGATCTAGACAGGACCTTGGAGACCAGGTTTGAATATACTAACTCTGAGATGCCAGCAGAATCTAGGCAGAGGTGTCCTGCAGGTATTTAACACACAGACACCATAGACTGTAAGCTTTTTGAGGGCAGAGACTGCATGATTTTTGCCTTTGTCTCTTCTAAAGTCAACATAGTTCCTGGTCCCAAGTACACACTTCATAAATACTTGCTAGATGAATCTGGTGCCTAGTGAGACAGAGATCAAGGGTTAATACACAGAGTGGGAGTCAGCAACACATGAGACAAGTTAGAGTTACCAAGAGGAGAAGAAAAGACAGAACAAAGCTGTGATGGACATCGGTACTTAAAAGGTGGGAAGAAGAAAGCAGACAGGAAGAAAGGAGTCAGATACATAAGAAGAAAATCAGAAGTGACCAGTGTCCTGAAGGAAGAGGAAAATATCAAGAAAGACTTTCAAATGCTGCAGAAAGGTAAGGCTGGATCAGCTCTGAGGAACCTGGCATTGACTCTAAGAGGTCAGTGCTTACCTGGGAGGAGGCAGATTTAGTAAGTGATGGGGACAGAAGTCAGACTGCAGGGGGAGTGGGTGGTGAGGAATGAATCACTGTTTGAAAGTAAAGGGAGTGGAACTAAAAGTCTGGCAAGGAAGTGAGAGAGGTCATTCTATAGGAGATGTGCCAAGATCAACATGGGGGCTAGGATGACCCAAAATATTCTTGTAAGAAGAGAAGTTCATAGAATAGAGGCTAAAAAGGTACATTAGTGCTAGATTGTGCAGGGCCTTAAAAAACAGAGTTTATAATTGATTTTGGAGTCAATAGAGAGACTCACTGACAACTTTGATATATAATAGTTACCTCTTCCACATGGGGACCTTCCCCATCCTGGGGAAATAGAATGGGAATGTTGGAGGAGTTTTGCAGAAGCTATAGATGATATGCAAAGGCCAGAGGATGACACAGAGCCTAAGACCAAATACTTAATCCAAATTTTATAATAAGGTACTGCAAATACCTCATAAAAGAAAAAAAAATCAGACTTCTCTAGTAGAAAGGGAGGGCCAAAAAATTTTATACAGATTTTCCACGGAAGTGCCATGCCCTACCCCTGCAATGTGGAAGGGATAACTGTACTAATAATAGCATTTATGTAGCACTTTTAATGTTTACAAAACATTTTATAAATATTATCTCATTTTATCTTCACAAAAACTCTGGGAGATAGGTGCTATTATTATTCCTATCTATAGATAAGGAAACTGAGGCAGATATAGGTTAAGTGATCAGGCCAGGGTCATATGGCTAGTAAGCATCTTAGGTCATGAAAATGATACTTTATACTGAGAATTTTTATCCTTTTTTGGCCAGATAGATGACTATGCTCCTTCCCATGTAAATGACACCATACCATAGTACTGAAAACAAAATCAGGCTGTGTGAAATAAGAAGATAGACAGAAGGTTTACAGAGAATAATTGGCAATAATAGTTTATACCTTGGTGTTTGGAGTCAGCACTTCCATGATCTGCCAGCAGGAGTCAAACAAGAGTTCAAAAAACAGGAAGGTACCAACACAGGATAAGGAGGCTTAGGGCACAGAGGAGATTTCAATATTAAGAAAGGATTGAGATCATCAACCCCATGGTGGTGGAAGAAGAGGGAATCCCCCTTCTAGGGACCTCAGGGTTCCTTGGGCTCATGAGAATTTCAGTAGGACTCACCCTCCTGACGGGCACATCAAAGAGCAAGTAGAACAATATTAATGGCTAACATCATCAGGTTTAAAAGCTGCTCTGTGTCCCTAAAGCTATGACTATCATAGGAGTTGGGGTAGGTGGAGACTAACACAAAACAGAGAGAGATGATGAAAACTTTTATTCAGGACTTCTGGTTAAGATGATGACATGAAAGGTTACACAAGCAACCCAATAAATATCTGAAAAGAACTCTAGATGAAGCAATGATAAAGAAAACTGATGAGAAATGGAAGGTCGTTTGATCCAGGCCTGGATACAAAGCTGGCCCAAAACTGAAAGGGCCAGGGAGACAAGTTACAGGGAGAGGGAAACTAGAAAAGGCTCAGGTAAATAAATCTGAATGAATAAACTCTAGTGGAGCTGCAAAACAGCACCAGCTCCAATAATCAATGGTCAGGGCTAGGATCTAGTTCTACCAGTGCAGAAGTAGAGGCTACTCATGCTCCTACAGGTCACCGTACATGGAGACAGGATTTGCCTCTGCACTCCTCACAATACTGAGAATTCAAGCTTTGCAGGAGATCTATGACTAATGAGATCTCCAATATCAGTAGACTAAGGTCTTTTAGGCCAATAGCAGAGGGGAGAACAGGCTTGTACAGGAAGACAGGAATGGATCCAGGTAGCATCACCAGCAAGAACCTGAGGAGGCCGAAGGAAACAAGGGATTGAGGGTGGGGTTTATCACCAAACTGCCCACTCAGAATAGCAAAGGAAGCAGCATCCACACTACAGGAAAGACAAAAACGAACAAGGCCTACCCAACCCATCCAGGAGGGCCAAAGGGGAAGGAACCTGGCCCTAGAACAAAGCCCCAGTTGAAATACTGATGTGGGAAATATATATAAACTGAAGAAAAACTATAAGTTAAGAGGTTAAACCCAGAAGAAAGTACATAAAAAGGATCAAAGGAAAAAGAGATGGCATGATCATAAAGACTCCAAGTGTCTAGAAGAAATGAAGTAAGGAAGTTTAAAGTGAAGACAAAAATGAAAGGAGAATAAGTAACTTAGAAAAGAAGGTTAAAAAATTGGACCCAGGTAATAGACTACCAGAAAAAGGGAAGTAGTAAGAACTCATTAATTGAGACAAGAAAATATGGGGGGGAGACAGAAGAAAATGTCAGCTATCTACTACCAAGAGCAAGTGACCTAGAAAACAGGTTGAGGAGACACAATTTAAGAATCATTGGACTGAAAGTATCGCAAGCTGAAACCATTCAGGAAAATCACAGCTAAAATTCAGAGCTTTCAAATCAAAGAAAAAAATGCTGCTAGGATGATGCAAATCAAAACAACTCTGAGGTTCCACATCACACCTATCAGATTGGCTGACATGACAAAACAGGGAGATGATAAATGCTGGAGAAGATGTGGGAGAGTTGGAACACTGATTCATTGTTGGTGGAGTTGGGAGCTGATCCAGCCATTCTGGAGAGCAATTTGGAACTATGTCCAAAGAGCTACAAAAATCTGCATACCCTTTGACCCAGTAATATTGCTACTAAGACTGTATCCCAAAGAGATTATAAAAATAGGAAAAGATCCCACAGGTACAAAAGTATTTATAGCAGCTCTCTTTGAGATGACCAAGAATTGGAAATCAAGGGGATGCCTATCAACTGGGGAATGGCTGAACAAGTTGTGGTATACAAATGTAATGGAATACTATTGTGCTATGAGAAATGATGAATAGGAATACTTCAGAGAAGCCTGGAAAGACTTATATGAACTGATGCTGAGTGAAAGGAGCAGAACCAGAAGAACTTTGCGCACAGTAACAAACACAGTGTGCATGGAATTTTCTGGTAGACTGAGCCCTTCACAGCAATGCAAGGACCTAAAAAATTCCCAATGGACTCTTGAGGCAAAATGCCTTCCACATCCAGAGAAAGAACTATGGAGTTGGATCACAGAATGAAGCAGGCCATTTTCTCTTGTGTTATGTTTTGTTTTTGTGATTTCTCCCATTCATTTTAATTCTTCTATGCAACATGACTAAGGTGAAAATGTATTTAAAAGAATGCATGTGTAGAACCTATATAAGATTGCATGCCATCTCAGGGAGGTAAGCGGGAGGGAGGGGGAAAAAAATCTAAGATATATGGAAGTGAATTTAGAAAACAGAAAACATTTAAAAAAAAGAAATGTATACACAAAAAGATGGGCTGGTCACATGAGGAGAATAAAAGATAATCAACGAATAGCAAAAAAAAAGAAATAGTTTTCATGGAATCATGGGCTTTCAAGGAATTAAAAAGAAAAGAACAAAGCTGCATAGAAACTTTGAAATGCAAACACAGAAGTCAAGAGAAAGCCTAAAAAGGTAAATTCTCTTTTATGCAACTGGATGGGGCTAAACAATAATAGAAAAAGAAAAATACATAAGATTGCAAAGGAAACTAATTTTATGGGCAGGTAAGTGGAGCAGTGGTAGAGCACTGCCTGGAGTCAGCCAGGCAACTCCTCTTTCTGAGTTCAAATCCAACTTCAGATTCTTACTAGCTGTGTGACTGAGCAAGTCACTTCACCCTGTCTGCCTCAGTTTTCTCATCTATAAAATGAGCTGAAGAAGGAAATGGCAAGCCACTCCAGTATGTTTGTGAAGAAAACCCCACATGGGGTCATGAAGAGTTAGACAAAACTGAAAAATGACTCACTGACAACAGCAAGCAACAATGAGGTACTTTAAAGAGAATCATACAAAACAAACACACGATCTGGTGTGGGTCCTGCTTTGTTAATTTTAAGAGGGAAAAAGAAAAGAAAAGAAAAAAAAGCAAATTAGAATGGACCAACTATAATGATATATGTTGCTACTCATTTCACACAGCCTGAAGAAAGAAGAGCAGATACAAAATGAGATCCCAGAATTAATCACAAAATACTGTGCTTCAGATTAATTTGTTATGGACAAAAAAAAAAAATGGAGACATTTGGAAGCTCCATTCTCCATTATCTCTTTAGGCTATATATTTTTGAAGACTGGGATCCTAAGTGGGACAATCAGATCTTGCTTTACCTATCAATAATGTAATGCAACGAAATCTTTTTATACCATTTTCATCCAAGAACTGACCACTTTCTGAAAGGAAACTGGGTCAAATTTTAAGAAACAACTCAATTCCTGGAAGATAGATTAGGGTGCTAACCATACTTAACCTAATTAAGGTCCTGGCCCATCATCACCACTAATTGAACAGTAGTTTAAGATGAATTATTCTTCAGGATATGCCAACATTTAAGTGCTATTGCTCAGTTTGATGAATGAACTGGCTGAACTTTCACCTGGGTTTTGGAATTATGTTCTACCTTATTATTCAATTTTGTTTTTGTTTTGAAAATTATAAATTGGAATTTGTAACTCAAAACTAAAAAAAAAGTTAAAATATTTTAACATGTAATTGGGAAAAATATTATTTAAAAAAGAAAACTACAAATTGGAACTCAAAAATGGTTACACTAGATATTTCCAAAAGAAAGATGGATTTCTATCATTTCATTCTCTCTCTAAGAGACATTTAGGAAAGAATTCGATCAATAAATCTGTCTCTGGTAGGCTTGTGTGTCCCAAACACAGAATGTTAAGGGTTTTTTTTCTGCAGTGATTTAGCTTCAACTCCATGGAAAAGCTAGAGAATGCTTCCTCTAACTAGAAAGAGCCATTTTGCTTATACATGTGCTTGACTATGACTAAGAGAGATTGTGGGGACAGGTTGGTGAAACCCACATAATTTTGTTCCAAACTAAAGGCACAACATGTCTTCTCACTAGCAGGTCAAGGGCATTGATGATTTAATTATGAAGAACAGATAACACAATGCATACTCGTTGTTGTTCAATCGTTTTTCAGGCATGTACAACTCTTCATGATCCCAAAAGAAACTGGAGTGGTTTGCCATTTCTTTTTCAAGCTCATTTTAAAAAGGAGCAATTGAGGCAACCAAGGTTAAGTGACTTGGCCAGGTCACATAGCTAGAAAGTGTCTGAGGTCAGGTTTGAACTTAGAAAGAGGAGCCTTCTTGACTTTAGGCCCAGCACTCTTATTCATTGCACCACATACTTATTAATATCATATTAAAAGCTCCTGGAAGTCAAAGACTACCTCTACATTTATAAATCTCTATATATTTCTCATAGTGCTTAACTTGTCAAAGGGAAATCAATAAAAAACTGTTGAATAAATGAATGCACAAAAATCAGAACACTGAAAAAATGAAATTTAATAATGAGAATTAAATTTTGGAACCAACTTCATGAATAACCCTACAACATCATCTTTTTGATCCCACTGCTGACCTCTTTTGCTGTTTCTTTCTCTGTCTGACTCTATCTTATCTTGGCTCCTAAGACATCTCTATTTTAGTAAATGGAAATACTCATAATGCCAAATCTTTGACTATAACCCACAAGGCAAAATCATTGCAGGTTATAAGGGACTTTTTGGTTTTGTTGCTGGCTCCTTTGTGGAGTGGGCAATTAGACACCTCCCATCCCTCCCCATAATATCACTATTTAGAACCTGGTCTGTACTACTCAGAGGGAAAAGAAAGAGTTCAAAACCCTTCTTTCACAACCAGCTTGTGATGTTTAATTGCAGCTCATCAATTTATTCATAAAGGAGATTGTCAAGATGGAATAAAAACAGCAAATGAGAGAGGAAGAGAGGAAAAGAAATTACACCTAATTTTCCCAGATCAAAAGGATTTGCCAGCTGCCTGAATTCACTTCTGGTATTGGAAGCATATTGGACTGGCTCTGGGGCCCCAAAGGACTGTGGTCATAAAGGAAGAGTATTAAGAGGATGGTCTGGATATAGGGTCTGAAGGTTACACACACCCACCCCACACCTACTCACACCTACACACACCGACCCATACCCACTCACACCCACCCACCCACCCACCCCCACCCCCACATACTTTTTTCAGGCTTTCTGACTGATTTCTTGTGACACCAAGTGGCAAGCTACTAAACTGGGCTTTTGTCAATAAAAATATATTTAATGAGCTTTGTTTTTTCCCATGACAAAGCTGTGCCTTGCTAGTAAGATAAGTAATATGAGAGACTTATTAACTCTCACTCATTTACCTTCTGATCCTGAACATCTTCCGCTTTGGTATGTGTCTTGAGATGTTGCTTCTCTTGGACAATAAAGGACACTTTATTCACAAGGATAATAAAGCAATTCAAACTGCACTTAATGTGTTTTTGTGGGAAAATCTTCAAATTAAAACAAAGAAGGATTGTTTAACTGAATTAATCAATATGCAACCTCCAGACAACACTACTAGACTAAGGGTTATTAATTAAAACAAAAGAGTAGTTAGGTGGTACAGTGAATAGAGCATCAGCCCTGGAGTCAAGAGGACCTGAGTTTGAATCGGACCTCAGATTCTTGAGACTCACTAGCTGTGTGACCCTGGGCAAGTCACTTAATCTCAATTGCCTTGCCTTCCCCCCTTCAAAAACAAAAGAAAACCAAAAGGATTAGTCCCATACTAAAGAATAAAATCTGAAGAAATAAATCCAAGCAAATAAGGGATAACATTAGTCTAGGAGGGAGCAAATCAGCACAAGAAACTAGTAAATAAGATTAAAAATAACTAACAGTGTTGGCTTTGGCAACTCATTTTCCTGCCCAAAGTTTCAGTATCTTTTGCTGTAAATGAAGGGTTTTAGGCATAGGGAACCTGAGGTCTCCAGGCCACATATGGCCCAGTAAATCCTCAAGGTTGGCCCTTGGATTGAATCCAAACTTCACAGAACAAATCCCCTTAATAAAAGGTTGCGCTCCGTTAAACTTTGACCCAGTCCAAAGGCCATACCCAAGGACCTAGAAGGCCATATTTGTCCCCACCCTGTGGGACAACGCATGGCTTCTTAGCCTCTGCTGTATCAAGGACCACTTTTCAGGAATCTGGTAAAGTTTATGGATGCCTTCTCACAACAGCATTTTTAATAACTGAAGGAGATGTTAAACTTCAAATCTAGACTCCTAAAAATAAGGCTGCAAGATTTACCCCCTTATCCAAGTTCATGGGCCACTAAAATGTACTCACGGACCTATTAGGGTAAGAACCTCTCTAACATCCATCTTCACTATTGAGAGTCTTATACAAATGGACTTGGAGTCCCAAGTTACAAATCAAAGCTCCCTGAAAGTAGGATTGCTACATTGATTGTATTCGAATCCCCAATACCTAGTATAGACACACAGTGCTTGGTGCTTAAAGAATACTTTCTGGCTGACTATCATCTTGGCCAATCTGATGGGTATAAGCTAGAGCCTCATCTTTGCTTCAGTTCCCATTTTTATTGTATTACATTTTTAGGGCTAGTGATAGTTTGGATGTCTTCTTTTCAGAACGGCCTGTTCACATCCCTTAACCATTTATTCATCAGGTAACTGCTCTTTTCCTTACATATATATATATATATATATATATATCTATATACACATATATAGATATATATATACATATATATATATAATAATTGCCTTCATTCATGATTATTAATATATTTCATTATTGATTAATTTTAGTCAGTCATTTACAATACTATACATTTCCTGTTAATACTGTTAATTATTATGATAATAGATATTATTTGTCGAACACCGACTGTGCACGAGGCGCTGTGCTAAGCATTTTTACAGAGCATCTTATTTGTCCCTCCCAGCACACTGGGAAGCAAGTACTGTTATTATCCCCATTTTACAGTTGGGAAAACTGAGGCAGACAGAAGTTAAATAATTCGCCAAGGGTGACACAGTTAGTCAAGGAACACACACGTACATATATGATATCTCTGTCACAGAATTCTCACCAAAGATATTTTTTGTTCGCTTTTTTCCCTTATAATTCTAACTACAGAAGCCAAGCTGGCAGAGTAAAGGCAGGGCTTTGCCTGAGTTCTCTCAATTTCCCCTCCAAACAACTTTAAAATAATGCCACAAAATAAATTCTGGAGTAGTAAAAAAACAGCAAAAGACAGAGTGAAACAACTTAAAAGGTCAGGAGGAGAAGTCTGTCTCCCTAGAGTGAGAATGGACTACAGCCCAAGGCAGGCCACACCCTGGCAAGCCAGCAGCAGGACTTGGGGGTGACTGAATCTGCAGCACAAATTCCAGGACTGTCAACCCACAGACAGTAAGGGAGGTGGACAATAGGTCACAAGAAGATTACTGGGGACCCTTTGCTGCCACTGGATGTAGGATACTGTTGCACTGCCCATATGTGGTGATGGGTCACATTCCCAGGGTAAGGAGGTGCACTAGCATACCAGAATGTGTGGCCACAGAGGTACAGTGGCCCTGGTCAGAGGTCCAGGGCAGAAAAGATATCTTGTGGAAACTTGCAGACTAGAGCACAGGCCAGAAGAGCAGTGACCACCTTGGATTCCTCTACCTTGGAAGAACTGAAAACTTACAGACCTCCAGAACTAGGTCTGAAAAGAGTAGCACAAAAAACCTGAAGTTTGGGCAGAGTTCCCTCCACCTGGCAGCAGAGCCCAACTTTAACATGAAGTTAAAAGTCAAGAAATAGACTGGAAAAATGAGCCAACAACAAAAAAAGAATCGGATCAATGAAAGTTACTATGACAAGGTAGATCAAAACACAAACTGAAAAGAAACAACAAAGTCCAAACAGTAGCATGTAAAACCTCAAAGAATAATGTGAATTGGTCTCAGTCTCTGCCCCCTCCCTGCCAATAAAGAATTGCTGGAAGAGCTCAAAAAAGGATTTTAAAAATCAAAGAAAAGAAGTAGAGGGAAAATTAGGTAAAGAAATGAGAATGATGCAAGAAAATCATGAAAAAAGTCAGTAGTTTGGTAAAAACAGGACAAAAAATATTGAAGAAAATAACACCTTAATAAACAGAAGAGGTCAATAATAATAAAAGAGACACAAAAATTCAGTGAAGAGAAGAACCCCTTATAGAGCAGAATGGGCCACAGGGAAGAAGAAATAAAAAGAAAATGTAAACTATCTCATTGGAAAACCAACTGACCTAGAAAAGAGACTGAGGAGAGACAATTTAAAAATTATTGGACTACCAGAAAAAGGAGTCGGACATCATCTTTAAAGACATTATCAAGGAAAACACCCTAATATCCTAGAACCAGAGGGCAAAAGAGAAAGTGAACAAATCCACCAATCACCTCCTGAAAGAGATTTCAAAATGAAAACTCCCAGGATTATTATAGCCAAATATCAGAGCTCTAATATCAAAGAGAAAATATTGCAAGCAGCCAGAAAGAAACAATTCAAATATCATGGAGCCACAGTCAGGATAACACAACACTTAGAAGCTTGTACATTAATGGACTAAAGGGTTTGGAATATGATATTCTGGTGGGCAAAGGATCTAGGATTACAAGCAAGAATCACTTACCAAGCAAAACTGAGTATAACCCTTCATGGGAAAAAAATAGATATTCAATGAAGTAGAGGACTTGCAAGCATTCCTGATGAAAAGACCATAGCTGAACAGAAAATCTGACTTTCAACAAAAGATTCAAGAAAAGCATAAAAAAGGTAAAGAGGAAAGAGAAGGGAAAATAATAAGGGATTCAATAAGGTTAAACTCTTTACTTTCCTCCACGGGAAGACAATATGTATAACTCCTAAGAATTTTCTCATTATTAGGACAATTAGAAGAAATATTCATAGACTGAGAGAATGAATATGAATTGAATATGATGGAATGAACCAAAAAAAAATTAAATAACAAGTGAGAAAGAGGGATGCACTGGGAAAAGGGAGAAGGGAGAGGTAGAATGGGGTAAATTATCTCACTTAAAAGAGGGTTTCCAGGACACTGTTCTCCCTGGTTCTCCTTTTCCTTATCAGACTGCTCCTTCTCAGTCGCCTTGGCTTGATCCACATCCAAATCAACGAGTATAGCCCAGTCAATTCCTCTCTAATTATTTCAACCTATTTCTGAAAAGAGCATGTTGTAGTCATATTCATATAATTTCTGTCTATCTTGTTAAATAGACACCCATGTATTTGAAACATTCCGTAGTTATTTTGAAAGGACTTTCTCTTTTATCTCTTCCTGCTGTGTCTTGTTACAAATATATAAAAAATGTCTGATGATTTTTATGGTTTATTTTATGTCTTTCTACCTTACTGAAATTGTTTAATTTAATTTTAGGTGAATCTCTAGAATTATCTAAACCAGTCTATCATCTTCAAAGGCTATAATTTTGTTTCTTTGCCTATACTTATTCCCTCAATTTCTTTTTCTCTTCTTATTGCTATATTTAATCTTTCTAGAACTATATCAAAGAAAGTAGTGACAATGAATATCCCTGTTTTACCGTGATTTTATTGGGAAGGCCTCTAGAATTTTCCCATCACTGATAACACTACCCTTGGTTTTAAATATCACTTATAAACTGAGGAAAGTTTGTTGTTTATTTCTGTTTTTTTTAAATTTTTTTAATATAAAAGGATCTTGTATTCTGTCAGAAGTTTTTCTGTAACTATTGATTGTTTTTTTGTTACTAAAACATAGTATTTTGTATACAGGTTCCCTAATATTGAGCCACCTTGCATTCTTGACATAAATATAATTGAGTAAAAATATCTAATCTTTTAGATATGTTGCTGTAGTCTCTGCTAATATTTCATCCCTATTTCTGCATCAGTACTCATTCTTGATATTTGGATACAATATTCTTTCCCTGATGTCTCCTTGATTTAAGTATCACGGCTATATTTGTGTCATACAAAGTATTTTGTAAGGTATGTTTATTTTTCCAATTTTAGTAAACAATTTAAGTAATTTGGAGTTAATTGCTCATTGAAATAGAATTCACTTGAATATCCACTTGGTCCTGGACTTTTTTCCTTAGGAATTCCTTTATGAATATTCACCTTCTTTTTCCTGTAATTAAGACATTTAAATTATCTATTTCTCACTCTGATAATGACTTTTAATTTTTGTAAATATTTAAACATTTTATTTGCTTGTTTCTTCTTTGTTTATTTGAGATCAGGTATCTTGCCTAGCCTGGATGAGCAACAGTTACTCATGGATTCAATCACACTACTGGTCTGCACAGAAGTTCTGAGCTGTTCCATTTCCAACATTTCACCCCTCCTTAGGCAGCCAAATGGTTCCCCATTCCCAAGCAGGGAATATTTAAATTCACCCAAGGCAAAAAAATAGATTCTGCTCTAGCCCCTCATTTTAAATGCAGGAATCTCTGTTTCTTGTAAACAACAAATTGTTGGATTCTGCTTTCTAACTTACTATCTTTTCTCAACCTATTTTCTACTTCAGTTATTTTTGATCATTGATATTTTATAGGTTTCTTTTATAGTGAGGTGTCTCCCCTTTCCCTTCTCCTCCCTCCCCCCCCATACAGCAAGACCATTCAGGATTTCTTGAAAGATGTAACAGAAATCACTGCTTAACGATTCTGTGATAATAAACATCAGGTTCTGAATAAAACAAGGAGATGTATGCTAGCCAAAGGTATTTGTTACTACGGTAGAGGAGATAGCTATGTGACAGAATCCAGGTGGCAGAAGGATTCCCTTTGGATGATAGTGTTTCCAGTCAGTCCAATGTACAGATGACATTGTATTGATTACTTCAACACCCAAGATGTTGCAGAAGCTCTAAAAACAAATCTGTAATCACTCAAAGAAGTTTGACCTATCTGTCTATCCATATAGGAAAGATCAAGTCAAGATAGAATGTCTACAGCCTAGATTTCAATGTACATTTGGAGAGTTTGTTCAACAGCATGTGTATCTGAGACAAACAACTAGACAACAAATGGCCCAGAGTTGGAAAGGAGGAGAAGTGAAGGCTAAACTGCTTTTGGTAAATTACAAAGTTTTATTTGTTTGTTTTACTGACTCCATGCTTCTCATGGAACAAAGGCCCAGCTGTTCAATAATAACATTTTATAGATGTCATTATGTGTCAGTGAGACATGGAACATCAAAGCCTTCAAAGAACTATCCATGACTATCACATAGAAGTCAGTGGAGAGGTACATGGTGCATGTGAGCAAGTTGGAACATAATCAATGAGAAACTCCAAATGATAAAAGTAAATTAAGGAATATAGGACTGGAAAAGAAATCAGGATAGTCACACAGCAAGAATGAAGAAGGACAAGTGGTCAACCCAAGTGACTCCTGGCACTTCCATGATGTTGGGAGAAAGTGATGATGGCCTATAGTATATTGGCTACACCTACGACAGTCAACTCCTAAAAGAATATAAACAGTTACAGAAACTGGTCAGGCATTGATGGGTCTGCAGTCTCCATTTCTAGGGGGAATCTCCTGAATCAATATCATATTTGAACATCTGAGTGGTTGACTTTGTCCTAGTATTTCTTGTTGCCTTGTGGAATCACTGTGTTTTGTTTGCTCCATTGTGTTTTTTCTATGAGTCCACTATTTCATTAAGTGTTTTACCTTCTGTTCCAATCTATTATCCTTCCAATTCTTTTCACTGGAAGGTCTAATATCATTTTTTTCCCCTCTTACACTTCTTTCCACTATTCTTGGAGTCCTTGTGACCAAATAATTTTTCTCTCTATAACTGCTTTTGGGGGAAGTTAGTCTCTTATTGTGGAGTTACTTGGGATTTTGTGCCTGGGCCAGCCCCGTCCTCTCCTATATTCCTAGATAGGTTGAGCAAGCCATGTTCTTGTATCCTCTTGATTTCTGGATGGTATTACCTCTGCCATTCTGGTTGTGTTCGCTAAGATCAGGCTCTATCACTCTCTCCCCTTTGGCTTTTGTCTCAGTCTTCTGGTGGCCCAATGCAGCAGCTGGCCTTAGCCTGTTCCTTTCTCCTTTTCTTTACAAATACTCCATCAGAAGTTGACTCTGTGCATGACTGGCCCCAATGAAATGTCTGAGACCACACAGTATTAGGGTTACTGCAAAGGTCCCCCCAACACAACTGCCTAACTGATCACTGATCTGGCCTGATATCCTTTTGGGGCTTCAAGTGCTCCAAGACTTACAATGCCTAGCATTGTCTTCCTGCGCAATGATTACTGGGGACTAGCTGTGTGCCCTTTTGCTTTTCAGACACAACAGGGAAGAGATCCTATTGATGTCAGGTCTTTTTTACTTTAACTCAGAACACCTGATTGTTTCAAGCTGTTTTGTTTTTGCTTTTTTTTAAACCACAGGTCAGGATGGCTTTCACCATCTTAACTGGAAGCTCCCTTCCCCACTCCACCCCACCCCCATCTTATTTTATGAATAAAGAAACTAAATCCTGGAGGTGCTGAGTAACTGAGTTGCACAGTAGTGGCATCCTGACCCATGGCATATTAATTCAGCTGGCAATATTTTAATGAAATAAGCATATGATGTGACTCAAAATTAAAATTAAAAAATTTTTTAAAAGTCTGAGACTGTGTGGAACATCTATTTCTTAAAAGAATCACAAATTTCATGGTAAAATTTCTCTTATAATCCTGTGGAATATACACTTAACTGGGTATGGAAATCTATCTTACCCTTCAGGAAAGTAAGGGGAAGGGGAAAAGAGAAGGGATGATAGTAGAAGGGAGGGCCGACTGGGGGAGGGGGTAATCCCCTCCGCAAACACTTTTGAGGAAGGACAGGGTCAAAGGAGAGAATAGAATAAATGGGGCTGGGATAGGATGGAGGTAAATATAGTTAGTCTTTCATAACATGACTATTAGGACAGTGTTTTGCATGTATATGTATAACCTATGTCAAATTGTTTGCCTTCTCAATGAGGGCGGGTAGGGAGGAAGGAGGGGAGAGAATTTGGAACTTGGAGTTCTATAAACAAATGTTAAAAATTGTTTTTACATGAAACTGGGAAATAAAAATAAAGATACACAAGCAATAGAAATCTATCTTGCCCTATAGGAAAATAGAAGGGGAAGGGGATAAGGATGGGGATATGATAGAAGGGAGGGCAGACTGGTGGAAGGGATAATCAGAATGTACATGGTCTTGGGGTAGGAGAAGAGATAGGGAGAAAATTTGGAACTCAAAATCTTGTGGAAGTGAAATGTTGAAAATTAAAAATTAATTGATTAAAAAAATAATAATCCTGTGGTATAAACTGGGATTACTCAAAATATTGACATTTCCAACACTGCTGGATTCAAGCTGGCCCTATTATGTTTGCATGGCAGCAAGTGCTTAGAGTGAGCTGTCATTAGGATGTCTGGTTCCTGCTTATTCAGTGTTCTTTATTCTCATGTACGTGGCTTCATGAGGGCTACACTATTTTTTTTTTTACAAAAGCTTCTTAGTGCCTTGCTTTCATTCCAACAGGCTAACATGAAATGAGGGAAATTTCTGTAAAAGTAATGGTAATAAATCAAGCTGTCTTGGGTAATCAATCAAGGGGAGAATTAAACTTCAAAAAGTAATGAGATTCTCTGCAATTAATGGGTAGAGAAAATGTTAAATCCCCAAATCTCTCCCCAGGGTAAGTACACATTCATAGAGTCTTTCTGGAAAGATGCTTGTTAGACTGTTTCTTATATGTGGTATTTCATCCACAAGAACATCAGCCATGTGTCAGAACACCATCCCAACATCCTCTGCTAGCTGGTTTAGAGAGGAATACAGAAGGCAGAGAGATAATGAAAGAGTCTGGCTGTCAGGAGGGGTTGCTGTACAAAGGATGGTCAAACAGATGTTCTCCCTCCTAACCAAGACAAAAACAAGAGGAAATGTCCTTTAACTTTCCAGGCTCTCTCCTCTCCAATCCAAGCTCAGTACAAGTGCAAAAATCATTTTTGTAAAGCACAGGTCTGATTCATGTCATTTGCTTTTTAAGAATCTTCATTGGCTTTCTATTGCCTCTAGGATAAAATAAACTCCTTAGATGGGAATTTAAAGCTCTTCATAACCAACTTCCAGCCTCCCTTTCTAGACTTATTTCACATGATCCTCCTTTATGGCATTCATGTTCCATCAAAGCTGACCTACTTGCAGTTCCTTGAACTTAATGTCATTTCCCATCTCATGTCCTTGCAAAGGTTAGATCACACATTCACAATGAACTCCCTTATTACTTTTTTGCCTCTTAAACTCCTTAGCTTCCTTCAAAAATCAACCTGGGTGCCACTTTTTTTACCCAGAAGACCTTTCTGACATCCCTCCCCACCCCCAGCTGTTAGCACTCTCTCCCTCAAATTACACTGTACTTGTTTATCTGTTTGAATGTTGCGTCCCCCACCAAAAGAAAAGCTGCTTGAGGGAGGGATAGTTTGGGGTCTGCTTTTGTATTTACAATGTCCATCACATTCTCTTGTACAAAAGCAGGTAAACAAATGCTTGCTCAATGAAATTTTAGGTTAGACATCAAAGAAGAATTGCCTATCAATGAAGGAATGGGATGATGAATTACTGGGGGGAAGGGAGAAATAGGATGTTAGAAAAACAATGTACATTCCCAGCTATTTATCATGTTTTAAAAGGGGGGAGGTTGGTACATAAAAATTAGATCAGCCTTTAGGGTTCTGTATAAGGAAGTACTCCTCCTCACAAGGAACTTTCAAATATATTATGAAAACTGTATTGAAAGAGGATTTTTCCTCTCCAAAACAATTTAGATAGCAGGATGGTGACTATCTCCTCATCCCTACCAGTATCTCCCAGAAGAGAACCCTAAAGTGGGCTAAGTGGTAATGTGGAGGAAGAGTATGAGCATCTCCTTAGATACAGTAACCTCTGAGGCCAAGAGAACAGTCATTGGCTCTCCTCTTGGCAACAGCAGAATGAACAAGAATGATTCTATTTTTTAGATGATTTTCAGTGTTAAATTTTCTCTACCTCCCTCCCCTCTCGCCTCCCCAAGACAGGGGAGTATTGGCTCTACATTCATATTAAACATATTTGAACAATTCTATTTTAAAATAAATCTCTACCATCTTAGAAACTTCCTGCCAACACAAAGAATTCTGATAAGACAAACCACATAGAAAAACATTTCCCCAAAGAAATAAACCTGACCTGTGACTTCTCTAAGGTTTTCCCACCTCCCCAATCCCCAGTTTCTTTTCTGCCATGGAATGCTACTGATTGGCTGAGCCTAAAAACCTACATAAACTAAATCTCTACCATAAGAAGATGAAACTGCTATGAGCCACCAGTCTTTCTTGGTGCATTAATAATTTATTTTCCTTTCAGCTTGGTGACTTGCTTTACCTAATCTCCACTCACGTGGCCCTGCTAATAAGCGAGATTCTCCCAGGCTGAGAAACTCCCTCAGAACTCTTCAGCCATGCACAGATGCCAAACCCAGAGAAAGAGAAACACTAAACAAATGGTTCTCTGACTACAGGGAGGAGCAAACTACCACCCTCAAGCCAAGAAGGTTTATGTTTTGTTTTTCTTAATATTGGTAAATAAAGTTTTATTGCTTTTAAAAATGTAAAAAAAAAATATTCTGAGCTCACTGGCCTGACCTACAAAAGCAGGCATTGGGGTGGGGTAGAAGGAGTTACGGTGCGGTCTGGTTAGTCTTAGATGGGAAGTCTACACATAGGCGCTATTCACATTAAAATCTGTTCGGAACATACCTAATAGAAAACTGAAGAAATTTCCAAATTTCAATGTATCTAATTCTTTTCCTATCTGTCTCTGGGTAGGAATTCTTAACGTAGGGTCCGAAAGTTTGTTTACCTCTTACAATCTGGAGTCTGACCTCATCATCCCATAGAAACTGCTCTCTTCAAAGTTACTAATGATCTTAGCTGTGAAATCCAAGAGCATTTTCTCAATTCTCATTCTCCTTGACTTCTCTGCAGCCTTCAACATTGTTGATCACTATCTCCCCCATGATAGTTACTTCTCTCCAGGTTTTCAGGGACAGCACTCTCTCCCAGTTTTTCTCCTATCAATATGACTGCTCCTTCTCTGTCCCTTTTGCTAGATCTTCATCCGGATCACTCTAATTATATATATATATATATATATATATATCAGGGTGATGTCTGGACCCTCTTCTCTTCTCCCTCCATACTACTTCAGTTGGCAATCTCATCAGAGAACATGGATTTAATTATCATCTCTATGCTAATGATTCTCAAATACATCTGTTCTGTCCCAGCCTCTCTGCCGATGTCCAGGCTCCCATCTCCAACTCCTTTTCAGATTTCTTGAACTGGCTGTCTAGGAGATGTCTTCAACTCAAAATGTTCAATACAAAACTCATTATCTTTTCCCTACTCCCCTATTACTACAGAGGGTAATATAATCTTCCCAGTCCCCCAGCTTGCAACCTAAGAGTCATCCTCAACTCCTCCCTATCTCTCACCACCCCCATCCCTCCATAATCAATCTTTTGCCAAGGTCTATTGATTTCACCTCTGCAACATCTCATATATGGCCCATTTTCTCCTCTGATGCTGTCACCACTCTGGCACAGGCCCTCATCACCTTATGCCTTCATCATTTCAAAAAGCCTGCCGGTGGGTCAGCCTGCCTCAAGTCTCTCCCCACTCCAGTCCATCCTCCATTCAGTCACTAAGGCGACTTTCCTAAAGCATAGGTCCAACTACTTTACTCTCTTACTCCTACTGCTTCCCACACTCAGTAAACTCCAGTAACTCTCTATCGCTCACCTGTAGGATCATTACAAAATCCTCTGTTTGGCACTGAGATCTCTTCACATTCTGGCCCCTTCCCACCTTCTCAGTCTTCTCACACCTCACTTCCCCCCTCCCCCACCTACTCACTGAACATGTGACACTCTCGACATTTTTCAGGCTAGGAATGCTATCCCTCCTCAACTCTGCCTACTGACTTCCCTGTCTTACTTTAATTCCTAACTAAAACAGTATCTTTTGCAGAAAGCCTTTAATTCCAGTGTCTTCCCTCTGTTAATTGTTTCCTAGGTATCCTGTATATGATTTGTTTGCATATTGTCTCCTCTATTAGACCATGAGCTCCTTAAGGATAGGGACTGGCTTTGCCCTCTTTTTTGATATCACCATTGCTTAGCATAATGCCTAGAACACAGCAGGTACTTCATAAATATTTATTGATAGAGTATTCTTATAAAAATGGTTTTTATCACTCCTAGGTTGCAAGTCTGGGAGATTGGGAGGATTGTGTTACCTTCTACTGTAATAGGGAAAGATAATGAGTTTCGTATTGAACATCTTGCACTTAAGACATATACTGGACAGCCAGTTCAAGGTATCTGAAAGTTATTTTTGGATAATTTCTATATAATTGGTTTCCTTGGTAATCCTCTGTATTTTATTTTATGCATTTAAGAATTTTTCTGAGAAAGGGCTTCACCAGACTATCGGAGGAGCCCCTGACATGCAAAAATGGTTAAAAATCTCTGCCCTAGATGACACACATTCCTGCTTCAGACTGATTTAGATTTCAGTTTTCCCTTGCTCCAGGGCAGGAAGTAGGGAGCCAGAGATTGTTTCAAACTTTTCTAAAAGAAAGGAGAAAGATAATACAAAACTTGATTGTATCTCATAAACTGGATAACAATATCTAAACAACTGAGGTCTGATTTTTTTTTTCACTTTAGCTCTAAACCTTCAGCTTCACCATTGTGGGAAACTCCCAGGGTGGAACCACCAATGCATATCAGCAGGTGGCCTGTGACTTAGTTATACTGCCTGTGTCATCAAAAGAGTCAGAAAAAGCCGAATCTTCCTGACCCAAAACTCAGCTCATTATCCTCCATATCAACTGCCTTTCAATCTTCAGGGAGTCCAAGTGCAAAGCTAAAGATCTGGTTATTTTCAAGATCTCCAGGGCCGTCCACACAGACTGCTATCCAGTCATGAATATCAAGATAGTCTCCAGATATATTGTTAAAAGTAATAGACTTATAGAAGTCAACGTGTTGTAATGGCTGGAAAGCCAGACTTCGAGTTAGCAATATGTGCTTCAAGGCCTGCTTCTGACACACGCTGGCTGGGCAACCTCTCAGTGGTCCTGACAGCTTTTAAAATCTAGTTGTTGTTGTTGTTCAGTCTTTGTGACTTCATTTGGGATTTTCTTGGCAAAGACATTGGAGTTCTTTGCCATTTCCTTTCCCAGCTCATTTTACAGATGAGGAAACTGAGACAAACAGGGTCAAGTGACTTGCCCAGTCTTCCTGACTCCAGGCCCAGCACTCTATCTACCACCCTGAAGAAATCTGCAATAACAGTAACAACAAAAAACTTTTTATTTCACTACTGTAGAAGCAACCTAAGGGTTAATACTACTAAGATGGCAGGGTTTGTGGGGGAGGGAGAGGAGGAAGTGGGGAACAAATGAGGAAGAGAAGAATTCTCCCTTTCTTGCACTCCTTCCAAACAAAATATCACTTGGGTAACTATAAACTGACTTGGTTTTTTCATCTTTTTGGTTTCTCAATTTTTTCCAAAAGAAGTTCTCTTGAACATAGTTGCCACCCAAAGCTACCCCACCACTATACGTTCCTTGTTCAAGTGAGGTACACAGGCAAGAGTTGACAGCCGAAAGAATCACTTCACTAAGTCACTAAACATCAAAAAATATTGGCTTTGGGGTCAGAAGACTTGCTTCTGTCACTTAGCACCTTTGTGACTATGGGCAAGGCAATAAGACTTTCTGGATTTGGGTTTCCTCAGCTGTAAAATGAGGGCAGCTGGATGAGGCAGAATCTAAGACCCCTTGTAGCTCTAAAGCTATAAAGCCTACCCTGCTCCCTCATGCAGAGAAAAAAGAGCAAACTCTGAAAGGAGGGAAAATGGGAAATCAAAAGGTACTAGCAAAATAAATTGCTTGTTAGCAACTCCCTCTGGTAAAAGCAGTCCCAAGTGTAGAAGTTAAATGTTTAATTGTCAGAAATGCTCAGTTAGCAGCTGCCAGGTGGAGAAGCTGAAGAATGGCCACGAATAACGGTGACCACACAATTCTCTGCTCTGACTGAGAAGCTTCTGAACAAACAGTCCAGCTCAC
Organism: Potorous gilbertii; assembly: GCA_028658325.1. Lineage (NCBI taxonomy): Eukaryota > Metazoa > Chordata > Mammalia > Diprotodontia > Potoroidae > Potorous > Potorous gilbertii. Next base: position 512,155,029 of record CM053770.1, read on the forward strand.
GGCTCATCCCAGTCTGTAAGGTGGCTGAAATTCAGTCTCTGGGATGGGCAAGGGCCCATGTCGAAAGACTCGAGGGAATATGGAGGAACTAACTTTTCCTGCACGCATGGTGGTGCAGAGGAATGTACCTCAGGACCTAGAGTCAGGAATATCTGAGTTCAAATTCCACCTCAGCTGGCTATATAATCCTGGGCAAGTCTCTTAACCTCTTGATGCCTCAGTTTCCTCATCTATAAAGTGAGAGTATCAGAAATAGCACCAATCTTCCAGGGTTGTCATGAGGATCAAATGAGATAAGATTTGTAAAGTGATTTACCAACTTTAAAGTTCTATTTAAATGATACCAATGATGATGATGACATGGAAAGCAGACTATTCTAGAGAAGATTCCAAAGGGGAGAAGGAGCAGAGAGAAAAGTTCAAGACCTGGCCAAGGAGGGGAGTGGGGGAGTGTTCTCCTATCTTCCAGTTCACACTGGGATGACATCTGGGACTAAGTCCAAAGATTCCTAGGGAGGTTCTAGAGAAGAGAGGAAGGAGATGTTGCTGGGTTGAAATAGTCTCTCTTCTGATATTCAAGGTCTTTCGTGTTAATAGGGCACATGATGTAGAGAATTTGGAGCAATGCAATGGGACGCAGAAGCCCAGCCTCCAACTGCAACTCCAAATTCTGAGTGACCAATAACTGATCTCGTTCAGCCTCAGTTTCTCCATGTGTAATATGATGACAATAACATATTACCTATTGTCATCAGGTAAGTGGTCTGGATATTTAAATAAGTGTGAGTTACACAAGAATGAGTTATTACTGAAGTCCTAATGAATGAGGGTGCTGAAGAACTACTCATATCAAAAGAATTTTCAACACGAGGAAAAAGAAGGTCTATGGTACTCTGGCATCCTTCCTTGCATTCTCATCTTCTACACAGGATCATGGAACATCTATCCTTATCTCTCTCTCTCTCTCCAGAGTCCAGTACAGTTCATTGTACATAGCAGGAATTTAATGTTTATTGGTTGAATGAGTGAATGAATATGTCTTTCCATATGGTGTGGGACTCAACCACATTTTTTAACTCTGTAGGAATTTGGTTATAGTGCTTTGACTGAATTGAAATTTGTTTAAGCCAGCAAGAGTTAATAGGTCTCTGTTAATTTTCAAGTTGTCTGCTAAGAGATATAATAACATCTTCAGTTTTCCCTAGAGGGCTTTGATCTAGAGATGGAATTTTAACAGTCTTACTGATATGAACCTCTTCCCTACCCCACACCTCTGATTATTACAGACCAATGAGGGTTATTTTCAAACAAGGAATGTCTTGTGGACAAAATTAAACTCAGTTTTCTTAAGGATATCTGAATACTTAGATGATAAGTGACTATCTTAACTCACACTCTTTCCATGGCATATAATTCTATCATGGAGCTTTCTCTAGACCAGGCCTAACATAGGCCAGCTCAAGGCCAAGGCTAGAGAGTTAAAATTCAATGAAGCACTTGTGGAATATATAAAAGGTCATCAAAAATCACTTTGGTAATTAGAAATTAAAAGGGCACAGTTCAAAGTTTAAAAGAATGTAAAAATGCAGTCACAGGTCAGATTCTCTGGAAAGGGACTTTTAGGCAGCTGGAATCTAGAAATCCCCTGGACAGCCATTCTCCCTATGCTAAGTCTTCTATCTCAAAAGGCCATGCAGCCAAAATGACCTCCTTGTCCCTTTCAGAAACAGTCCAGAGTACACATGGCTGAGGTAGCAGTCAGGGTAAAAAGTGCTAGATGGAGTTGCCAAAGAGAAGGGCAGCAGAAATGAAATGAAATGAAAAAGAAAGGAGAAGCGATTTGTGTGCCAGAGCAGTGGGGTATGGACACAACCTGGACTTCATCACTCACCCCCAAGCCCAGCCCTCCAGTGCCCTATTCACTATCCACATAAAATCAGTCCAGAGCCAGTGAGAATGGAAAGTCATTCCACAGAGTCATAAGAAGAGACGCGTCCTATAAAACTACCAAATGGAAATAGCAATACACAATTTCTGACCAGCTTCTAAACCAAGAGAGCATTACTTCTGAGATAGTGGAAACATTTCAAGTCAACTAACTTTGGTAGCTCCACATCTGTGAGGTCTGTAGTCAAACAGATATTACAACATTCCCCAATAAAAAGAGCACTCACTGATTCTGGAGTCAGAGGAGCAGGGTTCAAATCCTGCCTGTGATATTTACCTCCTGGATAAACTGAGGCAAGTCACTTAAACACTCCCAGCTTCAGCTTTCTTTATCAGTAAAATGAAGGAATTGTACTAGATTGTCTCTGAGGTCCCTTCCAGTTCCAAATCTAGAATTCTACGATCAACAAGAGATTGGACATCTAGGTGGATAGAGCATTAGCTTTGGAGTCAGGAATACCTGAGTTCAAATCCAGCCTCAAACACTTGACACTTACTAGCTATATGACCCTGGACAAGTCACTGAACCCCAAATGAAGAAGAAGAGATTAGAGTCACCAACATACTGACAAAATCTAAGCAACTGAGCCGAGAAAAATGGAAATTCCAGCTGATCAGATCCTTTTGAAGTACATTGACATTCACAACCCCACCCTGCTACATCATATGTGAAAGAAGTCATCTCTGAGTCAAAGAGCTCTCAATAAATAAATTAATCTTTATTCTCCAAGATATTTGCAAACTTTATTCATTCCAGCAGTTATACCTTATTCAATGAGTACACATGCTGATCAGAAAAACATTTTCAATTCCATTTAGCAAAAGAAAGAACATTCCCAGCTGGTCCCTAAAGACCTTTACTGATTTTGCCATGTATTCAACTACCCACTATGTGGTGATAAGGAGATGAATTACTGTGCATTGTTAAATTAATGATGAATTGGTTAAGAAGCTGTTATGAATTTTGTGTAAGAGTCTCCTTGTATTAGAATTCTTATTGAGAAAATGAGAATCCTTTAAATATATATATATATATGTATATATGTATATATAAATATATATATATATATACACATATATATGTGTGTATATATATATATATACATATATATATATACACACACACACATACACACACACACGGATGCGATTTTCAAGCCTGTTCCATCTAAAGATGTATTAAGTATGTTTAAAAGATCTACTTCTGTTATTAAGAAGGAAGATTTAACTAAGGTTGCTTTTGCTATAAAACAAGCATTTAAGGAAAATTGTTGAACATACAAAGACCTTGGTTTTAGGTCTTTTCTTGTAATTTTTTTATTAGGTTCAAGAGGGTTATGTAAGAGAGGAAAATATTTGTTGTATGAAGAAATGCTTAGTAAAATCTTTTATATGATTTTTGGAAGGCCTACCCAATTTGTATCTGTAAGTTAATTTGTTATATAAAGGTTTTATGGGGTTTGGAAAATAAGAGACAAGGAACTACAGCTCCTCTCCAGTCAAGATTGGAAGGTATGGAAGCCTCTTCCTTCCCTTTCCCCTTCTCTCTCTCCAAGTACCTCAGGTCCTGGTAGGTTACTCTTAAATCTTCATTTATGGAGGAAGGGTCTTCCAGCCCCAAGCCTAAAATGGGTCAATCCGCTTCAATCCCCAAAAATTTGCCTTTGGGTTTGTCTTTCACAAAATTGGGAAAAATTTAGTTTCTCTAAAGAACTTAAAAAAAGCTGGTGTTCTTTTGCAACACCGTTTGCCTTCAGCATCGCCAAGAGGGCCATGAAGCATGGCATGTTTTGAGGCCTTTAAAAATGAATATATTCTTACAGTTAGAATTACACTGTGTGCCTAGAAGGAAAATGGATAGAAGTTTCCTACATAATGACCTTTGTTGAGCTTTCTGAGGACCCTTTTCTCAGGAAAGGTTGTGAGAAGCTTGTAGCTAGAACTGCCCCTCAAAAGGAGCAAAGGGGGTCAAATGGACATTTTTGGTGATACCCTTCTTATGGCCCTCAGGGCTTTGGCCCTCTCCCCCTCCCCCAGCCCCAAGTCTTGCTGAGGTGTGACCCTCAGCAGCCCCTCTCCCTGAGGCAACACCCGCTTAGGCCTCAGGCCCCACTCCCACAGCAGTCTCTGGGTGTCTCCCCCTCTGACCCCTTCCTCTCCTCAGGTGTTAGCTGATTCCCTGACCTTGCAGGCTAATCCAGTTCAGGCAGTATTCCCCAGCCCCTACCTCACAAGCAGTGGGACTTCCTATATCTCTAACCAAGCCCTCATCCCCACAGGGTTTTTTCCCTGAGGGAAGTGCCTGCTCTAGCGGGACAACATGCAATTAGAGTGCATGTTCTGTTCTCCATCTCCAACCTCATTCAGGTTAGGGAGAAACTGGGGAGATCCTTGGAAGATCTCACTACCAAGGGCTTTAAGAACATAACTCCCAGCGCATCCTGGTCCATCTCCAGTCATCCTGATGAATATCTGGTCACTGGATTCAGATGGCTTTGGAGGAGAAGTGAGGCTGGTGACCTGCCCAGCCCTCCCTCACTCACACAGTCAAGTGCAAGTCATGTCATCATTTCTCTGATGGCATGGTCTTTTTCAGCAATGACGGACGAACACAATTCAACTACCCGTAGGACATCTTCACTACACATGCTGTGGCACCATGAATGTCTTATCATTTCATGTCCGGGCTACTGTGATAGCCTGCCAGTTGATCTTCCTGCCTCAACTCTCTCCCCACTCAAAGCTGACCATCTGTCAAATTGATCTTCCTAAGGTACAAGTCTGACCACATTACATCTCCCTATTCAATAAACTCCAACAGTGCCCTCTTACCTCCAGGATCAAATATCAATTCCTCTCTTTGATGTATAAAGCCCTCTATAACCTGGTCCCCTTCCTAACTTTCCAGTCTTATACCTAATCTCTATTTCCACCCCCACCCCAATCCTGTGACATTGATCTGGATCTTCCCCAAACAAGACATTCTATCTCCCAATTGAGTGTTCTCATTGCCTGTCCCCCATGCCTAGAATTCTGTCCCTCCTCATTTCTACCTCCTAGACTTCCTGACCTCTTCAAGTCCCAGCTAAAATCCCATCTTCTTCAGAAAACCTTTCTTGATACCCTTTAATTCTAATGCCTTCGCTATTTCAATTATCTCCAATTTTCCTTTTTACAGCTTGTTTGTATATAGTTGTTTAAATATTGTCTACTCCATTAGACTGTGAGTTCCTTGAGAGCAGGGACTCTTTTGCCTGTATTAACACAGTACCTGGCACAGAGTTGGTATTTAATAAATGCTGCTGACAAACCTAATCTTTTCCCCTCAATCTACCTTTCTCTCACCTCTGTTTTGGTTGATGGCACCAGTATCCTCCCAATCATTCAGAGTTATAAGCAGAGTCACTGGTGACTCTTCCTTTCCTCCTAGCTCCCATATCCAAACAGCATCTCTCACACTTCACTCCCACTGCTACCACCCTACTTCAGGTCCTCATCATCTCTCTGCCTTCGGCCTCTCCCTTCTCTTGTTCACCCTTCCCCTAGCAACCAAAATGGTCATTCCTAATTCTCAGACCTGATCACACCATTCTCCTCTTCAAAAATTTTCCCTATTACCATGGGATAAAATACTGAAAGCATCTGGTACCAACCTACCCTTGCAGGCTAATTTAACATCATTCACCTTTGAATATTGTACATTCCAAACAAACTAGACTACTTACTACCTTTTCCCCAAATTCTGCAAGCCATCTCTTTGCTTCCCTGCTTTTCAATCAGGCTATCCCCCCTGCCTGGAGTATGTTCTGTCTTCATCTTTGACTTGGTTCTGCTCAGCACTCCCCTGCCCTGAAAGCTTCCCTGATCCCTTCAGCTGAGAGTGTTCTCTGATGCCTTCAGTTTCACTGGAATACTTGCTGTGGATCTCTATCATACTTTGTTTTTGACTGCTGTTGCTCAGTTGAGTTTAACTCTTCGTGATCTTGGACCATACTGTCAAGGGGGTTTTCTTGGCGAAGATATTGGATGGTTTGCCGTTGTCTTCTCCAGTGAATTAAGGCAAAGAGAGGTTAAGTGACTTGCCCAGACTCTGAAGCCATATCTGAACTTAACCTTTTTATTTACTCATCTGTATACCAATAAGTTTCATCTTAAGTGGGGGATATGGAGGTAGATTCTAAAGTAAAAAATATTTAAGGTAAAAATTAAGCACAGTCAAAATTAGAATTAAAAATTTCTCAAACTGGCTGCCTTTGAATTAGCTCTTATCAGAGAATCAGCAGATTTGAGCAGCACATAAAGGCTAAGAGCCTTTCCTTGTAACATGTATCTATTGATCGACACACATTTAGCGTTTATGTCTTTCAGCCATAAGTTTAATGCCTTTTCAATCTTTACAAATGTCTTTACCACTTTCAGTTGGCTAGAAATCAGACAGAATCTAATTTAAAAGGGCCATTTTTCCCAACCCAAGGGCCACCCTAGGGAGGATGGAGAGCTGAGCAAGGTAAACTGTGAGGAAGATTTTTTTTTTCCGATGTTTAACATAAACAGCAGATTCAGCATTTGTGTCTCTTTCTCAAGGGAAGAACTAGATGGCTAGCTTCTGTCCTGTAAGGAAGGCCTGGTTTACCAGGACCCAAGAAGGGTGCTTCCTTCCACAGAAAAAGACTCCCACTGATACAGTGCTAACAGGAGGTGTCCACAGTGTCATTGTCTTGGGAGGGGACAGGACTATGGGTGATGGGGTGGGGGGAGCACCTGCAGTATGAGCATGTCAGGAGATTAGGCGGAGGGAGATGGTTAGTAAAAAGAAAAATTAAGGTACCAAGGCTCTCACAGGTTGGAGATGGGAGGGGAGGCCACATCTCTGACATGCCACTGGCCAGAAAACAGTATAGGTGAATTTGTGTGTTTCTCCCTAATTTTCAATGAAATGAAATCAAGGGCGCTGTCATATTTAATTCTGTATGATTTGTATGATGTGCTAGAATTTGCCTTTTCTTCTCTTTGAATTATTATTTTTCTTGGGTCCAGAGAGGACCTAATAATTTAGGGAGAAGGCAAATCAGTGTCTGATGATCCAGCAACAGAAGGATGGATGCCCCCTTCTTCTCATATGAGGTCTTCATGATCTCTCATTTGCAAAGGGGCAAGAAAGCAGCAGCAGGTATGTGATCTAGGTGGCATCCATTACTCCCCACTCTCACCTCTTCTCAGCTCCCAAGGCCTGCTGACCCTATCTTTGTAACATCTTTCCTAAGTCCTCTTTTCTCCTCTGATCCTGCCACCAGCTTGGTACAGGCCCTCATCACTTCACACATGTGCTGTTGCAATAGCCTGCTGGTTGGTCTTAATTCAAGTTTCTCCTCACTCCAGTCCATCCTAAACTCAGCTGATAAACTGAGCTTCCTAATTTTAGCACAGGACTGACCATGTCATCCACTCAATAAACTACAGTGTCTCCCTATCACCTCTAGGATCAGTGTTCATGGCCTACCTGCTCCTCCTCCTGTCTCCTTATACTTGACTCCTTCACATGTACTCTTTGATCCAGTGAGACTGGTCTCTTGATAGTCTTTGGACAAGACCCTCCTGATTCCTGGTATTTTCACTGGCTATACCTCATATCCTCCTCTTCACCAACTCCTAGCTTCCATCAAGCCTCAACTAAAATCCCATCTTCTGCAGGAAGCTTCTCCTAATCACCCTTAATTTTACGTACCTTCCCTCTGTTTATTTCTAAGTTAACTGGTATACATCATGTTTATACAGAGTTGCTTACATGTTCTCTCCTGTTAGTCTGTGAGCTCCTCCAGGCCTGGGACTCTCTTTTACCTTTCTTTGTATCCCCAGTGTTTGGCACATAGTAGGTACTTAATAAATGTTGACTGACTAGGAAAAAAAGCTGATATCCATATATGTCAATATTTGCTTTTTGCTTCCTGTTTTCCTTCCACTGACCTTTTGTTCTGACTTCAATGCACATAGCAGGCCCTGAATAAATGTTTGGTGAATTGAACTGAAGGGCTAAGTCAATGGAGGTCACAGATAAGTTATCCTGCACTGCTGGTTTAAATCATTAAAATCATTTAATCAAGCTCTTGATGCTTTAGAGTCTCTCCCTAAAGAGTCCAAAGAGATGTTTCATGGATGTTTCATGAGTCTTCAAAAATCATTTCGAAAAACTGCACACATTTTATAGACGTGGAAACTGAGGCAGAGCAGCAACACTGACTCAAGGTAATGTGGTCAATGTGAGAAATTCTCCCACATTCCTTGTTTCCTGTCGTTGGATTTTCTTGTTCCCTTCCAAATCCACTTATCGTGGTCATTACCTTTCTGTCGGCTTTCTCGGTGTGTGTGCAGCTGATAACTGAGATTCTTCTCATTCTCTGCTCGCAATACATTTGGTGTTCTTAATACTCTTAGCAGATTAAAAGGTTAATGCTGCTGCTCTTGAAAACTTCTGGGGGAAGATGAACTGAAAATGATGTGAGCTGTTGTTTGCGTAGTCCTATCATTGATGGGAGAGCACATTGTGGACCCAGAAAAAAAAAGGAAACCCATTTATTGGAAGTCTATCTCAACCTTGGGCTCACCATATTTGTTTCTTATCTGAGTCTGATCCTTGAAGTTCCAGAGTTTGTCCTAATGCTTTTGTCTTGAAGATGAATCCTCAGAAATCCTGGAGCTGGATGCTCACGAAAATACCCTCAAGGAAGTCTGAAGAGTAAAGAGCTATGCCTGGGAAAGTGAGCCAAATAATCACCCCTCACAGCTCCGGCTTCTGGGCTTTTGTCCTTGTCCTTCTATCTGCCTCTAATGGCCTCTACCTTCATCTCCACCTCTACTCATCCCCACCCAGGCCTGCTCAAATATCTTCTCCACGAACCTTTTCCTTCCTCCTCTTAACTGGAAGTAGTCCTTCCTATTCTGACCTACCACAACACTTTGTCTCTTTTTTTGTGGTGTCTCTCTCATTTTACCTTGCCTTATGGTTATCTGTGTGTGTCTTATCTTTATTACTGATCTTTTATCCCCTATAGCCTTTGCACAGGCTGCTCCCTGTGCTTGAAATACTCAATCCCCTTAGGCCCACCTCTGGGGATTCTGGTTCCTCCTGACTTTCACCTCAGGCGCCACTGCCTACAAAGGCCTTTCTTGATTCATCTAGTTGTTAGTGCCCTTTCCCCCATGATTATTTTGTGTGACTTCTGCCCCATTTGCCTTTCCTTCTCTTTGAATTATGGTTTTCCCTTAGCCCAAAGAATTCTTTTGTGGAGAGGCAGACAGATCAGTCTCTCATTGTCCAGGCTCAGTGCACTGTGCAATATGGAGTCCACTAGCTGCCTCTACCACAGACCAAGGCTGTTAAATGGGATGTTTGTGGAACCCAGCCTAAACCTCCAAATTTTCCTCTCCTTTACTGAAAGTCCTTCTCCTACTTCCTCTTTCCCCTTCCTCTCTTTTTTCTTACATTCTTTCTCTTGATCTTTCCTCCTTCCCTATCTATCTTCATATCACCTTTGTTCTCCTGGTAGAATGCAAGGCTCTTAAAAAGTAGCATAGGGTCTAGCACATAGCAGAAATTAAAGAAGAAGAAAAGCTTGTTTGATCAAATCAATTGATTAAAGGCTGAATAGGATGCAGTGCTGAAATTACTCAAGTTTTTGCTCATTTTAAAAATGTTGAAGCTAGAAAAGGGCTTTAAACTGCCAAGTTTCATGCCCCTTTACTGCTAGAAACCTTTGTCTAACAGTTATTACCCTAATTCTAAAATATACAGATTTTGCCCCCTCCACAGGCTAAAAATGTCCTTTAAAAAAATGACACGTAGAGAAAGAGTTAGTGTCATTTGCTTAGTATTCAGCACAGGCTGGTAAGATTCCAATGCCAAAAGGTCGATTCTGTTTCTGCAGAACATTTTTCCCTGCTATGGAATACTCATACAAAGTAGAATTATCCCTGGTAATGGAACTTCTGCAGGAGACTTAACAGTCTAAAACAGCTACAAGATTCCAATGAATGAATCGAAATGGTTTCAACAAGTCCCAGATGAAATAGCATAGAGCCCTAAGTGGCCTTAGAGAAAAGCATAGTTCAGTTGCTTAGCAAAAACAACCTTACTTGGCCAGAAAGAAGACTCTAGGCCTAAATGAGCCTATGAATAGAGCACCAGATCTGAAGTCAGGAGGAACTTAAGTTTAAAACAAGCCTCCAACATTTCCTAGTTGTGTGACTCTGGACAAGTCACTTAAACTTGTCTGCTTCAGTTTCCCTATTAGTAAAATGGATAGCACCTACCTCTCAGGATTGTTGCAAGAATAAAATAAGATAATATTGTAAAAGGTTCTGCAAATCTTAAAGTGTTATAATATTAAACAAGCAAGAAGAACTTGAACTCCTATGAGGTGATGAATCTTTTTTTAGGCTATCATTCTCTAGGCTGCAAACATTTTGAAGTCCCACTGTGTGAAAAGTTAGATATGACAGATGGTTGGGTCCATAAGATGCCCAACTAGCTAATGAACATGAAACTACTCAAGCTGCACAGATACCTGGGTCTATCTGTATTTATATTCCTTGGTTTAGCTACTAGTTCACATCTATATGTAGTACTTAGACATTTCTGCCATGCTCCTACTAAGCAGGATAATCTGACCAGTAAGTTTGAACAAATATCAGAATGCCTGGTATATTCACCAAGATTTGTTGATCAATTTTGTGACCCTGTCCGAGTTCATTTGGTAATGATGGTTGTTATCATCAGCAATACTGATACTACAACAGCTGTTAACAGTATATTAAAGTTAATCTGTCCCCAAGAACTTCAGGAGATGACATTTGAAGAAATGACCTTTGACCCTTGTCCTCATGATTTATAGAATACACACAAAAAGAGATGGCAAGGAGTATAAAGAAGGGGAAAAACAAAAAAAAAATCAAGCAAGTTCAAGTATAATATTTAGAATTAAATTTCTGAACTTAATTTTCTTCTTACAGTGTTTACTGGTTCTTTTCATTTTAGCATTTCACAGACATTTTTCTTAGATATCCGGGTCTGACTCTTTGAACTACATATCTACTTAGAAGTCTTTTAAGACTATCTAGATGTCATTCTCTACTGCTGTTTAATTCAAACCACTTAATTATAATCTCAGTAACTGGGAGTTATACTAGGAACACTAATATTTGGCAAGAAATAACTTGACTTTGGCAAGATTAGGTTGGTTGTGCTTCTTAGTAAATGGAAGACCTCACCTGCCTACGATAGGAAAAAATAATCTTAAATGGAATTATCAAGTGTGCTCATTACTCAGAAGCATCATTTTGTCTGTGCGGACACAGACACCTTGTAGGAAAAGCTAGAGAAAATCAAGTTAAGGTTTATTTGTATCCTTCACAACAGAGCATCCTTCTTTCTGTAGGAGAAAAAAATACATGTAATATGTATGTACATTTTTATTACAAGTGTAACATGATTTATCTTGATTATATAATAATTACCTTGCAATTAATGAATATCTGTTCTCAAAATCTTCTGTTACAGTGGGCTGCTCTTCTGGAAAATGTCCCTCTAAGGTGATGAAATATTACCCAAGTCTCAATGATAATTAGGGACCTTCTTCAACATTAAACCAAATGAAACAGGCTACTCAGTCATCTTCACTTGTTGCTGCAACCCTTGGGTTCATCAATCATTTATGCTAAATTGGGCACTTAGGTTTCTAAATGTTTAACGAAGGCAAAGGACTGATAGATGACTGGAGGGAGGAAAAAAATGATGCCCCAAATTCTAATGTCCCTTACACCCTCCTCAAATATTTTATAACCTGAAGTGAGGCCAAGGTATTTCTTTTATCTCAACTGTCTTACTTATAAGACTGACTCCACCAAGATAAAAAGAAAAAAACAGTCAGTAGAAATTTAGGTTTACATCCAGTGGGAAATAATAATGGTGACTATCAGCTTCTATTATTTGCAGATGCTGTTGCCAATTTCTGTATTGAATCTGAAATGAAAAAACTAATCTGTGATCCTCTCCAGCTGAGTCTTAGGTTTGTGGTTGTGATGACTGTTCACAGAGTTGGCTGTGGTTTTCCTTTGGGCCTGAAGGATTACCCCATGGCTTGGGTTAAAACAAACTATTTTCTCCTCAGTTGGTGCATGTACTTCTCTTTTGCAGTCACCCACAAAGGCTTCATATTGATTTCAGTCAGAGCATCTTTACAACATTACTTCAGTCTACTCTGCTCTCCAGCTTTCCCTACCATGGTTCCATTCAATGTTCTTCCATTACTCATCCTCTGAAGATACTCAGTCTAGTGTAGCTAATGCCTAATACACATGACTTTGAAACTGATGGGCAACATGTGAAATGTGAAAAAAATGACTGTCCTCCATCCTGAATCTGCACCATATGTCTGTACAGAAGCAATTTGCTATGGCTATGGCTTTTGAATTAAATGATTGTTCACATGGCTCAATAACTAGAACAAATTGTGAAGGGATCATAGGAAAGTCAGATATACCTAAAGAAAAGATCTAGAAAAGTTCTGGATTCTAACTAAAATATATAAAAAAGAAAGGAAGGAAGGAAAAAGAAAGGAAGAAAGAAAAGAAAGAAAGAAAGAAGAAAGACAGAAGATACTAAGAGAAGGAAGTTAGTTGTGATATAGTCTATACCTTGGCTCTAGTATTAGTCATGTGACCCTGAACAAGTGACTCGATTTCTCTGGGTTTCAGTTTCTCCATCTAAAACAGGGATAATAGTCACACTACCTACTTCACAGTACTATGAGAAAAATACTGTAAATATTATCTGTAAATTGTCATCTATTATTATTTTTTAAGTTCATAATAAAATAGAAAATAAAACTGAACAGTTCGTTGGAAAAAGACAAAAGGGGGTTGTATATGAAACCATGAACTTCTTTTACATACAGTTAATTCCTAAAGTGTACATTGGATTTAATGCAAAATTGCTCTTTGGGTCCTCGCTTGAACTTTGTTTTCTTTTGTGCATTTTAATGTATTGGTGATTCTTTTTTCCCTCTTGCATCTCTATTAATACCCACTCATCTCCTCTTCCCCCATCTCTACCTCACCCCAGTAGTTTTATGGAAGATGGGAACTGGAATCAGCTTGTGGTTCAGAAGGTCTAGGGGCACCAGGCCAGAACTTACTTCAGCCAGGGTGAGAAGTGATAACTGGAGAACCAAATGAAGCCCTTTCTTCATACAGCAAGAACAATTTGGGAAGAACTTGGCTTGACCAGAGGACAAAGGGAAATACAAGGAGAATAAAGCAATTTCCAGGACCCAAAAAGAGAAGGTTCTAGGTCTGCAACCAGTTGTCAACCCTGGGTAACCTCTTTCAGTGTTCAGTTCCTTCACTCCTGCTGCAAGGTTACCATATGCCGCCACAATCACAAAGTTATATTTGTTGTGTCTCTGACCTCAGCGGGGCACTCACTGCTGCAGAGCGATGCTCTTATGTGTCTCTTGTTGGCCCCTTGCTGCTCCTTTGCATTAGCTTTGCTCAACCTTTTCTACTCTCCCTAAATCCCTACCTCTTCCCTCCTTGCTTTGTTGGTGTTCAGTCAATCCAGCGACACTGGCCTCCCTGGTGTTCCTCAAACAAGATGCTATCTCCCAACCCCGGGCATTTTCTTGGCTGTTCCCCATGCATGGAATGTTCTCTCCCTCCTCATCTCCATCTCCCAGATTCCTACATGTCTTACCTTCTACAGGGAACCCTTCCTAATTCTTCTTACTTCTGGTGCCTTCCCTCTGTTGATTAATTCCTATCTGTCCTGTATGTAGCTTGTTTTTGCATAGGTATCTGCTGTACTGTCTCCTGCATTAGTCTGTGAGCTCCTGAAGAGCAGGCACGATCTTTTCCTTTCCTTGTATCCTCAGCACTTAACTAGGGATTCCATCCCTGATCCTCTCCTGTCTCACTCAACTCCCTCCCACTGGCAATCTCATGCACTCTCCTTCCCTTCCCTCGTCAGATACACACATACACACACACACACACACACACACACACACACACACACGTACATATATGTAAATACTTGATAAATGGCTATTAACTGACCAACGATGTAGCCAAACACACAGTTCCTTCCCTTTGGTGTCAAGCTTTTTGAAAGAACAATCCACACTTGTCTCCTCTATTCTCCACTCATTCCTCTACTCCAGGCAGCCTGGCTTCTATCTTAACAACTTCTCTGAAACTTCTCTTGAAGGTCATCAATGCCTTCCTACTCACTGAATCTGAGGGCCTTTTTTCCTTTTCTTTTCTCAGTCTTCATCCTCAGCTCCTCTGGCATTTCACATGGTAGATCACACCCTCCTTCTTAAAAAACACCCTCCCTTGCTGACTCTCACAGCATAATGCCATCCTACTTTCCATCTCTGTCTGCCCTTTCCTTCTCCATGGCAGAGCACAAACAAGGTTGGAGGCAGAATCAGGAAGAGCTCGGTTCAACCCCTACTCTGATATTTACTGGGCAGGTCGTTTAACCTTTCTGAGCCTTGATTTTCTCATCTGTGGAATGACTTCTGCAGATTCTTCGAACTCTAAACCTATGATTCTATAATCACAGGTACCTCTGTCTCCTCTCCCTCCTTCTGCCCCTCCATAACGCCCCCCCCCCACAGTTTTATCCCTGGTCCTCTCCTCTCTCACCATCCTTCCTCCCTTTGGCAATCTCATCCACTTCGCTTGCTTCAGGCATGACATCTAATGAAGACAATTCAGAATTCCAGACCCCTAGCCCTGAATGTGCTCCTACATTCTCCACTACCTACTGAATCTCTCCCCCTGGACATCCTAACAGCACCTCAAAGTCACTATGTTCACACTCAATCGTTTCCATGAATGACACCATCCCTTTGTCAGTAGTTATTTGGGCTCAAAACTTTAGAACCTCTTTTAGTCACTACCTCTCCTTTGCCTCCCACATGCAGTCAGTTGTTAAGTTGAATCCATCCTTCTTCTAACATCCTTTATTTCTTTCTTCTTATTTTCATTTCAACTACCATCATTGTGCCTCTGGTCCTCAATACATCTTGCCTGAGCTACTGTAGTTGCCTCCTAAATGGGCTCCTACCTTGAGTTTTTTCCCTTTCAATATGTTCTATGGAGGAAGTGACTTTTAAAAGCATCACTCTGACCATATTACTTCCGTGCTCAAAATCCTTTATCCCACAGATAATGGGAAGCCATTAAGCCAAAACTCCTTGGCATGGCATCCAAGGTCTTCTAAACTATGACCCCAAGTTATATTTCTGGTCTTTTCTGCACCACTCCCCTAGAGATATTCTACAACCAGATTATTCATGGCTCCCAAAACTTTTCCATCTTTGCATTTTTTCTTACTCAGGCTTAGACTGTCCTCCCTATGTATACTGGTGTAGTTACCTAGCCTCACTGGGTCCTAATTCCCTTAAGAATCAAAGAGGTGGGCAAAGGGCCTCAGGGGAGTTCCTTTAAAACTCATCAGCTCAATATGAGATTCAATTATACCTAGAACTACACATCTGGCTATTTTACCACACCACAGGAGACAGCATGTGGCAGGTAAACTGAACCAACACCACAATGGTCTAGGACCTTGAACTCAAGAACCTGAGGAAGAATGGTGTCCTAAAACACCAGACCTGCTTCCAGCCCAGTCCCTTACTGCTATCATCGAGGGGAGAAATCATTGAATTGGAGGATCCATTTTCCTCATTACTAGGAGCAAAGACCACTGTCCAACTGCCACCCATGAGCAGATGAGCATAAGAGCTTGGAGAGAAGCCGCACCCCCAGACTAGTCTTCACCTCACTGTCATCATCTGAGGAGGTAGCTTCTTTGGAGAAAAGGTCAATTATCCATCTATTCTGAAGAGCAAACCAATCTAACTGAAGCGGCAGGGCATTGTGAGGGAAAGCAGGAGGCAGTATACATGCCAGGCAGGTCAAATCAGCACCACAAACACCTTGACCACTATCTCCTTTAGAACCTGACACAGTCCAGAGCTCTGTATCTTCCTTCCCAGCTCTCTACAGTTTAACAAATTAACTCCCATTCTGATTACTCCCTAGCTAGCCACTCTTATGTGTTCCTTCTACAAGTAGGGATGTCTGGAGATAACAGCTTCTTCTTCACTCACTTCTTGAGAATTCTTTAGCAATCTTCAAGAGTGTTCCATCTCAAGGCTCTCTGCTATCCAATGATTAGGGTCTGGTCTATCTATCTCTTTCACTGTTTGGCCTCCCAAGGCCCCTGATAATTTCTCAGATCTTTGCTACCTAGAATATATAACACTCCCCATAACATTGAAATTCTACATATAAATCTGGGCCTAATTCTAACACTTCCATAGTTCATTAAGAATATTTGATCCCTAAGATGGAAGTGTTCTCTTTCTCTCTCTTCCTCTTAATTCCTGAAGTACTTTGTTCATACCTCTTGTGTGGTACTGATGACAAAAGGGTAATACTACTAGTGCTGCTGATAATACGTAGTACTTATATAGTGCCTACTATGTGTCAGGCACTGCGTTAGGCTCTTTGTGAATATTATCTCATTTGATTCTCATTGTAACCCTGGGAGGCAGGTGCTATTATCATTCCCATTTCAGAGTAGAAGAAACTGAGGCAAACAGAGATTAAATGCCTTGGACAAGGTTACACAGCTAGTAAGTGTCTGAGGCTGGATTTGAGTTCAAGTCTTCCTGACTCCAGGCCCTCCCTTCCCTCATCTGTTTTCCAGCTTTCTTTTGTATGTTGCCTTCCCCCTTCAGATTATGAGCTCCTTGGGGGCAAGGACTGCCTTTGTTTGTCTTATTTGTATTTTCAGTACTTGGTAGAGTGCCTAGCATGTAGCAAGCATTTAAAAAGTAGGCACTGAAGTTCCAGGAAGGCAGAAGCTGGCTGTGTGTTACATAGCTTTGTATATACCCTAGCATAATGCATCACACAGATCATATATTTAGAACTAAAAAAGAACTTAGAAGCCATTCAGTCCAACACTCTTATTTATGACTCGGCCTTAGTCATACAGGTGGTGAGTAGAAGAACTGGGACTCAGATCAGGTATTCTGACTCTAAAAGAGCACCCTGGGCACTACTGCACTATACAACATTCAATAAACATTTGTTAAACTGAGTTGATTCTATGGGTCTAGAACAGAGAAGTTCAGTATGCCTTCTTGAATATGTGTGCATACACATATATTCACATAAACAAATATTTATGTATATATATATATATACATATATATATATGTAACATGTCCATATCAATCCTTACATATGGATACTATAAGTAGCTAGCAATGGAAATGTTACTTAATTAAACTTAATTAAAAGCAAAATATTATATTCATTAGGATATAACCGTAGTAATGAATTCCAACTCCAGGACAGGTGTTGAAGAAGACAGAAAGCCTACCATATTACCCCAACTTTGTCCTAATTTTTGATGTTACTATAGTATATAAGCTCTACCACATATAATTACGGTGATCTAATCATAGCCGTATATAGTATAAGTAAATACTTGTTCACTGAAGAGGAGCTGGAATTCTTTTGCTTTTCCCTAATAGGTCAGAAGTGAGACCTGATGTGGGCATAAAAGAGAAGTATATTTCTGTTCAATATCTGGAAAATGTTCATGGCAATTAGAGCTATACAGAAGTGGAATAAACTCCCCTATTGAAGATCTTCAGAGATCACCTGGATCACATAGGGAAACATTGTAGAAGGGGCTCTTTTTCATTTATAGGCCACTGAGGTCATTTCTTATTCTGTGCTGAAGGTTGGACATTTCTCCTAAAAATTAACTGACATAATTCAAGATATGCTAGTGAAAGTAGTAAGAAAATTAAAAAAAATTAAAGGCATAAACTCTGGCAAAGAGGAGAACATAATTATCCCTATTTGTTGATGGCACAGTTCACTCAGAAAATCCTAAATCAGCAAAGAAACCAAGACAAATGCACTCAGCAAACTAGCAGGATACAAAATAAATCTATAATAAATCCATTTCTATATAGTAATAAAATCTACGAGAAAATTATACAAAGCTATTTAAGATAACTACAAAGTGCATTTAATCTCTGAGTCAAATGGCTTACTCAAGACATAGAGTTACAACACATTTTAAAGAAACAAAGAATAAGCTGAATAAGTGGAGGAATATTCACTGCTTCTAGTTGGTCTACACCAATAAACTGTAAATGAAAAGACTGTCTAAATTAATTTCTAGATTCAGCTCTATACTAGTCAAATTACCAAAGAGGTACTAGATAAAATAATAACAAAATTTATAATGAGTAGAAATGAAAAACTGCACTTTCATATGTCAAATTATATCATAAAACAGAAAGCATCAATTGGTTAAAAAGTAGGAAAACAGCTCAATGGGATAGACAAGATAAGAAGGAATCAGAAACAATGAAACTCAAAAATCCAGAGTTCAATAAAATCAAGAACATAAATTGCTCAAGGGAAGAAGTCCTGAACTGCAAGAACTGTGCTGAAGAAATTATAACACAGTTTGGTAGAAATTAGGTTGAGCTGAATATCTTATATTCTATATCATAAACAGGCCAAAAATGGTGGTGTGACTTAAACATAAAAGGTCACATCATGAAAAAAATTCAAGAGAACCAAAACATGCACCTTTCAGGACAATGGGGAAGGGGAAGAATTCCTAACCAAAACAAGGATAGAAGTGATCATAAAAGATAAAATCAGTCATTTCAATTACATGGAAAGCTCTCACATGAACAAAATCATTACAGCTAAGATTTGAATGGAAACTATCAATTGGGGGGGGAGGGGAAATATTTCTGTCAAATATCCCTATTAGCGGATAAAGTCAAGAAAACTTTAGACATTTATTAGTTGTGTGACCCTAGTAAGTCATTTAACCTCTCTTTATCTCAGTTTCTTTTAAGACTTACATTTCTATGATCTCTGATAAGGGTCTGATATCCAATATACATACATACATATATACAGCTATATGGAACTAACACAAATATCTAAGAGCAAGAGTCATTCCCTAATGAATAAATGGTCAAAGGATATGAATAAATAGATCCTTTTTAAACTTAATATAATTTTTCTCAATTACATGTAAAAATAATTTTTAACATTCATTTAAAAATATTCTGAGTTTCAAATTCTTTCCCTTCTTCAGTCTCCCTTCTCCATTCCTTGAGAAAGCAAGGAATTTGCTACAGATTATACATGGCAGCAAGGTGTTCCAGTGGATAGAGTGCTAGGCCTGGAGTCTGGAAGGCTCATCTTCCTGGGTTCAAATCTGACCTGAGACACCAGTTGTATGACCCTAGAAAAGTCATTTAATTTAGCTTTCTTCAGTTTTCTCATCTGTAAAATGAGTTGGAGAAGGAAATGACAAATCACTCCAGTATCTTTGCCAAGAAAACCTCAAATGGGATCATAAGGAGTCAGATGACTGAAAATGACTAAACTACAATGACTACATATATGTGTAATCATGCAAAACATTTCCATATTAACCATGGGGCAAAAGAAAAACAAAAAGACCTAAGAAAAAGAAAGTTTAAAAAGTATGTTTTGATCAGCATTCAGATTCCACCAGTTCTTTCTCAGGAGGTAGACAGCATTTTTCATCATAAATCCTTTGGAATTGTCTTGGATCATTTTAGTGCCAAGAATATTTTAGTCATTCATCATTAAGTTAATCATCATTATAATACTTCTATTAGTGTGTACTATGTTCTCCTGGTTTTACTCACTTCATTTTGCAACAGTTCATATAACTCTTCCCAGGTTTTTCTGAAAGCATCCTGCTCCTCATTTCTTATAGCACAACAGTTGAATAATTCTCAAAGAATGAATTGCCAAGTATTAATAACTATAAAAAGACTGTTGAAAACCATTAATAATAGAGAAACACAAATTAAAACAATTCTGAGGTTTCATCTCACACCAGCAAATTGACAAAGATGTCAACGGATAGGAACAATCAACTTGGAGGGTTATGGCCTTACAGAAGCCCACCAATATACTGTTGGAGGCCGCTGTTTGTTCTTTGTGCTCAAAGAGGACCATGACATCAGGAAGGTGATGTCATGACTTGCAAGTCAAGTGAACTTAAGTGAGTAGGGCTGTACAAAGTCACCAGCCTCACTTTCTCCCCTGGAGCCATCTGGGTCCAGTGGCAATATACAGATCAGAATGACAGGAGATGGCCCCAGATGCTGAGGAAGACCTTGGCCTTCTTAAGCTAAGGTCTTTCCCAGGCCTCAGTTTGACTGAGGCAATGTCCATCAAGTGATTAAGGCTGGCTTAAGAAAAGAGGCAAAGAATAGCCTCTTTTACTTTGTCCAAAAAAAAAAAAACATCAATCTAGGAAGGGAAGACCCTGTGGATTTCTGGCCAAAACAGAAAGAACTGCTATTTACACTCAATCTGAGCCACTTGTAAACTGAACTTATCATTCTGGAAAGCAATTTGGAATTGGGCTAAGAAAATGACTAACATGTCCATACATTTAAGTAGAGATTTCACTGCTAAGAATATACTCCAAAGTTACCAAAGACAGAAATACATGTAACTGCACTTTTTGTGGCAGCAAAGAACTAGATGCTCATTAACCAAGGAATGATAAAAAACTGTGGTCTGTAAGCATAATGAAATATTAATCACTGCCCCACAGGAAACAATGAGCATCAAAAAGTTCCAAGAAACATGGAAGCAATATATAAACTAATAGAATAAAGTAAGCAGAAAAGGGAAAACAAACTTACAAAATGGCAACAACATAAACAGAAAGAATAAAAAGAAGGAAACTGAACAGCCTGTGATGATTATGACCAAGTTGGGTACACACACACACACACACACACACACTCTGTCAGGTACCACTGATATAATGGTTAAAATTGTTTTCCCCCTTTCTTTTTAAATTCTTATTATAGCAGATGGTTTGCTACAGAGAAAGGGAAGGAGGCATGTATTTAGAAATGAACACAATGTAAAACCAAAAGGCAAAAATAAAAATAAAATAGAATTTTTAAAATATTTGATATTATTGTTAAGAGCTAGATGTAGCACTGAGACCTTCACAGAGTAACAGAATTCTGGAAGCTGAACCTAAAACTGCTTCTATACAACTTCCAAGCACAGTCTATTTGTGTCTCCTGGATCAAATGGACAAGTTTAGATCCTCCTCCACATGACAGCATTTCAAGTACTTGGTCATAGCTATCATGACTTTGGGGCCTTTTCTTTTCCATGCTACGCATGCCCAGGTACTTCAGCCTATCCTTATATGTCATGAACTAGTTGTCCTTCTCTGGTCACATTCTACCTTATCAATGACCTTATTAAAATATGGTGCCCCAAACTGAACACAAATAAGTCTAACAAAGCAGAATAAAGTGAGACTATCACCTCTACCACTTCAAAAAAAAAATAATAAACACAACTCACTATTTCTGCCCAAGATTGCATTAACTTTTTTGACTGCTGCATCAAATTGTTAGCTCCTAGTGAGCTTGTAGTCCACTAGGTCCTCCATCTCTTTTTCAGAATGTTTCTCAACAATGCCACCCCACACTGTAATTCTGAAACTGATTTATTTTAACCCAGGTGTAATATCTGCCATTTATTCCTATTGAAATTAATCTTATTAGATTCGGTCCAATGCTATAAAAGTGTTTTTAGATGCTATATCATTCACTACTTCAGATATCCCTCCTGTCCTGAGATCTGCAAATTTCATGAGCATGCCATCTATGTCTTTATTTGTCTAATTAACTGAAAAAATATTCAATGGCACAGGGCTAAATACAGATACTGGGATACTCCCCTAGAGACCTCTTGTCATGCTGACAATGATCCATTAACAACTACTCTGAATCTGATCATTCAAACAGATCCTAATCTATCTATCTGTTTTACCTTCTAATCCACACTTCTGTATCTTCTGTAAAAGAATGACAAGGAAAACTTAATCAGGGCAGAGCCAAGATGATGGATCAGGGGCAGCCAACCAGCTGAACTCTCCCAACATTCTCCTCCAAATAGCTTTAAAATAACTCCTTGAATCAACTTTTGGAGCAGCAGAGCCTACAAAGAGTCAAAGTGAGACAGCCTGCCAGCCTCAGACCACTTAAGTCAGAAAGAGAGATCTGTAACACCAAGGTGGGAGTCAGCCAGAGTGCAGCAGTAGTACCAGCCAGGGGCTTTAGAGGTGGCTGTGATAGCAGCAGTAGCAGTAGTAGCAGCAGCTTTGGAAGCTTTCAGACCAGAGATGATAAGAGGGTCGGACAACTGATCAGAAACAGATTACAGAGGATGCTTTGCTGGCACAGAATGTAGCTATTGCTGATAGGCAACTCTATTGTCCATACACAGTTTTGGGTCACAGTTTCAGGGCAGGGAAGAACACTGCTGACCAATCACAAGGGAGCAGGGCCTTGGTCCCCATTCCAAGGTGAAGAGAGCTAGCTCTTGTGGCAGTTGCAGGGTCAAGAGGCACACTAACACTTGCTAGGGAAGAGCAGGAGAAAGACCAAAGTGCAGACTAGAAAAGCAGTGACCATACCTCTCCCCAGATCACACTACCTTGAAGCACTGAAAACTTGCAGGTCCCCAGACCAGTTCTAAAAACAGCAGCATGAAAACACCTGAAGCTTGGAACAATGCTTCCCCACCTCAGAATGAGCAGAGCTCAATTTCACTATAACGTTCAAAGTTTAAAAATAGGCTGGGAAAATGAGCAAAAAAACAATATCAACGAAAAGTACTTATCCATAAAAAGCTGGTACAGTGGAAGGGAAGACCAAGGCATACAAGCTTAGAAGAAGACATCAATGTGAAAACAGCTGTAAGCAGTCTCAAAGAAAAATGGTAACTGGAATTCCTGAAAGAGTGAAAGGGATAACAACAGTAGAGGAAAAACCTGGGAAAGAAAGGAGAGTCATGCAAGAAAATTATTAGAGAAGTAAAAGCTTGATAAAAGAGGTCCAAAAAATACACAGAAAATAACACTTTAAAAAACAGAATTGGCCTAACAGTAAAAGAAATAAAAATTTAAAATTCACTAAAGAACTCCTTTAAAAAGCAGAACAGGACAAATGAAAAAAGATATGCAAAATCTCACTGAAGAAAATAATTCCTTAAAAATTATAATTGGTCAAATGGAAGCTAATGAGTCCATGAGATATCAAGAAATAATAAAATAAAGTCAAAAGAATGAACAATCAGAAGAATGGGAAATACCTCTTTGGAAAAACAACAGACCTGGAAAACAGATCAAGGAAAGATAATTTAGGAATTACTGATCTATCTGAAAGTTACGATCAGAAAAGGAGCCCAGTGGTAGCTAGGTGGCACAGTGAACAGAGCACAGCTTTGGAGTCAAGAGGACCTGAGTTCAAATCTGTCCTCAGACACTTGACACTTCCTAGTTGTGTGACCTTGGGCAAGTCACTTAACCTCAACTGCCTTGCCTTCCCCCACTTGAAAAAAGGAACTTAGACATCATATTTCAAGAAATTACCAAGGAAAACTGCCCCAATATCTTACATCCAGAGGGTAAAATAGAAATTGAAAGAATCTACCAATAAAGAGATCACAAAATGAAAACTTGCAGGAATATTCTAGCCACATTCCAATGTTCCCAGGTCAAAAAGAAATTATTTCAAGCAGTCAGAAAGAAACAATTCAAACATCATGAAGCCACAGAGTAAAACAAAATTTAGCAGCTTCAACATTAAAGGATCTGAGAGTTTGGGATATGACATTCTGAAGGGCAAAGGAGCTAGGATTACAACCAAGAATCACCTACCCAGCAAAACTAAATATAATCCTTCAGTGGGGAAAACAGACATTCAATGAAACAGAAGACTTTCAGGCATTCCTGATGAAAAGAACAGAGCTGAATAGAAAATTAACATTCAAACACAAGACTTAAGAATAAAAAGTTAAACATGAAAGAATTATCCTAAGGGACCCCTACAAAGTTAAGCTGTTTACCTTCTTATATGAGAAAATGACACGTAATTTCTACAAATTTTATAATTAGTAGAGCAATTAGGAGGAGTCTACATAGATAGAGAGCATAGGTCTGAGCTGACTATGTTGGAATGATCTCCAAAAAAAATGAAGGGGTGAGAAAAATGAATGCAGTGAGAGAAGGGGGAAGGGAGAGATAAAATGCGGGAAATTTTCTCATAATGAAGGAGGCACACAAGGAAGAACTTTTACACTGGAGGGGAAAAATTAGTGGGGGTAGTGGGCAATGCTTGAACCTCACTCTCATAAAAACTGGTTCAGAGAGAGCATAATATAGACACATATAGAATAGAATAGAAAGCTATCTTACTCAATAGGGAAATAAGAGGATAAAGGAATAACAAAAGGGGGTGTGTGATAAAAGGCAGGGCAGGTTGAGGGAGGCAGTGGTCAGAAGCAAAACATACTTTTTTGAAGAGAAACAAAACAAAAAGAGAGAGAGAGAAGGATAAACAGAATAGGACAGAGGAAAACACACATTTAGTAATCATAACTGAATGTGAATGGGATGAATTAACCCATAAAATAGGAGTAGATTGCAGAATGAATTAGAAAGCAGAATCCAACAATATGTTGCTTACAAGAGACACATTTGAAACAGAAAAACACACACACAGAGTTAAAATAAAAGACTGGAGCAGAATTTATTATGCTTCAGCTGAAGTAAAAAAAAAAAGGCAGGAGTAGCAATCATGACTTGAGATAAAGCAAAAAGCAAAAATAGTTCTAATTAAAAGAGATGAACAGGGAAACTACATCTTGCTAAAAGGTACCATAGACAATGAATTAATATAAAAAAAACTTTACAGCAAGTTTCTCTGATAAAGGCCTCATTTCTCAAATGCAAGGAACTGAGCCAAATTTATAAAAAATAAGAGCAATTCCCCAGTCTCACAAAAGGTCAAGAGAAATAAAGAAGTAGTTTTCAGATGGAGAAATCAAATCTATCTGTAGTCATATGAAAAGTGTTCTAAATAACTACTGATTAGAGAAATGCAAACAACCTTGAGGTACCACTTCATACCAATCAGAAATAACAAATGCTGGAGGGGGTGAGGAAAAATAGAGTAATAAACGGCTGGTGGATCTGTGAACTGGTACAACCATTCTACACAACAATTTGGAACTATGCCCAAAGGGATATAAAACTGTACATACCCTTTAACCCAGCAATACCACGACTAGATCTGTACCCCAAAGAGATTGAAGACAAAGAAAAAGGACCTATCTATAAAAAATATGTATAGCAGCTCTTTTTTGTGGTGGCAAAGAATTGAAAACTGAGGGGATTCCCGTGAATTGGGGAATGGCTGAACAAATTGTACTATATGATTATGATGGAATATTTCTTTGTTATAAGAAATTATGAGGGGGGTGGGTTCAGAAAAAATGGCAAGACGTAACATGAACTGATGCAAACTGAAATGAGAAGAACCAGGATATCATCATGCACAGTAATAGCAATGTTGTAATGGTGATCAATTGTGAAAGACTAGATTACTCTGATCAGTACAATGATCCAAGACAATTTCGAATGACTCATGATGAAAAAATGCTATCCACTTCCAGAGAGAGAAATGATGAACTTTGAGTGCAAAATGAAGTACAATTTTCCTGCTTTCTTTATTTCTTGTCTTTTTGTGATATGGCTAATACAGAAATACGTTTTCTAAGATTTCACATGTATAACTGAGGTCATTTTGTTTGCCTTCTCAATAGGTAGGAGGGAGAGAATTTGGAACTGAAAATTTAAAAAGAAAAGAATCTTTAAAATAAATTTTTAAATCTTACATGGAAAAATTTTGCAAAAATTAGGTAAACTATACCTATAGCATTCCCCTCATCTGCCACTTTAGTAACCCTGTCAAAATGGGAAATAAAGTTATTGTGGTATGACCTGTTCTTGATCAAGCCATGAGCCATGATGACTCTTTGTAATCACTGCTTTCCTTTCTAGATATTTATTATCTATGTCTTTAATGGATGACCTAAATTAACTAGGATTATCATTCAAGAATTTTCCCAGGAAGCACAGTCAAACCCACCAGTCCACAGTTTGCAGACTTTCTTCTCCTCCCTTTATAAAAAATCAGCACATTTGCCTAATTCCAATCCTGTCATACCACTCCTGCTCTCCATGCTCTTCCAAATATTCCTAACAATGGCTCAGCACTCCCATCTGCCAGTTCTTTCAGAACCCAAGAATGTAACTCATCTGAGCCAAAGGACTTGAATACATCAGTGGCAGCCTGGTGCTCTCCTAACATCTCCCTATTTATCTTGGGTATCAAACCCTCTCTATCTGTCATTTTCATTCTGTCATTTCCAGTGCAAGGGTCATTGAGAAAAATAGAAACAGAACAATAATAATTATGAGAACATATTGTCTGCCAAGCTGGTCTAGGGTGACACAGTGAAAACATCTGTTTAATATTTAGCTCAATGAATGTTCTGCAGTCAATGAGATGTTTCTTTCTATAAGGAATTCTCAAAGTGCAGCCAATAAGTAGTTAACAAACATTTGTTAAAATGGAACTGAACTGTCCTACTGTAGTTTAAAATATGACATCTATAAGTTTTCTTTGTTCATTAACTACTTCTCTGGCAATTCAAAGATCTCTTCAAACACAGCAACATTCTTTCCAGTATTTTAAAAATATTATCAGTGACACATCTGTGTTGGTGGTCCACAAAACATTTTGTTCCATCAAAGATTATTTCAGATTGAAAATGTTTGAAAAATACTGCTTTTTGTGCCTGTATGCAACTACATTTTCTCTTGGTTTACAGTATTCTTGAAGGCAAGGGATACCTCTGTTTCATTTTCTTGCTTGCCTCATGTTCATTCATTCTAATATAAGTCATAGGCAGAGACCTAATCTTTCAATGGTCATTTACATTTCTCAATCAGCATACTGTTTGAAAGCATATCAATAAGAGATCTCAGTTGTAGGTGTTATGAAAATTTTAGGCATATATAAGATTGCTTTGCAATTAAAAGAGACGAAAATTCTAATCCAATACTCCACCAAAATGTGGAGGTAACTACATGTTTTCTAAGGCTATGCCAGCAATATCTCAGCTCATGTAAGTTTACCAATATGGAAAGGATTCAAGTACAGGCTTGGCTATGGATGCATCTCATTTGGAGTGTTGGGTTCAGTTAAGGGTGCCACAGTTTAAAAAGAACATGAATAAGCTGAAGAGCATCCAGAAAAGAGCAACCAGGATAGGAAAGGACCTGGAATTCATGTCACAAGGATCAACTGAAAGAATTGGGAATGTGACAATTAAATGAGATATTATTTGTAAAACACTTTACAAATTTTAAGTGTCACACAAATGGCAACAATAATCACTATTATTATAAAGGGAACAAGGACAAATACTTATGACAGTTAAATAAAAGTTACTTTGGAATGGAGGGCAGTAGCAGTTTGGTGGATTAGGAAAAATGCTTGAACTGATCTTAAAGGAAGAGAAGAGCTCTGTGAAGCAGAGGTAAAGAAGGAAACATTCCAGGCATGGGGAATGACCAGTAGAGAGACATGGAGCCAAGAGATAGAGTGTCATGTGGAAAAACAGAAAGTAGACCATGCTAGTTGGGTCAAAAAGTGCAGGATGGGGAGTAATGTCTGATAAAGAGTGTAAAGACAGGGCTTTAAGAAGCTAAACAGAAGAGTTTATATTTGTTCACAGAGACAAAAGGAAGCCAGTAGAGTTGACCAAGCAAGGGAATCTTGTGGCTAGGACTACACTTAAGGAAAATTATTTTGGGAGCAGTGTGTAAAATGGACTGGAGTGGAGGAAGAGTCAAAATAGGACAACTAATTAGGAGGCTATGGTAATAATCTAGATAAGGCATGACAAGGGATGGAGTAAGGGTGGCAGGTGTGTGAGCAAAGAGAAGGAGTCAAATGTGAGAAATGGTGTAGGGACAGAAATGGCAAGATTTGGGGGCTTATTTGATACATGGGGTGAAGGACAGTAAGGGATCAAGGATAATTCTAAGGTCACAAACCTGAGAGACTGGAAGTATGTTGGTAACTTTGATTGGAACAGGAAGTTTGAAAGCCAGATAAGTCTGGGGGAAAGATCCAGTTTTGAACATGCTGGGTTTGTTATCTCTAGGACATTTAGTATGAAATGTTTAACGGGAAATTTGTTATGTTGAATTTGTTATGTCTCAGGGGAGACAATGCAAATCATATCATTTCATATCATATTACATCATATTATGTTTCATATTACAATATCATATAGCAATATAGTATATATGCATATACACATTCATATATGGGTCACGGGTATAGAAATGATAGCTAAAACTCTTGGAGGTGATAAAATCTTTAAAGGCTTGATAACCCACTTTTCAGATAGTGAAATGCTGACGATTGCCTTGGAGTATGGGTCGGCCTAGATGACTGCCAAGGTCCCTTCTAATTCTCATATTCTGTGATTTTTTGACTGTACTTATTATTTAAAGAAAAGAGGAGCCAAATTGATAGAGATTCATTATCAAAGGCATTGCTACACAATGATTATTATTTTTTTTGGCCACAGCAACTCATTAAACTCTCTTCAAAGATGGGAGAGTATTGTGATTTATATAAAGGAAGGCATATATACAGAGACAAAATTATAACTCTTTGAAGTGCTGCAGAGAATGGTACTTTGAAGCCCTACACATTTACTTTAACTGTCTATTTAAAGGTTCTGGATTCTCCAGACCGTCTTTATTTGTGCACATCTAGAGTGCACTATCATCAGCACATAATAGCTCTTATATGACTGTCTCAAGGATTTCTGATGACACTTGCTTCTTATTAAGTTCTAAGGTTATCCTTAAGAACCGCAGTTGTATTGTAATACCAATATCCAAATTTCTTTTTGACGCTGAAATTACCTCTTCTATTAGTTTCAACAATCTGCCTCTGGCACTTGGGAAGCTGATCCTTCCAAAATGTGCACCTAAGGGCCTTGTTTGTTAAGTCAAGTGTTTAGTCAACACTTCGTGGATGCCATTCTCGGTTGCGAATCTAGCTTTTCAATAATGTTGCAACTACCAGTGATCACTGATAGCCATGGTATCATTTTCAGAAAATAACTTGATGCCCACTGTCAATCAATCAACAACTCAATCTTATGTCTGGAAAGAAGAGGTTGGACCAGTTAGCCCTGAAAATTCCCTTCCAATTCTATGAATTTAGACCAGACCAGAAAATTGAGGAGTCAAGAGTACCGCCTGGGCATCAGAGTATATGAAATGTAGTAAATACGTAACTTTCAGTTCCAAAGCCTCAAACCCATCCCCCCCCAAAAAAAAATCCAACCATATACACCATAAGCATTTCTCCCAAGGATATGGGAGAAATTCCTACCTGTCATTTCTCATCTGTCTTATCCTTCCTTTAGGTTTACAAAACCACCAGTATCTGCCCAGGAGCTCTAAAGATAAATATCAAGTTAGATTCAGCTCACATGCCCATATCTCAGAAGATCACCTTCCTTTCTTTGTCTTGTTGATAAGGAGAATCATGCAGGATTAATGATTTATTGTTTAGGTACCCACTTATATGAATTTAAAACTATATTCTTTTCCCCATAATGGATGCAAAACACCTTTTACTTACTAATTAAGTTGCAAGCACACAAGGATTTCACAAAGCAGACTATGTCAGGTATAGTTTAAAAATTATGACTATTTGGATATATGGTCTCTAAGCTAAATCCAAACTAGAAGGGCAAATACATGTTCTGAAAGATCAGCTTCTCAGCAGAGATCTATTTGCATTTCTCCTTCCAATTCTATTAAAATGTAAAATGAAATCAGAATACAGCAAAGATGTATAAGGAAAGCTGCATTTTCTGAAGCTTTTCAAGTGATGTTTAAAAAAAAAGTTGGCTTTCTCCTCTATGAATACTTCCTTGACTGATTACATTTTAACCAAATGATTCACTCTAGTTTTCCCCTCAGCATCCATATGGCAATTTCTATACAGCTATAGTCCCTGGACTTTTCTTGTAATATGCTCTTTAAAATTTTTCTCTATTTCTTAATCTAGTTAAACTACTCTAAGCTACACACAGTGGCGATCTTTTTTAAAAAAATCTATAAAGTGCCTAGAACAGCACTCCAAATGGACAGGTGCTCTGTCAAAATAATTGGAGTGGCAATAATGTGTTCTTTCTCCAGAATCTTCCTATATGATAAAATTACTATTGATAGCTTTCTTTAACTAGAATAAGGTGAGGTCTTAACCAATTTTGAAGGCACTCATTTACACCTCCCTGGTCATCCCTTTTTATTTTTCCATTCTAGGCTTTATTCTACTTTCTCCTAAAATGAGGAATGGACGGGGACAAGCACAGTATTTAGAGACAGAACATGTGGGTTCGAGTCCCATCCTTGCCATATGCTCACCATAGGACAGAACCAGAATCACAGAACTTCAGCATTAGAGATCATTGAAGTGCCACATAAATGCTAACCACAGTCATAACTATTATAAAGGGAATAAGAACATACATATGACAGTTAAATAAAAGTTAGTTTGGAATGGGGGGCAGCAGCAGTTTGGTGGATCAGGGAAAGTGCTTGAGCTGTTTCTTAAAGGAAGAGTTCTGTGAGGCAGAGGTAAGAAGGAAACATTCCAGGCATGGGGAATGACCAACAGAGAGACATGGAGCCAAGAGACAGAGTGTCATGTGGAAAAACAGAAAGAAGGCCATGCTGGCTGAGGTGATGTGCTCCAACCAGCAGGTAAGAAAGAATCATCTTGTCTACAATATCCCCCACAAGCAGGTATCCTGCCTTCACTGGCAGGCCTATAGCAGAAAGATGATTTTCCTTACACTGAAAGAGCCTAAATCTGCTTTTGTGCAACCTCCTCTTGGTTCCATCCTCTACAGCCAGGCAGAACCAGGTCAATTCTTTTTCCCAACTAGAAAGAGCTCTTCCAATGCCTGGGGAGTAGCTACCATGTCCTCCTTAAGTCTTGTCTACTCCAAGCCAAATGTTCCCATCCTTAAACAGTTCTCATACAGTATGATCTCAAGTAGCTACTACTTATAAAGTGCTTTACAAATCACAAAGTATATATATGCAATACTGCAAATATTTACAATATATAGGTTAAATGAAATATACATATTTATAGAATATATCTATAGAATATATAATTTATATTCTAGGTATATATATATATACATACCTAGAATATATATGTATGGAATACATATGTATATGAAACTTTCATACATATAAATACATAAAATCTGACCTTCCGCACAACCTTGCATCATCCTAGGTGGTGAGGCAGCTAAGGAACACAATGGCTGGGCACTGGATCTAGAATCAGGCACTGAATCTGCGTTCAGATATGACCTAAGATACTTTCCAACGGTGAGGTCCTGGGCAAGTCACTTAACCTCAGTTTGCCTCCATGTCCTCACCTACACAAGGGGGTAATTATAGCGTCTATCTCCCAAGATGACTGAGAGGAAAAGTGACAGAATATTGGTAAAGCGCTTCACAAACCTTAAAGTGCGATATAAATGCTGGCTCTTATTATTAGGCATTATTACCCTAGTCACATACCTGGAACTAGCAACAGACAACGGAACTAAGCTCTGGTTATATAGTGATAATGGAATCGGGGCAGAACTTTCATTTGTAATAATTATTCATATTTACATAAAACATTTGAATATTTGCAAAACATTTTCCTTCCAATAACTCTGTGACCAAACCAGGCGATTACTATACCCATGAGAAAACAGATTTTAAGAAGTTAAGTGACTTGCTTAGTCATATAACTAGTGGTTTCCAGGGCAGGATTTGAATCTAGGACTCCTTCTCTTCTTACACTCTCTTCATTATGGAATACTTCTCATACTTAAATATCTCTTAGCTTCAGTTTTCCCTTCTGTAAAACATAGGAGCTGAGCTAAATTATCTCTAAGTTCCTTCTGGCTGTAAATTCTAGGATCTCTCAGAACTGTAATATTTCTTCACCTAGAAAATAGAGATAATATTTATCCACCTGGATGCTGAAGATCAGATGCCTACTGACAGGGAAGAAAATGAACATTTACTAAGCACCATTTGTTAGGTGCTATGATACAAACACAAGACAAAAGACAGAACTTACATTCTAATGGGTGAAGACAACAGAGGAAGGGGAGGTAGCTGAAAAGTGTAAGGGGTGGGGCACAGGAGAGGGGTGCAGATATCTGTACAGGGGCATCATTTTGAAGTTCAGAGGTCAGCAAAGGTAGGGAGGAAGAAAGATAGGTAGGGGAATAAATGACAGAAAATTCCCCATTGTTCCTGTACTTGAACCCCTGAGAAGTCCACATCATCTGGAGCTGGAGAAAGCATGGAACACTTGAGCAAGTGTCAGAACCACACATGCTTTGGCCAGTGTACCAAGGGTCCAGGAGTGAAAGCTAGAGAGACCTGGGCAGGAGGCAAGCAAATGTGACACATACCACCACCTCCTTCCATCTGTACCATGGACCAAGAGAAGCGCACAGACGATAAGAGATGGCTGGCCAAGCGGCTCCAACAAGCAGCAGAGTGAAACACCAGCAGAGAAGGAGAGCCAGGGCAGCGGCAAGGTGGCTGACACTTAGCCTCCCAGGCTATGACGTGGATCTGGGAGGATCCTGTTGTGTTAAGGACACAGTATGGGTATAGATCTAAGGCTGGTTATTCCCCAACTACACCCACTTCTCCTGTCTTTTGCCTTTTCCTTTAGAGAAGAGGCACACTTTCCCCCTCAGTCCCTATTTCTGACGAACTTATGCTGCTTTCTATATTTTGCCACTGTTTTGAAACTGGTTTCTCTTAAATAAAAAATATGATTAAATTGATATAATTAATGTATTTCATCATTCAAATACATTTGGGGGAGAAATAATGTTTATCACAAATGACACAGGTCAAAGTAGGAGATATTAGAGGCAGAGGAAGGGGAGAGTGAGGAAGGGAAAAAGAGAGAAAAGGAAGGGAAAGAGAAAAAGGGAGGGAAGGAAGGAGAGAAACAAAGAGGGGGGAAGGAGGGAGAAAGAAAAATTCTCTTTTCAGTTACTGAGACCTTCCCAGTATGGGAGCTCAGAGATGAACAAAGGAGAAATTTTATTGACTCATATTTAATATCCTCTCAAAAGCTGTGAAAATTGTGTGCCTATATTAATTCCTAGGCAAATGAGATTGAAAGTGAGATGGGGCCAGGACAAACTGGAGTTGGTATGTGAGGTGGCACTTTGAGACATGTTCCCTTCTCCAAGTTTTTCTGAGACTCATTAGAAAGGAAAACCCTCCCCTACCCCAGAGGTAGAGCTCAAGGAGTGACTGGAGAAAATGTCATCACCAGGAGGAGGACAGAGGGAAGACCTGAGAAGGAAGGGTGCCCCCTACACAAATGTAGGAAACAGAAGGAGTAACTAGCCCCTGCTCACTAGCCTAATACTTGCTACCACATACCAACTACTAAACTTATACTACCTATCATACAGAATTATTGTAGAAGGGGGAGGGGGAGGCATTTAGCAAACTTTTAAGTGTTGAAAGATTGTGATGCTATCATTATAAATTCCAGGACATCATGCTATTAAGAGTAAGTGGAGTCTTACACCACTTCCAAGCATGGTCCCTTGGACATGCATGAATTTCTTCTACTTTTGCCCTCACCCAAAGTAAAGGTTAAGAGGCATCTAGGTGGCAATGGCAGACAGAGCACTGGGCCAGGAGTCAAGAAGGCTCAGCTTCCTGGGTTCAAACCTGGCCTCAGGCACTAGCTATGTGACCCTGGACACGTCACGTAACCCTGTTTGCCTCTATTTCCTCATCTATGAAGTGAGCTGGCAAACCATTCTAGTATCTTTGCCAAGAAAACCCCAAATGGGGTTATGGAGAGTTGGGCATTACTGAGAAATGATTTTAAAAAAACGGTAAAGGTTGCCTGAAGGAACATATCCAACGGTCTTCTGGGGAAGTTTGGATCTATTCCAGTGGCATTAAATAAACCACTGGATTTTCTTTGAGGAGTTTGAACTTTAAAAACATCAAAAATATTTGTAGAAAACTCAGAAAGTACGAAAAAATCAAAGATGAAACAAAAGTTAAATTACTCTGGAGTATTTATCATGGTGAAGAGAAAGCTTAGAAAGATCTTCACGTGTATAGTTCTTTATTTCCTTTAAGGATAGAATAAGAGTAATCTTCTCCACTCCATTATAAGTATTTTTTTTAAAGTTTTAATTGATGCCATTTGTTTTAACATCACAGTCATTTTGACCTCACCACTCAGATTAAACATTTCCTTGAGATAAAGAAAGACAAATAAAAAGAAACATATGATACAGTGACCATGTTGACAAAGTGCACAATATTATATCCTACTAGTCCCTCCAGGTTTCTGTTCTCTGGGAATGGCTTAGTGGAATCTTTTCATTTACGTTCTTGCCATTGTGCATTTTGTTCTTTTGAGCTGGTTTATTTTTGCATCAGTTCATACAAATGGTAACGGGCCAGGTAGGCCCACCGAGGCTGCCCCAAACTTTGCCTCAATGTAGACTGACCTGAAACCTAGCTGTGGGCTTTCTGGGTGAGGAGTGTAAGTAGCACTCTATGCACTGAGCAGGAGCCTCCCCAGACAGTTTTTTACATAGGGTTTGACTTGCTTTAAGCAGAGTAACTATATCCTTCAGGTTCCTTATGTTTCCATTATACCTGATATTAAAATGGTCCCAGAATACAAATCTTCCATGTTTCTCTGAATTTCTCATATTCATATTTTAATATACATACCATAGTTCATTCAACCTTTCCTCTACCAATCCTTTGTACAGAGTGGCATATAATTAACATTTGGACAGATAATGAAGCTTTGCTTCTGTCTTTGACGTCTTGGGCATATACGCCCAATGGTAAGATCATTAGGTCAAAGATATTAACGGTTTGTGTAAATTTCTTGTGTAACTCTAATTTTTCTTCCTAGCCTCGTTAACATTATTTCTAGTTTTTATCTTCTTTTCCAATTTGCATGGTGTGAGATGTTTTAATTTGCATTACTTTTACTGTTAGTGATTTGGAGTAAATTTTCATGTGATCATCTACAATTTATAATTATTCTTCTGAAAACTCGTATTTCCCGATAATTTATCTATTAGGGAATGGCTCTTGATGTTACTAATTTGTGTCAATTCTCTACATATTTTGGAAATCAGATTTTCCACAGATGATATTTGATGTATTTTCCTACTCTACAGTTACTCTAATTTTATCTTCACTGATTATATTTGTGCAAAATCTTTTTAGTTTTATGGAATCAAAATTTGTCATTTTACATTTTAATGATAAAAGCACTGTATTGTGGAAGACAATACTGGATTTGAAATCACAGAAAATAACAAACTTGGGGCTGAATTATATTTCATATATATATATACATATATATATGTATATATATATATAGCTATTAGGTATATGAATTTGGGCAGGTCACTTAATTTCTCTGGGTCTCATATCTTCATCTGCAAAATGGGGGCATTGAACCAGACAGCATCTAATGTTTCTTCTAATTCTAAATCTATGATCCAGTTATTTTATCTGTACCTTATTTGGTTAAGCCCTTTAGCCATGGTTGTTAAATATTCCTGATCTCTTTTTTTCTAATTATTATATTATCCCTTGCA
The DNA here is from genome assembly GCA_028658325.1 of Potorous gilbertii. Lineage (NCBI taxonomy): Eukaryota > Metazoa > Chordata > Mammalia > Diprotodontia > Potoroidae > Potorous > Potorous gilbertii. The sequence continues at coordinate 512,190,762 of CM053770.1, forward strand.
TGCAACCATTTTGAACATATTGTAAAGTACAGACTAAGATCATATTCTAACACTAATGTCTACAATGACACTTAGTTTTCTCAGTTTTTGTCTAAAAGTGGGTTCTCCTTCCAGTAATTTACATTTGAAATTTTATCAAATAATGGGAAATGTTTTCAAATTGTTACATTTCTTGCACATCTATTATGTCTGATGTACTTTTCTGATTTTTTAAAACCCTTTTGATGACTATTACTTTAAAGTATAATTTGAAGGCATGCTTTTTCTCATTATTTTCCTTGATAATCTAAACCTCTTCTTCCAAATGAATTTTCTCATTATCATGCCAAATTCTATATAATGTCTATTTTGTAATTTGATTGGTATAGCACAAAATAAATAAGTTAACTTATGTAATAATTTTTAATACAATGACATGGTCCAAACATGAGCAGTGACTGTCTTTACATTTTGCATTCCTGTATTTCTGCAGTGTTTTGGAATTGTGTTTATATAACATTAACTTATATGAATCTTGGTAGTTTAAATCCAATACACTTTATATATCCTGTAGTTACTTTGAAAGGATGATTTTTTCCCCTGGTTTTTGTTAGTTCTGTAAAGAAATGTGGATTTTTGTGTATATTTGTGTATTGTGCTTCCTTATTGAAAATTATAATTATCTCAATTAGTTCTTCCACCAAATCTTTGGAGTCTTCTAATTTGCTGTCCTGTCATACGAAATGTTAATTTTGGGTCTTTTCTGCTATCGTTAGTTTTGTTCTCCTTTTCTGTTGCTATAACTAGGATTTATAGAGCTATATAAAAAAAAAGTGGGAAGGGGGAAATCCTAGTCTTACTGTAGTATTTAAAAGAAAAGTTTCCTTTTATGTTGTGACAATTCTAGGTCTCATATGCTTTTTGATCATATTTAAATAAGTCTCTTCTATCCCTATTACTTTTAGGTGCTCTGTGCTGTATTTTATCACAAGTCTGTTTTTTTTTTTTTACAGCTATTGCAATTATCATTGCTTTTATAATTTTTGTTGTTTACTTAACTAACTGTGGTAATTGTTTTCCCAATGTGGAACTTCTCACATTCCTGGTAAGAATTACCTTGATTAAGGTGAATCACTTCTGTATAAATTACTGTAATGTCTTTGAAAAAAAAATTTATTTGAAGTTTTGCATCAATATTAAGGAGATGTTTACAATTTTTTTCTGCTGTTTTTCCTTGACTTTAGTATCAAAACCATATTTATCTTATAAAATGGTTCTGATTATCTTCTGTTTTTTTAGAGTAATTTTTGTAGCACTTATATTTGTTGATGCTTGATTATTTGATAGGATTTACTATAAATCCATCTGGCCTGGATTTGTTTCTTCCCTTTGGTAATTCATTCATGCCTTGTTTTATTCCTTAGTCTAAGAATGGGTTGTTTAAGATCTCCATTTCTTCTGGGCTTGTCCCCAAAGGAAATCAAAGAAAGAGGAAAAGGTCCTATATCTACAAAAATATTTATAGTAAGTCTTTTTTTGTGCTGTCAAAGTACTAGAATCTTAAAGAGATACTCAACAACTAGAAAACGGTCAAAGGAATTATGATATATTCATGGAATGGCACGTTATGCTGTAAGAAATGACAAGAGGAACTGTTTTAGAGAAACATGGGAAGATTGACATGAACTGAATGCAGAGTGAAATGAGCAGAACTAGGAGAACATGTACAATAGTAGCATTGTAAAGGCAAAGAACTGTGAAAGACTCAAAATTCTAATCAATATAAGAACCAATCACAATTCAAGAAGACTGATGATGAAATATGCTACCCAATTCCTGACAGAGGTCATGAACTCAAGAAAGAGAAGAAGACATAAAATTCTGGATAAGATCAGCATAAAAATTTGCTTTTCTATACTCTGCATATTTGTTGCCATGGTTTGGTTTTGGATTTTCCCCAAGTCAGGGACGGGAAGAAAATAAATTGTTAATGGGAAAAATAAAATAATCTATAGTCATATAAAAAATATTCTAAATCACTATTGATTGGGGAAATACAAAGTCAAAAGAGTTCTGAGATACTACCTCATATCTATCGGATTAGATAATAGGACAGAAAATGTAAATGACAAATGTTGGAGGGGATGTGGGTAAAACAAGACATTAATGTACTATTGTCAGAGTTGTGAGTTGATTAAACCATTCTACAAAGCAACTGGGAACTATGCCCAAAGAGCTACAAAACCATGCATATCCTTTGACCTAGCAATATCACTACTAGGTCCGTACCCCAAAAGAGATAAAAAACAAAAAGGAAAAAGATCAGTTCTTTTCTGGGGGTAAAGAACTAGAAATTGAGGGAATACACATCAATTAAGGAATGACTGGATACGTTGTAGTATGAAATTATGATGGAATATTATTGTACTATAAGAAATGATGAGCAGGAGGCTCTCAGAAAAAACTAGAAAGACTTACATGGGTTGATGCAAAGTGAAATGTAAAGGGTTCAAAGTAACAGCAATATAGTGCAATGATCAGCTGTGAATGACAGCTATTCTCAGCAATACAACAATCCAAGACAAACTTAGGATGGAAAATGCTATCCATCTCCCGAGAAAGAATTGATGGTGTCTAAATACAGATTCAAGAAGCTTTGGGGTTTTTTTTCGTTTTCTTTATTTTTCTTGAGATTCCTTTTTGTCAATGTTTTCTTTCACAACATGACTATTATGGAAATGTTTTACATGAATATACATATATAACCTATATGGAACTGCTTGCCTTCTCAATGAAAGGGGGTGGTGAGGGAGAAAGGGAGAGAATTTGGAACTCAAAGTTTTAAATGCAAATGTTTTTTTAAAAATTGTTTTTAACATGTAACTGAGGAAAAAATAAATAGCGAAAAAAAGAAAAATAAAATAAAGTGAGCGTGTTAAGGGCAGGGGCAAGATTTCCATTTCTTTTTTTGGTTAACTTGGGCATTTTATAGTTTTACAAATACTCATCAATAACACAATTCAAAATTCTGCCATCATATGGTTTTGTATAGTCATTTCTGATAGTTCTGACAAAGATATTTGCATAAAATGACAAAGACATTTCCCTGCTGTTCTGAATTCACCACTGTTTCATTACTTGGGTAATTAAATTTTCTTCTCTCTTATTCTTGATCTATCAGTTCTGTTGGTATTGAAAAAAACAACAACAAACCCTTAGTTAGTCCTATACACTTTTCATTTTAGAGTTTCCACATCTCTCTTCAAATTTTCATGCTTTCTCTCCATGTATTTTTTTTAGGGTAGCTAATTTCCTTATTTTTTGGTCTTTCAAATTGCATGCTTACACGCCAAAGTATTTATAGCAGCACTTTTCATTGTAACAAAGAACCCGGAACAAAGTCGATGTCTATCAATTGGGAAATGGCTAAAGAAATTGTAGCACGTGAATGCAATGGAATACTACTACCCCATAAGAAACTCATACGAAGAATACTGAAGAGAATTTTTATACGGAGTGATACAAAGTGAAGTAGATCCAAGAAAACAATATACACAATGGCAACAACAATGCAAGTGGCAAAAACTAAAATAAAATATTTTGTCATTTTCAGGGGCATGAGAATTCTCCCTCCTTTGCAGAGATAGCCTCTGTATGTGAAACACGGCCTGTAGTGTTTGTTGCCCTTGACTGATGCAACTTTTGCTGAACTGCTTTTTTTCTCCTTTCTTTTTATTTTGTTAACAAGAGCGGTTCTATTGCTGAGGGAAAAGAAGGAATTTATTGGTAAATGACAATGATATAAAAACAAAAGATATCCATAATTTTTAAAAAATTGCACGTTAAGTTCATCATTCCTCTATTCCTAATGCATTAACATAAATTTTGAGAGAAAACTTCCACTGATGAATGCTTTAGCTGCCTCTAAATCTTCTGTTATGTTGCTTTGCTGCCATTATTATCTTTAACATAATTATTTATTGTTTCCATTTGTTCCTTGATCGACTCATTTTTCAGGATGTCATTACTTATTCTTCATTTAGGTATGAATCATCTGCTCGCTTCCTTTATTTATTACCATTTTTTACATAACGGTCTAGAAAGATATTCTCTGAGGCAGCAAGGGGGCACAGTGGCTACAGAGTGCCATCCAAGGAGTCAGGAAGTTGTTGTCCTCGTTAGTTGTTTTCACTCTTGTCCAACTCTTGGGTCCCCATTGGTGTTTCCTTGGCAGAGATACTGGAGTGGTCTGCCATTTCCTTCTCTACCACGTTTTACAGATGAAGAAACAAAGGCAAGCAGGTTAAGTGGGATCACACAGCTACTAAGTACCTAAGGCCACATATAAACTCTGGAAATTGAGTCTTCTTGACCTCAGGCCCAGAACTCTATCCACTGCACCTTCTAGCTTCCTGGAGTCAGGAAGACCTGACTTCAAATCTAGTCCGAGATATTCATCAGCAGTGGGACCTGGGAGAGTCCTTTAAACTCTGCCTGCCTGAGTTCCCTCATCCATAAAATGAGAATAACAGCACTTTCCTCCCAGTGTTGTTGTGAAGATCAAGTAAGATCGTGACTATGCAAAGTGCTTAGCACAGGGACTGGCACATGGTAGGTGTCATATAAATGCTAGCAGTTATTATTATTGCTTTTCATATCTGCCTTTTAAATTTATTTATTATTCCTTTATGCCCTAGAAACATAATCAGTTTTTGTAATGGTATCATGGGATGCTGAGAAATTCATGAATTCTTTAATATGGCTATCAAAAAAAATCAATATAGGAAAGACAAGTCTAGTTTTTCCTACAATGTGATCAGTTACATTTTTCCTTCTTATTTACCTTTCTGCTGGATTTATCCACCTCTGAGTGAAGTAAATCTCCTACTAGTAGAGTTATTATGAAAATCCTTTTTTTTGCAATTGATCTTTTCTGTTAAGATCAAAGTCACAAAATTTGGTGCAGATATTTAATACTGCTATTTTTTCATTATCTAAGCTGTCCCAATACATACTGTAGCTGCCCTTTTTGTCCTATTGACTGTCAGTTTGTTGCTCTTGTTGTTTTAAGCGATTGTAACTGTAACTCCTACTGTTTTTTTAACATCACCTGAATCATTGTAGATTGTGTCAATTCTCTCATTTTTGTTCTATATGTGGCCAAATGTGTTAGGAATGGCTAGTAACAAGTACATTTGAGTTTTGAGGTTTGCAAAGTGCTCATTTTAAATTGTTGACCTTGCTTTTTTATCCATTTATCTTTTTTCCCCATTTTTATTGAAAAATTTAAAGTATCAAATTTAGGTTTATAAAATAGTTGTTTTTGCTTCTTTCCTAAAATTGTAAAAACACGTATTTCCCTCCTCTCTAAAGTCAACACTTTGTCTCTATGGTTTATTTTGCATACAGTAATGTGAACTCAGTCTCCTTCTCCCAACAATGTACCCAATGATATTCATTCTCTCTCTGTCTCTCTCCCCAGTTAGAGGATGTACTGGAGTGGGAAGACACTTGAGGCAGGGAAACCAACTAGAAGGCTACTGAAATAGTTCAGGCAATGAGGCAATGGGGGCCTCACCAGGATGGGGACAGTGTCAGAGGAGTGAAGGGAGTATAAAGGACATATGTCACAAAGACAGAACTGACAGGACTTGGCATCTGACTGGAAGCAGGGGTGACAGAGTAAGGAAGACAATGGTGTTGGAGGCTTGGAGACAGCTCTGGGAGGTATCTGCATAGTGATGAACATTTCACCCCTGTGAGCTGATGGAATCACCAGAGTGAAAGCATATATAGTGACGGTGCAGAACAGAGGCCTGGGGTATTTCCACAATTAGTGAGTACAATATGGAGGATGATCCAGTAAAGAGGAGGAACAGTCAGACAGCTAAGAGGACAATCAGTTAAAAAACGAGTGTGGTCAGCTGCAGAGAACATCTGGGAGGATACTGTGGTCACCAGGGAGGTCAACAAGGATGAAGAACGTGAAAAAAAATGATCAGAACGGGCAATTCTGAGATCATGTTAACTCTGGAAAAACACATTTCAATTGTGTGATGAAATTTAAAGTCAGACTGCAGAAGGTTGAAGAGTAGAGACATCAAGTCTGGGTTGCTTTTTCTCAAAGTAGCAAAGAGGGAGACGGACCTAGAATGATAGTCTGAGGGGACAGTAGGGCCTAATAGGAATTAAGGATAGTAACACTCAGAAGTGTTTGTAGGCAGCAAGGAAGAGAATCACTGCCTATGAAGACGTTGGCAATTAGAAGAAAAAGAAAGAATGGGGTGCTCAATCCTCCCTGTCCCTCCCAGCACTCCATACCTCATCCTTTCTCCTATTTAAGTGATGTTAACTAGTAATGCCTCTTTCCAAGAAGTGCAGTTTTCCCTCCATTCTCTTTCTTATGCCCTACTATTTCCAGGATTCTCTAAAATCTATTTCAGTAAGGTTAATTGTCAGTGGGTTGTAGTGGGCAGTATTCTATAACCAAAGTCTTCAGTGTGTATCTGAGGCAGGCTAGAATTTTGTTCTTTGTCCTTTCCTTCATCCTCTGCTCCTTTTGATGTCATGCCATCTTCCCCTTTGAATCTATGACTCCTACATCTAAGTTCTGAAGTTGTGGTCATCTAGAATGCCAGTAACTTCTTCCCCACAAGACTTATGACCCAGTCTTGAAGAAGTCAATCTGCTGAAAATTCCAAACCCACGTACTGCGTTTGTTGCAGGCCTTCAGTCTCACTCTGTCATGCTTCTGGTGACACAAGACTTTGAGCTGCTTGCAAATAATTCTTTCTGCTTCCTATATCCAGTTGCCCATCCTCCCTCCGTGACTGGAACCCCAATGCTGTATCCTTACTTTCCCACTACTACAAAGGCAGGGAGAGAAACAGAAAGCCTCTCATCCACCTTTCCTCTTGAGCCGTGATCAATCATTATACAGGCTCCTCCGACTCTCATCCTCTCACTCCATCTGAAATATTCCTCCGTATTACCTCACTATAATATTCACTTACTGAGGGAAGAAGATTTTTCCCCTGAAAGATTTGTTTCTTTCATGTACTCATCTCCTGATCTTTCCCACGATAGGTTTGCACCTTAGCTTCTTTAGACCATTAATGTTCTTAGGTCTTCTCAATACCTCTCTGGTGTGTGTGCTTTTCTTAAACAAAAATCAAACAAGCCCACTATCATAACGTGGTCTACCACATATGCATAGAAACTTTTCATTTCCTAGTCTTTTATTACTATCTGAAAGTATTTAACTTTATACAAGTTGTCATTTTACAAAATTGATACCCTTCTCACTCTTGGGTCCTTTTAAAGGAGTAATTCAAACTCTTACCTTTTACTGAAGATCTAATTATTTTCTTTGATAAGGTTTGCAGGATGTCATTTTTGGCTCCCATTTGATCTCCTTTGCTTCAGAATAGCATACTATATATATTTTTCTCTTTGAGTTCTTTCTTTAATTTCTTAATTATGGAGTAAGCCTGAACTATTCAGATTGGTTCTCTTTGGAATTTAAAGTTTGCATTTTCTTGTTGCTAGCAAAATTAGTTATTTGATATCATCTTGAAATTTGACAACCATTTTGGGGGTAAGTTGAACTTGAGGTTTCTTTCTAATGGTATTCTGTGGATCTCCTTGATCTGTACTTTGCTGTCTATACCTAATAATTCAGGATAATTTTTCTATATTTCTTGAAATGCGAGGTTCCAGTTTTCTCTTTTATTATAGTTTTCTGAGAGACAAGTAGTTCTTACATTATTTCCTTACACTCTATCTTCATATTGGGCAATCTAGTCTTATTCAGATCTTTTTTAAGTGTCCTACTATTTTTCTTCTGTCTCTGCATTTTAACTCTGTTGTCCTATTTTCCACAGAATCTGTTGTTATGCAGAATGTCTCTCTGTTCTAAATTCTCTAATTTCTAGTTAGACTTGCTGATTTTTTTTGGAAAGGTTTTCATTTCTATTCTGATTTCTTTGCAATTTTTACCTAATTCTTTTATTACTCTTTTGAACTCCTCTGGAGATTCTTAAAGTTGCCGCACTGTAATTAGACGGTTCTGAAGACTCACTTGCGCCACCTTCACATTACCCAGGGGATTCTGACTCAGTTTCTTTTGTGTAAAATAAATTGACCACTGAAATTGTTCTTTTCTTTGAATGTGTATTTCTCCTCATCAGCTTCTATCTTTATCACTCTAAAGAGTTTTCTTCGATGTCCTTGTTGCAAGCTTGTTTATTATTACCAATTCTTTTTTCTTTTGAAGTCTCAATGTTGCTCCACTTTTCTGACCCTTAAGACCTGTTTCCTGTTTTCATAGATTATCAGGATTAGATGAAGTTTTGTTGTTCTCTTAGTAGCCCACTGTAATGACTGTAAATTCTATTGTAAATCTATTCTCTACCTTTACATCAGTCCCACTCATCTGCAGCTGACTTTTTTTACTGAATTATTTTCTTTTCAGTGTTCAACAATCACTTCCATATATCTTAGATTTTTTTCCACTCCCTCCCCCTCAATCCCCCCTCCCTCCCCACTCCCTCCCTGAGATGGCATACAACCTTATATAGGTTCTAAACGTACATTCCTATTAAATGCAGGTGACATAGAAGAATTAAAATGAGTGGGTGAAACCATAAAACAAAACAAAACATAATACAAAAGAAAATGGTCTATTTCTATGTGTGATCCAATTCCTTAGTTCTTTCTCTGCATGTGGAAGGCATTTTGCCTCAAGAGTCTATTGGACATTTTTTTAAGTTGCAGCTGACTTTCTTCATTCCCTAGACTGGTAGTGGTATCTGGCTGCAAAAGGGTCAAGGGCAATTACCCCAGGGCACCTCTAAAAAGCATGCTCTTAATCCCTTGTACTTGTCTCTTGTACATCTTTTATTTCTTCTCCCTTTTTCCGACTGTTATATATTATTATATATAATTTTATATAATGCAATATATAAAATAAGCCTAAGAGTAAACCATTCCCCTACCTAATCTATCCCCTCCTTCTCTCATCTCCATCCATCATTGCCCACCACTTTTTCTCTGTAATTGCTATAGTCTCTTTCTGTTCTATAACCAATAAATTTTATCTTAAACCTCTTCCTCTCATTCCACTTCTACTTTTTAGCACTCAAAAGATGGCTGGCTTCTCCAGGGTGGCACTGTATCCCCTAGGATTTCCTCCTGCACTGGTTGCACATTCCTTTACATCCATGCCAATCCACACACACACACACACACACACACACACACAGGATGAAGAGAGTACATGAGAATATGCCTTACTTCCTATTACCACTTGAGACCCTCTCTGCCTCATCACTCAGCAGCTACCCGTCCACTAAAGTTCCTCCATCACAGTTTACCATCCAAACCAGAGCAGGGTGGCCAATGTCTCACAACCTCCAGGTCCTTTTCCCTCTTTCTCAAGTAGTTCAGTCCCTGGCTTGCTGTCTTCCTCTCCTCCACAGATCTTGCCCTCACACTAGGGAACTTCAACATACATGATGATGCTCCCTCAAACACCCCAACCTCTCAATGTCCTCAGATCCTAGGACCTTCACCTCCACTCCACCTCAGCTACACACAAGGAGGGGAACAGCTTTTATCTTGCCATCATCCAAAAGTATTTCTAGATAAGAAACTCTACCATTCTGCTATTTGATAATAAATGCTCTCCCTGGCCCTCATTCCTCCTAAATCTATTCATCATACTCACCATGACCTCCAGTCCTTCCATCCCTCAGCTCTCATTTCAGCCATTATCCCTGCTGTTATTTCACTTCCCTCCCTTCACAATCTCAACCCTAGAGCAAACCAGTTCAAGTCCACATTGCACTCTACTCAAATACTTTTATCCTCAGTCCTATCATTACTTATGTCTTGCCAAACCCCAACCCTGGATTACTTCTACCACCCACCTCCTCTACTCTCATACATGTGCTGCTGAACAGAGACAAACAAAGTCATAAGGAAGCAACTAAACAGACTACAGATTTGTGTGATCTAACCTCAAATGGCCCCTCAAAATAGCACAATAATTCTTCTGTTTCTCACTAAATGATTGCCCAGCTTAATGCATTTCCCACAGAGGCTGTTCCAAAATGTTTTGTTCCTCTGAGCCATATATCACCAGTTGGCTCAATTGACTACTTCTTCCAGAAAGCCTTCCCCATGCAACATGGTTTTGAAACCACTCACTGTTCTAGCCCTTTTCCTCTGGACATATTCTAGCATACTGACATCCCTCGTAAAATGTATTTCCAAAGACTGAACACAGCATGATCTAATCAGCACAGAGTACAATGGGATTATTACCTCTTTTGGTGGATGCCTTCCCCTCAAGAAGACCTTGTATTTGATTTATGTATATATGGTTTATAGACAGTATACCTATATATGCACATGCAGTCTTCGCCACTACTATATAAGCTCTGTGAGGGCAGAGCCCACCTATTACATAAGCTCTGTAAAGGCAGGGCCCACCCTTGTATTTCCAACACTTGGCATAGTGCAGCAAAGAATAGGTGCTTAATAAATGCTCATTGTTTGACTGAGACAATACGTTTAATGAATGCAGTCTGTAATAAAATTCTTCTTGATTATAACTATATCACAAGGTTAAGTTACACAGAGTTTTCAGTTAAAATCATGAAATCATTTTCTCTTGAACTCCTGAATAACCCAAGTTCTTGTACTATGTCTTAAGTAATCCACTTCCTTTTTGAAAATCAGGATATTTTTGCCGATTTACAATCTTTAGACACTTCTCATCTTCAGTTACTGCTCGCAGGTCATAAACAATAATTGGGCAATCATATCTATGAGTCCTTTCAATTCCCCAGGGAGAAAATAATCAAAACAAGAAATGTAAGGTAATTTAGAGCACCTCTTAGGTTGTCTCTTTCTATTTCAAGATTCAGTTCCCCCTTAAGCATTGTTTGGTCTCTCTTTTCTTATCTGAAGATCACTCTTCTAGGCAGAGACTAACAATGCGAAATAGTAGTGGAGTAGTTTCATTTCCTCCCTAACTTCTTATGAATGTTAAACTATTTGACCATATCAGGGAGCTTAGCCCCATCTTGTTCTTTCTCTCTTTGCTCTCAATTAAGGTTTTTTATTAGTTTGTTTTTAAAGATCTCATCATTTTTCAAAGCTCATTCTACACTTTATTTGAGGACACTAGTGAGTGAAAAAGAGTCAGAGAAGACTTCTCAGTACTTGACAATAGACTCTGAGTAGGAGGTGAGGCCTAAGTTTCTATCTCCCAGATATTATGTGACCTTGAAGAAATTTGAAACTCCTCTTGGAGGGCCACCTCAGCATACTGCATGCCAAATAAAGTAATGAGTGTTGTGTTAGCTTCACATTGGTTGTTTCAGTACATCCTTGCTCCTTATTTCTAAGGTAAATTGTCGTGTTTAGATTGTGAGCCTGCCTCCCAGCCATGGGAGTAACGGCCAGCAGGGAGGGTGAGGGATTTCCTTGTTAGGACTATATAACCTTTGTTCTTGCCTTCTGCAAGCACCTCACTCTCCACTCTACAGGTTAGAGAGGAGATGCTCTTTCTCGCGAGATTATAATAAAATCTTGCTGCTTTGCTTCTACCTCTGATTTTCATTTGAGTCGGTGGTCTCTGACCCACACATTAGCCTTATAGACCACAATCTCTCTTTTAAGTTCTTCAGATAATTATTCCTTCTCTGATGTTTTAGACATTTCCTTTTAAAATCTTGCCTATGTAGCCACAATGGGATTTTTCTATGGCTGTTCCCATAATTCCCACCTCCTATCACCCTCACTAGCATTCATGATTGTATCTTCTGAATCCTTTTTTTGGTTAAAGACTTGGCTATGAATTCATATCTATTCCTCTCTGAATTTTTTTAAAAATCCACTTTAACAACATATGGGGTAAATACTTATTGAGTATCCTCTGTCCTAGGTATCTCGAGAAATAAAAGATTAAGATGTCAATCACAGGGAGGAAACCTGTGTTTGCCTCAGGACACCTGAAGGGAGTGGGCCAGTAAAGAATTAAGTAACGACTCCTTTTTTGGGAATGTTAACCCCCAAATTATATTTTACTATATTACACTTTTTATTTTTTCATGATTTCTATAAATGTTATCTCAAATCATCTTGAGTAGAGACATGATGGAGGTAGAGGGAAACTACATCTTTTTGGACATTTCTCTATATAAGATAGAAATTATTTAGATATAGAATAATGTTAAATAAAATTATTCTGGCAGACTTATACCTAAAATGCAATAAGCAGTACTAATATTTTTATCCTTTGACCAACCCCCATTGCTTCTTCTAGTACACCAACCTATCTGCAATATGTTATGACAGAACTTGGCTGGCAAGACTTGGTGGGTTGAGAAACGCCAACCATCATGAGCTGCCCCTGATTCATGTGTTGGACTAGATAGACTATGGGGTGGAGTTGGCAGCTACCATAAGTCAGGTAAACTAGCAGTCAAATCAGGGAGGCAAGTGCCACTTATGAATATAGGAAATCAGTTAGGGCAGAAATGAAAAACTCAGGAGAGAACAGCGGAGGAAGAGAGGCATTCAAGCAACAGAGTCGGAAACCTGGTCAAAAAGTTTGGGTACCTAGAGGTCAGGGTCCAGGCATGAGCACTAGAAGAAAGAAGAGAACTTGGTAAGAACCATTTACCTTCCGAGGAAATGCTCATTATGCTTCCTACTGAGAGGCAGAACTGATTTCAGAACAAGAGTGGGACTGAGGATCAAGGAGGTTCCCTTGGCTTAAGAGCAAGATGCTGAGAACCAGGAAGCTCCCTTTAAAGTATTTCAAATAATTCCTAGCAATATATGTATACCAGGACTATTTCAAGTGGGCTTCTTGTGTCACAATAAATATTAACTTAAAAGAGACTGCACCTCAGCAGCTCTAAACAATAATACAGGGCAGTCCATATGAAGCAGATTTTATTTAATTCAGCATGGCTTTAATAGGCTATTCAGCATAATACCCACTGGCAGAACTTCCTTAAATAAATCTCATTAAAGGACCAAATGAAATCCAGTTACATCAACTCTAATCTTTCCAATCTATAGCACAACTGAGAGCCCAGAACAGTAATATACTTACAAAAGTGCAACATACTTACAAAGGGCAGAACACCATAGTGGGGGGAGAGAGTCAGTCTTTGAGACAGGAAGACCTGGATTCAAGATCTGCCACATACTAGCTACATGACCAAGGGCAGTCAACCTCTCAGTGACAATTCTCTTAGAGTTTCAGGGATGGGGAACCTGCAACCTTGAGATCACATATGGCATCATGTACCAATGGGTATCATTAAAAGGAACTTCCACCCACATGAATGAAAATATAGGTCTTGCCCTCCCATCCCTCCCTGGGGGGGAAGCTAACAGTAAAAACAAACAAACAAACAAACAAAAGGAACCAACCCTAAAACACCAAACTAAAAAAAAAAACTTTAAAAAGCTAACACACACATACACACACAACTTAAAATGTTAAAAAACTCCAAAATATTTATAAATGAATAAATTACTTTAAAGAAAGAACTGAACACAGTTTTTTTCTCCTTTTGGTCTGTTTTTTCTATCATACCATAACTGATATGGAAATATGTTTTACATGATTGCACATATATAACCTACATAAAATTGCTTACTGTCTTAGAGACAAGGGAGGTGAGTGAGAGAGAGGGTGAAAATTTAGAACTCAAAAAAAATTTTAAATGAATGTTAAAAATTTTCTTTACATGTAATTGGGAAAAAATACTATTTAAAAATAAAGGAAAAAGAAACGAACACATAGTAGATGTTCAGTGAAGGTTGGCTACAGTTTCTGCTTAGAAGAAAAAGCCTGCCTTACTAAAGGTAACAATAAAAATCTTTTAAAAAGTTTGCCTTTTGCACCCAAGTAATCAATCAGGTACCCTCTTTATGTACTTTTCCCATTTGGGTACCTCTCCTTCCTAGGCCAATCTGCCCTAGCAATGTATCTCATGGATGTTTCCCTGCTATGCTCTCTCTCTCTCTCTGAGAGTTATTAGTCCTATATCTCTCATCATTCCAAGGCTGAAATCTCTGTCTTCCCTAGCACCAACTAGCTAACATGATAAATTAATCTGGGGTGAGATGAAGAGTCTTAGGGAGTCACCATGCAACATGAAATAATATGTATATTAACAGCATCTTCCAAAGATAATACCTCTGCTCCTTTTGGCTGAGCCTAAACGAGTAACTCTTAAGACAGGGGTTTTCAAGTGAGGTCTTGTGGGGAAATATTTTTAAGGAAGCAAAGCCTTGCAGTAATTCTCAAATTATGCCTTGTAGGTAATCATTTAATTCATTATGGAAAGGGCTAACCCTACAGTCATTAAATACTTATTGACTGAATGAAATTAATGGTAATTAAATTCAGGATTTATAAAGTGCCTTCTCTATGTAGGACAATATGGTAGGCACCAGGAAAACAAAGATGAAAAACTCTGTATAGACTCTGACCTCAAGAGGTTTACAAGCTAAGACGGGGATATGCGTTTGATAAGTATATGTCTCCCTATTTTATGCCTGGTCTACAGTAATAATTCAGAATAAGGTCATCAAATAAGATTGTCTGTTAACATATCTTGCAAGAAATCGTGCACAATTTTTATATGCATGAGAGACCTCTTGCTGGAGAAGTTGATGTTTTGCTTTACTGGATCAAACGATCTTTTTTAATAGCCAACAAAGCTTAAGTCTAGTGATATCTTACATTCTTAATGTCTTTCATTCAACTGTGTGATAGTAAAGATGGGATCTACAGTATAATATTGTTTATAAAAGCATGCTTATTCCATAATAACCCTCTTTATCAAGGATTCCCTTGATATAGTCTTACAAAATTTTATAGAGATGGGAGAGTGGACATATAAGTAGGTAGGTGCCAATATTCTCTCAGTAATCTTATTTTGGTATTAATAAAGTCAGAGTTTTTTTCCCCATAACTTTGTTATCTTCTCCTCCTTCTGATACACTGAAAACTGATCTCTAAGCATTCTCAAAAATATTTTGCTTCAGCAAGGATCTCCTCCTTGTATACTTGGTCCCAACTAGCTTATTTTCCTACCTTTGTTCTCATTAGTTACGTGTCCACTTCTTCTATAAGTACTGAAACTTTGATGTTACGATCTAAGCCACTCCTGAAGTGGCTCCACTACTTTAGAAGAATGTTCTTCTAAAAATGTTTATAGAACTTTTCCATATTTCATCTGTTCATTATCCTTCTAATTTCATTTTTAAATGCCCTTAACCTAACCATCCACACAAGAAAAACCAAGTGGATAAAGAATTTCTGTTTTTCAAACAACAACATGCAATTATATGGAAAATCAATAGAACCTTTCCATCAATACACATAATTTGGAGAAACACAAAAAAAATGAGTGAAGAGTTGGACCTGGAAATTGAAGGAATAGAATATACTAGATTGTCTTTGGGAAAACAGCAAAACCACTTTAACAACTCCAACTTTCTCCCTGAAACTGATTTTTTTAATACTGAAAGTCTACCAGTGTTGAAGTATGACTACAAGCCATAAACAAGTCCATATAATCTATTGAGGCCCTGTAGTCTTTGAAGGACAAAAATATCTATCAGTCAGAAGGCAACAAAGAAGAATATGGTGGGATAGTGCAAGCAGCAAGTAAAATATTAAAAATGTAAAGCTATGAAGAAGCAGATTAAAGGACATTATCTGGGGGTGGGGTGGGGAAGTATGACTGAAAAAGAAATGAATGGTCATCTAGAAAAAGTGAGGAAGAAGTGATGGATAGTTCATGGCCTCCACAGGGATTCTCATGATGTCAACAGAAAGTGATGATGGTCTCTAACATGTTGGATGGACCCCATTTGGTGAACTTATGGGAGAACATGGACAAGATTTGCACAAGACGGTTAGGCACGGATACGGAATAATCGGCATCACTGGAGGAGACAATCATATCAAAGAGATCATAGATCCATTTGAGTATTTTTGAGTATTTGCAGAAAGAACTAGGTATATACACAATTGCATGATAGTAAGGTACAAAGTGTAACAGAGGCAAAGGAAGGCTCAAGACAAAGCATCCTAGGAAAATTTAAAGACAAAGAGTTCACTTTCTGCTGGAGGGAATCAGAGAAAACTTCATGGAGGAGATGGAATCTGAGCTAAATTTTGAAGGATGACTGATTTCTGTTTCTTTTTTTAATATTTTTTTTTGAGGAGGAAGGTGAGGCAATCAGGGTTAAGTGACTTGCCCAAGGTCACACAGCTAGTGTCTGAGGTCACATTTGAATTCAGGTCTTCCTGACTTCGGGCCAGTGCGCTATTCACCATGCCACCTAGTTGCTCAAGGATAACTAATTTCAATAAGCCTATGCAAACCAATAGAGAGAGGAGAGTCATAGGATAAGAAGGGAGAAGAGCTAGTGTTTGGAACATAGAATGTGTGAAGGGAAGTAATGTAAAATAAAGACAGGACTCTGTAGGTTCTTCAGTGATAAGCTAAGGAATTTGTATTTTATCTTATAGGCAACAGGGAGTCACTGAAGGTTTCTGAGCAAGGGAATGACACAATCAAGCAAGAATTGTTCTCCACTGATCTAAATTACCTTCGCTGCCTCTGATCCTTTATAGTCTATACTTCACTTACAAAATATCTCAAAACTTCTTGGCTGGCTGTGACACAGCGCATAGATGCAGGGTGAAGGCTAAAAAGGGCCCTAAGACTATCATTCTGTGCTCCTACATAGAAGCATATTCCTTAAGTTCTTCAAGATGGTTAGAAGACAAATTCTGATTCGTTGGACAGTCAAGACTTAGCTACTTCCTGCTGATTCAAGATTACCTGAGTACAGAGGGGGAAAGTACTCTGACTGGAGAGAATCACAACTTTTAGCCTGGGAAGCAGAATCCCTTTCAGGTTTATATATGTCTGCTGACTTAATAATCCTATAGTGCATAAAGACTTAAAAGAACTCAATATACCTGTAAACATAAAAGCAAAATAGGTAGCCCCAAACAAGCTCAGACAACTGAAAGATATAACAAACTCAAGCTTGGTTTTTAGGTTCATGTGTATTAGGGTTTCATTTTCTTGGTTTCACATTAAAACATGTTTAAGAATGCTAACATTTGGGGGGCAGAGCCAAGATGGCGGAGTAGAAAGACTCACATTTGCTAGCTCCGAACCCACAGCCCATGGTTTTCCTGTAAAAAGAACTCCTGACAAATTCTGGAACAGTGGAAGCCGTGCAGAAACACAGTGAAGGAGATTTCCATTGCAGAGAGCCCTGAAAAACTGACCCCAGGGGTCCATCGCCCCAGACGGGAGCGGAGCCCTCCCCTCCCCCTGACCCAGCTGCGCAGCACTGAGAGGAGCGAGCAGACCCAAGAAGGCTTCAGGGACCAGAATCTCCGGCGGCTGCAAAGGTCCCTCCACCCACAGACGCACAGGTCAGTGAGAGAGACAGGCTGAGAGGGGAGCGGGGTATCTCCGGGACTCGGACCCCCTGGGAGGCGGCTGCTGCGGCTGAGGCAGCTTGGCCAGAGGCAGAGGCAGGCAGGAGCTCGACCGCAGCTCCATTACAAAAGTTCTCTGCATAAACCCCCTGAGGGAACTGAGCCTGAGAGGCGGCCCTGCCCCCACCTGAGCACCAGCAGATAAGCTCCCATTGAAGAGCAGTCAGGCCTGCCGCCAAAAGCCCTGAGGCTGGGGAGCAGCATTTGAATCCCAGACCCCAAGCACTAGCTGGGTGGACCTAGGCTGGAGTGGAGAGGACTCTCAGAAGTCAAGTAACTGGCTGCGAGCATTTGAATCTCAGACCCCAAGCACTAGC
>CM053770.1:512209123-512231157 GCA_028658325.1 Potorous gilbertii
CATTCCTCTCTGACGACGAAGAGATCTGCTTACCATCAGGTAAAGACATAGGAGTCAAAGCCTCTGTATCTCAAATATCTGAAATAGATACCCCATGGGCTCAGGCCATGGAGGAGCTCAAAAAGGATTTTGAAAATCAAGTTAGAATGCTAACATTCAAGAGGGAGAGACTCTCTTTGGACATGAAGGTGATATAAAAAAAATAGAAAGCAACAAAAAATTAATTTTCAAAAATATTAACAAGCCAAATGGGTGATCATTCATTTATGAATATGCCCCCTTTTTTGTCTCCCACTCACCCCATCCTCCAAAGATGGCAATGACTAAGCTTTAGAAATATAAATTTTAATTTCTGAACAATGGCACTGATACTTTCTTGAGTAAGGCTCCCTGTGATAAAGGAAGCCTTCATATTCAAGTGTGAGGGGAAGCTCAAGATAAATCAACCATAGTAACCATTCAAAAAAGCTCTCCAGTTCACCTTCATTTTTCTTCTGATTTAGAGCTATAACCTACAGTATAACTTACAGTATAACCTGGGATTCATATCCTTGATTTTTAAAAATATGTTTTGATAACTGTATTAAAATATGATTGATCTCCCTGGATACTCTATGTATTTTATTTTACGTATTTAAAAGTATTATCCTGAGGAGGGGTTCACAGGTTTCACCAGAATGCCAAAGGGGTCCATGACACAAATAATATTTAAGAACTCTTGGTAGTGGCAGCTCCTTCAATACTCCCTGCCCTGTACACCAGATCCTGAGCTCTGGAATTTACCCTTAACTGCAGTACAGTTAACCCTTTATCCAACACATCTAGGGAAGTGTCAATACCAAGGACATGATCTGATGGAGATTTCCTTTTTAATCCTATTGCACAGGTGCACTCAGAATTCTGGGCACTTCCCAGATTAGCTTCCACAGAAAATCATCAAAATCCTCCTCTTTTCGGAGCCAGGTGTAGGAGACTGCTATTACACTCCCACTTAGGGTCACAAGCTGTGAGAAATCACAAGAGGAACACTGCAGAAGAGTAGATATTTGCAGCCTGAACACATCCAAAATGGTTTTCTGTATCATACAATTCAAGTATTTCTGGTCTCCATGCCCTGGGGAATTTTTTTCCCAATTTCCAAAGAAAATCCAAATCTCAGCAATAAGAAGCTAAAAGCAGACAGAGTAAAATAAATTGGAAAAGGCAACTATATAAAACTTTGGTTGCTGGTGCCTGGTGTTCATAATGCCACCTCTTCCCCTCTGCAACACCCTACATAAGGCTTTTGATTAGGCTCTTACAGTAGACCAACCTGGCTTGCCTTTTTCTTTTTATTAGGAATGCTTTAGGGAGCATATCTTAATTCTGCCCAATAGCCATCTGCTATTCTGCCCAGAATTTCTAGTCATCCTCTACAGTTCCACGTTCTCACACATTGTAATGTGTGTTCACGCCCTGTTAATCACAGCACTGAACAAAAAGCCAGGCTGAGTCCAAGGACAGAATACATTGCAGAGGGCACAGATGGTTTCTGAATACAGTCAAGCTGAATGGCTCACACTCCTAAATTCACAGCTTTGATTCTGTTTTAACCCAAATGCCCCTCAATCCATTAAAAAAAATTACCACTGTTACTAGGCATCCACTTTTAAGGTAACTTCATTTTTTTCTCTATATAAATACATGCCTGCAGCCTATACCCATAAACTCATATGCCAGAGTCTAGTATTATCCACCAACTAAATAAGTACCTGGGGCTATCATGGGACATTCTCACACCCAAAGAAGATGTGGCCCTCTGTTTTCATAGAGAAGTTCATGTGTAAGGGTCACTTTTTTTCTTTATGAAAAACAGGAAATGTTAGTGAGTCAATCAGCATGATACTAGGTGATCTACTAACCTCATTATTTGGCCAAGCTTACAGCTTGGCTTCTTTCTTTGGCCTGGCAGGGGGCATCATGTAACGTCAAGAATTCCAGTGAAGGGTAGGGAAAAGCTGGCCTTTCTCCACACCAGCATCGTGGGGACCTCAATCCTGTGAGGCTCCTCCAAACCTCTTCCTCCTTCTTCAAGCCTTCTGTGGCTCCCTTTCCCTCCATTCTCTCAGTTGAGATCTCTGGGTCACTTTTGAGGCCATTTGCCACGAATCCCCTCTTTTCTCCTTCTCACCTCCTCTCACACAGGTGACTTCTGCCATTCTCTCCTCCTTCACTCCCATCTCACATGAAGAAGTTAGCCTTTACCAACGCTAACAGCTCTACCTGTTTAAGGGATCCCATTCCATATCATCTCCTCCAAAAGACTGCCCCTCTGTTATGCCCACTCTATCACTTATTTTCAGTCTTTTACTGTCTATTGGTTTATTCCCTTCTGCCTACAATATGTCTCCCTCATTCTGAAAAAGAACCCTCACTTGATTCATCTATTCCCATTAACTAATCATCCTATACCCCTTTTGCCATTGTGGCTAAACTCCTTGAAAAGGCCAGTTATAATAGATTCCTCCACCTTCTCTCCTCTTCTTAATCCCTTAAAATCTGGTTTCTGTGACCCAGCAAATACTGCTTCTAGGATTGTATTTCAAAGAGATCATAAAAATGGAAAACGTTTCCACATGTCCAAAAATATTTATAGCAGCTCTCTTTGTGGTGGTCAAAAACTGGAAATCAAAGGGATGCCCATCAATTGGGGAATGGCTGAACAAGTTGCAGTATATGAATGTAATGGAATACTATTGTGCCATAAGAAATGATGAACAGGAAGACAGAGAGGCCTGGGAAGACTTATATGAACTGATGCTGAGTGAAAGGAGCAGAACCAGGAGAACTTTGTACACGGTAACAACCACAGTGTGTGAGGAATTTTTCTGGTAGACTTAGTCCTTCATAGCAATGCAAGGACCTAAAAAATTCCCAATGGACTTTGAGGCAAAAAACCTTCCACATTCAGAGAAAGAACTATGAAATTGGATCACAGAATGAAGCAGACCATTTCCTTTGTGTTATGTTTTGTTTTATGGTTTCTCCCATTCATTTTAACTTCTATTCAACATGATTATGGTGAAATTGTATTTAATAGGAATGTATATGTAGGACCTATATAAGATTGCAAGTCATCTCGGGGAGGGAATGGGGAGGAAGAGGGGAAGGAATGGGGAGGGAGGGGAAAAAATCTAAGCTATATGGAAGTGATAATAGAACACTGAAAACAAATAAAATAATTATTAAAAAAAAAAACTTTAAAAAATTTTTAAAAATCTGGTCTCTGACCTTAGCATCCACTGAAACTATTCTCTCCAAAATTACTGACGAGCTTAGCTGCCAGATTCAATGGCCGGTTCTCTACCCTCATTCTCATTGACCCTTCTGCAGCTTTACCACTGTTAATCCTTCTTGATTCCCTTTTCTCTCTAGGTTTTCAGGACACTATTCTCTCTTGATTGTTATCCTGGGTTCTCTTCTCTTTTCTCTCTATACTACCTTACTGGGTGATCTCACAAGCTCTCATCTCTATGCTTATGTCTCTCAAATCAACCTTTCCTACCTGGAACTCTCTGGCCTCTAATCTCACATCCAAGTGCCTTTTAAACAACTCAAAGAGAATGTCCATAGACATCTTAAACTCAACATGTTCAAAACAAGAGAGTTCATTTATCCTGTCCCCTAAACCCTCTTCATTTCCTACCTTCCCTATTACTGTATAGGGCAACACCATCTTCCCAATCCCTCAGGCTCACAACCTAGGATCTCTTAACCCTCATATTCAATTTTTGCCAAGGCCTGTTAATTTCATTTTTGCAATATTTCTTGAATAACACCCCCCCTCTTTTTCTCTGATACCGCTACCATTCTGGTGTAGGCCTGGACAGGTATTACAGGAGGTGCTATAGGGCTTGCTCTATGGTAGACAAGAATACTTGGCACAACTGTTCCACAAAAATGAGAGACTGTAGACAAGGAAGGTATTTGGGCACATTTGTTAAAAATTAGTCATATCATCTTATAATCACATCGTTCTTCCTTCTCCCTTTGTTTCTGAGGAAGCAGTAGCTTTTCTCTTTGCCAAGGCCAAGCTTTCTGGTTGTACCCTTGATCCAATCCCCCTTCCCAACCCCTCCAGCTTTGAAAGTATGTCTTTTTAATCATGTTCTCTCTCTCTCTCCTTCCCTCCCTCCTTTCTTCCATCCCATACTCCCTCTCCTTTGTTTAACACACTATCTTTTAAAAATTTTTCTTTATTATTATGAAAATAAAACCAATGTGAACATTTCCTTATACAAAGATAGATTTTGGGTTGAGGAGGAGAGTGGTCCATGAATTTGAATGGAAAAACTAAATTAGATCTTTATTTTCACTAATCTCTAACTGAAATTTAGTATTTCTTTCAAGTATAAATTTTTTTTTTAAAGTATAAGGAGTCCACAAGTTTCAGTGGATGGCCGAAGAGGTTCAAGACACAAAGAAAAGGTTAAGAAACCATGTCTAAATATATTTTTCTGCCTGGGAGCTTTCCAGTTTTCTAGAAAATGTACTTAACCTCACTAACTGAAGTCCTTGGGTTTATCAAACACTATGCTACTATGTTTAACTGCTTCTGGGTCTTGTGTACCTAATTTGTTTCTCTGGTCAACTTTGCTGTATTTTAACCAGTACCAAAAAGTTTGCTGATTCTTAAAATTTTTTTTAAGTTAATTTGCTTTTAGTTTTCAACATTCACTTCCAAAAGTTTAAAATTTTCTCCCTTTCTCCCTTCCCTCACCATGTCCCCCGCCCAAGACAGCATGCAATCTAATATAGGCTCTACATATGTATTCGTCTTAAACATAAGCTTGCCTATTACTACTCTGTAGTGTAGACTAAGGTCTAGCACTGCTATGCTTCCATCCTTCCCACATTTTTCTAATACTTTCCTTCTTGAACTTTTGGGGAGCACGGTATCATTTATCAAGGAAGTAATTCAGCTTCTTGAGAGAGAAATCACTAAGTCTAACAACAGAGTAAAAAATTTAGGACAAAAGACAAAAACTTTCCAAACTAGTAGGTTCTCTGAAAAAGGAAACACACCAATTGCAATACAGAAGAAGCAGAGTCAAAGATTAAAAAAATACTAAGATTAAAAAAAAGAACTAGAAAAATAGATGAAAACTCTAGGAACAAGATACTGAACTTAAAGACATGAAGCAAAAAGTAACTAACGGGGAAAAAAATCTTCCAAAAAAACCCAAAACAAACATGAGAGAAAAAGTCTTAAAACCATATTTTACACAAGAAAATTTATTAGAAATATTGGAAGCAGGTGGCAAAGAAAAGACTGAGAAAACTCATACAACACCAACAGGGGAAAAAAATCATAGTCAAACTTCAGAATTACATTATCAAACAACAAACTCTGCAGTCAGGGAGGGTAGCACCTTTCACGTTGTAAGACAAAACAAACAGAACAATCTAAGATTACTCCTTGTTTACAATAAATCATAGGAAAAAATCAGAATATGATATTCCAATGGGTAATAAAATTCAGCTGATATCTTAAATAAATGTAACTTCCAAATATAAGCTGAAGAAACAAATAAACATTGAGAGAAAAAAGGAAGAATTTTAATGACTTAAAATATGGGGGGAAAGCCTGCATTTAAAATGAAGAACTAACAGTATCTGCCATGGAGAAATCCTAGAAGTTTCCTTGGTACAAAAAGAGGACAAAAAGGATGTTTCTTCTCCCCACTATTACTTGGCAAAGTTCTATAAATCCTAGCTATTTCTATAAGCTAGAGAATATAATTAAAAAGCATAAACATTAACAAAGAAGAGAGAAATTATCCCTATTTGTATATAACATGATAGTGTACTTAGAAAACCCCAATATATAGTCAAATAAATGAATGCAGTAGATTAGTAGCTTCAGCAAGATAGCAAGATGCATAAAAATTGCTATGAAGGAGTAACCAAAAACCATAATAAAATTATGATAACTGGAATTCCACTCAAAATAACTAAAAATGCATAACACATTGGAGAGTCAATCTACTAAGAAGCACAAAAAATTTACATAAGTACGATTATAAAACACTCTTTCCAGAAATAGGTGACATATTGAGATAGTCAAGAGATGCACTGAACATAGTTGGGCTATGTCAACATAATAAAAGTGACAAAACCACCTAAATTAATTTATAGATTTAGTCTAATAACAATAAAATTACTGGGAAGATACTTTATAGACCTAGACAAAATAATAAACTCATTTGGAAGGTAAAATAGTCTGGCATATCACAAGAAATAATGTGACAGTATGAAGCGAGTATAGCCTTATTTGCTTCTCAACTGTACTATAAAATATATTTAATATCAAAATAGTTTGGCTCTAATTAAAAAAACTAGAAAAGTGGATCAGTAGATTCTTATTACTAGATAATCAAATAATAAATAATAAACAACAGTAGGCCAGCATTTGGCAAACTCAGGAAGACAAATGACTAGAGAATGTGCTCCATTTTAATAAGAATTAATGGAAAAACTGAAAGGCAGTTTGTCAAAAATTAGATCAACATCTCACACTATGCAGCAGGATAGCTTCAAAACTGATTCTTACTATAAAAATTCACATCATAAAACAACTACAAAAGAACGGCATAAGGTACCTTTCACAACTTTGGCTAATGGGAGAATTCTTAATCAAATAAGAGAGAGAGAAGACTGTAAAAGATAAAGAAGATGACCTGTATTACATAAAAATGCATTTGTATGAACAAAAGCAATGAAGATAGAATAAGAGAAAATGCAAAGTAAAGAAAATATTTATATCAAATGTCAGAAAAAAGAAAGTCAGATATCCAAGATACATAGAGAATTGACACATATACATAAGATTAATATCTATTCCCAAATACATAACTGATTGGGCATAAACAGGTTTCAAAAGAAGGGCTGCAGACTCTAAATGATCATCATATAAAAACATTATTTAACCAATAACAGTAAAAGAAATGTAAATTATAATAATTATGAGGACTCATCTAACACCTTGGATATTGGCGAAGACAACAAAAAATGAGAATATTCAGGGCTGGAGGGGCTGTATGTTAGACACATTTATACTCAATGGATGTCCTAAATGATACAACCATTCTAACTTTCGATTTGATGCAAGAACGTGAATAAACTTTTCACGTCCTTTTGTCCCTGAAATCCTACAGTTTAGCAGATTCCCCAAGGAAGTGAAAGACAGGATGGAAGACTTAGTGCATACCAAAATATTCATGGCATCTCTCTTTGTGGGAGCAAAGTGGTAGATATAAAGTATGTAGTCATCAAATGAAAGATGAATGTAACAGGATATTAATGTGAAGTTAGAAAGGAGAAACAAGAGGAATTCTGAGAAATATGGGAAAATCTAGATGAGCTAATACAAAGACAAATAAGCAGACCCAAAAGAACAGTGTACACAAATACAATGATCACTAAAAAAGAAGGCCAACTCTCAGTAATCAACCGATAGATCAATTAATCAAGCAGTATTTATTAAGCACCTACTATGTGCCAGATACTAGTCTAGGTGTTGGGATATAAGTATCAAAAATGAAGCAATCCCTACTCTCAAGGTGTTTATATTCTAACTGGGGAAACAAGTACATATAAAAATATATACAGGATAAATATAAAGTTAATAAATACAAATATATATGCAAAACAGTTAAGTTCAAGGAGGGCACTAGTGGTTGAGGAAATTAGGCAAGGGTTCATAGAGAAGATTTCAAAAGCAGTGAGTCTCAAAAGCCAAATAATCAAATGTACGTCTCTCCTCATGACAGAAACGCAGGAGACTACTGGAGCTCAATGCTGCATACATCTGAGGTCTCTGTATCAAATATTTTTCTTTAGCTGTTTTTTTTTCTAGAAAGATTTCAATCTAAGGGGAAAGAGAATTTATTTTATTCCCCAGAACTGACTATGGTATAAAAACAAAAGTATCAATCAATAGATTTTTTTTTTTAACACAGCCAGGCATTTGAGGCTTTCTATAATCTGACTCTACCCTAGCTTTCCAGCTTTATTTCACATTACTGCTCTTCATGCAATCCATGTTCTAGTCAAACATGTCTGTTAGCTATTCTCTGACTTTGTCATTCCATCCCTTACCTCCATGCAATTTTTTTGCATTTTATTTATTTTTACATGCATTTATTATCTTTCCTATTTCCTCTGCCTGCTCCCTACTCCTAAACTGTTTTAACAATAAAGACAAGAATCTCATAACAAAAAGGTCAGTAAAACAAATTTCCACAGTGGCCATGTCAAACAACGGATGTCTCATTCTCTCTGCTAAATCCATTACCACTGCAGGAGAAGTAGGGTAGTTTGCTATATCTTCCCGTTCTCTGGCAACATGGTTTACCATTGCGTTGGTAAGAGTTCTCAAGTGTTTCAAAGTTGTTTTTCTTTATAATGTTGTCACTATATAAATCACTTTCCTAGTTCTGTTCACTTCACTCTGATATAGAGTTCCTCCCAATTTTCTCTAAACCATTTCATCTTTTCTTATAGCACAACAGTATTCTATTACATGCACAGATGATGAACGGTTCAGTCATTCCCCAATTGATGGGAATCCCTTCATAGCAGTACTGCTGAGCCAAAGGGTATAGAGCTTAGTGACTTTTGGGGTATAGTTCTAAACTGCTTTCTACTCCCACGCATTCATACAAGTCATTCCTCATGCATAGAATATACGCCCTCTTCGACTTCATTTCTTGGGAACCCTATCTTCCTGGAAGGAAGTGCCACCTCCTATGTGAAGCCCTCTCCAATTCCTTAGTTATTAGTGTTCTCCCTCCTACTCACCACCTGGAGCCACCCCATGTAACAAAGTAGAAGAAAAAATGGAATTTAACAAAACTAACCAATGCATGAACTGAATCTGACAGTCTATATAATGTTTCACACCAGCAGTTCTCACATATACCCCAACCTCTGCAAGGAAAGAAGGTACATGTATTTTCTCATCTCTTCTATGGGACCAACCCTTTTCATTTTATTTGCATAACATTCTTTCTAAAACAACTAAAATGCCAAAGCCATTTTTTTAAGATCAAGGAAAAGTCTCAGAAGGTTTACCAGACTCAAGTCCTACATGGAGGCACCAAATGAAAGGCAGCAGGTACCTACAGGGGCCAGCGGGCACCTGACAGAAGCTGTCTAAGACCAGAGTTCTGAGGATACTTCCTCTGGTTCATTGGCTGCTGCTCTCTTTGGCCCTCAAGCAAGTTATCCCAGTATAGCTTGTGCAGTGCATCTCTCGGCATTTTGAAGGATCTTGCCATCACTTTCTGTCAAACATTTTAATTATCTATCATCATGAAGCTGTGTCTGCACATTTTAAAGGAAAGAGACATGGAACAAAGTCCCTCTGATAGGAAGTCTCTAAGTATTTTTTTCTTTTTAACCTATTGTTCCTAATCCTGCATTTCTCTCCAGTTAATATCCTTGTGGTCTCAGACCTCCTGAAATCTGGTTTTAATTTCTGTTAAGCATCCTGTATATTAAAGAAAATGATTCCCAAAGTCATTTCAATAAGAGCTCATGCTTGATAAATAAAACAACCCTGAGTGTTGAAGAGTCCCTGCCAGTGAGATTACATGGCTTTACCCACCTAACTGTAGCAAATGAAATGTAATGTTCAAGTATCTCCAAGTTTTATATATGTAACCAAAAATGGAGGAAAATATTTTCCTCCTCAGTCTTTCCCAGTAACCTCTGCTAAATGGGCATTAGGAAGTCTAGACTCAGAGTCCAAATCTGCTCTGCAGTCAGTTCCAGTGCATGATCAAACTGTAGTTTTTTTTGTCCTCTGCTTGCATATACCTTGCTAAATGAGCTTTAGAGGCTCAACTGCTTCCCAACTACAGGCTGTCAAGGAAGCAAGTGGCAGCTCATTAGCTCACAGGAAAGTATTTAAGCTGCATTTTTTTTGCTGTAGCCTTTGCCATCTCTTGCTCAATACTCTGTTGTCAATAGCAAAAAAAAAAAACAAAAACAAAAAGAACCTTAAAAACCTGACCAGGCCAAAAGACTCTAAGCTACTTTAATACAATCACTGGCAAGGAACAGTTTCATAATCTTGGCTGAATAAAAGAATGCCACTCTGATGCCAGGGCAGAATCTCTGCTTATGTCCCCCACTAGTGTTTGTTTTTTTCCCTGCCTCTCTTTCAGGTCAGGCCAAAATCAGTTCGGAGGCAACCGAGGGAAATATTTTAATTAGTCTATTACATTTAAGTAGCCATGGGATATGGGGCCAGAAAACAAAATTAACAGCCCTACTCTTCATTCTAGTGGCTACCATAGAGGCAGAACAACAGACTACAATTTATATTTGAGTGCTTAAATACTGCTGCCGCAAGGCTACCAGCTAAACTGGGGACCTGACTATTATCACAAATGTTAAGCAGAAGCCATAGAGACTCAGTCGAGAGGGTGACTTCAATGAAAGTCTCGTCCATAACAAACATCTCATTAAGTTTCCAAACCAGCCCATTTAATCGTGAAATTGCTCAAAATCCTGCATTTATAGCCAATCCCTAACAACTTATCACTTGAGTGCATTTAATTAGTACTGTAAGCCAATGTGCCATAACCATGCCTAGCTAACCCAAAGAGACAAGTGCAGTCCGAAGGGGAACCTTTCTCAAATCCAATTTTCCAGAGAGGGGAAAGGGACTCAGTGACCAGATCTGTTCTTGCTTATTTACACAGACCTTCCATTAAAAGGAAACCTCCAAAGAACTGTCACAATTGGAGGCACCTAAGGCTTAATTGTGGAGGGGAAGTAAGAGTGGTGCAACCTGGGCAATGCACAGATGTACAGAACGTTTTTATGAGCAGCTGTGGAAAAAACTATAGGACAAGAGACCATTAAGATTTCTTTCCAGACTGAGATACAATGTAAAAACATTATACAGAGGGAGACAGACAGACAGACTTAGATAGAAATAAATATTAAAAGTCAGAGATGGGGAATTAGAAACCCTCAGAGAGAAAGAGAGAGGGAGATCCATTTTTAATCAAGCCACGGAATACTGCTGGATTACAGGAAGAGGAAAAAAGGTTACTATAGCAACGCCTTCAAGCTGTTCTATTTGTCTGCACCGGCATTTCAAAAATGTAGCCCATTGAGTCACATATGGCCAAAGAGAAAAATACAGAGCCAGCTAGCTTGTGAGTCACTCCTCCACAGTTGTAGTGCCTAGCACTGCCAGAGGGTAGAGAATAGGATATCCTGATGAGTCCATGGACAGAGGATATCGTTTTTCAGGACCAGGGAGAGTTACAGGGAGATACTTTAAAGGTGGCTGGGCCCTTCCCTCATTTCCTGTGTATAGATTCTAAGGTTTTAAAAGGCCCTAATCCTTTTTCCTCTCCTTTGGCTCTTAAGATCATCAGGCATCTTGTCTTCATTTCCTTTCCCAAACTGCTGGGCAGACATGGAAGAAGGCAGAAAATGCCTGCTGAGTTAACGCTTCCCCCAGAGAACCACCACTGATAAGTCAATTCAACATTCATTATAAACACTGGTTATGTTCAAGGCACTATGCTAGGTGCTGGGAAAAATTACTCAGATTCTGTCCCCAAGGCCTGCAATCTAATATGGGGATATGAGAAATATATAAATGAATATGAGACAAGCCAGAATGTGATAAACACAAAGGAGAAATACAGACAAAGCGTCATAAGAAATAAGATTACTTTTAGGGTGCATAGGGTGTGGGGGAGGTATCATGGAAGGCTTGATTAAAGAAACAGCACTTGAGCTGGGCCCTGGAGAATAAAGATTCAGTAAGTGTCATTAGAGAAGGATTTCCATAGGCAGAAAAGATGAAAATATGCATTCCAAGCACAAAGGTGGCTGCAAAAATGTACGAAGACAGGAAAAAGCAGGGTGAGACAGGGGAACAGCTAATGGTCTGGCTTGACTGGAAAAAAGTCTGGGAAGGAAAGGTATAATAAGAGGGAAAAGTAGGGCTGAGTCAAACAATGTATACTCTTTTTTTTCCAGGCTAAAGAGTTTATATTTTATTCTATTGATAATAGAGAACAACAATTAAAAAATAAAAAATAAAGCAACTCAGGGACGTGGTCCACCTTGAGGATCCAGAAGAGTATTCTGGCAGTTGTATGAGAAGCTGAATGGGGGAGGGGAGAAGCAAGAAGCAGGCAGATCAGTGAGGAAATGTAATAGTCTAGGTCAGGTATTCTTAACCTGGGGACCACAAATAAATTTCAGGGAGTCTATGAACTTGGATAGGAAACAAGTTTTACATCTATTTTTACTAATCTTTGGTTTCCATTATAATCCTATGCATTTTATTTTATGTTTCTAAAAACATTCTTCTGAGAAGGAGTTCACAGGCTTCATTCAACACACAGTCAAAGGAGTTCATGATACAAAAAAGTCTTAGGTGAAAGATAATGAACGTCTGAATTAGGGTGGTGGCTGTGTGGCTCAAGAGAAGAACAATACAAGAGATACTTGAGATACAGAATGAAAAGGATTTAGCAACTGGCTGGATTGGGGGAGGAAGGCTCAGTGAAGACGATGGAAAAGAGAAAGATGGTTCAATTCTGGGTGACCAGAAGGATGGTGCAGTGTGGCAGAAAGTGGGCATGGACCAATGCCTGACACCATACACAAGAATAAAGTCCAAATGGATACATGATCTAGGTATAAAGACTGATTCTATAAACAAATTAGGGGAGCAAGGAATGGTATATTTGTCAGATTTATAGAAAATGGAGAAATTTCAGACCAAACCAGAGATAGAGACAGTTTTATGAAGTATAAAATGGGTAATTTTGATTGCATTAAATTGAAAAGTTTTTGCACAAACCCAGTAAAACCAAGATTAAGAGGGAAGCAGAAAACTGGGAAAGAATTTTTGCAACTAGTATCTGTGATAAAGGCCTCATTTCTAAAATATATAGAGAACTGAGTCAAATTTACAAGAATACAAGTCATTCCCCAGTTGATAAATGGTCAAAGGATAGGAACAGGCAGTTTTCAGAGGAAGAAATTAAAGCAATCTGTAGCCATATGAAAAAATGTTCTAAATCACTACTGATTAGAGAGATGCAAATCAAAACAACTCTGAGGTACCGCTTCACACCTATCAGATTGGTTAACATGACAGAGCAGGAAGATGATAAATGTTGGAGAAGATGTGGGAGAATTGAAACACTAATTCATTGTTGATGGAGTTGAGAGCTGATCCAACCATTCCAGAGAGCAAATTGGAACTGTGCCCAAAGGGCTACAAAAATGTGAATACCCTTTGACCCAGCAATAGCGCTTCTAGGATTGTATCCCAAGGAGATCATAAAAATGGGAAAGGGTCCCACATGTACAAAAATATTTATAGCAGCTCTCTTTGTGGTGGCCAAAAACTGGAAATCAAGGGGCTGCCCATCAATTGGGGAATGGCTGAATAAGTTGTGGTATATGAATGTAATAGAATACTATCGTGCTATAAGAAATGACGAACAGGAAGACTTCAGAGAGGTCTGGAAGGACTTATATAAACTGATGCTGAGTGGAAGGAGTAGAACCAGGAGAACTTTGTACACAGCAGCAGCCACAGTGTGTGAGGAATTCTGGGGGAAGACTTAGTCCTTCATAACAATGCGACCTAAAAATTTCCCAATGGACTTTTGAGGCAAAACACAATCCACATCCAGAGAAAGAACTATGGAACTGGATGGGAGAATAAGCAGACTATTTTCTCTTGTATTATGTTTTGTTCTGTGTTTCTGCCATTCATTTTAATTCTTCCACGCAACATGACTAAGGTGAAAATGTATTTAATAGGAATGTATGTGTAGAACCTATGTAAGATTGCATGCCATCTTGGGGAGGGAGGGGGAAAGAAGAGAAGGGAGGAGAAAAAATGTCTAAGATACATGGAAGAGATTGTAGAACACTGAAAACAAATAAAATGATTTTAAAAAAAGAAACAGCAAAGTTGAGGGGACAGGAAAATTTGGGTAAGAAGATAGTGGGTTCAATAATGGACAATGTTGAGTTTGACATCACAAAATCTGGAGAGTTGGAAAGGATCTTAGAATTCATATAGTCAGACTCCCTTCCCTTCACAACAATATAGTTAGTCTCTCTCTGAACATTTCTTAAAGCTAGGGAACTCATTATTTCATTGGAAAGGGTTCTAATACTGCATAGCTCTATTTGTCAGAAAGTTCTTCCTTACAAGGCATTGAGTAGAAAACTGGAGAGGAAGTCAGACTGTAATATAAATAACATGTTCAAATGAGTTTTTGTACTTCAGTTGTCTTCCATTCAGTGATCTCAAAGACTCTGAACAATACACTTTTCTTATCTCCTTTTCTAAACTGAAGAAATGAGGAGTTGAATACTTTCCAATAAACTTCCCTCTGTACGTATGACTACAAGTTCATATTCACTGCCAGGTCTTCTAATTCTTCAAATTATGCTCAACAAATTGATTTATAAATATAAAAATGTGCTTCCTCATTTCAGATGAAGATAAACTGGGAGATTTTATTTATTAAGTTTTGTTCTGGAGAAGGGGAAAACATCTGGGGCAGAGAGAAAAAATTGGAAACAAAAAACAAATTCCTCAATACATATCTAAATAGCCTGGCAAAACAAATTTCTTCATTAAAAGTGTCTAAAAATGTAGGCCTCTTTCTGCATTTTCATTTTATTCTCTCTGTCAGAAGGTAAGTGGAATCTTTCATCTTTATTCTTTTGAACTCATGGTTTATCATCATGCTCATTGGAGTTCTAAAATCTTTCAAAGTTGTTTTTCTCCATATTTCATTGTCATAGTATACATAAATTGTTCTCTTTTTCCCTAACTCAAGAAAAGTGTTTTGGAAAGTAAAACATACTGTACACATGTAAGGCCTTGTTATTAGCATGTAATCAGCTGAGTAAGGAAATACTAATTTCCATGGAAAATGGTCAAAGTTAATTGAGACTGAGTCAGGATTAGAGAATTCAAATTTCCTAGCCCAGTCCTGTATAAATGAGTTTAATTAATTTGAAAAGAAGAAATAGCAGAGGTTTTAGAGTGAGGACAGATTAATGGAGTTTTAGGTTTTCTCTGATAAATAAAGTAAATAAACCACATGACCTCAAGTAACGGGGGAAAGGTTTTTATGAGGTTCCAAGTATTAAAAGTCAAAATCAGGGGCTAAACTGTCATGAAACCTGAGATACTTAAAATTCCAAAAGCCACCAATCTCCAGCCTGATGACCTGGGTCTTTAGTTTATATAATTTCGACATAAAAAATTTACATCTACAAAAAAGACAAAAGCTACACTTAAAAAATGTCATAAAAAACAACAATCAAAAAAAGCTTCTTTCAGCAGCTACCTCCTAAATTCAAGGGTAATAATAGTTTGGCAGGATTTCCCTAAGGAGGAACCAGCATGGTCCAAAGCAGTCTGCTGTTCCACTTCCCAAGCGTACATTAAAAGCAAGTTTCCCCATTGAATAGATTACCAACATGGAATGAATAACTCAAAACCCTCATGAATAATAGAAGCTGCTAAACAAATGTTATACGTTGCATAAAGAGACAGAATTCCCAGCACTTCAGCAGTTAGTGAAAAATTTCAAATCGAGTTCCAACAGCTGCTCCAAGTTCAGAGCAATTAAACAAGGTTTTATTACTACCCCTTCTCTTCTCTTCCCTGCTTAGTGGAAATTAACCCACTTCCACAGCTCTTACCACCTAGGGAGGGAAGGTCCAGTGGACTCCTGCCAGTTGGGTATTTTATCAAGCTTGAGGTGAGCACAGCTGAGGATTCTCACTTGGGGGGGGGGGGGAGTCCATCCACAACAGTGCGAGGAAGCTACTTGGGGTGTCTGAAGTGCAAAACTTCTCAAATTCCTTTTCACTTGTAAGTTACATAAAGTCAGAGACTATCTAATTTTAACTATCTCCAACTACTCTTTGCATAATTCTCTGGTTGCACTAAGTGCTTAATAAATGTGTGTCTGATTTGCATCATTAGCCTAAAATATACACTGCAGTTTTAAATAATGCTCCCTTCTTCTTTTTTACAATTGTATCTTAGTTCTCTGTCATGTTACTTCTAAAGCCCAGCTCTTCCAACCCAACCCAATCCAACCCAAATAAATGAAACCAGCAAGGGGCAAAAACAGAAATAGGGACAGAGAAAAGCAATACTTCTATGCACCATTTTACTCATCATAGGAAAGTAACTTTTTGGAAAGTAGAGCACCAGGCTTTAAATAAATTAGAATGCACCTAAAGCAGAGGTGTATTACAGCTTGATTTGAATAATTTTCAAAGAAGAAAATTTGAAAATGATATTCACAAGAGCCAGGAAAGACCCTGGAGATCACCTAATCCAAACTTCTTCTTTTACAGAGAAGGAAACTGAGACGGGGCAAGGTAACAAGCATTCATTAAGTGCTAACTATGTGTCAGACACAAAACTAAGCCGGTATGGGTTGTCAGGGGTGGGGAAGCTGAGGCCTCTGAGATTAAGAGATTTCCCCAGGGTTGAAAAGTAAGTAGTAGAGCTAAATCTTGACCCTGGCTCTCTACAAATCAAACACTTTTTCCACTACACTACAGTAGGCCCAGCTCAAGAGCTCAGTAAGCCCCTCAGTAGAGTCAAATATAAACCTCTTCAAATGCATAATAAGCAACTATATCAATCCTGTCTAGATTCTTATCAGAAAGGTGGAACTGTATCATTAACTTATGCTGTTCATTTCAGCATCATTCCTAGTCATTATTTTGCCTTTATCAAGCCAGCTTTTTAAAAACCTGCTCTCTCTCATGCCACCATTACTTTCTCAGTAGGAGTTATCACCAGTAGGTAGGTTGGTATCATCACCATTTTTTACATGAAGTAGAGAAACAGAGAGGAAATTTTCAGATGTCTATAAAAATTTAAGTGCTGGCTCTGTCCTCTCCTACCCTCTCCACCTACGGAGGGTTTCTCTCCTAAGTGGACTTTTTGATGATGTTTACAGCTCCTATCTGAAGAAAAACTTTGCCATACTAATCACATTTGTAAGAGGTCTCTCCGGTATGGGGATATAATAGTCTTTTGCTTAGAAAAAACTTGATTGGTATGTGAATTCAACTCCACATTGAATTCCATAGATTTCTCTGATCAAAATCAGCTAGAAACTCTGCAAAACAATAGTACTAGTGGTTGACCCCACACTGTCACTCAAACTCTTTAGCCCCACCCCCTGGGTGCCCTTAACATCAGTCAACCCCTGCTACATCATCAGTTCCACCTTCCTTGTAACATCCAATGGGGATTTTCCCATATTTCCCCCACCCTTTTTGATATCAGGTAGGTTTTTTTTTCCTGCATTCATACTCAATGACAACAGGAGGCTTTCTCTGACCTCTAATGGAGCTGCCCTGCTACAAAAAGTCCTAAGAAGTCTACTTTCATTCCCCAAATGTTACAGAGTTAATGGTGATTCCCTGGAAAATAAATCCCTCTATTTAATGAATTTTACAAAGTTGCTCTTGTTTCCTTAGAATTTACCAATCTATTTGACTGAATTTTACTGAATTTGATATTTCCTTGGAATTAACAATTTTTCCTCCCTCTGGACTGTACAGACATTGATTTTATTTCTTTGGGATTCATGATTCTTTCCTCAGGACTCTTTTTATCAAAAATTGCCTGGCTCCCCCTGGAATGAGTAAAGAAAATGATGAGTTTCCGGCAGTGTGAAGGGTTATCCTAGCTCAGGGCTATACTTATCAGTCTTCTATATCTGGTGTAGGTGTAATAGAGGGCATGAAGATCATAGTGCTGAGGAGGAAGGAATAGTGTGCATAGAGAGATTAGTAATATATGTGAAGCAGAGTGAGAGTGGGATGAATAAGGTATGACAATTGGGGGGGGTGGTAAGGAAGGGGAGAAATCAAGGATACAAACAAGCATTTGGTAGGAAAACGTGGCTAGAAGTGCTCTAAAAAAGAAATAAGGGCAAGTCAAGACTGGAATGAGCCAGGGAAAGGAGAGTGACTAGGCAGAAGTGGGTAAGAAGTGGTTTGATGTGGAAAATGGTGGTAGAGTATAAAAGGACTCTCTAAAAAGAGAAGATAGGTGCATCTATTTCCTTTTCAAGTACTTAGATGTCAATCTAATTTAACAATAAGCTCATATTTCAAATGATCTAGGAATGGTGTAGTTAAATTAAGTTACATCATGTTACAAAGGGGAAGGGACTTAAGCCCAAGGGATGAACAATGAAAAGCAGAGTCTCCGAGCAAAAAAAAAAAAAAAAAAAGGGAGAGGGAGGAATGCCTGGCCACAAAGACTCCAAAGGATGATAAAGCATTTAGTAAATGAAGTTCTGTATCTTTCCATTGGGTTACCGATGAATATAACCCTAGGAATTATTTTACAATCTCTTAATTAAAGGGTCCATCTCCTCCTGATCCTAGCTGTTAATGTTCTCTCTCCCTCTCAAACTACATTACATTTAACTATGTTGTACTGATGTTGTACGTATTTGCTAGATACATTTTATTCTCCCCATTGGAATAGAAGCTCCTAACATGGAGGGACTGTCTCAGTCTTTGGATTTGCATCTCTAGTTCTTGGCATGTAGCAGGCATCTAATAAATGTTTTTTGATTGATTAATTGATTGGATGAAGCCAAGATTATGGCCATGCTCAGTATACTGAAGCTTCTCTCAGTCTATAAAGAGTTAATTAGTAGAAAAAAACAATCATATTTTCCCAAATAGACCACAAGAAAGAAGGTCACAAACACATTTTAAGATCTACACATCCTTAGGAGGAAGCTACAGAGATGGCATTGTTCGTTATAAATTTAGTTCTGAAATGCTGTGTTTGTCATACTATCTCAGATGCACAAAAGAACCCAAGTCTCAGGGTATGAAAAAATTGAAGGATCTGCACTTTAGAAGACAGTCCAAGACCAAGGGATTAGAATTTACTCTAATCCCAATGTAATTTCAAGAGAATCCTTCAGCCTTCTCTTCCCCCTCACTCCCCACCTGGAATGAATCAATAGGGCTGGGGTTGAGCACAGTAAGTTCAATCCAACTTAAGGAACTAAAACACCAAATCTTACTGAATGTTCTTTATGCATACAGTTTTAATTCCCTGTCATCTCTCCCTGCTTCCTATATTCTCACCTTTCCAGTGTTTTTAGATAAATCATAGGGGCAGACAACCCCCACCCACACTGACATCATGTTCAGTCATCACCAGATTTTAAAGGCTGGGAGCCCAGACAAATTTATCCTTTCCACAACCTACACCTAACAATCCCCTAGCTCCTGATCCCCTTTTCTCAATAATTCAGTCAACATTTGATGAGGAACAGTTGGTAAAGATATTTTAAAATACCATATGCTAATGTGAGGGGTAATGAAAATGACACATTGCTTACTTAGGACCATGCCTGGTACATAGTAAACACTTAACAAATGCTCATTGACTAATGATACCCATTCAGCTTAATCAGTACCATGGTGTTAGGTCTATGAGACCACTTGTTAACTCACTTGGTAAGGTCAGATAAAAAATGAGAAGTCCCTACAGTCACTCTTATAGTAACCAAGTCTCTGTCTACAAAATTGACTGAGTAATTCAGGAGGGGTACATGGTTCAGTTGAAAAGCTTGCCTGAATGAAGTCCAGTTCTACCTATCCGGATAGAAAGCTCATTCTCATGGAAAGGCAAAGGGAATTCAGCGTTGGCTTTCTCCTTCATTGATTTGTAGTCAAAGCTCAGCATTAGGGCCATTCGGGAGTCCTCAGCCATACCCTGAAACAAAAAGCACCAATATCAATGTGATATCACTTGGTGAATGATCAACAGCATTTAGTGTCTGCTATACAGGTAACCCATCATACTGCTACATCTGGGAGAAAAAGACAGAAGTGGAACACAGTCCCTTCTCTGAATGAGCAAACAAGAAACAGCTATTTACTAAACATCAAACTATATGTACAAGCCACATTTTATGCCTGGAATGCTCTCCGTCCTCATTTCTAAATTCCCAGCTAGAATTCCATCTTCTACAGGAAGTGTTTCCAAACCCCTCCTAATGCTCCTGCTTTCCTTTGACAGATTATGCCCTACTTATCCAGGATACGGCTTGTTCATGAATAGTTGGTTGTGCGTTGTCTTCTTCATTAGACTAGAAGTTCCTTGAGGGCAGGGACTGTCTTTTGCCTTCCTTTGTATGCCCTGCCTGACACACAGTAGGCACTTCATAAATGCTTACTGATGAACTGACCACAAATGCAACAGAGGTGATAACAAATACTTACATAAGGACATACAAATTATATTAAAATTAAAGAAGAAATTAATTTAAAACAAAGTTGTTATATACAAGGTACTAGCAACTGGGAGAATTAGAAAAAGGTTCCCAAAAAAGATGGTGCTTGAGCTGAGTCTTACATGAAGAGAAAGAGTCCATGAGGCAGCAGGAAGTAGAAAGGGCATTCCAGGCGTATAAGAGAGCCAGGGCAAAGGCATGGAGCTAGGACACAGAGAACATCGCTTCAGAAGAACAGAGAGAAGGTCAGCATGACCAGTTTACAGAACACAGCAGAGGAATGCTGTCCAACAAGGCTGCAAAGACGGGTTGGAGCCCGGTTGTGAAGTGGAAAAGCCATATAAAGGAGGTTGTAGTTTATATTTTACAAAGGAGTTTATATTTTATCCTGCAATCAATAAAGAGTTACTGAATTGACTGAGTAGGGGACTCTGATAGTCAGACATGGAAAACTACCTTGAACCTGAAAAAGAGTTATTGGGGAGGACCAGCCGCCTAAGCTCATAGGTAATGTTCTTGGTTTCTGGCCAAGAATCAGAATAATATTTAGGAGACATCAATCTGTAAATATATTGGTGCTAGACACCATAAGGAAGATAGATGGCACCATAGTGTACAGAGAGCTGGACCTGGAGTCAGGAAGACCTGAGTTGAAATCCAGTCTCAGACCAGCTTTGGGACCTTACACAAGTCATTTAACCTCTGTTTGGCTCAGTTTCCTTAACGGTAAGATGGAGACAATAACAGCACCCACTTCCCAGGGTTGTTGTGAGGATCAAATGAGATAATATTTGTAAAATGTACATGCTTGTTCCCTTCCTGGGTCAGACATCTGCAATACTCAGGGACTAGTTACTGACACTTGGCAACTTGGGTTCCTTGAAAGCCTCTTCCCTCTTTTCCTTCTTTTTCTTCAATTGGGTGGCAACACTGGGAAGGTAAATTCCTAACAAAATGGTCTGGATGGACCAGTATCTCTTCTGCTACACTAAGAGGTTTGTTTGGGGAGGAAACTGACTCGAGAAATGAGCTGTTTGGGTTACCTTTGAATTGCAAGTATATCTTTTCCCAAAGTAACGGAAATGCACATAATTCTGTGTGTACGTAAGAGGAAGGATAAACTATTTATGTGTGGCTGATGAAAAGGTGCTTTGGAGGCATGCATTTATGTGGGATTGTGAGGAGGCATTAATGGATAAATCTTCATTTTCAAACACCTTCCCCAGATTTGGTGACAGAAATGGTTCCTAACTCAGGAGAAGGATCACTCATTAGAAAATTTTCTCTTTGCTGATTCCCATTATTTCAATGCAAGAAAATTCACCTGGGAACAATAATTATGCCTGTATAAACGGGTCAATCTTTAAATGGATTTTAGGTCTTAAAATCAGGATCACTTTTGGTTCTGCAACTGACTTGTTACCCTGTATGTCTTGGATGTAGCTTGTATGTATGTCTTGTCCCCTCCTTCTTCTTTTGGGCCAGTCTTTAAGAAAAAGACATCCCTTTTCTTTCTTTTTTTTTTTTATTATTATTTTTTTTTTATTTAACTTTTTACATTCATTTTCACAAGATTTTGGGTTCCAAAATTTTCTCTCCATTTGTCCCCTCTCCCCTCCCCAATACACTGGGCATTCTAATTACCCATATCACCAATCTGCCCTCTCTTCT
>CM053770.1:512231657-512257835 GCA_028658325.1 Potorous gilbertii
CTTGACTTCTGAGAGTCCTCTCCACCCCAGCCTAGATCTGCCCAGCTAGTGCTTGGGGTCTGGGATTCAAATGCTGCTCCCCAGCCTCAGGGCTTTTGGCGGCAGGCCTGACTGCTCTTCAATGGGAGCTTATCTGTTGGTTCTCAGGTGGGGGCAGGGCCGCCTCCCAGGCTCAGTTCCCTCAGGAGGTTTATGCAGAGATCTTTTGTAATGGAGCTGCGGTGGAGCTCCTGCCTGCTCTGGGGGCCTCTGGCCACGCTGCCTCTGCCTCTGCTGCAACAGCGGCCTCCCAAGGGGTCCGAGTCCCGGAGATACCCCGCTCCCCTCTCAGCCTGTCTCTCTCACTGACCTGTGAGTCTGTGGGTGGTGGGACCTTCGCGGCCATCGGAGATTACGGTCCCGGAAGCCTGCTGGGGTCTGCTGGCTCCTCTCAGTGCGGTGCGGCCAGGGCAGGGGGAGGGGAGGGCTCCGCTCTCGTCTGGGGCGATGGGCCCCTGGGGTCGGTTTTTCAGGGCTCTCTGCAACAGAAATCTCCTTCACTGTGTTTCTGCACGGCTTCCACTGTTCCAGAATTTGTCAGGAGTTCTTTTTAGAGGAAATCCATGGGCTGTGGGTTCGGAGCTAGCAAATGTGAGTCTTTCTACTCCGCCATCTTGGCTCCGCCCCCATCCCTTTTCCTTGTTGATATCAATTCTATTTGTCTTGGTCTAGTGTCTTATTATCTCCTTGAAGAGATTGCCCCATCAATCATTCCTTCCCTCCCTCTTATCTTTTATCTCTCCATTTCTGCCAGTTTCATGCTTTCTGCCTAAACAACATGTGAAGTTTCCCCATAACCATAGAAAGCCTTCATTTGGTCCTGCTATCCCCCAAATCTATTTTTTCTCCTTTTCTTCCTTCATTTGGATGTCAACAATGGAAAGAGGAGGTAAATTCTTAAGGAATCTATTTCAACCACTAGCTCTTTGGTGATATTACTAGTTTTATTTGGGGAGGGCATTGATTCTTTTTGTGGAAATGAGTTGTTTGAGTAATCTCTGAATTTCATATATATGTTTGTATAAATAACAAAGAGTTACCTATAATTCTATGTGCCTGTAGGAGGAATGGAAAATAGTTATTCAAGTATGGAAGAACAAGGTAGGTTTGGAGCATGCTTTTTTTCATTCTCTGCTGATTTCCATTATTTCAATACAGGAAAATTCAGTGAAATAATCATGCTTACAAAAATAGGAAACCTGACACAGTGATTGAAGTCATGTATTTTATAATGTAACTGAACTAAAGTTGACTTTAAATGGATTATAAGTTTTAAGTCTGAATAGTGATTTCTGTCTTGAATGTGTCACTGACTTGTTCTATGTCCTCTCCTCTTTGTCTTCTGCTCTAGTCTTTGAGAAGGAAGAATTTCTTTTCTTTTTTGAGGTCGTTCCCCCCCCCATTTGTGCCCTTAATCCAGTCCCCTACTATTGCCTCTAAGGAACTACACCAGCAAACATTCCTTCCCTCCTCATCTTCACTTTCTCCCTTTCTACAGTTTACCTCACTGATGCCCACAAAACATAGGAGGTCTTCCTCTCCCCCATTCATAAAGCAATCTTCATTTAACCCTGCCATTTGCTTAGTCTATTGCCTTATAGCTCTCTCCTACTTTTTACTTCCAAGATCCTAAAGAGTTCTCTGCTCTCAGTGCTTCTGCTTCATCTTCCATTTGTGCCTTACAATTAGTCTTTTGATTGTACCACTTCATTGAAATTGCTCTCTCCAAGGTTCCCAATGAGATATATTTGTTGTTATTCAGTCATTTCAGTCATGTCTGACTCTTTGCAACTATACTTGGGGTTTTCTTGCCAAAGATGCTAGAGTGGTTTGCCATTTCCTTCTCAAGCTCATTTGACAGATGAGGAAACTGAGGGAAGCTGGGTTAAGTGACTTGCCCAGAGTCACATGTCTAGTAAGTCTCTAAAGTCAAATCTGAACTCAGGTATTCCTGATTTCAGGCCTGGAGCTCTATTCACTGTACCACCTAGATGCCTTATGAGCTATTACAGTCGTATTGTTGGATATTACATTTTCCATTTTACCCCTCCTGGAACCCTTTTCAGAGAGCTATCCCTTAGATAAAGAAGGAAAAAAATTAAGAAAAAGTGACCAAAACAGTAAAACAAAAACAAAAAAAAAAAAACCTAACCAAAATAATAAAAAAAAAAACCCAAAAACAACTTCTGCTATATACAGTGGCCCCAATCTTTGCAAATAAAGGGGGAGCTATTATCTGTTAGGAGCAGTTTAGTGGAACAGTGGATAAGAGTGCCAGGCCTGGAGTCAGATAGCCTCATCTTCCTAGTTGTGTTACCCTGTGCAAGTCGTTTAACCACTGCTTGCCTCAGTTTCCTCATCTGTAAAATGAGCTGGAGAAGGAAATGGCAAACCACTCCAGTTTCTTTGCCAAGAAAACCCCAAATGGACACAAAGAGTCTGACACAACTGAAACCGACTGAATGTTATCTGATAATTCTTCTTTGGGATCAAGCTTGGTCATTATAATCATGGCTATTTTGGTATTATTCTTTCCTTTTAGGCAAGTCTCTTCCCACTCCAATCCACCTTCCATTCAGCCATTAAAATGATTTTCCTAAATTGAAGGTCTGACTATGTCACCATTACTCAATTCTTCCCATTGCCTTCAGAATCAAATACAAAATACTCTGGTTGATATTCAAAGCCCTTCACAATTTAGCCCCTCCTACCTTCTCAATCTTCTTAAAGCTAACTATTCCCCAATATATTCTGCAATCTAGTTAACACTGGTCTTCTGGCCATTCTATGAACAAGACACTCCACTTCTTGACTCTTGGCATTTTCTCTCCCCCATTTTGAAATGTTTCCCTTTCCCTGCTCTGCCTACTGATCTCCCTTTACATCTCAATTAAAATTCTTTTTTTTTACTGGAAGCTTTTCCCAACTCCTCTTAATTCTAGTGCCTTCCCTTTGTCAATTACTTCCTATTTATCCTGCAGATAGCTTGCTTTGTATATTTTGTTTGTATGTTGTCTCCCCCACAAAATCATAAGCTTCTAGAGGGCAGGGACTGTCTTTTTCATCCCCAGTGGTTGGCATAGTGCCTGGCACAGAGTAGGAGCTCAGTGAATGTTTCACTGATTGATTTGTGGCTGGTATATACAGTTTTCTGATTTTGCTTAGTGATTTTGCATCAGATACAGAAGGGCACAGAAGTAACAATGTTTTAAATACTAAGTTCACATCATCTGTCCTGATTCTATCTCACATCTCTGATACTATCTGCCACTTCCTGCTCCTCTACCCTCTCTTGGACTCCATGATACTGCTCTTCTCTTTTTTCTTTTGCTTTTCTCTTTTT
Source organism: Potorous gilbertii (assembly GCA_028658325.1). Lineage (NCBI taxonomy): Eukaryota > Metazoa > Chordata > Mammalia > Diprotodontia > Potoroidae > Potorous > Potorous gilbertii. The sequence goes on from CM053770.1 coordinate 512,235,040, forward strand.
AATCATCCTTTGCTGATACATCCTCCAATGCCCACCCCAAGGCTCTATTTTAGATCATGGTTCTCTCCTCATCTCTTTGAAGATACCTTTCAAATACCAATCTGTCCTGTGAGCACCAGGTCTCACATCTCCAAGTGCCTATAATGTGCCACAAACTCAATATATCCAACACTTGAATTCATCATCATCCCATCCCAACTTCAGCATCATTCATCTTTGAATCTCCCATTTTCCTAATCATCAACAACCAATTAATTACTGTGTTGTTGGTTCGACCACAACAAATCTCAAATCCGTCTCCTCTTCTCCATTCATTTGACCAACATCCTCATTCCAAGCTTCATTATGTCTTCCTTGGACTATAATAGTAGTTATCTAATGAGTCTTCCTGCTTGTAGCATTTTCCCCCTTTCCCCATCTATCCTTCACCCAGCTGAAAACAATAAATCCAAAGAATTTACCTCCTGGCCAGAACCTAGCATCCTTCTGGTAAAACCTCTCCTTGAACAAGAAGGTTTTCCCAGTCCTGTTCATGTTTGTGCCTTCCCTCTAAAATCACTTCCAGTTTACATTGTCTATCTCATGTATGTACATAGCTGTTTGTGTGCTGTGTCCACCATTATTGTGAGTTCCTGGAGGGCAGGGACTATCTTTGCCTTCCTTTGTCTCCCTAGAGCTTATTTATTTAGCACAATGCCTGCTAGAAAATAAGGTTTAATAAATGTTTGTTGACTTGACCCCGGTGCCTAAGGGAGGGAACACTAACAGATTCAGGGAACTTGCACCAAAACTTCACTATAACACTATTCACTACAATACAGATTCTTTATAAATCACATTCATCATGCTGCTTAGTTCCTAAAGTACCTCAGCAGGGACACGGAGAATAATATTATTCATTATAAATGTAGCTTATGGCAGTGACCTTTGAATTTCTCATGAGATCAAGAGAGTACAAAATCTGAACAACAGCACCTGAACAAAGAAGAAATAATGGCGCTATGAGAGAATTTTTACATTAGTTAGAGGCAACATCTCAGAATGCTTGTGATTCTGCCCTGGGAGAGCACTAGAGTGAAGGCTTACCCTTCCCCCCATCTGTAATTGGCTCATTTCACTGTTTAGTATTAATGAGGCCCACAACTCACCTGGGTGGGTGAGCCAAAGCCAGTACTCCAAACCAATAGGATCAAACCTGAATAGAAATGTGTGCCAGGAAATCACACATTAAGTATCCCCGTGAAAACCAAATGTTAATATTATCTATGTATATTTATTGTTAAATATTTCCTAATTACATTTCAATCTGATCTGATTGCACTAGGAGAGTTATGGGGGCCTCATGTTCAACACTCCTGCTCCAAACAATGGCCTGCCATTTTGAAAATGAATACAGTGGTCACAAATGGAGTGGGGATGAGAGAGCAATACTATAGAACACTATAGATGGCTCAGAGCTACCTATCTTCTTTTCTCAAGCCTCCATAAAGAATATGATCTGATGATCATTTGTATCATGTGTAGAAAGGGACCTTAGAGATCCTTACCTCAAACTTCTTCATTTTATAGATTAAGAAATCGAAGTCCATAAATGAATTGCTCAGGGTCCCAAAGGCAACGGAACTGGGATTTCCATCCAGTCCGGATTCTCTAATTCTCCTCCCCATGCTTTTTCCACCACACCTTCAGATTCAAATAAAAAAGGCAATACTTTTTTTTCCTCCTTCAATTCTAACTTTCGACAAAAATATTTATGAATAAACAAACTTTATTTCAACTAAAACAAGAAAATTGGAAGTATTTTATGATCTATTCACAGAAATGCAACCACTTATGGAAAAATCTGATTAATCAATTCATTTTGCTTTCTTAACCAACAAATAACATCTTTCATAACAGAATCTCACAAAAGGTATCTGTGAGGTTGAAAGTCGGTGACTTCCTTAAAGTCTCAGTTTTAAAGACTGAGAACAAGACATTAGCACAGGGGGTTCTGAGGCACCTTTGACCACCTGGTGAAGCCTATGCATCCCTTCTCAGAATAATATTTTTGAACACACAAAATAAAATACTCAGGATTACAAGTGACATCAATTATATTGAAATAAAAATGTAATTTTTCCCCCCATCAAAGTCCACAAACCTGAAATCTGTCAAAACAGACCTCTTGTGGATGCCTTATTTTTTAGTTTCTTTCTTTCCCAGTAATGGCTTGACTAAATCCATCATTTATTATCTTTCCATTTGTGTAACACTGGCTGCTCCATTATTCTACTCATTACTTTCCTTGATGCAGTTTAATGAGGGCAGCAGCACCTCCATTAACTCCCAAATTAGGGGCTCTGCTAAACAATTGCCCTCCTGGCTCTGAAAGCCAAGTTCTATGGTCTCTTTGTGAGCTTTTCCCCAAGCCTGGCAGCTTTGAAGGCTGCTCCCCTGGAAGCTCCGAAGTCCCCTGGAGCATCTCCCCAGGGTGCCTCAGGAATGCTTCCACCATTTTAATGGGGATCACACAAAAGGAGAACCTGTCAGGATGTCTCGGGACTACCTTAAAACTAGACAGAGAAAGAAGCTCAGATGTAGAAAGGAACTTGAGAATTCACCAAGTCCCTGCCTCATAGATACTGCCCAACTACCCCCAAACCAGCTGGTGTCAGTGCCAAACGCTGCATGCAATATATTCTCAGCTCTTGGGTTGTTGATATGTTTTAATTATTTCTAATTCTACATCTCCTTATGCAGACATCTAAGAAGTCACTGCCGCAATAAAGGCATGTTTCATTATGAGAAGACATCAGCTGATTGCCCTCCTGTTGTTTTCTTTCTTTTTATAATGTGATAGATGCTTAACTGGGGTAGGATATGAAAGAGAATAACTTCATTCCAACAGAGATTCTGTAGCATCTACAAGCAATAAAACTGTTATTTACTGGGGCAGTGAATGAAAGCAGAGGCAAGGAGGCCTGGGGGAGAGATCCCCTTGTTTCTGTACAGCTAACTTAGTTTTAGCATTGACTGGGGGATAATAGGGCCTTGAGGAGTTATAACAATGTTGATGCTGATGATAACTCTCATAAGCTCCCCCTCTTCAGTAAGGTTTCAATTTCTGTAACCTCCTACAACAAGAGTTCCTCAATTGAGCAATTCACTTTCTTTTGTGGCTGTTCTTTCTGGTTTTGGAGGCAACAAGTGACTTGCCCAGGGTCACACAACTAGTCAGTGTCAGAGACTGGATTTGAACTCAGGTCTTCCCAACTCCAGGGCCAGTGCTCCACCCACTGTGCCCACCTAGCTGCTCCTCAATTCACTTTCCAATTTTCTGTGACCTTTAGTAAATCACTTAACCCCTCTGAACTTCATGTACTTTATTTGTAAAATAGGGACAGTAATATTTGCTCTACCTGTCTCAGAGGACTGCAGTGAAGTAAAATGCTTTGCAAACCATAAAGAACCATATAAAAAAATTTATTTCCAACCTAGTAAGAATAAACAGAAAAATACCCCAAACCTCAAACTCCCACTTCCAGTTCAATATGCTTCTACACTTTTATCATTTTGCAATTTTAGATCCCAACAAATTTCTTCCTATCACCCTCCTAAGTCTTATAGGATGAATATCTACCTCTGGCCATTTTAAAAGGAGCCAAATAAACAACATTTCCACTCTATTCCAATCCCAACTCTTCCCCATGGTAGCCTACTCAATTCAATTTAAAAATTATTAACTCAGAAGCTGTTATACACAAGGTACTGTGCTGAGTACGAGGGATAAAAAAAGTAACCCTGCTCTTCCCTCTAACAGAGAGACTGAGGAAGGTTTCATGAAGGAGGTAATACATGAGCTGGATTTTGAAGAAAAAGAAGGCTTTCCAACAGGTAAATATGCTAAAGGACTGAGGTCTAGGCATTAAGGATAACCTGCCTGTATGGAGGTAAGAGGAAGCAGGATGAGGTCAGGGAACAGAAGGAAATACAGCTGGACAGGTAGCTTGGGGAAAGACTGCATTTCTTCACTGGGGGGCAGGGAGTGGGGTGTCGGAAGAGTTTATATTTTATTCTGCAGACAATAGAGGGCACTACAAGTGCCCCACTGGCTCAGAGCTACAGCAGGACATGATCAGTTCCCTGTATGGGGGAGATTGTCCATGCTTTACCTTCAGGACAGGATTGTGGGAAATATTCTGGGAGTCACAAAAGACAGCTTCCTCTAGACTCCCTCTCACTGGGCCCAGGGAAATATCACAATACTGGCCACCTAGTTCGACTTCTTATACCACAGTATCTTTGTCATGAGATCTGAGACCACTTCATACTTCATGTAGTCTACACTAATCAATTCTGAGAACCTTAAGAGCTGGAAGGGACGGAGCTACAGAAAGGATCTCAGGTGCCTTTAAACATAACTCCTGTAAGGACAAGAGAGTCCCCTTTATAACAGTCTTTCTGCCACCAAGGATCTATTAAGCACTTAGTATATGTCAGACACTGTGCTAAATGCTGGGGATACAAAGAAATGAAAATCTGGTTCCTCAAGGAGCTCACATTCTAAGGGGTGAGACGTTACCAAATCTAATGGTCTTTGCTGCTCACTCCTATCCTTCCTGACTTCTCTGCAACTACATACAAATGAGATATAGATGGTGCTGATGGAAGTTAATCTTCGAGTAAAGGCACTTGTGGATAGGGAGATTCAAGAGTCCTCTAAGTAGAATTTGCACTAAATCTTGAAGAAACCAGGAGGCAGAGGTGAAGAGGAAAGCACTGCAGGCAAGGAGGACAGCCAGTGAAAAGGCAAGGAGTCTGGAAATGGAGAGTCCTATTCCAGCTATAAGAAGCAGATAGTATAGTTTGTCTATAAAGTGGCTTGGAGATAAATTCTGTCGCCTGACTACTGGGAAAAGGAATTTGTATTTTGTTCTATCGGCAACTAAAGGCTTCCAAGCTAGACAGTGGGTATGCTCAATTAATTGTCTGTGTGGGAAAAATTACCCAGAGTGAGTGGGGAAAGATGTAAGAAGACTGGAAAGGTAGAAAGGGGGCTGAGTTGTGAAGAGCCAGGCAAAGTATTTTATATTTGATCCTGGAGGTCATAGGAGTCATAGGAATTGACTGAGGAATGGGGGTGACATGGGCACACCTATACTTCTGAAAAATCACTGCAGCAGATGAGTGGAGAATGGATGGAGGGATAGTGTACTTGAGTCAGAGAGATCAGTCCAGTGGGAGGAGATGAGGGTCAGAAGCCAGACTACAGAGGGTTTAGACACAAATGAGTGGAGAGGAAGTAGAGGCATCCAGTGTATTCTTTCTGAAGGAAATAACCTGGTGATATGGATGGCTGGGTCCAAGTGAGTTTTTTAAGGAAAAGGGAAGACACAAACTTGTTTGTAGGCAGCAGGGAAGGAGTCAGTAGTTAAGGACAGACTTTCTAGTGACTCTGATAAAAGCAAAGTTTTAAGTTCCTTCCTCATCCTGATCACTTTCCTAAATGTCTCACTAAACCCAGTAACTTACTTATATGTGATCTGACCAGGACAGAGAAGAGTGGGCAGATATTTCCCTCATCTTATTCCCTGATCTTTTTGTTAATGGCACCTAAGATGGAATGAGCTTTTCTGATTGCCATTATCACTCTCCTGATTCATACTGACCTTGCTAAAACCCCAAGCCCCTGAGGCTAGACAACCTTAACTATTACATAAGCATATCTCCTCTACCCTATTACTTACAGAGGTATAGCCTAATATAGGACTTTTCACTTGTTACAAGGAAAACACCAAAGCAGAGTCCTCAGGACCATATCCACTACGTCTTCATTTGTGACCTTACAACAGTAGTCACAAGACAGGAAAATAGGCCAGCACACACTTTTCGAACTGAGGGATGTTTTCTACCTCCTGAAAATGTTTAACTAAAGTGGCTGGGGGGTTGGAGGGGAGGCTGCCACAGCACTATTACAGGCAACTGATCCAAGCTGTTTTCTGACTCATCATAAAACACCTAGATTACAGGGCGTTATGGTGAATTCATTGCTTTACAAGGAAATGTAGCAAGTTACATACACATACACACATGTGTGTGTATAGAATGTATAACTCTGGCTTGCCCATTATTGACCAAAAAGTCCCTAAATAGGAATTCCCTCTCAACATGTCAGCCCTCATCTAACAGTCATTCCAGCATCTCCACCTTCCTGATACCAATTGTGCAGATGCTCCTACAGAAAGTTTAACTTTGCAGAGCACTCTAACATGTGTGAACTCATTCAATCCTCATAACACTCACAGTATGAGGTCACCATGGTAGGAGTTTATGTCCTTATTCTTCCATTCCAGTACAAAGAAAAAAAATTAAACTAAGTCCCTACCATGTGTTAGGTGCTGGGGATATAAAAACAAAAACCAGATACAGAATCAGGGGAAAAGAGGAGGTACGTACATAGATTTTTAAAAATACACAGGATATACAAAGTAATTTCAAGAAGCTGGGAACACACCAAATCAAGGATTGAGAAAGGCCTCATGGGGAGGTAATAGTTGAACTGAGCTTTGAAGGAAAAGCACAAGTGAAGAAGGTGCACTTTCTAGGGTCTAGACATTAGGGACAGTCTGTGCAAAAGACACAGGCTTGTGACACAGAATGTGATACACCGGGAATGCTAGCATACCTATTTGACTAGAATGAAGAATGTGAGAATAGGAAAATCAGACAGAAAGGCAAGGAGCAGAAGCCAGATCAAAAGGGGTTTAGTCCTTCACACAATATGGAGTCACTGAAGATTTTGTAATAGGGAAGTAAAATGATCAGTGATCTGCTGGGGCATCTAGGTGGCACCATAGTGCACAGAGGGCTGGGCCTGGAGTCAGGAAGACTCATCCTCCTCAGTTCAAATCCAGCCTCAGACACTTACTAGCTGTGTGACCCTGGGCAAGTTACTTAGCCCTGTATGCCTCAGTTTCCTCATCTGTAAAATGAGCTGGAGAAGGAAATGGCAAACCACTCCAGCATCTCTGCCAAGAAAACCCCAAATGGGGTCACCAAGAGTGAGACATGACTGAAATGACTGAACAACGACGACAAAATGGACAGCTCTAGGTCTTGTGAATATCAGCTTGCCAGCTGTCCAGCTTATAGGCTGTAGAAGGGAGAAACGGGAAACAGGAAGAACAATGATGAGGCCGTTGTACAAAGCATCTGACCACTGAGAGTTGTTTCATCCTCCTGTAGTGGGCCTGGTGCTCTGTTTTCCATCCCATGGGGTGATGAACCAACCCTGGAGCTCATGACATTGCAATTCTGCTACATTAACCTGCAGTTTTCAAATGTCCAGGTAAAAACATTTAAAATGTTTCTGTGCAAAGATGAAAAGCTCTCTTTGTCCCCTTCTTCCACCTCCTTATTCCTTTTTCGTTCCCTCCTGATAATCCATCTCAAATGTATAGAGAACAGGGACTAGATTGCGGAGAGGCACACAGAAACACAGAGCCAAGACCTGAGAAAATGGGATTGCTGTTGTCCTGTGGCTTTTTTTTATTATCTAGTCAAGGTTTGGGTTAGGTCATTGACTCTGAATAAACACACAAACTTTCTCCCCCTGTAGAAGGCCACAGAGGGGTACCCAGGCAGAGCAGAAAAACATTTTCTGAAAAGAAAACTAGGAGGAAAAAAAGACAAGAGAAAGAGACTGCTGAGATAGGCCACACATGAAAAGTCCATGTTTTTTGTTGTTTTCCTTCCTTCCTTTTTTTATTCACTCCTTTAAGAAAGAAAAGCCACACACAATTCATTATGGCTGAAGGTCTCCTGCATCAGGAAGACAACTGCTGTTTGATACTGAGACACAGAAACACGTCACTAAATTCAATGCCCAGAGCAGAACGGAATGGATAGGCCCATCCCCAAATGAAGTTTATAATGGAAAACAAAATGCACTGGCATTAAGCAACGACAGGCTAAGTATCATTAAGCTACCCAGCAGCACCAACAATTTATTTGTAAGCCATCTGTGTTTGTCCAAATTTCAAAAGCAAATGTCCCTGTGCTTGCTCTCTGTGCCTCCCCCTACCCCTCATTATCTCCTTCAGTGCCAGATTTCATCAGAGACATCTCTCTGCTCCCTTCTGCTCACAGCTGAGCCAGGAAGGGGCAAAGCAGAGGGGCCTATCTTCATCAGCCACTCTGGGCTATTCAGTGACTAAATGTCAGAAAGCCTGACCTTCACCAAACACACACAAACATACACAAGCCTTTTATCTCATTCATTTGGAAAAAGAAAAAAAACAACACTACTAAATTCCCTGCTGGACTGCACCTCCTAGCTGTGATAGCTCTAAGCCTCTCCCTACCCCATGCTAAGCAGGCCCTTTAATTGGGCCTTGTTCGCAGGTCAAAATACCCGGGTGAAGGAAAAAGGGAAAGGCCAGGTGGACTGACTGGGGTCCACTGCTTCCTGTGGCTAATTTTTTTTTTAAAGTCAGAGTTACACAGCAGTGGAGCAGGGAGTGGGCCTCCTGAAAACCACTCTCTCCTGCTGTGGGAAGGGGTGCAGGAGGTGACAGATTCCCCCTCTGCTCGCTCTAATTCCTCCTTCTCTCCTCCCACTCTTCCTGTCTCACACAGACACAGGAGATGACGTTAAATAATTGAAGCTGTTTTTATTCCTGAGAAATTGCGATCATAATGACACTTGTAACACAACCTCAAATCATTCCACATAATGAAAAAACATGTAAATGCAACCCCTTCTGCTAACTAGCATACAGCTGACCCTTCCACCACAGATGTCCCTCTCTCCTGGAAAATTCCGCATAGGTTTGTTAACACAAGGTGAGATTAGCCTTGAAACTGTTAGAAGATGAGGTGAAGTAAGTAGGGAGGCCTCCCAGCCTCCCAAAATGAGGGCTGCTAAATCTCTGTCTCAGCTCTCCCACTACAGTGCTAAAGACCACAGACAAGTCATTCATTCCCAATCCTGCTTGCCATGTTTTCCCCAAGTCCCCACAGGCCAGAGTGCCACACTCCTGTCCCCTAATCAACACCAAAGTCAGGTGACTTGTTCCTTATTGTTGGACTGCTACAATCCAACCTATTCTCTACCAACTGTTAGTTAACAGACAATAGTGAATAAATATAAACTGCCTAGTAGGTGCCAGGCACTGTGCTAAGTGCTGAGGATACAAATACAGAAAAAGGGTTCCTGCCCTCAAGGGGCTTACAATCTAACAGAGGAAGACAATACACAAAAAGATGCTGAAAAGTTGGTGGGGAGGAAAATGCAAGGTATCCAAATGGGGGCCTGGTGGAGAAGACCCAAAGTAGTATATTCAGGTAGAAATGAGCCACCTTCCTTAAATGGAGATTTTGGAGTTCAGGGCTCTTCCCAGAGGGGCAGAGGGTGGTGAACAGGTATGAGAACCAAGGATGATTAGATCTTGAAGGATTATGAGGTTGATGATGAGATGAAACTCCATCCAATCATTCATTCACACATTTTCCTTTGGCCTTATTCCTTTACCTCTGTACAATGAAAATGCATCAATCATAAGGTTCGTGGTGGTGAACCTGAGTGTCCTGAAAGGTACAGGATTACCATTTCCAATTATTTGGTTTCTTTCTTGAGTAGAAGCAGCCTGAGCTCATTTGCATAGCTTATATAATAGAATTGCTTTCCTTCTTTGACAAGCTATGTTGGTACTAAGTATACACTGAGTCCCTGTATGGCTGGATCCCAAGTAATTCAGTGGATTTCCGATTATTAGGGGCATTTTTAGAGTGCCCTGGAGATATGTATTTTTAAAATTATCAACCAGAGCCCTTTCTCAGTTTCCTTTACCCATTCAATCAACAAGTAATTACTTAATGCCTAGCTCTGTACCAGGTGCTCTGGGTAGTATTAGACATGATTTCTGCTTTCAATAGAGGAAGTGACAAAATGGGGTTCACAAAAAAAAACCAGATGAAACAGATGAAATATGATCAACACAATGGCAAAAATACAGCCCCTGCACTCAAGGGGCTCACAGACTGGATCTGACTGGTTTGACCACAAATGAGATGGGGAAGTAGGATCCCTCCAAAAAAGGCAGAATGAGTTCTTGGGAACTCTGGAGAGTCCTACCTGTGTGTGAATGGTTGCTGTCATCCCCAGGGTTCCCCTGGTCCAACTGGACCTCTAGGGGCATCTACATTCCACTGGAAAGTGGCACCAGGAATTGTCAGTAATCATGTCTATTAAGGATTGAAGAAGCAATAATCACAGGGACCCCAGTGTACCCGGGGTTGATACCTGAGAATTCACCAAGGGGAACTTGCCTGTGATTTTAAGAGTCACCCTTTATAGTTGGTGGTCTGGGGCTTGTGCAAAAACACCCATAGTGGATTGTTTCATTTCACTCCCTCCAGAGCAACAGCTATGAGTGAATGAGCACTCAAAAAACCATTTAATAAAAGCATTTACCACTAAGTTAAGCAGTAGGGATATAAATAGAAAAGGAAGGCAGGTCCTGCTCTCAAGGGGTACACATTCTAATGGAGGAGATAACACGCATAGTAGAGTTGAACCGCAGGGCAGATACAAAGGCAGGGTGAGCCTTCAGGGTGGATGGCCAAGACCCAAGGATATTTAGGGCATAGTAACAGTAAAGATAGTAAGGCCTAGGGACCTGGAGGGAGTGACAGCAGGACAGATGGTAGGTCCTAGACTCCAGAAGGCACAGTGGAAAGTGAACAGTAATGCTTAGGGGGTGAGGCAGGGGAGTCCAAAGGACATGGCCCTTCCTGGAGCTCCTCACCAGGGCCTCAGTCCAGCTGACTAAATCCCAAACACACCAGTCACTGTACTTGTTAAGTATAATGCATAACAGGGAAATCAGGTGTGTTATAATTTTTGGTGACTTCTTTATATATTGACTATCTCATCCCTGCATAAGAAGTCCTTTTTTAATGAAGAATATTCTGCCAGTCCTACAGGACCATATACTCTATTTTAACTCAGTATTTCTACATAATACTCCATGGTTCACTGATGAATATATAAAGCTGGACAACTGCAGAATTCACTACAATGTCAGGGCTTAAACTTTTTCCATTCGCAGCCCCTTTCCCATTTCAACAGTGTTTTTGGCACTGAATGTAAGGGCATGCACAGCACAAAGTGGTGCATGCTTTGTGTTCAGAACCAAGGTTACAGTGAAGTTGCAACATGGGCAAGCACTGACAGAAACATCTCAGATTCATTACAGTTTGATTTTTAATTAATTTTTGGTCATTGAGCGTTCAGAAACTTTTTGTTGTTGTCATATGAGAAACACTGCACTACATTACAGATTAATGCTGCTCAAATTCAATTCTAAATCAAGTATTTTGGAGTCATGGAGTATACTTTGGGGAGACCATAATGCAGCTCACTGGCAAATTCTTTAAAGGGATTATTAAGTCTAGATCCATGGTAGTGGATGTTCTTGCCTTCCCTCAGCCTCCCAGAAAAACAACTCATAATTCTAAATCTGAGGGATATTTTCATTTAGAGGTAAACTCAAGAGAGAGAAAAGAATAACATTTCCTTTAAAAAAAAAAAAAAGAAAGAAATCATATGAGGATACACTAATATCAAAATTACTTTTAGACTGCTCTGGGGAGATGGCCTGGGAAGGAAGCCGTTTGGCAGTGGGGATCATGACCTCATGTAATCACATCACATGTCTATTTTAAATGAATGGGAGAAAATCCTGGGAAAATGTCAGGCAAAGTGAAAAGTAACCCAGAGCAGCACAGTTCCTTTATACTCAAACTATTAAAATGCCCCCCAAATGAACCAAATGCAACAATAACAAGAATGGGAAGAAATGAAAGAATCTGCTACAAGCTAGATAATTCTTACAAGAAAATGTAACTGAAAACCAGTTGACCAGCCCCTTCCCTGCCCCACCATCGCACTTGGCAATGCTGGCTCCAGGCAAAGCTGTGGCCCTGATGAAGGCTGCAGCTTTAGAGGCAGACTTTTTGAGTCAATCCCACTCCAATTCTGTCCATCCTTCCACTGTGTTCTCTGGGGTTTCTGTTCTATACTGAATAAACTCCCCTTCCTCACAAATCTCTTGAATTGCTCACATTCCTTCCTTCCATTGGCCTTGGCTGAATCCTGGCTCCCCTGACCACACTGGCCAGTGTCTCCAGTACTATCCTCTCACCCATCAACACACCATCCCTGGAGAGAGAGCTGCAATACTCCTTAATCCATATAGTCAATCACCTTTTCAGCAAGGAAGCTGGCCTACTTTGAACTACACTTAATCAAAAAGCTTCTACTGGTTATGGCAGTTTCAGTATGCTGAGCCCCAAAGTCTTTCACCCTCCTTTCCAAAGAGGCAAAGTCTCTTCATCCCCCTCTTCTGCTTGGCACATTCCTAGCCCACACCACCATCTTTTTTAAAGGATGTCCATGTCACCAGTGGCTCCCCTTCTTACTCTCAGAACTTTACCTCCCTGGCTGCTGGCATCCTTTTCACCCTTGAGATGCCTCCACACGTTGCCCTCAGTCACTTCTCACTGTTTATCCCTTTCACAAGGTGCCCAGGCCATGATACCATCACTTGTCATTCTTTAGGCTTCTTTACTTCCTCAATGCCAGCCTTGCCCCTGTAAGGGCATCCTCTCACATCCCTTCTCCAGCCTATCTTTATATGGTGTCTTCCCCCAATTCAAATGCAAGCTCCTTGAAAGTAAGGGCTGTCTTTTCTGCTGGTACTGGTATCCTCAGTATTAACACAGTGACTAGCAGGCTTTTAGCAAATGCTTTATTTCCCTATCAAGGAGTTCAGCACCTGGCTTATCATCTTCCTCTCCTTCCTTCCTCCTCTTCTTATACTAAGGGACTTCAATATTACACATAAATACTCCCCCAAACTCTCTATCCTCAATCTCCTTAATTACCAGGGCCTTCTCCTTCATTCTAGTTCAGCCACACATAGTGATGGTCACATACTAAATTTCACCACAGCCCACAACTGTTCTACTTCCCTAATTAGAAACTGATACTTTCCTATCTGACCATGACTTTTACCATTCCATCTCTCCCAATTCTTCATCTCCCTATTAATTTTCTCTTTACCCTAAAGACCTCCAATTCCTCCACCCCCAGGATTTTCTCATGCCAATACCCTGCCCTGTCTTCACTTTCCTCTCTATCCAATTTCAACCCAAGTTAAACATTTCAAATGCAAATTGATCTCTGCTTATTAATCCCTTGCTCTCTCAACCTCTTGCCACTCATTTCTTCTGAGACATCAGCCCAAGATCTCTCACACTCTACTCACTGGATTCAGATGATTCTGGAGGAGAAGTGAGGCTGGTGACCTGCACAGACTGCCCTCACGCATAACAAAGTCAAGTGCAAGTCACATCATCATTTCTCTAATGGCATGGTCTTCTTCGGCAATGAAGGATGAACACAAGCCAAGAGATGCTGAACACACCTGGAGGAAGTCTCACAATTCTGCTGACTTGGTACATCCCAGGCTCATGTTATCTTATCTTAACTGGGCTCTCACCACAACAAGATGGTCCCTTTATTTCTCCCAAAATGATTCCAAATCTCACTTCCCACAGAAGTTATTTCAAACCTTTTCTTTCTTCCTCAATCCTCCCACCTCTCTCCCTAACCCCCTCTTACTTTACCTCTTACTTTGCTGAAAAAAACTGAGCCATTTACCATGAGCTCTCTCTTCCCTTCATCTCAAAACCCACTGACATCATTGTGAAAAATGATTTGGACCCCTACTCTTGTCTATTCCAATCAGTTTTAATCAACTTGATATTTTACATAAATCACATAGGGATAATTAGATAAGACAGGATTTTAGAGTAGGCCTTCATAACAGGCCTCAAACTTTAATGTGATATTGGCTATGTTTGCCAGTTAAGAAGATCACTTGTGCTTCATAAACACAAGAATACTGACAATGATATCTCCATCCTGTCCAAAACCCAGCATGAGTGGGATGCCTTGATGTTCTGGAAAGTCCCTCAACTTATTTTTGTACCTCGGGACCACCCTCTCTTGTCCAACATGAACAGCTGACTATCTCATAATCAGTGAAGATGCCCAGTGCGTTGCCCAGCCTGTGACCCCTATGCTGAGGGATCATCTTTTGCCCTCAAGAGTAAGGTCTATCAACCAATAAGATTCTGTATTTTATTATGCCTCTTTTGCATATTTGGGTATTAAACTCTATAAAAGCAAGGCCCTGGAAGAAGAGGGGGTATCTCAAATTGGAAGGAAAATCTGAGGTCCATTTCATGAGAAGGGTTAGATTAGATTAGAAAGTGCTCAGTGGTTTTTCTTGTAGACTGGAGAATTTTAAAACCCCACACCATCTCCCACTCACTTATTTCCCCTAATCTCTAACAAAAATGAGATCCTTCTCCTTACAAAGGACATCTCTGTTTGCTCCTATACCCCTCCATCTTCTCCAGCAATCTCAATCTCCTCTTCCCAAACCTTCAACCTCTCCCAATTAAATCTTAAGAATAGTTTTAAGTATGATATTACTCCCAAATACCTTGGGTAAATTGAGGTCTATAAATAAGATCTGAGCATCTAAGTGGTGCAGCAAGCACTGAACCTGGAGTCAGGAAGACTGTATGCAATTCAAATACAGCCTCAGACTTACTAGCTGTGTGACCCTGGGCAAGTCACATAACCCTGTTTGCCTCAGTTTCCTCATCTGTAAAATGAGCTGGAAAAGGAAATGGCAAAGCACTCCATTTTCTTTGCCAAGAAAACCCCACATGGGGTCATGAAGGGTCAGACATGACTGAAAACTGAACCACAACAACCATAATGAACAAAACTAGTCCCAAGGCTAGAACAGAAGTAAAAGAGGTGACTCACAAGACTGAGAAAGCAGACCATAAGTGTGATGCTGGTCACACCTGGGGGATGCTGGCAAATACAAACAACCAGTTCTCCAAAGAACAAGGGCAACAAAAACACTTTTAAGTTTAATTGGCAGTACCGACATTTTCATCACCTAAGTCTAGACAATCAACAAGATAGTAAATCAAGCACCGATCTGTAAGTTTTCTAAGAAGAAAATTTGCACATTGAAAATTTAACAATCACCGGGGATGGAGACTGATTTGGTTCCAGCATACTCCCAGTTACACAACATAAAACCAGACAGAAGGAACAGGTGATAGTAGAGGGACTAAGTAAAGTGGAGAAGTGACCTGCTGCCCAACGATTTCCTGGTATCCCACGGCAGGGAACTGTCCTCTAATCCTCTCTCAGAGTCAGTTTAGAGACTTAAAAAAAGCTGTAATCAGAATAGAAGAGGCAGACCCATAAGAGTGGAACTGGTAAAGGTAGAGAACAGATCTAAATATAATTGTCATTTAGAGTCTCCCCACAGCATGTTCCCAAGCATATTTTGATAGAGAGACAGTCAGAGAGACAGAGACAGAGAGAGAAAGAGAGAAAGAAAGATATGATAGATGGCAGCGGTAGATAGAGAACTAGACCTAGAGTCAAGAAGACTTGAGTTTAAATCCAGTCTCAGATATTTTCTAGTTGTGTGGCCCTGGGTAAGGCACTAACTTCTGTTTGCCTCAGTTTCCTCAACTCTAAAATGGGAATAACAACAGTACTTACTTTTTAGGGTTGTTGTGAGGATCAAATGAGATATTATTTGTAAATATTATTTGTAAATAATAGCTCAGCACCTGGCACCTACTAGGCACTCATATGCTCCTCCCCCCTCCCTCTTTTTCCCAAGCAATGGTCACCCAGAGCACTTGAGGGTCACAGATCCTGTCCAACATCCATGATAGGATAGAAAAAAGAGCAGTGAGCCAGGGCAAGGAGCACACTGAAAGGCAGGAGACACACAAGGACCAATGGAGTGACTGACAAAGGCAGATATAAAAATTGACTGGAGTAGGAAAAATTACCAGACATTAGGAAAAAAGGGCCCTAACCATGAACATACACTTTTCAGCAAAGGCAGACTGAATCAAAAGAGACTGGTATATATTAGAACTCCACTAAATTCCACAGAGAAACAGGCAGGGTCAGGTGGGAGAGAGGGGTTTATAACAAAGAAGATTAGTATTGGAGAGGGAATATTCACAAGCCAAATAAATGTCATCTTCAGAAGGTAGATTTAAAGGGAGGATGAAAAGAAAGGATAAGAAAAAGTGATCAGGGTATAGGTAAGTGGGAAATAAGAAATGAAGCAAATTATTTTAATTAAAAACCATGCCTCTAGTGCTAAACATACTCCCTTTTGACCACCTATTTCCAATTATAAAGAGAGAGGAGGAGGACAAAGAAAGGGAAAAGTATGAGACAGTATCGTGGAAGGAAATACATAATTAATGACCATGAGCCCAAATGGTGTGCACTCACCCAGAAAACACAAGAGAATGGTGGAATGTATCAGAAACCAGAATTCAACAATATGTGGTTCATAAAAAACACACTTGAAACAGAAAGAGTCACAGACAGCTAAAGTATGGTCTGGAACACAATTCATTAGGCCTCAAGGGAACACCAAAAGCGGGAATATAAATCATGATCTTGAGCAAGGCAACCGTAAAAACAGAAATGGTTAAAACAGATAAACAGGGAAATTACATAGAGTAGTATACCATCTATGTATTTAAAGGAAACATAAATCTACTTACTAGGAAAAATGGGCAGCAAAACCACAATGGTTGGGGACCACAAGGTGCGCACTTTGAAACCTAGACAAATCTAACCAAAAGATAAAAAGGAGTAAAGATAAGAAACTGAATAGAATTTTAGAAAAGTTAGATGAGAGCTCTTTGGTGATTACTGAATGAGAAATGAAAATAATACTCAAATTTTTCAGCTGTGAGTTGCACTTTAAAAACAACTGACCATGTAAGTATGACCAAAAAAACCTCATAAACAAATTCAGAAAAGCAGAAATGTTAAACACATCCTTCACTGACCGCAACACAATAAAAAATCTAATCACAAAAGACCATTGGAAAAGCATTCAAACTTAAATGGATACTAATCTAATCCAAAAAATTTGCTGGGTCAAAAAACAAATCATGGACATGACAGATAATTTCATCAAAGAAAAACAATGAGCAGTTTTTCCTCTCCTTGATGGTGGCAGCAACATCAACAACTGAGTTGGAGTCAGTCAGAGCCACTCTCTTCAACCAGATCATCCCCATGATTTATCATACAAACCAGGCCTTGGATCTGATTCATTGGCTCCTGTTCAGTTTGTCATGCTTGACACCTATGCTCCAAGGACAGAAGTGAAGTCTGTGGTCATCAGGAGTGATGTCCAGCACCAGAAACATCTTATTCAGAAAGCCTACTGTAACTGACAGGCTGAAATGGATTAGAATTGATGGAGAAACCCACAGAAAGCTGGAGACCGCATTACTCAGTAGAAAAGGCAAGACCTGACAAGTGGTTAACAGTGACCCATTCTTCAAATATGTAATTTAAAAAAAACAACATCGGTAATTACAACAATAAAACCAACAAATGACTTCCTACAGAACAGGATTAGGTACAGGTCTGTGATTTCATTGATAAAGTGATCAGCCTGATAAGGCAATTCTCTCAACCAATACAGGTCAGTACCTTTTCTGAAAATGCTATAGCACAGTGGCGGCTGGGGGGGGGGGGGGAGAGAGGGAGAGAGAGAGAGAGAGAGAGAGAGAGAGAGAGAGAGAGAGAGAGAGAGAAGGGATCTACTGTAAACATCTGTGTTACCCAGAATACAGCAGACAGGCAAAGTATAAAGGTTTGTGTTTACAGAAGCCTAGCATCTGAAATCTATCACAATCCCCATGATATCTTTCAATCATGCCCTCAGTATTTTAATCTAAAAATGTTTTCATTTGAGCAAGGCTTTTTGCCTCTCCCTGAGACTGAATGATGTTAGTCAAGGTAAATAATGTGACTTTGTGGCTAGATTCCCCAGACCTGGCTCCTCAGGAGTATTCAGAGTCTAGAACAGTTTTAAAACTGCCCTGACTTTGCTTCTGCTCCTTTTGTATGGATATACAATTTCTTGTCCTATTGGTTTCCTTATCAGAGAACAGCGAAATCAAAGGAGATAAACCCAAGCCAAGAAATTTGGCTTCTTCCTAAAAGCACTGGAAAACGGATTTTGCATAAGAGGGCATTGAAACCATAAGCGAAAAAGGATGTCTGAGGAACATACTAGAACGAGCACAGGGTCCTAGTAATTACAGTCTTAATTCCACTACTTGCTAGTCAGATGACTTTCAACCAATCATTTTATCTAAGTTTCAATTTTGAGATCTGATCATCCTACCCTAAGCAGGATGTTGGGAAGACAAAAATATAGGTAAAAGGCCTTTTCCAGGATCACAGACCTAGACAGGATCTTGGAGGTCATGTAATCCAGTCTCATTTGACAGAGAAGAAACTGAAGCCCAAATCTGTTAAATGACTTGCCAAAGGCGCCATGAGCAAGTGGCAGCCTGGTACTTGAAGTCACTTCCTATGACTCCACATCCACTGTGGCACACTGCTTGGAAAACACTATCACAGAGTATGGTAGTATTATGGAATTAAATTACCCATGTCCTCCCTGTCTGTCCGTCCATCCTTCCTTCCTTCCTTCCTCAAAAGAGATAACAGAACTGATATACTTAGGAATTCTTTTACATAGTTTCTAATTATTCATCTTTATATCCTTTACCATTTTCAGGACTCATATGCCTTTTTATATGTACTACAAACAAATATGAGGTAACTAAGAAGCCATTCATGTGGATAAATATTTTTTTTGCATGCAAGTGAATAAGACAAATGACCTTTTCCTTGAAAAGATATTCCCTTCAAAATGGAATCATAATACTGTGCCAATTACTCTTCTTAGCTCTGATAACCCAGATACCTTGTCTTGGACACTCATTAAAATATGCAATTGATTTCAAATTATTAGTTTTCAAGCACAGGAACATCATTCTTCTAATGTTGAAATATATCGAACCTGACGGCACATGCATATAATTCCCGCTACCAAAGAGGCTGAGGCTGGTAAATCTCCTGAGCTCAGGAGTTCTAAGCTGCAGCTTAGAACTAAGTCTAGCACCAATATGGCAGCCTTCTGGGAACTCCACCAGGCTCCCTAAGGAGACAAACCAAACCAGAGAGGAAAAGCAGGTTGAAGATTCCATGCTGATCAGTTTTGGGATAGGACCCATGAGTGGACACTTCCAGGCTAGGTAAGATAGGCCCAGTCTCAAAATAAAATACTAAGAATATGGAAAATTTATTAGACTAAAAATTTTTTAAAACTCACATGAAGAAAAGTCCAAATCATAATGCCTTTTAGAACATAGTTGTGATTATCCCGCTGGGAGAAACTTACTATTCAAATTATTCTGAACCTGATGCATAAGGTATAGTATTTCATAATTCTTAAAAACCTGATTATGATAATTTGGAATTTAATGGAAACCCCACAGTATCAGCTATTTTATCTAATTCTGATTTCATGCTAACACTTGGGAGAAATTGTTACTTTTACAAGACTGAGTAATTCTTGCATTTCTATATTATGTCCTGAATATGAGATGAATTCAACTTCCCTTAGTTTTCAATCTCATGTTATTCAAAGCTATTTGCCATTGTCTTCTAAAGTCACAGAGCTCTTTGTGGCAATGAGTGGTCTAAAAGTCTCCCAAACATTTTCAGTTTGACTTAAAACTATTTCTGGAGATTTTGTTTAACATTTGAGAGCATTTATTTTAATCTATTTGTTCAATAAATAAAATTTTAATTTTTTTAAAAGGAAAACAATGAAAAAATACACCAAAACATTGAGAATGCAGACAAAACATTAAGAGACAATTTATACCTATAAATACTTTATCCCACGGCGAAAGAATAAACAATGAATTAGGCATGCAAAATTTTTAAAAGAAAAAAAGCAGTGATTAAAAAAAACTAAAAACCAAATAGAGACCCTAAAAATCAAAGGGATTAACAAAATTAAAAGGAAAAAAACCACTGAATTGATAAAGCTGAGATTTTTTTTTTTAATGAACTAAACTATCAACTTAGTTTGATGTTTTAAAAGGCAGAGGAAAACCAAATAACTAACATAAAAAAAGTCACAACAAATGAAGAATAAAGGAAATTACAATAAGTTATTTTGCCCAACTATATGCCAACAAAACCAATGACTTTTAAAAAGTGGATAATTTTTTGCAAAAACAAAACAAAACAAAACTGGAAATTCTAAGATACAGAATTAGAAAACAGAGAATTTAAATAACATCAGGGGGAAAATGTCAATAAACTATAAATGAACTAAAAAAAATTCTACCATGACAGGATGAATTTAGAAATGAATTCTATCAACTGTTCAAGAAAAAATGAATTATAAAATGGCAAAACTTTTTTGAAAATAAAAAGATATCCTATTAAACTCCTTCTATGATAGAAATCTAGTCCTGCTACCCAAACCAGACAGAACTAAATCAGAGAAAAAAATTATAGAACAATATCCCTAATGAATAATGATGCAAAAATATTAAAGGAAATATCAGCAATAAGCCTACAGAAACAAATCAGAAAGGTTATATGCTAATACCAAGTGGGATTTATGCCAGAAATGTAAGGCTGGTTCAATATTAGGAAAATCATAAACATAACAGATTAAGTTAACAAAAACAATAATAACCATGTGACTGAATCAATAGTTAAACATTTTTAACAGATACAACACAATTCTGTTAAAAAAAACCCACTAAAAATTAGAGATATATGAACTTTTCCTTAAAACATGGTAAATAGTACTTATATAAAACTAAGAGCCATCCCAGAAGAGATGTTAAAGACCTTTCCAATAAGATGATGGGTAAAGCACAGATTACCATTATTGAAATTGTTATAGTAACGCTAGTTATAGTAGTAAGAAAAGAAAAATAAATTGAGGAAATAAAAATAGACAAAGAAAAAAAGATAATTGCTTTTTGCAGAAATGATAGTTTATTCAAAGATCTCTAGAGAGTCAAATAAAAATTAAGTGAAATAACAATAAATCATCAGCATTTCAGTATATTACTAAGATACAAGCAGGAAGAGAAAGAGAATTTCTACTGGAAAAAAAAAACTCATAAATGCATAAAATATTTTGGAAGTCTACTTTAAAAAGACACACAAAAGAACTATATTATACAACTATAAAAATACAGAAATCATAGAATTACAATATTACCAAAAGTACACAATTATAGAAATAAAGATAAATATGAAATATTAATTATTCATGGGTAAGGATAAGTAAATATAATAAAAATAACATTACACAATAATAATCAAATCCCAAAGGGGTTGTTTATAGAACTAGATAAAAGTATAAAAAAATTTAGCTGCAGGAAAAATAGATTAAGAATATCAGGGCAAATTATGCCAAAAAGTGGACAAGAAAAGGGTCTAGCAGTATTAGATTTCAAAGTATACTTCCAAGCAGTAAATCGTCAACACTATTTGATTCCAGTATATTTGTAGGCAGCAGACTAGATGGCCACAGAGGAGGGCACTTCAAAGGGGCTCACAGACACTCTGTGTCTTACTTCAAGATCATTGGCTTAAATCTCATCCCCTTTTGAAGAAACCCTGGCTTTTGGATTATGGTCACATGAATTTTAAATTGCACCTACAAATTCTTTGCCCTCATTTGTAGTAATCAAGGTTCTGCCATCCACTCTCACTGCTACTTACTCCACTGACAATACCACCTCCATTAATATCCTAGCCAGTCAAGAGAAAAATCTTAGTACGTATGATATATAGCAATCCTTCTTCTCTGCCTTAAACAGTCTCATGCAGGTATTCCTAAATTTAAGTGAAATTAAAGGTTGCTTGATGGCCTTTCCTCATACATGTTGTCATGCATTGCTCTTGGACCAAGTTAGGGGTTATCATCAAATATCAAAAAACTTCACTACCTCATACATTAAATATACAAATACTCCCAAATTACCAGGAGAAAGTCAAAGTTTCCATAGTTTCCAGTGTTCTGGAAACAAAGGAATTTTTACTACCTTTCCTATTAATTTTAAAATTAAGTATTATTATTTTCAATTTAAAAGCATTTTGGGGGGGAGCAACCAAGATGGCAGAGTAGAAAGACACACTTATGCTAGCTCTGAAACCACAGCCTATAAAATATCTGTAAAGAAGAACTCCTAACAAATTCTGGAGCAGTGGAAGCCACAGAACAACAGAGTAGAGGAGATTTCTGTTCCAGAAAGACCTGAGAAACCCTCACCAAAGGTCCGTTGCGCACAGCACCAGAGCGGAACCCAGCCCTACCTTGGCTGCACGGCCCCGGGAGGAGCAGATCTGAGCAGGCTTCAGGGACGGAATCTCCGGTGGCAGCAGGGGTCCCTCCACCCACAGGCGCTATAGGTCAGTGAGAGAGACCTCTGGGCTGTCTGAGAAGGGAGCGGGGTGTCTCCATAACTCAGGCCCTCTCAGGAGGCAGCAGCAGAAGCAGAGCCTCCCAGAGCAGGCAGGAGCTCAAGAGGAGCTCTATTACTGAAAGTCTCTGCATAAACCCCCTGAGGGAACTGAGCCTGGGAGGCAGCCCTGTCCCCACCTGAGAACCTGATTTAATCTTACCTTGAATAGCAGCTGGGCCGCCACTGAGGCTGGGGAGCAGCATTTGAATCTCAGACCCCAAGCACTAGCTGGGCAGATCTAGGTGGGAGTGGAGAGGACTCTCAGAAGTCAAGTAACTGGCTGGGAAAATGCCCAGAAA
>CM053770.1:512258335-512334170 GCA_028658325.1 Potorous gilbertii
GGATAAAAGAAGAGAGGGCAGATTGGTGATATGGGTAATTAGAATGCTCAGTGTATTGGGGAGGAGAGAGGGGACAAATGGGGAGAAAATGTGGAACCCAAAATTTTGTGAAAATGAATGTAAAAAGTTAAATAAATAAATAAAAGAAAATGAAAAAAAGCTTTTTTCTTCTCCCATCTATCCCTACTCCAAGAAAACAAAAAGAAAGAAAATCAAAATCCTTGTAACAAGTTAATTAATAGTTAAGCAAAACAAATCCTCTCATCACCCATGTCCAAAGAAGATGCAGAGGCTGCTTCACCAATTGTCTTCTGGGATCATGGTTGACCATTCTGTTGATCAGAAGTCCTTAGGTCTTTTAAAGGTATTTATTTTTATAACACTGTTGTTTTTGTATAAATTGTTCTCCTGGTTCTGCTCATTACACTTGGTATCAGTTCTTTCAAGTCATCCCAGGTTTCTTTGAAACTGTCCTTTTTGTCATTTCTTACAGGAAAATAACATTCTATTAAGTGTATATTCAATAATATATTCAGTTACTTCCTAACTGATTGACATCCACTCAGTTTCCACTTATCACTAAAAAAAAAAAAAGCTATTATAAACATTTCTCTTTTCATCTCTTTGGGTGTGAAGCCTAGTATCATATTGCCAGGTCAGTAGCTTGGTAGCTTTTTGGGCATAGCTGCAAACTGGCTTCCAGAACAGCTGGATCAATTTCAGTGCTCAAGCAACAGTGAATTAATGTTCCCGTTTTCCCGAAGCCCTTCCAACACTTGTTTTCCTTTTCTGTCAACTTATCAATCTGATGAGTGTGAGGTAGAACATTAGGGTTGTTTTAAATTGCATCATTCTAATTATTAGTAATTTAGAGAATAGTTTTCATATGGCTACAGATAGCTTAGATTTCTTCCCTTAAAAACTACATATTCAAATCCTCTGAGTATTAATTAAGTGAAGAATAAGTCTTATTCTTTTAAATCTGAATGAATTCCTTATTTATCACAAAAATAAAACTTTTGTCAGACATTTGCTACAAAATTTTTTCCCACTTGACTCTTTCCATTCTAATTTAGGTACATTATTTTTATTTGTACAAAACTTTTATTTTTCTGCAATCAAAACTGTTCCATTATATCTTGTTACCCTTTCTATTCTTTTTCTGCTCATAAACGATTCTTTCCACTTCTTTCAGTATATGATGTGAGTTGGTCTACACCTAATTTCTGTCACATTGCTTTCCAATTTTTGTCAAACAGTGGCTCTACTCCAGTATCTGGAATCACTAGCTTACTAGGTTCATTTGTTTTTTATATATTGTTTACCTAATCTGTTCTACTGACTCACCTTTGTTGTTTTTTTATCCAGTACAATTTATTTTTCCACTCTGTGATACAGTTCGAGATTGGTATTATTAGGTCTCCTTCCTTTGAGATTCTTGACCTTTGATTCCTCTAGAAGTCTAGATGAACTTAATTATTATTTTTTTCACATAGTAGTCCGCAGGTTCATTGGTATGGTACTGAATATAAGTACATTAATTTAGGCAATACTGTCATTTTTACTGGTTCAACCTGCCCATGAACAATTAACATTTCATCAATTACTTAGGTCAATATTTCCATAAAGAATGTTGTTCTATTTATATAATTCCTAAGGGTGTCTTGGTATGCAGAGTGTTTTATACATATTGTAGTTATTTTAAATGGAATCCTCTTTGCATTTACAGAAATTCTGATAAATGATGTGGATTTATTTTCTATCCTGAAACTTTGATGTTATTAATTACATCAATTAATTTTAATGGACTCTCTAGGATTCACTAAGTAAACCATTATATTATCTACAAAAAACAATAATTTTGTTTCTTCCTTGCCTGTGTTTTATTCCCTCAATGTATTTTTCTTGTCTTATTACTATGGCTTATAAATAACAGTGATGGTATTGGACATCCTTGTTTTATCCCTGATATTACTGGAAAGGCCTCAAGCTTATCTACATTACATATAATGCTGGCTTTTATTTTTCATTAGGAAAATAGGAATAAATGGATTTCCTTCCTATCTACTATAATAAGGAAAAATCCATTTATTCCTATTTTTCAAACAGAAATTGGTATTATGTTTTGGCAAAAACTTTTCACTCCATGTACCAGCATAATCATATGATCACTGTTCTTATAATTAATATGGTCTGGTATATTTTAGTCTTCATAAAACCCATAAATTTTCAACACATTCCTCTTGACCCACATTAGTTATAAACATGTTTTTCTTCCCAATAGCAATGTGAACACAAATGGTATTTCCTTATGGGACATGCCCCTAGAATATACTGGGAGAAAATACTTAAACTTTTCAATTAACATGAAGCATGGTGCCCAAGAAGAAGAATTCTTAACTTAGGTTCATCCACGGGTTCTATGAATACACTTCACATCATATACCAAAAGAGCTGCAAAGGGATATATGACTTAAACATAAACAAACTGGAGTAGTGAGGAAGAAATTTCAGGTGTTTGGGCAGGGGAATAGTTCACAAGCAGAAAACAGAAAGGATAATAAAACATAATGGGACACTTTTTATTGCATGCAATTAAAAGAAAAGTTTTATACAATAAAAATATTACATTTTTATTTCAATATAACTGATCTCCTTCATAATTCTATGTATTTTATTTTCTGCATTTTAAAACATTATTTAGAGAAAGTGCTTATTATGGGTTTCACCCAAACTGCTGAAGAGTACAAAACAAAAAAAGGTTAAGAACTATTGGTCTGAGGTAAGTTGAACATGCTACTTTTCTCCTAAATGGAAAACAGAAGCAGTGAATCATCGAGTCAAGAGGCATCCTAATGGTCATCTAACATAACTCCCTGCCAAACAGATGAATTTCAACTGGTCACACAGACTTTTGGGGGGTATGCCTAGTGGCAAGGAACTTACTGGGTCACAAGACAATCCATTCCATTTTTTTTTAACAATTCTGAAATTAGAAGGTTCTCCTTTATATCAACACAAAATATGCCTCCCTGTAACTTCTACCCATTGATTCTTACATTTGAAAACAAACAAAATATTGTTGCAGTTTGCATAAAAGCTCTATATTTTAGCATTCTGATTTTTACTGTAAACCTGAAAATGATCTATTCTTAGTATGAAGGACAGAAATGCCAGGATTTAAGTTGAAAACTACATGGAAACAAGGAATACCTATCATATGTGTCTTCAAAGAATACTATCTTTTGAATGCAATGAATGATAGTAGAGATGACATATTGTGTAATGATCAGAAACATAAGAATGAAAATGAAATTAATGAGTTTTACAAGATTAAAAATGAACTTAAAAATTTATTTAAATGGAACAAAATGTAAAAAAATGCCTATTGCAATATATTTAATACAAAAATTTTATAAGCTCATTTTCAGTTTATACAAATATATCTAATTTTATGTGAATTGAAAGAAATCTTAAAACATTTTTCACAGTAAATATTATCTTAATACTGTAATCTTATAAGATTTTCAATTCATAAAATGTATAAAATATAACTTTCATTTGCATGAAAAGAAACATTTTTAAAACTTCCATGGTAAATATATTTTGAAGCAATAATTTTGTAATATTTATTTTTACAAGATATATGTACATATATGCATATATATTTAAATATATAACTTTCAAAGAAATTCCCCTTTAGTAGTGCAATTTATACTCAAAGAGTGGTCTATGCAGGATGATATAATAAATCGAATCCCTCCTTCACATGGTAACACTTCATATATTTGAAGATTGCTCTTAATCCTATCTATCCCCAGTTTTCTCTTATCCAGGTTAAAATTTTCCACTTCCTTCAATCAATCCTCACGTGATGTGATTTCAGGTTCCCTCATCATTGGGGGAATCTTCCTCTGGAGGTGTTCCCCAGGTGGCAGCAACCACTGCAGCAGTAGCATCCACTTTTGGAGCCCTTGGCCTAAAAACCCCAGGGGACTTGAGCAGCCAATCTGGGTCTCAGTTCTGAGTGGCAGTCCTAGGGTGAGGAGGACTTTCAAGTATTTTTGATGAAAAGGCCAGAGCTGAATAGAAAAATCTGACTTTCAAACACAAGAATCAAGAGAAACCATAAAGGCCTTACTAAAGTTGAACTGTTTACATTCTTACATGGAAGATAACATTTGTAACTCTTGAGTCGCTTCTCAGTATTTGAGCAGTTGGAAGGATTATAGTGAAGGTGAATAGGAAGGGATGATAACCTAAAAAATAAAACTAAGGGGTGAGAGAGGAACATATTGGGAGGAGAAAGGGAAAAAATGGAACAGTGCAAATTCTCTTTCATAAAAGAGACAAGAAAAAGCTTTTTCAGTGGAGGAGAAAAAGGAGGAGGTGAGAGGGGAAAAGTGAAATTTACTCTCATCACATTTGGCTTGAGGAGGGAATAACACACACACTCAATTTGGTATGAAAATCTATCTTACACTACAGGAAAGTAGGGGAGAAGGGGATCAGTGGGGTGGGGAGATGATAGAAGGGAGGACAAATGGGAGGAGGGAGTAATTAGAAGTAAATACTTTTGGAGAAGGACAAGGTCAAAAGAGAGAATAGAATAAATGAGGGGCAGGATAGGGTGGAAGGAAGTATAGTCTTACACAGCATGACCATTATGGAAGTCTCACATAACTACACATATATAGCCTATACTGAATTGCTTGCCTTCTCAGTGGGGATGGGTGGGGAGGGAGGAAAGGAGAGAAGTTGGAACTCAAAGTTTTAGGTATGAATGTTGAGAATTGTTTTTGCATACAATTGTGAAATAAGAAATACAGGTAATGAAGTACAGAAATCTATCTTGCCCTGCAAGAAAGGAGAGGAAATGGGGATAAGGGAAGGGAAGGGTGTGATAGAAGGAAGGGTAGATTGGGGGAAGGGATAATTAGAATGTATGATGTCTTGAGGTAGGGGGAGTGATGGGGAGAAAATTTAAAACTCAAAATCTTGTAGAAATGAATGTTGAAAACTAAAAATAAATAATTTTTTAAAAATGTTATCAGGGACTTGGACAAAGGCCTAGATGACATGTTCATCATGTTTCCAGTTGACTCCAATCCTGTCATGATTGATATCAAGATTCAAAAAGATCTTGAAAGACTAGAACACAGAACATGAAACTGAATCCAATAAGATGAAATTATTTTTTTAATTCTAGTTTATTTTGTTTTTAGGTGATTGTCATCCTGGACTGCACTTATGGAGGTATAGCTTTCAAGAATAGTGCTTCCAATCCTTCACCCTGGAGTATTGTGTTCAGTTCTAGGGACCACAGTTGAAAAAGAACATTAACAAGTTAGAGTAGTTCCCAGCTCAAACTTTCTGTTCACAGGACCCCTTTATCCTCTTCAAAGCTCCAAAACAAAGCTTCAAAGAGCTCTTGTTTATGTGAGCCATATCAATGGGTATTTAGCATATTAGAAATTTAAATGCCTTAGCATTATTAGGAAAATTCAATGATTCTCTCCATACCTTTACAACTCAACTGATTCACCCCACCATCCAGGAAACTGCCTTGCCCTGTTCCAACCCTCCACTTTTTTCTGCCAGCTCCCTCTAAGTACCTTCCACCCAGAGAACAAGAAGGCAGCGTGCATATGGGGGTGGCCTAGTGGGGATGAACTCAGAGGTGGTGAGGTTTTGACCCAGAATAGCCCCTGGTAACGGGTAACATCTCTCCCCAGACCAAAAAGGAGACAGACCAGCTCCAGGATAACAGAAATGACTCTATTTCAGCTATGAAGGAAGTAGGGAGGAGAATCATTAGCTTTCAGACCACCTGCCACTAAGAATGACGTCCTTGAACTCCCCTTGAATCTTTCCACTTAATCTGACCTTTCATATTCAAATCCGTTGCCTTTGGCCTAGTCTGGCCTTCCATCATCTGTTACTTCTGGATTGCCCCACCTGCTTCCCACCCAAACCTTCCATTGTCTGATATCACCTGATTGCCTCCACCTGTTTCCAAGCTCTGACCAGTCCTGACCCCTCCTTGGACTCCTCCTCAAGACCCTCCCTAAACCCTTCCTCCCATCACCCTAGATTACCAGACCACCCCCAGATCCCTACTACAGTCTTTTCTGTATTTAAATTCCCATCTTGCCTCTATGAAGGTGCTCAGATTCAATCCAACTCCGACTTTGTCTAACTGAGATTCTATCTGGTCCGCTTGTGAATGTAAGCGTTACAAGTGCTTAGGCTCCTTAAGAGTCAACCCAGTATGGCAAAGCTTTAATAAACTTTGTTTTTCTTTGATTTAAAGAACTCTTGAGTCGAATTCATCTGAGCAGGACCTGGCATGTCAGTATTTTGGGATCCCCAGCACTCCTGAACCTCAACAATCATAGGTTAAGGACATAGTGATCTGTGGCCTTTGAGTAACTCTCAAGTTAGGACTGTCTCCTTGGATAAAAGGAAAAGGAAAATAAGATTTTTTGGTAAAGGTAAGCAATGAGGGTTCAAATGGGCTACAGCAAGTAAACTGTTAACACAATTTCTCAAGGAGAAAAGAGGAAGAACAGACAGTTTACAGAAAGAGACCTTTCTGTATAATTAGAAAGTAGAATGGGTTGGGAGGGACCATCAGAGGTTAATCACAGCAAAGAAAGATTGACGCTAATGTAAGGGTGGGAGTCTATACACCAATTAATGCAGTCCAAGAAGGCTCAGACATCTCAACTGCATCAATCAATCAAAAGGTAACTTCTGAGTAAGTCCTAAATCAGTTTGTAAGGATCATAGAAGTTTTGGGTCATTGAATGAAAACAGATGATGCCAGAGAGGAAAAATCTTACAACTGACCTGAAGAATAAAGACCCACCCCTGGGCCTCTGTTTAACTGGTGTCAGGAGTGGTGTCCTCAGAGCAGCAATGGCTGACAACGGTTGACTGCATGAGGAGCTAAGAGACACTGAGGACAAACTAGGTTCATCAAGGAAAGGCAGGTAGCTTCAGGACTCTAAAAGGGTACAGCCAAGAGCTACACCTAAGAGAAACTTCTGGAAGACTCTGCAAAGGAAGGGAAGCACTTCCAGTGACCAAGGATACTTGCTCTCTGGGTAACTGCCCTGCCAACACAAATGGGCATTGGAGGAAAAAGCCCTGAACCGGAGGACAGAATGGGTCAGAATGAAGAACAATGACTTCAATTGCTACATGCTTTAGGTATTTTCCTCATCTCACCTTCTCTCACCTCAATGAAATCTACCTACACCAGTACTTTTCAAACTATTTTGACCAGGCATTTAAGTTAAAAAAATTTGACCATTTAGCTCCAAGGTATGTATATTTCTGTTCTACTATTATGTACGTTATAAAATACACACAAAATAAGTAGGTTTTAAGAATATTGTATTTTTAAAATAATTTTCATCTCATTTATTAACAAAAAATTCTTGCTCTCATTCAAAACAATATTATTATTAAAAAATAAAACAAGGAAGAGAAAATATTTTAATGAAAAAATAAAACTGAGTATGTATCTTACAAAAAACAAAACTAAATCCTATATATGTCTTGGGGATAGGCCAGATCTGTAAATCCTAACTGTTTATGAATAATTAATTCCATGGATGTATCTAGCCAAGCAAGTGAATTTCAATACTGAAAAACAACTCTTACCCAAAAACAAAACATGAAGTATGGCTCTTATTTACTGCTCATTCTAGTAATTTGAGCTAGCCAAGGAGTGCCTGCTACTGCAGAGAAGTTGGGAGCTTGTGGCAGGATGGCTCAAGCCAGCAGAGGGAAGGAGTGGAATAGGAAAGTATTGAATGATACTGAGGGAAAGGGTTGATGCTGATCTCTCTGAGATACATTACAATGAGGAGAAGAACCCATTTTCTCACTTGTTGGTCCCATACCCAGGTTTGTCTTACATACACCCATATTGAAGACCAGTTAGTTTCCCTGTCCCTCTCTACATAATGAAATTTTTTCCTCCTTTAATTATGGGCTTGAACCCAGTTTAAGTTGTATCTTCTCCACAAAACTCTCCCTAAATTGCCATAAAATAAAAACAGTGGAACTGATGTCTCAATATCACACTCTTCCTTTTCCTACAAACTTATCTTTTTCTAACTTAAATCAGAGTTAGGTGAGAATCAAGCATCAGAAAGACAAGGGACTGTACAACCCATCTTTCAACTTCATGTCCCATAGCACTTGGCATCAATGATTTTTAACATCATAACAAACTTAAGAAGTATCTATTAGATAATTGCTGTTATTTGTGTCCAACTGAATTATTCACAAAGAAAAAGAAACCACAGGATGTTCTGTAACTACCACATGATCTTTTAATTCATATCTGTAGGCTCAAAGTACCAATTCTTTTCTTGTCTTCTATTCAAGCAGCATTCCAAACCTTTCAATGGGATTAAAATCCAACTTTGTAAAGTAAGTCCTTGTCATGGAAAAGAAGAAAGTGAAAAGTGAAGAGGGATTTAGCTTCAGAAAGTACCCTCTACTCAGAAAAATAAAAGTAATCAGTTATCTCTCCTATCAACAAGGAAAACCAAATTCCTATTTAATGATTTGTGGCTCCTCTTGGTCACATTTCATTATTCTAATTTCAGTTCTAGTTAGACTCTGTGATGTTGTTCTTGCAGGTAACAAGTCCCACATTTTAGAACAAACCCTATCCACTGCGTATCCCAGATACTTGCTGTGTCTGAGACAAAAATGATTCAGGGCTTTAAGTCAAATGCTCTGAAGGGCACAAAGGAGGAACCTCTAATTGACTGAAGGAAAGGAAGCAAGGGAACAGTGCTATCTCTTTGGGATATAGCCCTAAAAGTGGTATTGCTGGGTCAATGCACAGTTTTATAAATTAAATACTAAATAGTAATTGTTTTTCTCTTACCCAGGAACCCTGAGGGTCTTCTCCTCCCAGTTTGATTTTTTTTTTTTTAATTAAAGGGGTCTTTCCTTGAACAACTACTTAAAGAAGTATTCATTGAATGGGTATATCTCACTCAAAGGGAGAATCTGATAAGACCTTAGCCTGAAAGGGCCAGGGTCTCCCATTGCATCCTGGCCCATCTCCAACCATCTTGATGAATATCGGGTCACTGGACCCAGAGGGCTCAGGAGGAGAAAGTGAGGTTGATGACCTTGCATCTGACTTCACTCAAATCAAAGTCAACTGCAAGTCATGTGATCATCTTGAAGTCATGGTCCTCTTTGAGAATGAAGGACAAACACAACAACAATCATATTAATATCCAGAGAAAAATTTGAACTTGCCCATTTTGGGGGTGTGCTTTCTCATGAGAATTAAGTTGGCTATAACACACTAGGACTTGTCCCCAGAGGCTCTCATTTCACCTCTATTAAAAAAAAAAAGCCCCCACACACAATGTAGGCAAACACACTGAGAAATCAACTAAATAACGGAAATCAGAGTTGATGTTATAACAGTGATGTGACCTGAAGTCTTAGCTCTAGGTCTCTCAGTCTTAAATCAAAGACCTAAACGAGTTTTACTTCAATGGAAGATAATGAACTTAATTTCCCCAAAGAAGGCAAGACCCAAGAGAGATCATTAGAGAAACTTCTGGTGGCCAAATAAAGAGTTAACAAAAAGACAAATTTGTTTGTTAACCTGATAAAGAAAGGTGTCCCTTTTGTTTACCTTTGATAGGAATGACCTAAGGAGTCATTAAATTTAGTAAGAGCAAAATCCTCTTCTCCAAAGGTAGGTGACAATGCCAACAATGATCTCTTTCTTGTATAATTCTTTTTTTTTTTTGAGGAGGGAAGGCAAGTCAATTGGTATTAAGTGACTTGCCCAAGGTCACACAGCTAGTAACTGTCAAGTGTCTGAGGCAGAATTTAACTCAGGTTCTCCTGTTCACTGAGCCCCCTAGCTGCCTCTTTATTGTGCAATTCTACAAACCCAAACAGAAACTACATTTTGGGGACCACTGCTGTCAGTCTATAAGCATTTAAGTACCCACTAAGTGTCAGACACTGTACTAACTGCTATTGTTGAGGTCTGGGAGTCATATTGAAGTTTGCAGTGCTCAGGACCCCAAAACACCGACACACTAGGTCCTGCAAAAGGAATTCAACTCAAGACTTCTTCCAGCTAAAGTAAAACAAGGTTTACTAAGGGTTCACCATATTGGGTTGACTCTTAAGGAGCCTTGCCATTTATGACTCTTGTATTGACAAGCAGGCAAAAGAGAATCTCAGGTAGACAGAATCTGAGCTGGATTCAAATGTGAGCTTCTTCATGGAGGCAAGATGGAACTTATATTCAGAAAGTCCTTGGGAAAGATCTAGAGGTGGTCTACTAGTCTTGGAGGAGAGTCTAAGGAGGATCTTTAGGAGACTGGGGTAACTAGAACATAATCAAGGGTGAGAAACACCAAATGGGAGTATCAGACAATGCAGGGCTTGGGTGGGAAGCAAGAGGTACAGGCAATGGAAGGCCAGGCTAGGCCAAGGGCAACAGACTTGAGTATGAAAGAAAGGTCAGATTAAGTGAGAAGATTCAAGGGGAGTTCAAGAAGGTTCCCAGAGTCTGAACCCCATCATTATGGAAAGATATCTTTTGTTTCACAATTATGAAATATGAGCTGGCAACTAGTTGAGGAAAGGACTTTGCTGATTTAGTAGGAGAAACAGCCTGCCCAAACCTCTCAGCAGACAGATGTTAGTACAGCTGGTAGTGGAGTGGAAAGACCTCTGGACCTAGAGTCAGGAAGATCTGAGTTCAAATCTAACCTCAGACATTTACTAGTTGTGCGGTTTCAGTTTCCTCATTAGTAAAATGGAGAAAATAACAGGACCTACTTCCCAGGGTTATTTATTATAAGGCTCAAAATGAGATAATACTTGTGAAGTGCTTAGCATAGTGCCTGGTATATAGTAGGAGCTCAATAAAAGCTTATTTCCTTCCTTCCTTTCTTTATCATGGAATTGGTTAGAATGCAAGAATATATTGGTTGAGATTTCTTTTCTATCACAATGACTTCAAAAGAAGTAACCAGAATCATACATAGATCACTTTTTGGATTATGCAGGTGAGAAGAACAGTTACTCTTAGACAAAACCAAAACTGAGAGCAGAGAGCCTAGAAACCACTTAAGCACTAGAATAAAATCATCATAACCATTGCCTCTGGAAAGGTATTTTAACCTACTGCTCCGCTCTTTGTGACTTCTCAAGCTAGTGCCTCCTTTCCTGGGTACCACTCCCAGGTATCTGTTCTCCCGCAGGATAATGTGATTTCACTGGGGGCAGGAAATGTTTCCATTTTATAGCAGTATCCCTAGCTCCCAGTACAGTGGTTGGCACATAGCAAACGAGTTTTTATTCATCCATCCATCCATCCATCCATTCATTCATTCATTTAAGCAGAAGGTAAACAAAAAATATGAGGCACAACAAAGAGGTGACCTACTCTTTGTGCCCATCCTTATATATCAGGCATCCATACCCTAGTATGTACACACACGTACACACACACACACACACACACACACACACACACACACACACCCCTACCCGTGGTCTTCCTATTTCCCACAATTCAATTTTTTATTAAAATATGTTTTAATGTAAATCACAAGGGCTGATAATATACTCAGACTTTGAATTATCCTAAGGGCCCTTCTTTTTCCTTCTTGATTTCATAGAGGAAGAAGTGGATAAGAGGTTAGACTTGGAGTCGGGAAGCCCTGAATTCAGATCCTGACACAGACACTTCACCGGCTCTGTGACTCCAGCCTTTAACCCCTCTTTCAGCCTCAATTTCCTAATGTGTAAAATGGGAATAATAGTGGTATTTATTTCACAGGATTGTTGTCAAGGTCAAAGGAAATACCATAGGAAAAGCTACACTGCAAACCTTAAAGCGCTACATAGATGCTATTGTTACAATTATAATAAGGAACAACAGAAAGAACATTAACCTTGGAGCCGGAGGGTCTGGGTTCCACTTCTAACCCTGCTACTTACTATACCCCTGTGACACTGGGCAAAGCAGTCCATCTCTCTGGGTCTCATTTTTCCAATCTCTAAAACTAAAGGGATTAGATTAGATGGTCTCTAAGGTCACTATTGGATCTAAATCTTTTTATCCTAGCATCTTTTCACGAGTATTAGCACCTCTGTCAGAAGTTGATCAAGCCAAAAAGAAGAGATAAAAAAAAAAATTCAACTGGATAAATACGTGTTGAATTGAAAGTCATTGAGGACTGTTTTCTAAGACGCAATACTGGTAATACGTTTGATATGGTTGACTTCTTGACTAAAATGTAATTTCTGGTATATGTTGAGTTGTCAACTATCACTTGGACTCACTGATACAAGTAAGACAGAGAACTGGCTCATAGCTCATTCATCCTTCCTACCGCTTCTCCATCTGCCCCAGTCCTAAAAGACAAAGGAACTGATAAAACAACAGAGAAGGATGAGAGGAGGAAATTCAGGGTCAGCTGTTTAAAGGCATCTAAATCCCTACAGCCACTGTCATCGGAAAAGGTACGATGCCTCCACTTGGAGTGAAAATCTTCCTCCATTATTTTTTAACTCTTCTTGACAAAGACTCATTATGGGATGTCCCCATTTGTTAAAAAATAAGTACAAACATCAGAAGAATGAATCAATCACCAGCCATTTGTGATGAAAGATGCCTTGTATAAGTTGTGCTCAGTTTTGGAATAGAAAACAAATGTGAAATTTCTGAACTGACAAAATCCTCATCTTCAAGGCAGTATAATGATAAAGCCAGATAGTTAAAGCAGACAACCTAAGAGAACTATGGAATCCAGTCCTCTCTGTGTATACACACACACATATATGCATTGCACATGTGTACATGTATGTGTATGTACATGCCTATGTTTATACATGTCAGTAATATATATGTGCATATATGTCTATATATCCCCTTTGCCCCTTCTTGGGTCTCATTCCACTGCCATTAAGAATACACACATGCACACATACCTATCACACATATAAATATGCACACATGCTGATTCTAAATCAACATGCTATATGCTATATAAGTGATATATTATGTGTGTGTAAGTGCTAATGAACATAAGTACACTCTGTAAGACCCTCTGACTCTAAAGGTAATGTTCTTTCCATTATTCTTTATCATTACCGCAGTAATAATAGCATTTATATAGTGCTTAAGGTTTGCAAACTGCTTTACATTTGTTATCTTCTTTGATCCTCACAATAACCCTATGAGGTAAATACTATTATTATTCCTATACATGGTTGGTTATTGTCCTTCGTCTTCGAAGAGGACCAAGATGACACCCCTATTGTAAAGTGCAATTTCAGTGTGTTCGACTGTGGCTGATCAGACCAAAACAAGCTTGGAATGCTCTACCACAGGTTGGGCACACATAGTCTGTGTGACTATTTGGGGTGGATAACTCAAATTTGTGAATTTTGCGTTTACTTTGTGCTGTCTCAATTTTGTTTGTTCATAGAGCACAGCCCCTTTTCTTATGTGGGCATGCCATGCTGAGTGGTCCTGTGCCAGTATTTCCCAAGTCACACAATCAAATCCAAAGTTCTTCAGAGAGAACTGTATATATGCATTCCCATAAATACAAAGAAAGCGAAAGAGGCACAAAAAATAGAGGAAAAAATAGCACATATCCTGAGTTTCCTATGAAGCTGATTTAATACAAGGAGAAAAATTAGGCATTAGTACACCTCTAATTAGCAGAGGGACAAATGAGGGTCAGCCTTTTTATGCTCAGTCTTACTAATAAAAGACCAGTCCTCACTCAAAGCCACAGATTATAGATCTATTTTCCACTAATAACATGTTATGTGAGTTCAGACAGTGTACTGAATATGTGTGCTAAATGGTCCTCTCACTAATCCAATATCAGAAAGTGGAGACAGCTGAAGGTGACACAATGGAAAAGAATGAGACCAGGACTAGAAGTCTCTGGATTCTTGTCCTGCCACTATCACTAGCTAGTTCTATCACCTTGGAACAGAATAGTTCATCTCTCTGGGTCTCAGTTTCCTCCTCTGTAAAATGATAGGTCTCGATCAGATAGCCTTGTTCCAGTTCTAAATCAATGAAATGTGAAGAGCTACAAGAGATAACAATATAATTTATATTTTATTTCAGGGATTGTTGGAAGAATATACATACATAAAATTATTTTTTAATGATTCCCTTTATATGGAACACTCAGTACACATGTTCCATTTTCCTCCTGTCCCTTCTAAGCAACATCACTTCCCCAGCTTATTAAAATCTAGCCCTAAGGCTCTCTCTAAGAGGGTGGAGCTCATCCTCTGGGTCTGTCCTGGCACAAAAGGGACAACTTCATGAGTCACACAGCAGCCTGAACCAGACAGTTTCATCAGAAATTCAATTCTAAATAATTCAACAAAGTTCATCAAGAATGTAGGTCTCAAAGAAAAGACTATCATGTTTGCCAAGTGCCAAGAAAAATGGAAATTCTAGAGACCTCAATGCCTTCAGTAAATCATATGTAGGGGACGGATCAGGTGAGAATCAAGAGATGAGGTAGGAGAAAAGAAAAGAAAGGCCAGGGAAAGGGTAAGGGAAATGAAGGATGTGAATCTGCAGAATATCAGGCACATCATCAAATATACAAAAAAAAATTCCAAAGCAAATTACAAATCATCATTTCTGGATGATTAATAGCATTTTTCTTTCCTTCCACCCTCTCAGACAGAAGAAAGGAAAGGGATCAGGATACATTGTGAGAACTCATCAAGAGATGGCTAAAATGGAATGCGAAATTATTCTACATGGCTGCAGAAAAGTGGGGGCGGGGGGGCAGGCATGATTTAAGAGTTCCACGTGTAAAGGAAGAAGATACCACTGGGGTCATGGATATTAAAATGGATTACTTTTTCTCCACTCACCTTCCTTTTGACAGATTCACCCCAACAGAGCCATTTCAAGGTCTCAGACCTAATATTTACCCAGCAAAAGCAATATTTGTGTATGCTGTCATATAAAAGCCAATCAGGACAGGGTCAGAAAAGAAGCTACCTGCTTATGAGGCATAAAAACAAACACCGCTGGCTCTTTAAAAAGCTATTCTGTTAATCAATACACTTTCCCATTTCAATTCAGTGGAATGGCCTGGCACATTCTTAATAATTTTTTTCCATCATTAAATCTCTCAGAGAAGCTTACAAAGAAAAGGTCACTACTTCCAAGTTTGTTTTTCCCTGCTTGCCAAACATAGATTATGTAGCAACAGGCCAGTGTGACTGCCTATATAGCCAACATCAATCAAAGACAGTCAAATCAGTCAATCAAGCAAGCAAGCAATCAATCAACATTCATTTATTAAGTGACAGCTATGAGCCAAGTACCATACCAACTTCCTAATCACCGGGAATACAAAGATAAGAGAGGAAATAATCCTTGCCTTCTAAAAGCTGTTTGGAGGCCTGTCCCTTCTACTATTGATGGAAAGCTGTCTATATATTTGCATTCATCTCCTATATCTTCAAAGAATGAAAATCCTCTACTGTGCTTTCTCTGCCCCTGCCTACCCTCCTCTCACCAACTTTTCAGTCCATATAACTTTTGTTCTTAACAGTCACCTAATGGAACCAGCCTTGAGGTAAAAATCGTAATTGCTATTGGAGTCCACTGGCTGACACCTAATAATGTAGCTAGGGAAAAATCAGGAATGGCCTACGAAGCTGTGATGAGTATGCTCTGGCACACTCTCTTAAAGTCGGGCCAGCTGCCATCTCCCCTTCAGGGCTCCAGAGGCATTCTAAAGGACTCAGAGGCATATCTTCTCTAACACTATCTGCTTAACCTCCCACCAGTTGTGTTCCTCTCATTGCTGGCCAACGGTGACTAGTACCCCACTTCCATTTTGCTACTTAGCAGCAATTAGCTACATTTATATAACTACTACAGACATTGTGAACTTGAGTCTTCTGTTGTTAGGATTTTTTTGTTCTATGACATTGATGCATTTTAAGCCTCTTCTTGAACTGTTTATATCATTTGTCTCAAAGAGGCTGGATTCAATGGCAACATGGCAAGAAATCTCCAGTAAAATAACCGAGGGATTTGTGTTTTGCTCTGTGCTGTTGACTTTTTTTTTTATCAGTGACTTGGATAAAGGCAAAGATGGCACATTTATCAACCGTGAAGTGGACACCAAGCTGGGAGTAGTAGCCAACACAATGGATGACAATCAGAATCCCAAAAGATATTGACAAGATGGAGTATTTAGAGAGAGAGAGAGAGAGAGAGAGAGAGAGAAGGAAGGAAGGAAGGAAGGAAGGAAAGGAGGAAAGAAGGAAAGAGAAAGAAAGAAAGGAGGTAAGAAAGAAAGAAGAAGAAAGAGCCCATCACCAATGATGACTGGTTTAAAGCATTGGGCATGTTTGGCCAGGAGAAGACTCAGTAAGGCTGATGGCTGTCAAGTGTCTGAAAGGCTAGCATGTGGACACAGGATTAGACTTGTTCTGTTTGGCTAGAGGAGTGGAGTAAGTTAGAATCAAATGGAATTCATAAAGGGCAAATTTAAGTTAAATTGTCACAAAAATATACTCTAAAATTAAAGTTGCCTTAAGAAGTAATAGGTTTCCTCTCAGAAGATTTCTAGTAAATGTTGGATGTCTATTGAGTATCTTATCATGGAAAGTTCTTATGTGTATCAGCTGGACGAGATGGCTACGGAGGTCCTTTCCAACTCTCAAATTCCATAATTCTGGGATTTTTGGTACTGTTACATTTTGCCAAAAGTCCCTAAAATATCCATTGAGGAAAATTCAACACTCAATTGGAATTTCCAAGTGATTTCATGGTATTTCCGGGCTTACAACATACTGTCTATCCCTTGCAGTTGCCAAAGTCACCATGGAGAGAAAAAACCTACTTCAATACTGAGACAACAGAAGAATTTTGATAAGAAATCTCAGGGAAACAAATAGAACCAAAGAACAGGTGTTTTGCCAAGGGCATCTAATTGATGCCTACCTTTGATCCTACATCTTAAAGTAAACAGCAAGCACAAGAAGGTGGCAAGCCTTTAGGAAAGCATTTGCTTAACTTTCTTTCAAATACAAGTCAACATGGTTTCAAAAAGAAAGAAAGGAAAATCTGTATTTTTTCTGGCTTAAGTTTTCCCTTGATCCCTTATTTGGGTAATATAAGCTTTCTTAGTAGGTAACTTTCTCCGTGAAATGGATAATGACACATAAGTGCAGACCAGAACTCCAAGCCCATGGGATTTAGGGCAATCTTACTGTTCTGAACCAGTATCTCAATTGCCAAGTGTTTAAAAGAAATCGATCAGTATCCACAGAGACTGTCTTCCTCTGTAGCCAGGCAACAGCTACAAAACCTATTAAATAACAACTAGCATTCTAAGTCTTGACCAACCTCTCACATCCTCCCTCCATTCTAGCCTCAAAGCTATTTAAATAACTATAAAAAAAATCAAAGGAGCTACCTTGGAAAGTTGTAAGTTTCCAACATCACTGGAGTTGCTGAAACAAGGGATGGAAGAGTATAACAGTGATAGTAGTTAAACAAAATACTGCTTATTTAAGGGGGTTTTTTTTTTTGGTCAATTTCTGTTTGTGAGTATTGTGTGTATTGAGCAATTATTTTGTGCAGAGGAAATAAATAGCTGTCATCATCTGCACTGTACATTGAATACTTGTCAGGAATACTGTAGAAGGGTGGGAAGTTAGATGACGTAACTGCTAAGGTTCCATTCCAACTCTAAGAGTCTATGATTTACTTTAGCAGAAACACAGTCTTCCCCACATGGACTCTACTCAGAATAATATATTTAAGTGCATAAAATAAAATACTCAGGATTATAAAGGAAACCAATTATATGAAAATACAATTATTATTTAAAAATTTAAGTACACAAGACCCCAGGTTAAGAACCCTTGACATAGGCAATAATGAAAATGGACTTAACATTCTAATACTAATTCTAATTCTAATAAGAAGGCAAAGACAATTTCATTGGTATATGTTACTTAAACTTAGTGAGCTAAGACTCAGAAATGGAATACTGCAATAAAAAATTATAATTGGTTCAAAAGAAATAGACCCAATAGAAGGTATGTCAGAGTTGTACTGTATAACAAGAAAGCACTTATCTGTAGGAAATCCCAAAACCTAAAGACAAAGAACATTTAAGTGAGATGAAAGAAGAGGGGAAAAAAAAGAATGGGAATACATTAGTAACCAGCCAGACAAACAGAAGACATAGATAATACTTTAATACAGATTACAAGTGTCACAAAGGCAAGATACAATAGTGATGAACAACTCAACTATTTGGATATCTGTT
This sequence comes from Potorous gilbertii, assembly GCA_028658325.1. Lineage (NCBI taxonomy): Eukaryota > Metazoa > Chordata > Mammalia > Diprotodontia > Potoroidae > Potorous > Potorous gilbertii. Next base: position 512,276,704 of record CM053770.1, read on the forward strand.
ATAAAGCAAGTAATAAACTCCTGACTTGCTTTCCTGACAATTTCATCTATAAAAGAAGAAAGGAGGGGGATGATGGGAATTATTAATAGTGATTTAATTCTGACCCAACAGGAATTACTGATACAAAGGTGATAGTAATCTTGGAGGAAAAGTGATTAGATTCTCTTACCCAAGGAAGGTAATGTTGGGCATGGTCAAGAATATATCCTAGAGAGGATTTAGAAAAACAGATTTTGAAAAAAAATGTGTGTGTGTGTGTGTGTGTGTGTGTGTGTGTGTGTGTGTGTGTAATGATAATATTAATAACAGCGATTTTTATATGGGGCTTTAAAGTTACCAAAGGTCTTTATACACATTGTCTCGTTGAGATTCACATCAACCCTGTGAAGTAACTACTACGGGTATTACTATCTTTGTTTTACACTTGAGGAAACTAAGACTCAAAGGGCACCTGACTTAGGCTCTCAGGATGACACAGCTAGCAAATAGTCTTTTTGTTGTTTTATTTTTAAATTACCACAATTATATTTTTGGAATTTGCTTTTTTAGAGACTATTTGTGTTCTGCTACCTCTTAGAATTTCTGGGAATCAGATCTGAAATGGTAGAAAAAGAATGGGGCCTAAAGCCAGAAAGATATCAGTTTGGATCCTTTCTCAATATTTGCTAGCTGTGTAAAATGAAGTGATGAGAGGCTGCTCTAAGATTCATTAGATTTGTGTGCAATGGGCTATCTCTGCTCTAGACATGGCTCCTCCTTGGTGATTTCATCACTTCATTTTCCTACCCAATATCCTATAATGGCTCCTGTTGTTGATAAGATTGAGTCCAAATCCCACCCTCTACTAACTAACTTTGTCATATCCAGCTTCCATGACTCCTTGGCATTCTGCCAGGCCAGCCCCCCACTTTAAAGAACATTCCCACTTGACGGCCTTTATCCATTTGATTACATATGGGGTATTCCAAAAGTCTTGGTGCAGTTTTAAGCTTTAATGAGAGGATACTATGGCAAATGGAACAAAAGCTGGAGAGAAGCCTATTTTTTAGCAGTAAGTAAATAACTTGAAAATTATCTATCCATCAAGGTGCTCATATTTAGTATTTGTCATCATTGAGATGGTTATACTGACCCTTTTCATAACTGACCCATAGTGATCCTCCTCTGTACCTGTGAATGTCAGCCTGTAAGTACTAGATGGACTGAATCCAAGAAGTTTCTCAGCAGCTTGGGGTTGAGCCAGAAAACCAATGGCTCAAAGAGACCTAATAAAGGTAGAGTCACACACACTGCATCTGGAGGCTATTCCACTGTCTCCCAGATATCAGTTATTTTCCTGTGGAAACAAGGAATGTTAAATTAAGAGGAGAAGAGGCTATTTGTTTATGTGGAGGATAATAACATCACAAGTCAATCTCATCCACTTTCCAAGGCTAATGACTCTGCTAACTCATAATCCAAGCCAATTGCATATAACAGAAATAACCCTTTTATGGCATTGATTTTCTCAGGATGGGAACAAAGGAGCCATTCCCACTAACAATTGAACTCATATTGATTAGAGCATCGTAGCAATTAGAGAGAGCAGGATAAGAGTTACATGAATCAGGTTAACTCCTGGCATGCCATGGTCCAACTAGAAGTGTGTTCTACTATTCATCCAAAACTCATCCCTGTATCCAGACTGCAGCCTCAAGAAAAGGGAAAGGAAATCTTAGAATATGATAAAAGACAGATTTTAAAAGGCTTATAACCAAAAAATAATCTATCCTATAAAATTTAGTATAATTCTATGAGGAGAAAAAAAGACTTTTAGTAACTTAGAGGACACTCAAACATTCCCATTAAGAAAATGCAAATACAGGAGACAAGACAACCTTAGAAAGATGACTAACTACATTTGAGCAGTTTAAAGGGGCTAAATGTTTAATCAAAAGGAAAATTACTATTACTTTCTTCAAAATTTCACTGTCTTCAAGAGCCAAGACACACCCAGTGCATGGACAGAGTTGTGTGCTGTTCATTTTGACTTAAGACAGTAAAGAAAAAGAGTGCAAGGGAGATGAAAACACTAGAGAAGAAATGAGGGAGTAACTATTCCTTACAACTGGGACACCAGAAAAGAAGAATATACAAACACAGAGTTAGTGGTAGAAGAAAAGTGAACCTCATAAACCTCACTCTCATGTGAAGGTGACGAACAAATATGTGTGAACACTGATAAACACATATAGAATACAGTATATCAATATATTAAAAGTAATGAGAGAATAGGAAGGAACAGGAAAAGGAAGAAAGAAAGGTATAAGAGGTAGAGTAGAACTGAGCAGAGAACAGTCAGACACAAAACAAACTTGAACTACAGAGGACAAATTACAAAGCAGAAATTAAAAGGAGAGATGAAAGGCTAAGAGCCAGCAATTTACTTAAGGTCTGGGTAAAAAGGAGAAGGTAGAGGTGTAGGATCAGACCACTCCAGTTAGAGACAATCAATATTCATCGCTTTCTTTGACAACGTTTTTCCTTGTAAAAGGAGGAGGATGAAGGACAAAGAGAAAAACACTATAACTGATTATGATAAAAGGAAAAACACAACTAACAATCATGACTGTGAATGGGATGAACTCACCTATAAAACAAGAGGATGACAATGTGTTAGAAAGCTCTAACAGTCTTATGCTATCATCATCTAATGCTTACAGATCTTGTGCATCTAATCTATTCCACTGATCAATTTTTCTACTTGTATGGTACCAAATTTTTTTATTGTTGTTTTGCAGCATAGTTTGAGATGTTACTGCTAAACCTCCTTCCCTTTCATTATTTTTCCTTACTTCCTTTAAGATGCTTTACCTTTTGTCCCTCCAGAAGAATTATGTTATTATTTTGTCTAGATCTATAAAGGGATATTTTAGTAGTTTCATCTGGAGGGAACTGACTCCATGAAATAACTTAAGTACGTTAACATTTTTTTATATTAGCACAGCCCAAACATGAGAAATTCATTCCTCTATAATTATTTAAGTCTTCCTTTATATGTGTAAAGTATTTTGCACTTGTATTTACATAATTCCTTTGCATGTCATGGTAAGTAAACTTTCAGATAATTTATATAGCCTTAGTTACTTTTAAAAGAATTTCTTTTCCTTTCTTCCTGCTCAGTTTCACTGTTGATACACGGATATGCTAATGATTTTTATAGGTTTATTTTGTATCCTGCTGCATTACTGAAGCTGTCAGTTGTTTCTGTTAATTTTTTAGTTGACTTTTTAGGGTTCTCTAAGTTAGGCATTATATCATCATCAAAAAACAATTTGTCTATGCTTATTATCAATTTCTTTTTCTTTTCCTATTGCTATAGTTAAAAAAATTTTTTTATTAATGTTTTCAGTTTTTTATAGTCATTTCCATAAGTCTTATATTGTCTCTCCCTCCTTCCCCACTCCCTCCCCGAGACGGCATGCCATCTTATACGGGTTCTACACATACGTTCTTATTAAACACATTTTTACATTAGTCATGTTGTATAGAAGAATTAAAATTAATGGGAGAAACATGAGAAAAAAACAAACCAAAACAAAACATAACACAAGAGAAAATATTCTGCTTCATTCTGCATTCCGATTCCATAGATCTTTCTCTGGATGTGGATGGCATTTTGCTTCAAGAGTCCTTTGAGGATGTTTTAGGTCCTTGCATTGCTGCGAAGGGCTAGTTCTACCAGAAAGAGTCCCTGTACATTGTGGCTGATACTGTGTACAATGTTCTCCTGGTTCTGCTCATTTCACTCAGCATCAGATCACATAAGTCCTTCCAGGCCTCTCTGAAGTCTTTCTGTTCATCATTTCTTATAGCACAATAGTATTTCATTACATTCATATACCACAACTTGTTCAGCCATTCCCCAATTGATGGGCAGCCCCTTGACTTCCAGTTTTTGGCCATCACAAAGAGAGCTTATATAAATATTTCTGTACATGTGGGACCCTTTCCCATTTTTATGATCTCTTGGGGATATAGTCCTAGAAGCAGTATTGCTGGATCAAAGGGCTACATTTTTGTAGCCCTTTGGGCATAGTTCCAAATTGCTCTTCAGAATGGTTGGATCAGCTCCCAACTCCATCAACAATGAATTAGTGTTCCAGCTCTCCCATAAAATTTCTACTACCATAACAAATAATAAGTGTGACAGTAGATAGCCTTGTTTTACTCTGATGTTATTTAAAAGTCTTCTAATGCTTCCTTATTACAGACAATGCTGGTTCTTGGCTTTAGACAGATATTACTGACCACATTAAAGTATAATTTAATTATTCCTATGTTTCTTACTGCTTTAGCATAAAAGGAGGTTGTACTTTGTAAATAAATAAAGATTCTGCACCTATTAACATAATCATGTGTTTTTGTTGGATCGTTATTAACATGGATTACTACGTTAGGGGTAACTAACACCAGAACTCTTTTAGTTCAGATTTTATGTTGGGATGAAATATGGCACTTACAAGTCAATGGACGTTAACATAATGTACTTTGTCCTAAAACAATAAGGATACGCAGTAAGTATACAGTGGCACTCTTCTTCTCTAGACTGGCCTGCCCCACCTTCATCTCCATATGGAAATATGTCTGGTAATCAGGGCAGGATATGGTCAAGAACAGTGGTTTTCTAAAATTCACCAAGGCTGAGGGACCCCTCCTGACCACTGCTTAAGTTTTGTATGCTGTTAGGGGTGCAGAAGGCAGTCAGAGAAGCCAGGAACAATCAGATCCTGGGGTGTAATGTTAATAGAATAGGAAGATTTTACATGCATCTTCTATTTGAATTTCCATGATATAAGTAGGACATTCCTTCTTATTCAAGGGGGAAATGACACCCTTGTGGTAGAAGGAATATCCTAACCTCTGCTCCAATGCAGAGCTGAGGATAGTTTTTCCTTTAAAAAGTACTGAAACCATTCTTGAAACTTGATTGGCTCAGAGGACTAAAAATTCAGACTGTTCAGATCCCTTTCGGGTCACCTGAGTACAAAACAGCTTCAAGAGTTTCAGACATGTTATGATGCTTGTCTGGTAAACCACAATGGGCAACTCAGGTAAGGGAGCTATGCACAACTAAATCCACTTAGAGTGCTTATCCTTGTTAAGCATCTTTCTCCTCTCTAATTAAGTAATTTTTCTTCCGTTAACTATTAAATGATTGAAAAGTGTCTCATAGTGTTTCTGTATAGAACATAAGCTACCAGACAACTGGCCTGAGTTAGGCTCAGAACAAGGCTACATGATAATGCTGCCCTCTCACCCCCTTATCAACATCAGATCCTACTTATGCATAATCTTAGTGCTATAAAGAATATACCAACAGCTCATCTAGCAAACAACTCTAGACTAGCATCTGGGATGGCATTGGTGAAGCGTGGAAGAGAGGAGAAAAGAAACACACATGAAAGCAGAAAGGAAACATGGAAGATGGGAATATACCCACCACCTACACACACACACACACACACACACACACACACACACACACACGCACACACACATGCATGCATATGCATTCACTCACTCACTTTCGACCTGTTGCCAAAAGCAAAGTCAGTGGATTGAAAGGATTTCAAATTTGGTGTTGATGTTCTGAATGACTAACAACATATGACAGCACCAGAATAAAAATATATACCTACAAATGTACCTGCCCATTAAAAAAAGAATATTTTGCCAGGTGTATATTTTATCATGCAAAATTAGATTACCAAGGAAAGAGTCTATCTTCTGGGCCAATGATAAAGAATTTTTTTTTAGAGGGAGTTGAGGGAGGAAGGCATCCAGACCTGTAATTTCATAGGTATATGTCACTCCCAGTACTGGAAAGCCTTCCACCAAAGCAGAACAGGAATTTTTCTGTAATTTTAGAGTTGCCCTGATCACCAGTGAAAGGTTAGGTGGCCTGCCCATAGCTAGTACATACCAGTGGCAGTACCCAACTCTTCCAGATTCCAATAGTGACTCCATAACACCATAACAAGATGTTTCTACTGAGTCACAATGTTTCTGTGTTGAATGAGACCAGAGACATTATCTAGTTTAACTCCGTTCTCTACAGATGGTAACTATAGGCTGAGAGGTGTGAGGGTGAGTAGGGGATCCTTGATCAAATGGATGAATTTCTCAGTCCACTTAATGAAATTACAAGGTGGGAACTTTTGTCTGAAGGGTTATCAGGGAGGCTGGCATGTACCCTGGCATCCTATAGAGAGGACACAGGGAATCCTTCTAATTAGCTCCCAGTGACTGAGCATACCGACCGGTGACTGGGCATCAGGAGAGAATGCTTTCTGCTTAAAAAAGCTGCCACTTCCCTAAGGTCCATAAAGGCAAAGTATAAATCAACCTCCACATGCTTTCTCTCCCTTGGACTTCCAGACCAGAATGTAGCAAGAGAAAAGAGGAGGGGGTTGGGAGATGGGAGAATTCCTGAAGCAGAAAATGAGTCTAAAGAGGCACAGAGTGAGCGATATATGGAGGTCAAGGTTACATGAATTCCTTGCCCTACATTTCCTGGCTGCCTCCTTCTACCCTTGTCTTCCCTTTTCTAAGCAAAGATTCAAAGACCATGAGGACAACTCCTGTGAATGGGGGATATTTGGGTAGCAATCCAAAATTCAAGAATTTCCAAGTTGAGTTCTTGAGTTTGAGCATGTTGGGCAACAGACCCTAAAGGAAGACTATTTCCTCAAAAGCATGCTCCTCATAGAAGTAAGAGGACCAACAATATGGCTTCCCCAGTTGGAGGAATGGAGACACATCTGGACCTTTCCAATCCCTTTCCTCCTATTGCTATGAGTTACTTAGACAGTATAGATCCAAGGTGAATGGGTCATTTTTGTTCAACAGCCCCACAAAGTATTTTTAACTCCCCAGGGGAATCTCTAGAGTTTCTATATTTGCTCATGAAATCCACTACATTTTCTGACTTCTTCCCATAGTGGGTGAAATAAAGGTTGCTCCATACCTAAGACCCATAGCCTAGTCCTGACTGCCTGTTGTGGTAGTTGGAGATCCTGTTACTCACTTTTGGGGAAATGACACAAACTTGCCCAAAAAACAAAAACTGGGAGATGGAAACATGAGTCAAAGAAAGATAAGGATACCCTCAGGTCAGATTCCCAGATAAAATCAGTCTGCATGGACACAGAGAAGCCCCAATTTGAAGCAAATGAGAATGGAAAGTCTGATATAAATCCTAGTTTGCATTTATGCAGTATGGGAGGGAGGAGGTAGTGTAAGGGGCAGAGTTTATCAGGACATCTCTGATCACCTCATTTCCTCCCAGTTCAGTGGATGAAATCATCGAAGATAAAGATAAGAAGGTAATAAAGATGAAGTATTAAGGTCCTAAAGTAAAAACCCATGTTTAGCCATGTTACTATTTTATAAATTTCTTCAGTTTTCACATTTGTAAAATGGGAATAGTAATTGAATGTACCTCCCAAAGCTGTTATGAGGATAAAATGAGATGACATTTGTAAAGAGTTGAAAATCTTAACTTGCCATACAGATGTCAGTAGCTATTATGATTCTGGCACTTAGGTCACACAGGGAAGAGTGCTGGACTTAGAGGGAGGAAGTCCTATATTTAAATACTACTTCAGGCCCTTATTAGCTGTGTGATTGATCCTAGGCAAGTCATTTAACTCCTCTGTGCTTCAATTTTCTTATCTTAAAATGGGAATTATAGTAGTGCCTACCTTTCACAGTTGTTGTGAAGATGAAATGAGATAACATATGTAAAAAGTGTTGCAAATCTTAAAGCATTATATAAAAGCTAGCTATTAATATTATCATAAGGTATGAAGAAGTTTTCAAATAAAAAGTGATGGAATGAAAAGACATTATATGTCCCTTGTTCACCTTTAAAAGGCAAGATATAGGAGGACTGTTTCTGATACACTTAGCCCTTCACAGCTATGCAAGGACCTAAAACACTCCCAAAGGACTCTTGAGTCAAAATGCCATCCATATCCAGAGAAAGAACTATGGAACTGGATCACAGAATAAAACACAATATTTTCTCTTGTGTTATGTTTTGTTTTGTTTCTCATGGTTTCTTCCATTCGTTTTCATTCTTCTATGCAATATGACTTATGTGAAAATGTATTTAATAGTAATGTATGTGTAGAACCCACAGAATATTGCATGTCATCTCAGGGAGGGAGTAGGGAAGGAGGGGAAGAAAATTTAAAACTTATGGATGTGATTACTGAAAACTGAAAACAAATAAATTAATTTTTAAAAATAAAATAAAAGGAGAGGTGTACTTTCTAAAGAGCAGAAAAGCTAAGTAAAGGGGAGGGGGGAAGGGGGCAAAGCCAAGATGGAGGAGGTAAAAGCTGGGACTAAAAGAGAGCTTGAGCTCTCCCCCCAAATCCCTCTAAATGCCTGTTAAAAAAATGACTCTAAACAAACTCTAGAGCTACAGAATCCACAAACTGACAGAGAGAAACAAATCTCCAGCCCAAGACAACCTGGAAAGTCAACAGGAAGTGTCTATAGCACCAGGCAGGGAGTGGAGCACAGACTGGAATAGGCTGCACCAGCACAGACAGGCCAGAGCAAGTTTCAGGAGACCAAATCATTGGAAGCTGTAACAGTTTCTAGATTTCTCAACCCACACACACCGAAAAAAGTCAGTGAGAAAACTCTATGGGACCTGGATGAAGAAGAGTGCACCACCTGGCCAGGTCCAGCCCCAGAGGCAGCAGCAACAGCAGGGGCTGTTTCCAGCACTCTGGGCCTACAGACAATGAGGACTCAAGCAGCTGATAAAAATCCCCTGAAGCCTGGGACAGTCTACCCACACCCACACCCATTGGAGGCAGAGTCCTACCCTGATAAAGAATTAGAAAGTCAAGTATTTGGTTGGAAGATGAGGAAACATCATAAAAGAACTCAGACTACAGAATCTTACTTTGGTGATAAAGAAGATCATAACATACAAACAGAAGAAGACAACAAGGTCCAAACTCCAACATCAGAAACCTCCAAGAAAAATATGAATTGGTCTTGGAAGAGCTCAAAAAAGATTTTGAAAATCAAGTAAGAGAAGTAGAGGAAAGATTGGGAAGAGAAATGAGAGTCATGCAAGGAAATCATGGAAAATGAGTGAACAGCTTGCTAAAGGAGATCCAAAAAATGCTGAATAAAATAACACCTTAAAAAATAGATTAACCTAAATGGCAAAAGAGGTCCAAAAAGCCAACATGGAGAAGAATGCCTTAAAAGGCAAAATTGGCCAAATGGAGAAGGAGGTCCAAAAGCTCACTGAAGAAAATAATTCCTTCAAAATTAGAATGGAACAAATGGAAGCTAATGACTTTATGAGAGATCAAGAAATTGTAAAATAGAACCAAAAAAAATGAAAAAATAGAAGGGAATGTGTAGAACAAATGGAAGCTAATGACTGCAAGAGATCAAGAAATTATAAAACAGAACCAAAAAAATGAAAAAATAGAAGGGAATGTGAAATATTTCATTGGAAAAATAACTGATTTGGAAAGTATATCCAGGAGAGATCACTTAAAATTACTGGATTACCTGAAAGCCATGATCATAAAAAAGAGCCTAGAAAACATCTTTCAAGAAATTATCAAGGAAAATTACCTTGATATTCTAGAACCAGAGGGTAAAACAGAAATTGAAAGAATCTACAGATCACCTCTTGAAAGAGATCCTAAAAGGAAAACTCCTAGGAATATTGTAGCCAAATTCCAGAGTTTCCAGGTCAAGAAAAAAATATTGCAAGCAGTCAGAAAAAAACAATTTGAGTATTACAGAAATAAAATCAGGATAACCTAAGACTAGCAGCTTCTACATTAAGGGATCAAAGTGCTTGGAATATGATATTTCAGAGATCAAAGGAGCTAGGATTAAAACCAAGAATTGCCTATCCAGCAAAATTGCTGGATATAATCCTTCAGGGGGAAAAACTGACATTCAATGAAATAGAGGACTTTCAAACAGTCTTGATGAAAAGACAAGAGCTAAATAGAAAATCTGACTTTTAAACACAGGAATCAAGAGAAGCATGAAAAAGTAAACAGAAAAGAAAAACATAAGAGACTCAATAAAGTTGAATTGTTTACATTCCTACATGACAAGATGATATTTTTAATTCATGAGACCTTTCTCAGTATTAGGGTAGTTGGAGGGAACATGCACGCGCGCGCACACACACAGACAGAGGGCACAGAGTAAGTTGAATATGAAGGCATGATATCTAAAAAATAAAATTAAGGCATGAGCAAGGAATATATTGGGAAAAGGAGAAAGGGAGAGATAGAATAGGGTAAATTTTCTCACATAAAAGAGGCAAGAAAAAGGTTTCACAGTGGAGGGGAAGAGGGGGGAGGTGAGAAGGAATGAGTGAACTTTACTCTTATTGGATTTGACTTAGAGAGGGTATAATATACACATTCAATTGGGTATCTTACCCTACAGAAAAGTAGGGGGGAAAGGGATGGGGGGTGGGGAATGACAGAAGGGAGGGCAGACTGGGGGAGGGGATAGTCAAAAACAAACACTTTTGAAAAAGGACAAGGTCAAAAGAGAAAACAGAATAAACGATGGTGCAGGATAAGATGGAGGGAAATATGGTCTTTTACAACATGACTATTACGAAAGTGTTTTGCAGAACTACACATGTATAACTTATATTGAATTCCTTGAGTTCTCGATGAGGGTGAGTGGGGAGGGAAAAAGCGAGAGAATTTGGAACTCAAAGTTTAAAAAACAAATGTTAAAAAATTGCTTTTACATACAACAGGGAATACAGGTAATGGGGTATAGAAATCTAGCTTGTTCTTCAAGAAAGTAAAGGGAAAAGAGATGAAGGGGTGATAAAAGGGAGGGCAGACTGGGGGAAGGGGTAATCAGAATGTATGCCATTTTGGGTGGGAGGGAGGGGAGAGATGGGGAGAAAATTTAGAACTCAAAATCTTGTGGAAATGAATCTTGAAAACTAAAACTAAATAAATTTTAGAAAAAGAAAATCCAAGGCAGAAGATAGTTCTGAAGTATGCAGTCTCTGGCAATCAAGAAGAGAGCCAAATATGGAAGCCCCCAGCTCTTTATAAGGAATCATTCTGTTCCTCTTGGAAAGGAAAGGATTTTTTGCCCTTCTCTATTGACCATAGTATCATGCCTCAAAGTTGCTCTAGCAGGAGGAACCACCCCAAAAAGCAGGCAGGAGATAGCTCTGAGGAGTCTGACGTGTAAATTAAAGAGAGATTCCACCCTGGACATTGGGAGTTAAGTTGTGGAGAGGAACAGGTCCAGGCAGTCAAGCCAAGTGACCTGCCCAGCAAAGACACTGCCCAGGGCGAGACTCTTAAGAAAAGAAAGGACATTAGGACTCAGTGTCAAGTGTCGTGAGTTCCCTTGGTTACATTCATTGCCTAAGTGACTACCTAAACACTCTCATATGAACTTAACTCTGCCTACTGATGCTATGTGTGGTTGTGGGTGAGCACTTTCCCCAGAATTGATTATGAGGGGGGCATATTTTGCTTCTAATACTATGAGCTATTTGTGCCTGCTGGCTAATTTCTACACATAAGCACACCAATGGGGGCTCCTGAACTCTACTTTTAGGAGAGAGAACTGATAGAGTACCCTTGTGCCTGGAACACCATCTGCAATGTAAGTGAGGTGGGCAAATATCTCCAGAGGGATTGGTATACTTAAAAATTGTAAAATAATGCCTGGAGAGTTTTGGCTTAGATAATTCATCTTTTTTGTTTCCAAGAGTGGAGGGTAGAGGGTGGGGAGGTCACCACAATAGTTACTACTGCACTTAATGTGGACACCCAATTGACTTTGGCCCTGATGCAGCTCAGAAATGCTGAGCTGAAGTAAGCCACTAGTGTCTGCCTCTAATGCATGTCCTACCATGTCCAGCTGTATCTTTTAAAGATGATTCAGTGACTTGTTTTTTTTTTCCTTTTTTTGGACATCCTTGTCACTCTTCTCCTATCTATCTCCCACTCCTATTCTCAATGGAAAAAAAATCCTTATAACAAATATACATAGTCAAAAAACAAATTTCTACATTGGCTGTATGCCTTATTCTATATCTTGAATCCATCATGTATATATACACATATATACACTATATACACACACACACATATATATATATATATACACAAACGTACACACACACTATATATATATATATATATACACACATGTGTGTATGTGTATTTGTGTGTGTGTGTGTGTATGATGGTCACCTCACTGATCAGAATTCTAAGTCTTTAAATACTTTTTCTTCATTAATGTTGTTATGAATGTATAAATTGTTCTCCTGGGTGTGTATCATCATCTATCAGTTCACATGAATCTTCCCAGGCTTTTCTGAAACTATTCCTTTAGCTATTTCTTAAGGCCCAATAGTATTCTATTATATTCATATAATAGTCATTCCCTCAGCTATTCCCTTAATTTTCAGTTCTTTGCTATTACAAAAAAAGCAATGAATATTTTTGCTGCTATAAATATTTTTGTAAATATAGGTCCATTTCCTCTTTCTTTGATCTCATTAGATTGTGAGCTCCTTGAGAGCAGGAACTATTTTTTGTCTTTCTTAGTATCCCTGAAAATGACAAAAACAGCATGTGTTTAATAAATGTCTACTGATTTCACGTGAAATACAGGCCTGTATAGCTCTGTTCTCCAACGATATTAAGTTGAGAAGAAACCCTAATAATTGCTTGTTTATAACAGAAATCCAACAAACACATTTTATCACTTTTAAATGTAAAGAAAACAAATCTTCATCAATATCTCCATGTTTCACTGTGACTGTGAGCAATAAAGCCAAGCCTCAGACAGGAGAAAGCATAAAGAAACCACTGGCATTGTCCTCTACAGCAATCCCTCCCAACAGAAATAACTAATAATAATATGTAGCACTTACATATGGCCTCAAGGCTAACACATATGTTATCTCATTTGATGCTCACAACCCCATTTTATAGATAATGAAACTAAGGCATACAGAGGTTAAGTGACTTGCCCAGGATCTCCCACCTAGTAAGAATCTAAGATAGTATCTGAACTCCAATCTTTCTAGCAGCCGGGTTCTAGTACTCTGTCATTTAGCCATCTCATCATAACCTCTTGTAAATCATCTAGTTTTCCTCCGGGTTACACTAGAAGAGCAGAATTCAAGATAGGGAGATGGGGCTGAGGGAGGGCCAAGGGAGGATTCTTCAGAACTTGCGATAAGGATACACAATGTGTATTAGTCATAGAATTCTTAAGAGCCGTGAATATTCACGGCTCTTAAGAGTGATTTTATTTAAATATAAGGAAATAAATCAGGAGCTCAGCAGCAAAAGCCTCTGAAATAAATTTTAGAGCAATATCATCTAGTATCTCCTCCCAACCTCAACTTCTGAGCTTCTGCAAGGGGATATCCCTTTCTGATTCAAATAGAAGCCATGAGCACCACCAGCAAGCCCCTGTGTGCCAACCAAAGGCCATATGCCAACACTACAGGAAAGACCACTTGCTCAGCCCACACCCATTGCTCCTTCCCCTTTCGTACTAGGTTTCCCATCTTTTTTCTTCAAGCACAAAGATTTTCTTACTCTTGTATTTCCAATCACAATGAAAGGTTTCTCCAGAGAGAGAATATGAATATTCTCCCTGTATATGAAGATAGTTACTCAACAACTGTTAGCCAGGTCAGTGTTTTGATCTTCTGCAGTGGTGGTGATGGATTTGCCACATTCTACTAAAGTCTCTGAAGCAACTGACAGTGCATCTTAGTGAGACAGAAGGCCAGATCACAGACTATAACTGATGAAACAGAAAAATTAACTGGTTCACAATCTGGACCTACCTTTCCAAACTTAATTTCACCAATTCCCCCTTCAAATCCTCTCCATTCCAGCCAAACTAGATTGTTAATTGCTCCCCAATCACATCTTACTTGACTACATCCATTCATATAGGTTTATCTCCTATACTTGAAATACATTATCTCATCTCCACCTGTTGAAATTCTTCACTTTATTCAAGGCTCAAATTGGGTACCATCTTTTCCATAAGGCTTTTACTGATTCTCCCCACTAAAAGTGATCTATCCCTCCCTCCTCATGGTTTCCTACAACACTTAAAAAAAAAATCTTTCCTAGCTCTTTGTCATATTCTAACACTATACTGATCTGGATGGCAGAATCATCAATTTAGAGTTGGATGGGGACCTTAGAGGTTACCTCATCTAATCGCCTAATTTTACAGATGAGAAAACTAAGGCCCACAGAGGTTAAGTAATTTGTCTAGTAGAGCTGAGACTCAAATTCAGATTTCCTGACTACAAATCCAAAGCTCTTTCTACTACATCGTATTCCCTATTTCTTAAATAGTTATTGTTACCTCCAACAGATTTTTAAGCTTCTTGAGAAGAGGTGACTACATCACTTTTCACTTGGCACAGTGCCTTGCACATATATTCAAATGTTTCAATGGATCTATAATCTTATCAATGGGGGATTACCTCCAGGGATGGAAATTACAAGTTATCTGTGCCTGTCTATCCTGTATAGCCTAAAAATTCACTATCTAAATTCACAAGGTTGGTCTGCCCAACATATCCCTAGGGCTTTCCTCATTTTCTCTTGATATTTTCTGGATACCAATGGAGCATGAAGGCTGGTCACTGGTTTTCCTTTCTTCTGGCTATATGACTGACACATCTTTTTGTTGTTGTTATTACATGTTCTCTGATGACATCCTTTACAGTACTTTTTCTGTGTAATTCCTTATTTGTAATGCACTGTTACCCTCTCACACCCACCATGAAGTGACCACTCCAATGCCCTTTGAGTCATCCTCAACTTGAATTCTTCAGAGCCTGTGGAAATCTATGACTTGCATCCATATATCATTATAAAAATATTATTGTTTGAAAAGATGGCTTTTGTTCCAAAGGGAAGTCTACGCAATTTCCCAAAGGCAAGTGAATCTATTCTCTTTCCCTTGTTCAGATCTGGCTACAGATGTTTAATAAACATGCTGTTTTATTGAATTGGTTCATGAAAGCTAAAACCCACAAGACCTTGGTCTCATTAGCACTATGCTCTAAAACAAACAATAGTCAGCTACATAGATCTGAACTTTCAGCATACCAGGACTCAAAAAATAATAATATTCTATTTTTTCCCAATTACACATAAAAACTGTATCAGGATTTTTTTGCATAGCCAAAAAGTAAGCTGACTAGAGGTAGTTGACCATAGCAGAAAGAAACAAACCTCCACTTGGGTTCAGTTTAAGGGAGTACTGAGGACCTGAGCTCTGCTATGCTCTGGACTATACTGGATACAAGACAGCAAGTCTTAGAACTGGGAGACTGAAAGGAAAGAAAGGGAATGGTTATACCTTCTTCTTGGTAGAAAGCTGGTAAATTATGGGCTCAGAATTCTACTTGGTCACTTTCAATATTATACTGGTCAATGTGGTTTCCTTTTTTTTCTGCTATAATGGGTAATAGAATTATATATCTAGAGACAAAAAAGGATCTTGAAGAATTTAGTCCAGGTTATTCTTAACCTGGTGTTCATAAAGTTAATGTGGTGGGGGGGGGGGGAGAGGGAGGACAGGATATAATATTTTTATAGTACTTTAGTATAATTAGTTTCCACTACTCTCTTTTATTTTATGCATTTAAAAATACTGTTGTGAAAAGGAGTCCACAGGCTTCCCAAGACAGTCAAAGGAATCCAAGATACAAAAAAGATTAAGAAACCCTGTTCTAATCCAATCCCCTCCTTTTACAAATGAGAGAATTGAAGACTAAGGAGGCTAAGTGATTTGTCCAAGATCTGATAGTACACAGTAGGGCAAGATCTTTTTTGGGAGGTAGGGGAGAGGAGTTTCTAAATATGGCATAAAAAATCAAAATGCATTAGTAAATTTTTTCCAACAGTGGTAAAGAGGGAAACAATTGGAACAGACTAATTGGGAAAATTAGGGAGCTAAACAGAACAGAAATTTGAGAGAAATACAAAAAGAAAAAGAGAGTGACTACAGTATAAAGCTATATTCTACAAAGAAGCTAACACCACAGAGATAACAAACCATTATTTTGACAGGTGTAATTGACTAGTGATTTTTCTTTCAGTCACTAAAATGGGCCCAATCAGACAGCTGTGGAAAGGAATTCCAGACTTCAATGTCAAGGAGTCTTAACTGCAATGCTTTCCATAATGACTAGGTGAAGGAGCTGGGGAAAACATTCTCTAAACTCTGAGTCTGTAAGCAACAAAAGGGAAGGGAGAGAAAGGGAAAAGAAAGTATATGTTATATTCAAGGAAGATCTTTCTGACTGTATTTTTGTGAGCCACAGAAACATGTCACTCAAGGAGAATGAACTAAGAAGATTCCACAATCCAACAAGCATTTATTAAGTACTTACTATGTACCAAACACTGTACTTAAGAATGGGGACATTTCTGGCTTTATAGCAATAGAAGCTAGGTCCTGGAACACAATACTAAATTTTAATAAATACTTGTCAAATAAATGAGTGACAAGACAAAAAAAAAAAGGACCTGCCCTCAAAGAGCTTATATTCCACTGGGGGGAAGGAGTTTACAATATATAAACAGATATGAAATTATTCAAAGAGGGAGAGGGCAATAATAACTTCATTAACTTCACTAGAAGATCAAATACTACTACAAATACTATGAAGCATAGATACTCTGACCATACAATGAGAAGACAGGACTCATTGAAAAAGACCCTGATGTTGAGAAAGATTAAAGGCAAAAAAATGGATATGAGAGGGATGGCAGAGGATGAGATGATAGTGTGATGGAAACAATGAACATGAATTTAGACAGACTTTGAGAGACAGCGGAGAATAGAAGGGCCCGATATTCTATGGTCCATGGGATCATGAAGAGTCAGAAGTGACTGAACAACCATGACAATAACTGAGGAGAAAGAGCTATCAAGAAACTAGGGAGATTATAGAATAAAATAGTGCAAGACCTAGAAGAATTGTAAGAGATCATCTCCTCTCATCCTCTGCAAGGACTGATGAGGAACTAGATCTGTTACCTGTAGAGAGGTAAGATGACTTGCCCCAGGTCTCAGAAGCAAAGCTAGGATCTTAGTTCATAATGATGAACACAAACAATTAATGATGAGATAGGTAGATAGATGGATGGATGGATGGATAGACACCTTCCAGAGAAGAGAGACTAGCCAAATCATTCCTACCAATTCTAGATTTTCCAGATCTGAAAGCTGCATTATGTCCTTCAATTTCTCTGCCTCTTCACACCCAAAGACAAAACTAGATGAAGCAGCAGACCTGAAAGTCTCCTAGAAAATAAATTAAAACCCAGATTTCTCTCACAAAGCTCTTTTCAATCTAAGTATCTCCTGTGATCTATCATCTTGTAGGATAAAGACCTCTGAGAGGATATTAAGCTTCTCAGTGAATAACTTCAATAACTTCACTAGAAGATATACATGGAATACCTGGAAAATACCTGGAAAAGTCAAACATGAAGAGACCATATTATCAAAGATTTTTAGAGCCCTTATGTCTTTGGAGGGTTTATATTCTGTGGGGTTTTTTAAAATTATGGTTTCTTTTTTTTTAAAGGAAATCTCTAAAGTAAGAAGCTACCAGGATCTCATCTGGCACAAGAAAAAGCAGGTCAAGAGAAGATGAGGACAGGATTGAGTATATGGCACAGAACCAGAATTCTCATACCAGAGGTCAAAGTTGACTATCACATTCAAGGCCCCTCAACAAACACCACTGAGGTCCTGTAGTGCATGGCATGAGCAGCACCTAAACTGCCCCTGCAGGGTGAGAAGTCAACTGAGAAGGAGGAAAGTCCAAAATAATAGAGTTCAAAGGATATCCTTCTCAAGTACCAGTCTATATGGAGAGACAGAACAACTATACCAGAGGAGATTAGGTATAAATCAGGCCAAAGTGGAGCAAAGCAGTGCTCACATGGAAGAATGTCTTTCCAAAATGCCTGCCAGCATCAAACTGAGTTAAGCAAGAACTGAAGAGAGGATCCGTAACTGTAGACAGAAACTACGAATAGTACTAGATGATTCTGAGGTCTTCTTCCCACTCAAGTCTTCCTCTAATGCCTCATTGTGCCATGAATGTGAGCCTGGACTCCCTAAAGTCATGATGCCACAGGAAAAATTCTAAGACCTCTTTGTGGCGGAGTGACATTGATGGAGGGGTCTCATGTTTCTGGGTTGGCTTCCAATTTGTCTCTGTGTATCCTTGTATGGAAGATGTCTCCAAATTCTCTTATATTACAAGTTTCCCTGGAGAAATCCCTGTGTCACATTCCCAAACTGCGTGAAGACAGAAACAAAGAAAACACTGAAAGGTACAGTGGCGAAAAATTCTTTTGACAGGTCAACGGTGTCCCTGACAGCACCTGAGTCAATCCCTATTCTCTCACAAATGTATACCTATGTACAAACAGTGCTCCAGGCTGTAGAACCTAGATGAGTGTAATTAAAAAACTCTCCTTCCAAACACATGTGGATTTAAGCATAGCTCTGACTGGAAAGGACAGGACTGGGGTTTCAATATCTTCATTTTCAGAGCTAAGGGAAACTTGTGTAATGAATATTTTATGTAACTTGAGAGACCTCTCCTATCAAGGTAGGGAGAAGAAAGCATGAAAACTTTGCAAAAGGCTAAAAAAAAAAGGCTTAACAAGGTAGAGATGAAAAGAAATATAGTATTTGTTTAGAGAAATTAGATCTGTCAGCAACAGAAGCAATCTGAATTGCTATAGGAGACACTATGGAAAGAAAATAATACTAGGAGAGAGGAGCCAAGATGGTGGACTAGAAAGATGCATATATTCCAGCGCTTCCCCCACAGCCCACAAAAAACCTTTAAAAAAAGACTCTCAACAAATTCTAAAGCAGCAAAAGCCACAGAACAATAGAGTGAAAGAGGGTAACCTGGAAGGTCAACAGGAAAGATCTATCTATCCCACGGGATGCTGAGCAGAGCAGATCCAAGCCCTGGCCACGCAGCACACGGAGGAACAGGACCAGAACAGGCCTCCGGGGCAGAATCCCCAGGAGAGAGGGTTCTGGATCCCTCAACCCACAAGTTACAAAGAAAGCTTCAAAGGTCAGTGTGGGAGGGCTTTCCTAGCTGGGTGAGAGGGGAGCAGGGTCCCCCAGCACTGGCCCCAGGTGGCGGCATCAGTAGCATCAGGAGCAGGGGAGTGGACAGCTATGGTGACAATGGAAGCAACCTGAGTCTATAGTCCCAGTGGCTCAGCTTTAAGCCCCTGGAGGAATTGAGCAGTTGATCTGAACCTCAGCCCTGAGTGGTGGCCCTGCCCCCAACTCAAAGGTCCTGGGGAAATTGAGCAGCTGATCTGAATCTCAGCCCTGAGCACAATCCGGGGGAAGGAGGAACACTAGGACTCTCCTCTTGACAAAGGATTCAGAAGTCAAGTAACTGGCTGGGAAAATGCCCAGAAAGGGGGAAAAATATGACCAAAGAAGGTTACTTTCTTGGTGAACAGGTATCTCCTTCCATTCTTGTGGATAAGGAAGAACAATGCAACTATCAGAGAAAGGCAAGGCTTCTGCCTCCAGTACCTTCAAAATGAACATGAAATGGGCTCAGGTCATAGAAGAGCATGCTTGCTAAAGGAGAACAAAAAAAAAATGCTGAGGAAAATAACACCTTTAAAAAGAGGCTAACTCAGTTGGAAAAAGAGATCCAAAAAGCCAATGAGGAGAAGACAGCTTTAAAAAGTAGAATTAGCCAAATGGAAAAGGAGGTTCAAAAGCTCACTGAACAAAATAGTTCTTTAAAAATGGGAGTGGAGTTCAGGGAAGCTAATGACTATACCATAAACCAAGAAGTTACAAAACAAAATGAAAGGATTGAAAAAATAGAAGATAATGTGAAACATCTCATTGGAAAAACAACTTACCTGGAAAATATATCCAGGAGAGACAATTTAAAAATTATGGGACTACCTGAAAATCATGATCAAAAAAAGAGCTTAGACATTACCTTTCATGAAATTATCAAGGAAAACTGCCCTAATATTCTAGAACCAGAAGGCAAAATAAATATTGAAAGAATCCACTGATCACCTCCTGAAAAAGACCCAAAAAAAGAAACTCCTAGGAATACTATGGCCAAATTTCAGAGTTCTCAGGTCAAGGAGGAAATATTGCAAGCAGATAGAAATAAACAATTCTAGTTTTGCGGAAATAACACAGGATCTGACAGCTTCTACATTAAGGGATCAAAGGGCTTGGAATAGGATATTCCAGAAGTCAAAGGAACTGGGATTAAAACCAAGAATCACCTACCCAGCAAAACTGAGTACAATACTTCAAAGGACAAAAAAATGGTCATTCAATGATATAGAGGACTTTCAAGCATTCATGATGAAAAGACCAGAAATGAATAGAAAATATGACCTTCAAACACAAGAATCAAAAGAAGCATGAAAACATAAACAGGAAAGAGAAATCATAAAGGACTTTCTAAAGCTGAACTGTTTACATTCCTACATGGAAAGATAGTATTTGTAACTCTTGAGACTTTTCTCAGTATTTAGGTAGGTAGAGGGATTATACTCTCTCTCTCTCTCTCTCTCTCTCTCTCTCTCTCTCACACACACACACACACACACACACACACACACACTCTCTCTCTCTCTCACAGACACACACACATATAGTCAGAGAGTAAAGGTTGAATTGAATCAGAAGAGATGATATCCATAAAAGAATAAATAAAATTAAGGTGTGAGAGAGGAAAATATTGGGAGGAGAAAGGGAGAAAAGGAATGGGGCAGACTATTACTCATAAGAGAAATAAGAAAAATATTTTTCAATGGAGGAGAAAAGGGAGAAGGTGAGAGGGGAAATGTGAATCTCTTCACATATGGCTTAAGGAGGGAATAACATGCTCACTAAATTTGGTATGAAAATCTATCTTACACTACAGGAAAGTAGGGGAGAAGGGGACAAGTGGGGTGAGGGAGACAAGAGAAGGGAAGGCAAATGGGAAAAAGGAGTAACTAGAAGTAAACACTTTTGGGAAGGGACAAGGTCAAAAGAGAAAATAGAGAAAGCAGCAGAGGGGGACAGGGTAGGATGGAGGGCAATATAGTCTTACACAACATGACTATTATGGAATTCTTCTGCAAAACAACACACATATAGCCTGTATTGAATTGCTTGCCTTCTCAGTGGGAATGGGTGGGGAGGGAGGGAGAAAAGTTGGAATTCAAAGCATTAGAAATGAATGTTGAAAATTGTTATTGCATATAACTGGGAAAGAAGAAATACAGGTATAGAAATTTATCTTGCCCTACAAGAAAAGAGAGATGATGGGGATAAGAGAAGAGTGAGGTGTGATAGAAGAGAGGGTAAATTGAGGGAAGAGGTAATCAGAATGGGGTGGGGGAGGGGAGAGATAGAGAGAAAAATTGGAACTCAAAATTTTGTGGAAATGAATGTCAAAATCTAAAAATAAATTAAAAAACTATTTTTTTCAAAAAAGAAAATAATACTAGAGAAAAAAGTTTGATAGAAAAGTGTTGGAAAGAACTGAGGTGCAGAGAAAGGGTGAAAGTATAGGTTCATCAAGTCAAAGTTTAGGCGCCTACAGAGAGAACTATCTCAATCTGAAATGGAGAGTATTTATGTACTTGTGACAGAGTGTTTCAGAGATCATTAGGTACCATCTCCTCTTAACTGCACAATCTTGGTAAATACCCCATCACTAAAGCTACTTAAGGCTGAATGACCAAACAATTCTCAACTGATAATCTTGGAGGGAAGCACACCAGTGGGGACCCAAGCCATCGAGGTTGGAGGAAAAAACCTAAGGGGGAGATGTAGCTAACCTAGTTCAGGGAATGTGAATCATCTGAGAGAGTAGAGTTGGAATGAAGATACTCATAGGTCATAAGTAGTGTAATAATATGTTAAAAATAAAAAAAAAAAACTAATTTGGAGTTCCAGAAAACTTTCAGGAGATTCTCTAAGAATCTTTAGCCCAAACTAGAAAACAATACTGTAGGTGAAGGAGTGTATATAAAGAGGACCCTAATGTCCATTTAATCACTGAAAACTTAGGAATGGAAAACTCTTCCCTTTATCCAATCACGTAAGGAAACGTAAAAAATGGAGATCTAATGAAGTATTACGATATTTTGCCTGGAGTATATGATTTATCAGATTCACTGAGTAAATAGGATAGTGGACTTAAAAGTAAGGAAAACCTGGATTCAAATCCTGCCTTACCAGTTGTGTAACCCTGGGCAAATCACTGTTTACTCATCTGTAAAATGAGGGACTTGATGGCCTCCAAGGCTCCTTCCAGTTTTAAACTTATAACCTTATGATCAATCCCCTATTAAGTAACTGTGGTGCAATGGGAAGAGTGCTGAAATTGGAATCAAGATGTCTGGGTTCAAGTCCCAGGTCTGACACTGACTCTCTTTCCTAGATTTCAGGTTTCTCCTCCAGTAAAATAAGCAAGTTGGACTAGATCACCTCTCAAACTCCTTCCAAAGCCACATCCCTCTTTTGATTCTAAAGGATCCCAGCATAAACTATTTCTATCAAAAAAGCAGATGGCCTCCTCATACCGGGAAGTTACACCTATAGTCACACAGACGGCAGAACCTGACAAGTGCCCGACAGGCAGAGACATGATGACAGTGAAAACAATAGTGAAATAAAGGTGTTTTTAAGTAGAGTGGGGAGAGAGTGAGTGAGGGAAGGAGAACAGTTTCCATTAATAGCACAAGAAGTGTACCACAAAAGGAAACTCATGTCATTTGGGGAAATAAAGAGAGATGCACCCATTTGGCATTCTGTCTATGACAAAGAAAGCATTTGTGCCAGGCAGACTCATTTCCCCCTTCCATGTTTTAATTAAATGGTGCACATAAAGTAAGCTCTTTAAATTATCTCTTATTAATAGTTTAGAAGAGGGAGAGGAAGGCTGAGCAAATCTAGGGAATTCAACATATCCTAACCATGTTGCCATACTTCTTTAGCTTGTCTGACAGATACTGTGGCATAATGGATAGTGTGCTGAGCTCTGAAGTAGAAAGTAGAGCGTGGAAATCCTGATACTGATATTTGTTAGCTTTGTGACCCTAAGTAAATCTCTTAACATTTATGAGACTCAGATTCCTCTGTAAAACTAAAATAACTTGGCATGGCCACATTGTTGGAATGCCAAATGTATGTTTGCCTAAAAGACTATTTTATGGAGAATTCATGCAAGACAAGCACTCATACAGGATCCAAAGAAGTGATACAAGGGGGCAGGGGGGCAGAGCCAAGATGGCAGAGTAGAAGGATGGACCTGGAGAAGTTCTCCCCGCAAAGCCCATAAAGTACCCGTAAAAATGACTCTAAACAAATTTTAGAGCAGCAGAAGCCACGAAAAGAGATTTCCAGCCCAAGACAGTCTGAAAGGTCAACAGGAAAGGTCTATCTGGAGCAGGCTTCAGGGTGTGGAATCATGGGTAACAGCTACAGTTCCCAGATTTCTCAACCCACAAATGTCAAAAGACAGCTTAAAAGGTCAGTTAGAAAGCTCTATCACCTGGGTGAGGAGTGTGTGGTCTGGCCCCAATCCCAACCCCAGGGCAGCAGCAGCCACAGAGGCAGCAGCAACCACAGAGGCAGCACCATCCACTTTTGGAGCCCTCAGTCTAAAGACCCTGGGAGAACCAAGCAGCAGATCAAAAGTTCACCGAAGACAATAGTTGTTTAAAAATTAGAATAGAGCAGATGGAAGCTAATGACTTTATGAGAAACCAAGAAATTACAAAAATTACAAAACCAAAAGAATGAAAAAATGGAAGACAATGTGAAACATTTCAATGGAAAAACAACTCACCTGGAAAATAGATCCAGAAGAGATAATTTAAAAATTATTGGCCTACCTGAAAACCATGATCAAAAAAAGATTCTACACAACACCTTCCAAGAAATTATCAAGGAAAAGGGTCCTGATATTCTAGAACCAGAAGGTAAAACAGAAACGGAAGGAATTCATCAATCATCTCCTGAAAGAGATCCAAAAAGGAAAACTCCTAGGAATATTGTAGTCAAATTCCAGAGTTCCTAGGTCAAGAAAATAATATTCCAAGTAGCCAGAAAGAAACAATTTGAGTATTGTAAAAATACAATCAGGATAATACAGGATTTAGCAGCTTCTACACTAAAGGATCAAAGAGCTTGGAGTAGGATATTCAAAAGGTCAAAGGAGATAGGATTAAAACCAAAAATCACCTACCCAGCAAAACTATAATACTTCAGGGGAAAAAACAGAATTTCAATGAAATAGAGGACTTCCAAGCATTCTTGTTGAAAAGATCAGAACTGGGGCAGAGCCAAGATGGATGGCGGAGTAGAAAGACACACATACGCAGGGTCTCCCCACACAGCCCATAAAACACCTGTAGAGAGGGACTCTCAACAAATTCTGGAGCAGCAGAAGTGGAGAATAACAGAGTGGAGGAGATTTCCAGCCCAGGGTGACCTGAAAGACCCATGGGAAACGTCAGTTGCACCGGACACTGACACGAAGCAGAGCCCAGCCCAGCCTTGGCCATGTGCTCAAGAACAGCCCATGGGGGCAGACTCTCCAGTCTCAGAATCCCCAGTTCCAGTAGCAGCGGTTCCCAGATCCCTCAATCCACAGGTGCCAAAGGTTAGTGGCAGGGTTTTTTTCAGCTGGCCAGGAAGGGAGAAGGGCCTTCCCATAGCTCCAGCAGCAGGCAGTGGTCACCGAGGCTGCATAGCAGCCCGTATGGACCGCTCCATTGTTGCAGGATAAAAACCCCCGAGGGCACTGAAGAGCTGAGTCTTACCTCAGCCCTGCATGGAGGCCCTGGGCAAGCTGGTCTTTGCCTCACACTGAATGGTGGCCCTGCCCATCCAGCTTATATGAAAATCAGCCCTCAGTGCTGACTTGGCAAAACTGGAGGCCAGGTGGCTGTGGAGAGGTACCTGCTAAGATTCTGGGCACAGAAATCCCTCTCTGTGTCCAGACCAGTACACACTGGATTGTGCCACTTTGGAGGAACTGAGATCTCACAGATTCCCAGAGTATATCCTACTCTTGACAAAGGACCCAAAAGTCAAGTAACTGGTTGGGAAAATGCCCAAAAAAGGGAAAAAAAATAAGACTATAGAAGGTTAATTTCTTAGTGAACAGATACCTTCTCCCATCCTTTCAGATGAGGAAGAACAATGCTTACCATCAGGGAAAGACATAAAAGTCAAGGCTTCTATATCTCAAACATCCAAAATAAATATTTAATGGGCTCAGGCCATGGAAGAACTCAAAAAGGATTTTGAAAATCAAGAGAGGTGGAGGAAAAACTGGGAAGAAAAATAAGAGATGCAAGAAAAGACCAGAGATGAATAGAAAAAGTTGACTTTCAAATACAAGAATCAAGAGAAACATGCAAAGGTAAACAGGAAACAGAATCCTTAAGGAATTCATTAAAGTTGAACAGTTTACTTACCTACATGGAAAGATGTTATTTGTAACTCATGAGACTTTTTCAGTATGAGGGTAGTTAGAGGGAATATATATAGGTGTGTGTGGGTAGGTATGTATGTGTAAGTATGTATATATAAAAGGGTGTATGTGTGTATGTATATATGTGTGTATATATGTATGTATATATACATATATGTATGTGTGTATACATATACACCATAGAGGGAGAGAGTGAGATGAATATGAAGGGAGAATACTTACTGTTGAATGGAATGTACAAGGAGTAAGAGAAAGGGAGAGGTAGAATGTAGCAAATCATTTCCCATAAAAGAAGGAAGAAAGAGCTTTTACAAGGTAGGGGAAGAGGAGAAAGATGAATGGAAATAATTGAGCCTTACCTTCATGGGATTTGGCTTAAGGAGGGAATAACATACACTCAATTTGGATATGGAAATCTATTTTACCCTGCAGGAAGGCAAGGGAGAAGGGAATAGTAGAGGGAAGATAATAGAAGAGACAGCAAATTGAGGAAAGGGATAATCAGAAGTAAACACTATTGTGGGAGGACAGGTCAAGAAAGAGAATGGAATAAACAAAGGGCAGGATAGGACAGAGGGAATGTGGTTAGTCTTTTACAACATTACTATTATGGAAGTGCTCTGCATTGTTACACATGTATGACTTATATTGAATTGCTTGTTTTCTCAATGAGGGTGGGTAGGGAAGGAGGGAGAGAATATGGAACTCAAAGCTTTAAAAAAGAATGTTAAAAATCATTTTAGCATGTAACTGGAAATTAAGCTATACAGGCAATGAAGTACAGAAATCTATTTTGCCCTACAGGGAAACGGAGGGAAAAGGGAATGGAAGAAGGGTAGGTAATGGAAGAGAGGGCAGACTGGAGGAAGGGGTGGATGGGGTGCATGCTGTCCTAGGGTGGGGAGTGGGGAGAGATTGGGGAGAAATTTTTGAATTCAGACTCTTGTGGAAGTGAATGTTAAGAATTGAAAAATAAATAAATTATATTTAAAAAAAAAAAAAAGAAGTGTTAGAAGGCTACTTTGAAGGTCTTCTGAAGAACTTTGAAATCAGATGGGAAACATGGGAGGCATTGGCACAGGATCACTCAGCATGGCATGCCTGGATCAAAGAAGGCATCGTACTCTATGAGCAAAGCAGAATTACAACAGTTCTCATGTTTATGAGATGCACAAATTTAGAGACATCTCCACTCTAAATGTACATATGGACTATTTGTGCCCTACTTGTGGCAGAACCTTCTGAGCTCATTTTGATGCAATCAGTCACAGTCTGCCCTTTCCCACACAGTAACTTGACTCCCACATAGTGATGTCATTTTAGTCCTCTTCAAAAATGAAGGACAACCAATTAACCAACCAACGATGCCGCCCTCATGGTATACAAAGTACTTTACAAAACTTAAAGTGCTACATAAAAAGCAATTACTGTTTGTCATCTTTGACTAAGGGCCTAGTTGTACAATCTTGGGCAAACCCTTTGTCTACTTTGTTTCCTCTTCTGTAAAATGGCAATAATAATGGCGCTCACCCCCCAGGTTATTGTGAGGATAAAATGAGACACCTGTAAAGGCCTCTGCAAACCCTAAAATACCACATGACTGCTGGTTATTACGGTCATCGTCATCATCACTAGAACAAATGAAACTGTAAAGAGGAGTGGAAGAGGCAGCAAATGGTGCTGCCACTGTAAGCGTACGCATGAGAGTATAGATTCATCACAAAACATTTTAACTAAAAAGTGATCACATACACTGAATAGCAGGATTCACCACAGGACTGCTTTTATATCAATCTAAGCTAATATACTGAAACTGGGATTCAATTTGCAAAAATCTGATTAAGTACAACTTTCAACATGAAGTGAGGTTCATATGTGCTCCTCTCCTGAGAAAGGTGATCTAAACCTATGTAAGTTATCCTCCTGACTAACGTAGAGCTACCTATACTTTCCATGCTGCAAACACCACAAAGACTTTTCTTGAACTAGGGGTTCCAGCCACTAGCAACAGGGCAAGAGGCTATTTATGATGACCTCTTATGTCAAAACTGGCATGAATTTACTTTGCATAGAAACTACCCTATCTTTGCCACACTTCAGTCTGCTCCCTCTGTCACTGGAGATTTTTGGTATATGATCACTTTGGAATAGATCACTTGGTTGGAAGCAAATTTGAGAATATCTCTGAAATGTTGCTTTGGCAAAGCCTGTTCCTTATGAGCCCCCATCCTTTTCACCTGGCTTGGTATCTGAGCATCTCTCATAGCATGCACCAGAGGCTCTGCACTGTGTTCTGAGCACAGTAGGTTCACTGAACATTAAAGCTAAATGGTCATCTAGTCCAATCTCCTCATTTTACAGATGAAGAAACTGAGACACAGAAATAGTGATTTGCCAGAGGTTACATGGGGAAGAAAATATGAGAGCTAGGATTCAAACACAAGTCTTCTCATGCCAAGTTTGATGCTCTTTCCACTATACTAGGCTGTTTGCTTGATAAATGTTTGAATAAAATTAGGCTAATGCACAGGATTAAGATGCACACTTTATACCAGAATTCCTGGACTAGCAGTTAGGAGACACAGATTATAATACCAGGTCTATCATTAATTGATTCTATGACACAGGACAAATCATTTCACCTGTGAGGGCCTAAGTTTCTGCAACTGCAAAATGCAGGGGCTACATTAGATCTTTAAGACATCTCACTCTGACCAACAGATGACCTTTCCTCTCTAGATAAGTTTTTTTTTACTCTGCATATTGAGGGAAATTAAGGCCCCCCTCTAACTCAAACACACAGAACAGTTCATCGCTGTGGACCTCAGTTACCTCATATAGGATGAGGAGCCTGGACTTTTGAAGACCTTCTAGGGCTAAATCTATTGTCCTATGACCTTTGACCTTTACTTGTTTCTCTTTTCAGGGGAAAGGTTACATAAATACATTTTTAAAGAATTCGACAATCATCAAGGAACAGGAGTTTTTCCATATGCAAAAGACAGAAAAAAAGAGTATTACATATTACATATGAAACCAATAATAAGAGTTAGAGTTTATATGGATCTGACACTAGCACTTTTACAAATTTTATATCATTT
Organism: Potorous gilbertii; assembly: GCA_028658325.1. Classification (NCBI taxonomy): domain Eukaryota; kingdom Metazoa; phylum Chordata; class Mammalia; order Diprotodontia; family Potoroidae; genus Potorous; species Potorous gilbertii. Next base: position 512,305,432 of record CM053770.1, read on the forward strand.
GATCCTCACAACAACACTGAAAAGTAGGTGCTATTAAAATCCCCATTTTAGTTGAGGAAACTGAAGCAAACAAGAGTAAGTGACTGCCCATAGTTACGTGGGGTCCGAGGTTGATCTTCCTGACTTCAGGTTCTGTGTTCTAATCACTACACCACCCTAGCTGCATGAATATACCATGGACAGCTTGGTTATTTTAAAGTATACATAAAATTTTACACAATAGTATCAACTTTTCTTTTTGTGGCTCCTTCTGAAATCTCTTCTGCACATATTTCAAAATATTTCCTGGGCCTTTGTTTTTTTTATTATTAGCCCCTCTCATCCCAACAACACTCTCTATATCCCAAATGAAAGTCCTACCTTATAATAAATAAGTATAGCCAAGCAAAAAAAAAATCTGGGTCGTACTGATCTTGTCTGAAAATGTATGCCTCAGCCTGTACCTACAATCCAACTCCTCTTTGTCACTAGGTGGGAAGCATGCTTCAAAATGAGTCTTCTGACGTCATGATTAGTCACTATATTAATCATAGTTCTAAAGACTTTCAAAGTTGTTGTCAACATATAAATTGTTCTCCTGACTCTACTCAGGACATTCGGAAATCAGTTCATACAAATCTTCCTGGGTTTCATTTATTATTTCCCCTTTCATCATTCTTTATGATACAATAATATTCTATTGCATTCATATGCCATAATTTGTTGAGTCATTTACCAAATGATAGGTACCAGTTTTCTGCTACTGCAATAAAGTATAGGTGCATATGTACGTCTGCGTATATTTGTACATAATGATCTTTTCTCCTTTGCCTTTTATCTACTTATGATAGAAGCCCAGTAGTATCATTGCTGAGTCACAGGATACGTACAGCTAATAACATTGTGGGCTTGCCAATGTCCTTGATTTATCAAATGCTGGGTTAATATTTCAATTACTTTTGGATCTTGTGTCCTTAATCTGTTCTACTAGTTAACTTTTCTGCTTTTTAGCCAATGACTAAGTATTTTCATGATTACTGCCTTATAGGATGGTTTGAGATAAAGAATTCATAGGCCCACAACTATCCCCATGCTTTTTCTATTTCTTTTGAGAGTCTTGCTCTTTTGTTCTTTCCAATGAATTCTATTATTATTCTGTTTAGTTCTATAAAGGAATCCTTTGGTAATTTGATTGTGGTGTGGCACTGAAATTGAAAATTAGTTTAGGAAGGAGTGTCATTTTCATTACATTGGTACTACCCAGCCATGAATAATTAATTCATCTCCAATCATTTCAGTCTTCTGTTATTTCTGTAAAGAATGTTTTGTAATTGTATGCATATATTTCCTATGTATGTCTTGGTAAGTCTACTCCCAAATATTTTATGTGATCTGTAGTTATTTTGAGTGGAATATCTCTATCTCTTCCTGCTGGATTTTCTTAGAAGTACATAGAAAGGCTTTTTATGGGTTTATTATGTAGTCTCTTAGTTTCCTAAAGTTATTGGTTCAATTAATTTTAGTTGAATCTCTAGAGTTCTCTAAAGTAAACCATCATTTTACATGGGAAATCAAATAATTTTATTTCCTAACTGCCTATGTTAATTCCATTTTCTTTTTGTTGTCTCACTGATATTTTATGTTTAAATCAAATAACAGTGATGATAGTAAACATCCTTGTTTTACCCTGGCTCTGCTCCTGATTCTCCAGACTTTTATACTTTGGATCCACATTAATCCCTCACCCCCACTTTTTATCTTCTTTTTATTTCCATCTCCATCTATTAGAATATGAGCACCTTCCCCAATTGATAAATGGTCAAAGGATATGAACAGGCAGTTCCCAGAGGAAGAAATTAAAGATATCTATAGTCATATGAAAAAATGTTCTAAATCACTATTTATTAGAGAGATGCAAATCAAAACAACTCTGAGGTACCACATCACACCTATCAGATTGGTTAACATGACAGAACAGAAAGATGATAAATGTTGGAGAAGATGTGGGAAAGTTGGAATACTAACTCATTGCTGGTGGAGCTGTGAGCTGATCCAACAATTCTGTAGAGCCATTAGGAACTATGCCCAAAGGGCTACAAAAATATGCATACCCTTTGACCCAGCAGTATCACTTCTAAGACTGTAGCCCCAAGAGATCATAAAAATGGGAAAGGGTCCCACATGTACAAAAATATTTATAGCAGCTCTCTTTGTGGTGGCCAAAAACTGGAACTCAAGAGGATACCCATCAATTGGGGAATGGCTGAAAAAGTTGTGGTATATGAATATAATGGAATACTATTGTGCTATAAGAAATGATGAACAGGAAGACTTCAGAGAGGCCTGGCAAGACTTATGTGATCTGATGCTGAGCCAAAGGAGCAAAACCAGGAGATCTTTGTGCACAGCAATGACCACAGTATGTGAGAGGTTTTTCTGGTAGACTGGGAACTTCATTGAAATGTAAGGACTTAAAAAAATTTCCAATGGTCTTTGAAGGTAAAATGCCTTCCACATCAAGAGAAAGAACTATGGAATTCAATCGCAGAATGTAGCAGATCATTTTCTTCTGTATTACGTTTTAGTTTGTTATATGACTTCTCCCATTCATTTTAATTCTTCTACACAGCATGTCTATAGTGAAAATGTATTTAATAGGAATGTATGTGTAGAACCTATATAAAATTGTATGTCATCTTGGGGATGGAGGTGGGGAGGTAGAAAAAAAATCTAAGTTATATGGTAGTGATTGTAGAACACTGAAAATAAATAAAATTTTTAAAAAAGAATACGAAAACAGTCTTTCTGTTTCCTTGTATTTGTATTCCTAGTACTTAAACAGTGCCTAATACGTTAAAAATTTTAAGTTTTACCTCTTTATATTTAACCAGATAAATACTTCTAATACTCTCCATTTCTTATGTGTTGCAAATTGTCTTCTTTTTCATTTTGGATCTTAACAAATGGTTTTCTTTTCTCTTTGAAAAAAAAATCAAATTACCTATAGCAGTTTTTTCTAGCTTTTTTCCCCTCCAAAAGATAGGTCCTAGTTGTATTCATTCAATCAATTTTGGGGGGTTTGTTTTCTTTGCTGTTTATCTCATCTATGATTTTCAGAATTTCTATTTTGGGGTTTACTTGGGGTTTTTTATTTGTTAATTTTTTTAGGGTTTTTTTAAGTTGCATGCATAATTCATTAAGCTGCCTTTTCTCTTTCTTATCAATTAAAGTGTTTAAAAATAGACATTTTTCCTATGTATTGCTTTGATTGCATCAGGAAAATTTGTTATGTTGCTTTACTGTTGTAATTTTTTGTTGATGAAACTATCTATTATTTCTATGATTTAATCACTGACTCACCAATTCTTTAGAATTCAATCATTAAGCTTCTATTTCAATTTGAATCTCTTCTTCAAAACTCCTTTGTTGATTATGATTTTTGTTGCAATGCAGTTAAAGAAAGATATGTCTAATCGTTCTGCTTTTCTGCATTTTATGACCCTTAATGTGTGGTTAAGTTTCAGAAAGGTGTCACATATGGCTAAGAAATAGGTATACTCTTCTCTAATATCATTCCATTATCAGCAAAGAGTCATCATATCTAACTTTTTCTAATAATTCTATTTAGATCCTTGATGTCTTTCTTGTTTATCTTTTTGTTTTATTTTTCTAGATCTAAGAGAGGCACACTGAAGTTTTCAGTGTCTATAGTTTTATTATCTATTTCTTAGTCAGTTTTTCCTTCAAGAACTTAGATACTATGCTATTTAATGAATCTCTACTACCATAATATTATTTTATAACCTTTAGGCATAATATAAATCTTTCTTATCTCCTTTAATCATATCTATTTTTATTGTTGCTTTACCTAAGATCATGATTGCTACCCCTGTTGTAGTTGCTGTCACTTTTATATTTGCTTAATGCATAATAAATTCCTCTCAAATGTCTTATTTTGTCTTAGAGTAAATTTTTATGTTTAAAATATGTTTCTTGTAAATAACATAGTCTTGGACTCTGCTTTCAAATCTATTTTGCTACTTTCCTCCATTTTATGAGTGTTTGTCCCATTCACATTCAGGGTTATGATTGATATCTATGTTTTTTTCCTCCATCATATTCTCTAATACTTGGCTTCTGACTGAGTTTCCTGTTGGACTGACTCAGGTTTTGACCCAGGGCCCTTCTTTCTCTCTCCTTGCACAGTCTCCAGCTGGGAGATAGCTTTAACCATTAATGTGGCCTTAGCAGGCATCAACAATATGTTGTTGATTTGCTGGTAACAGGACTCCTAAAAGGTGTCAGGTGCTTTGTTCTCCAGAGGATGCACTAGCTGTCTTCCACCAGTGGCTCTGGTACAGTTCCTCTGAGTGCTGCAGGGCCTAGGCCCTGTACTGGCATTTCCTCTTACAACATTCTGAGCACCAGGGCTTCAGCCTCCCTTCACTTGTCTTCATTCAGAGTGTATGGAATCTTCAGGCAATCATGTTGTAAAATCTTTGAGTGAATGGGGAGCTTATAGCCATTTCTCTTTGGTCTTCTTTATAACTATTCTTTCTGGTACAATTGTTGCACTTTACTGAGTAGGAGAATTGGGCTCCTATTATGTCACCATCTTAACTAGAAGTTCATTTCTCCTGCACATGTGTGAATATTCAGTCTTAACTATTCCCTGGACAATTTAACCATCAGATCTATTCTGTTATGAATCAGTCAAGTTCCTATTTAAGAACACAAACACACTGTGAAAGGTATGTGGGTGGGTGAATAAGTACAGCTGCTGTGGGCATAAATTGTTTTATCAAGTCCTGGCAGACACTGGCTTAATTCACAGGTTCCTACTGTCTAAATCTACTCACCTCCTTTCTGACCTCATGCTCTTCCCCTATTCCTTGACCAGCTGTAGGCCTCTGGATAGCTTGTTCTTCTGCCCTGAGGAGTGGTTATGCCACTTGTTCTTCTCTCCTTACACTCTCTTTGTCTTGGTAAACATGACGGAAGCCATCCCTGCTTTCATTCCCAAATATATTACATCTCCTAGAGGAGATTTATATTGCAATAATCTCAGTATTAGTAAGTTGATGAATATCCTTGCTCACAATGCATAATAAAAAGTTTAATTTTTTTTTTTTGGAACCAAACCAGTGCAGAGGCTTCTAGAAAGGAGCTGCTCCTACCAAGGAAGATAAGAACCTTTGCTGTGTGTGCCAGTGGCAACACTTGAACTCAGGTCCTCCTCCTCCTGGGACAACCTCACTCTTCACTCTGCCATTCCCAACTGCATTCATTCATTCATTCAACAATACATTTATTAAGCATGCTCTGTGTGCAGAGCTCTGGGCTAGACAAGGGGAGAGATGCTGTTCACCTATGATAAGACCTTTTCTCCATCCTCTGACTCTCCAAATGCTATCATTTTTTAAGGCCTACCAAAAACCTCCCCCCACTCAGTCCCTCCCACAAGTATCTTTCCTCATCTCCCTCCACTTTTCTTTTGCTGCCTCGCCACCATTGTCAATACCACTCATGTGCCCTGTATTACCACTAAAGGGCTTCCCATGGCTGTCATTGCTCCAATTAGGCCATCAGCTTCTAGAAGGCAAAGTGTGTTATCAGATTGGTTTAAATGACAGAAAAGAAAGATATCAAATGCTGGAGGGGATGGAGAGGGGAAAAGACAGTAACATACTGTTGATGAAGTTGTGAACTGATCCAACCATTTTGGAGAACAATTTGGAATAGTGCCTGAAGGGCTATAAAAGTGTAACCCCTCTGACCCAGCAGTATCACTACTACCAGGTCTGGATCCCAAAGAGATCAAAGAAAAGGGATAAGGATCTATATGTACAAAAATATTTGTAGCAGCTCTTACTGTGGTGGCAAAAATGGAGGGGATAGCCATTAATTGGGGCGTGGCTGAACAAGCTGTAATATATGATTGTGATGGAATATTATAGTGTTATAAGGAATTTTGAACAGGATGTTTTCAGGAAAACCTAGTAAGACTTACATAAACTGATGCAAAATGAAATGGACAGAATCAGGAAAACACCATACTAAGTAACAATATTGTAATGATAATCAACTATATCAATTCAATGATCTAAGGACTTATGATTAAAATGGTGTCCACCTCCAGAGGAAGAGCTAATGGAATCTGAGTTCAGAATGAACCATTCTTTTTCATGTGTTTGTTTTGCTTGCTTTTTTTTTTTTTTGCAATATGGCTAATACTGAAACATATTTTACGAGACTTCACACTGAACTGATGTCACATGGTTTGCCTTCTCAATGGGTGGGGGAAGAACAGGAAGGAGGGAGAGAATTTGAAACTCAAAATTTTTTTAAATGAATGGTTCAGGAGGCTGCTAGGTGGTGCAGTGGATAGAGCACAGGCCCTGGAATCAGGAGGACTCAAATTCAAATTGCACCTCAGACAATCACTAGCTGTATCACCCTGGGCAAAATCTCTGACTGCCTTCAAAAGAAAAAAATGCTTCAATAAATGAAGTACAAAAAAAAAGAAAAGGAAACAGGTTGTGTGCCTTATATTTTTTTGGTACCCCCTCAGGACAATTATAATACCCTTAGAACACACCCAAAGACTATCTGTTGAATGTAGACAGCACTGGCCTCATGCAGTGCAATGAATTTAAGCAGCACCTTCCTTTCTGAACATCAGTGTTTCAGTTTCCTCTGTGCTGAATGTCTCTCAACCTGCTGCCTCCAGTTCAGAATGATCCTGTGCCTGACTGTTCTAACTGTAGCTATGTCCTATAGCCTAATTCTTACCTAGCTGACATCTGGAACCAGGAGCCTACAAAGGGAGCTGAAAAGCTTTTAAAATCTTCACTCTTTGTCTCCCTACTGCTTCTGTTATCTCAGGGATCTCAGAACAAAAGGTCTGTTATGAGGTAGGCAAAGGGACAAGCAAAGATGGTATATCTGTAGGTTGGCTCTCTCCGAACTATGTAAGGAGAAGCACATAGGGCAGAGATTCTCGTCATGGCTCCATTCTTAAGCTGCATGATCCTGGGTATGTCACAAATGCTATAGCCTTCCTTTGACCATGAATCTCTTTAAGACAAGTTTAGTTACCTGGGAAGAAAAGTATTAGTTATTCCTTCCACATTTAGAGGATTAGGGGATATGGCACCCCAATCTGGAAAATTCATCTAAAATTTTTTGGCTCTCCTTCCATACCAGAGAAGAATTATTATGAATTATTATGCTATTAAAAGGTACCATAATATCATTAAAAGATAAAACATGTTGATATTATACAATACCACACTTATATGTTATGTATTTGAGTTTCTAAACTTTTTCTGTGTCATCTGCTGGCCTTTACATGTCATCTGTGGCTGCCGCAAAACTCCCATTTAATTTCTTAAGCCGATCCACAAAATACTGAAACTGCAGTAGGGAAAGTTGTGATGTGGAAGTATATATAACCTGTATATAGATGGAAGTATTACTGTACAACAGGCACAGGCAACTCTGTTGAGAAAAGTGTCTTTCTGTCTTCTGGAAGGGAGGAAGCTTATGTTCAGGCTGCAGACCCTCTACATCAAGGATAAACCTAGCCTCTGTCTTTGGCTAACACAGCTGCATAACCCATCAGTTGCCATAATTCAGCCATACTTCCACTTTCTTCAAGTACAGGAATTCCCATCCAATTATTCCAATTTGTGCAACCTCTGAGCCCATTTTTGAGCTAACACTTGGGATCAAGAGGTTATGACTCTCCACTAACTTACTGCCTGCTAATTAAAAGCCAGGAGATTGTGCTCCCCAAGGCCAGGCTGCAGAAACCATTCTAGAAGTTAGAAGCGGGTGAGGTTAGGGAGGTAGGAACACATACAGTTTCCTCTTTAAATGGCTTTCACAGATTTAGCCGTTTGATAAACAAAAGGTATAGGAAAATGAGAGAAGACAGAAAAGAGAAAATGAGAGCATAAAGACACAAATCTTCAAGGTATCTAGAAATGAATGATGACTCAATCTGACAGTATCCAATGTGACAAATTACATGCTCTTCTCCCTTTCCTATCTTAACGATTCATCTCACAGTGAGGAATTTGAGTTTAACCAGAGCATTTGGGAAACTTCAATTAGAGCAGCAGTTCTTAACATGTCTGTAAGTAAGGTGGATTTTAGTGTAAGTGAGGTGATTTTGAGCAAGTGTAAGGGGGATTTTTGTTATTATTTCTTAGAGTTCAGTTTCCCAGGACCCAAAGCCATGACAATCTCTTGTTCCTAGATATTAGATACGAGTTCTCACAATTATGGTTCAAAACATCTCCACCATACTTGCGCAGCATTATATAATGACAAATAATATAAACACCTGTACTTAAATTGTAACTATCCACTACAATGCACAGTGAGATACAGGGATGAAGTGATGTAAACTTGTAAGGCTATTGCTAGCAATGTGCCTTCTTTGTCTGTTGCCCTATAAAGCAGCTGGGAACTGTTCAAGGAGTGAGGAACCCCTTAGGGTTGAATGCACAAGCTGGAATGCTGTGTGTGTATGCCTTGATAAGCCCCCATCAAAGCTAGGGAGAATCTGTGTTTGCCTCAACCGGCCCCCAATGAGGCTTGAGGGGACTAAATGCACAAGCTGTGTCTGTCTCAACTGACCCCATCAACAGGTAGGGGTAGTTGGTCCTGCTTCTCTCCAGCCCCTGTGAGAAGGGCGATTAGGGAATGCTACAGGAATTACAACTCCCATCAGCAACCTCTCTGAGAAAACTAAACTTGAATAAAGTAAGGTTATCAGCCCTTTCGAACCTGTCTTAGTGTCTTTCCTGTCTGACCAGATCCAGAGTGAACCTGTGCTAACAGCCCTACTGTATGCTGTGCTTATCTGTCTTACAAAGTCTATGAACTTTTAAAAAAAATTGTGATAACTATATTTCAGTATAATTGATTTCCTTGTACTTCTATTATTTTAAGCATTTAGAAATAATATTTTGAGAAGAAGCACATAGGTTTGACCAGATTGACAAAGGAGGCCATGACAAAAAAAGGTTAACATCTGGCCTATAGAAATGCCGTATCTCAGCTGTAAGTCACAGGATTTGACCATCCACATTCATGTTGAAGCACAGGCTTCATACACTGTTGGGCAGGTTCCAAACAAATAGAACCAAAGAATTCCTCTCAGTCCTTTTGTAAGGTACAGTACAGCAAATTGTGAATAGAATGATACCTCTATCTAACCTGGGAGAACCGGGGAATGTGAGAGGCCCGACTCAGGGAAAGTCTGTCCCCACTGACAAGAAAGTCTTCCAGGGCAATGAGCATGGCTCCTGGTAAATAAGAGGATGTAGGGGGAAACAAAGTTCCAGTATGAAGGCAGCAACTCTGACCCCACTCCCCTTCAAGGGGAACCTTCAATTTGTTTGGAAAAACCATCAGAAGAAAGAGGCAGGAAGTGAGAGACGAGCTATGTACTTAACAGACCAGTGTCTGCTCAGACAATACAAAAACCTAAACAGGGAAGACAGATTTGCTGCAAGCCCCTGATCCCCAGGGGGTAATGTTCACTCTGTGACACCCCAGCTTATCTGAATCTAGGTAAGGAATATATCCTGAGTGTTCATCAATACTACTTAGAAATAAAAGTCCCACTACCCAATGTTCATTTAGTACTTTCTGTGATTTTCTTGCCATGCCTGAGCCTTAACTCTTCCTTCCTAAAAATGGGAGATATGAAAGTTCATAGATACAAGGCATTTCATCCAAAAAGCAATATAATAAACATTTATTAATCCTTTACTACATATACAAGACACTATGATAGGGGCTTAGAACCCAAGACAAAAAAAAAATGACATCCAGCCCCTGTCCTCAGGGGGCTTCCATTCTACTGGGGAGATACAAAATGTTCACAAACAGAAAGCAATCTGAGAAGAGAAGGGGAAGAGGGGGAGTTGAGAGCAGGAAATGATTTCTATCAGAAGTAGCACCTGGGCTGAACTCTGAAGGCAACTAGACTTTTAGGAGGCAGAAGTGAGGAACTTTGAGGTAAGGGAGGAAGGAAGATGATGGAGAATGTGGAGAATGAGAATGGAGTGGAGAATGAGAAACTTAAGAGAGAATTCTCAACCTAATTCCATGACTGGCCACCTTTATGGGCTTCTCTCAGAATCATTTCATTTAGATCCCAAATGCCTTGAGAATACAGACTAAATTCCTCACTGACCCCCTAAATCGGGAAGTTAAGCCAAATGGAACTCTGCTTTTTTTCCAGCTCTCAAACACTGTTTTTATAGTGGCTTTAATTCTACTCCCTAATTTCTGAGAAAATAGCAACAAAAAAGTCCAAAGCCCAACCCATCCATGCCAAGGGTGGAAGTGAAGATCAGGGAAAAAAGTAGGAGTGAATGGTGATGAATAATAGTGTTAATTACCCTGCAATTGTTAGGGTAGTTGTGAATGCCTGGTAGGAATCCTGAAATATTGGCAAACTGGACTCCGGTGACAGCATGAAATTGTTTAGCACCTTGTTCACTTTGATGTAACTGCTCCTAAGAGTCAATAATAAATATTAAAAGGGTGGCAGAGGACTGGGAGCTGGCCATACTCAAAACAACGGACAGTGGGGCAAATGGCTCTCAATCATGTTCCACCCAGTATCCCCATGTAAACAAGACACATTCGCACAAATCAGAAACACCAATACCCCACCTGCTGGAAGTGCTTTAGCGCAGATGACACTAACTAATGAAAGCTGAAAAATGGAAAAGTGCATGAAATAGACTGAGGACATGAATCCTTTCATTATGCACCAGTATTATCTCATAACAAAACTGAAAACAGATCTCATCGGCTCTAAGCAAGACCTCCATATTGGCTTCTGTCAACTGCGTCCTCATGCCCAATTCACACAGCAACATACTGCCAACACAAACAGGGCAATCATAAAAAATAACTATGCCCTATGCCCAAATTAGATTAAATAAGATCTAGAGTCAAGGAGCTATTAAAACGCAAAAAAGACCTCAGGTCATTCAAACTCTTCAGCAAACCTCTAGAAATTGGTAACTGTAATAGCTTGCTAGTGGGTCAGTCTACCTAGGGTCTCTCTCCACTGCAGTTCACTCTCTATTCATCCACTAATTAAAGCAATCTTCCTAAAAGGCAGGTCCAATCATGTCACATACACCCCCACCACCCCACCTCACTCAATAAACTTCAGTGGTTCCCTATTGCTTTCGAGAGCAAACGCAAAATGCTGTCTTTGGCATTCAAAGCTCTTCGTAACCCAGCCCCCTCCTACATTTCCAGTTTTCTTACACTTTACTCCCCAACATGTATTCTTTGATCTAGTGTCACTGGTCTACTGGCTGTTGCACAAATAAGACTCCATCTCTCGACTCCAAGCATTTTCTCTTGCTATCCTGCCATCTTGGAACATGCTCTCTCCTCTTCTCTGACTTGACCTCCCAGGCTTCCTTTAAGTCTCCACAAAAATCCCACCTTCTAACCTTCCCCAAGCCTTCCTACTTCCTCTATCACTTCCCATTTATCCTGTAAATAGCTTGCATTTGTTTGCATTTTGCTTCCCCTTTAGATGGTAATCTCAGTCAAGGCTGGAATTATCTTTTGCCTTTTTTTTTGTATTTCCAGCTCTTAGAACGGTAGCTGGCACAAAGCAGATGTTTAATAAATGTTTATTGAATAAGTAAATAAAACTAGACATTTGCCAAAACAAATGGCAAAATAGTATCCAAGTATTTTGTAAAGGAGCTTCTTGAGGGTAGGGATAGTGTCCTTCCTTTCCTTCTTCTCTACAGCCTAGAACACAGTGATTCATAAATGCTTGATAACATTTAATATCATTTTTGGACTTTAATAAGAGCCAAAGCCTAAACTAATCAGTCCAACTCCTTTGCTTTGCTGAAAAAATGCCCTTTCCTGTGTCAGCCATTTCAAAGACCTGTTTATGACAGGATGCCTGAAACAGGAGTGGTAGGATTCTTCTTATCTTGTATCACAGAGACATACGGTATATAGAGAAAACTCAGATATCCTGGGATTATCAATTCCAACTGACACTACTTTGTTAATTGTCTTGTCTCATATTTACAACTTATTCAGCTAAGAAAATTCCTTTCTCATGGTAAAGTGTATTTAAATCTGGTCATTCTTGTGTCAGACAGTCAGAAATTTCCTTCTGGCTCCATGATCATGTATCTGCTATCTTTAAGGGAATAAACAATATGAATTTAGTCTGTTTGACTCTTTTAACCAACTTTTAGGTTGACATGCTATTTCGATTGACTCACTTGTATGAATTTGATAACTATTACAACATCACCTCATGCCTCAACTACTGCAGTCTCCTGCTTATTGGTCTCCTTGCCCCAAGCTTCTCTCCCCTGGAGTCCATCATTCACTGGGCTGTCAAAGTGATCTTCCTAACGTACAGATCTGACCATGTCACCCCCTCCCATATGCACAATAAACTCCAGTGGCTCCCTATGACCTACAGAATCAAATCCTCTGTTTGGTATTCAAAGCCCTACATAAATTGGTGTCTGCCTTTCTTTACAGTCTTCTTACACCCCTACTCCCTTTCCATACTCTGCCACTCAATGACTGGTCCTTATTGTTTCTCAAACACAAAGCTCCACCTCCCTATACTGGCATTTTCTCTGGCTAGAAGGCTCTACCCCCTCATCTCTGCCTCCTGGATTCCCTGGCATCCTTCAAATCTCAGCTAAAATCCCACCTTCAACAGAATCCTTTCCTAATCTCTAAATTCTAGTGCCTTCCCTTTCTGAATTATCTCCAATTTATCCCATTTATACCTAGCTATTTTCATGGTGTCTCTCCCACTGGATTATGAGATCCTTGAAAGTAGGGAGTCTTTTGTCTTTTCTGTAACTCTAGAGAATGTTGGGCCTGGGATCAGGAAGAGCTGAGTTCAAATCCAGCCCGGGATACTTTCTAGGTATGTGACCTTGAGCAAATCACTTAACCTCTGTCTGCCTCGATTTCCTCCTCTGTAAGATAGGGGTGAAAACAGCCCCTACCTCCCAAATGGGTCAACAAGTATAAAGCTATGTGCACAGGACCTAGTACATAGCATGTGCTTTGTAAATGCTTGCTATTAACAATAATAACAACCATTAGTATTGTTATAAATGTTTGCAGACTGACTACTGCATCCAAAGTGAGAGGCGAGGAGGAGGGGCAGGGCAGAGACAGGTAGATGGCTAAATGGCAGGAATGAGCAAAAGGCAAAGAGATGGCAAACCCCAGTACTATAAATACTGGCCTTAAATATGCTTGAAAATTCAACAAATAAACTGCACTAGAACCAGATAGTACTGCAAGTTTAACTACGCCTATAATCACCCAGATATAACACTGATCCATAAGAGTTTAAGAAAAATGTTTTTAATGGACACCATATTGAATTCTCATAAACTTCAAACTACATGGAATGAAAAGCTTTTAAAATATAGATACTTAACCAATGATATCAAAACCATGTAGTAATGAAATGAGGCACATATGAACCTTCTCATCTTAGCTCCCCCTGGAGTTTTTCCCCAAAGATGTTTTTCAGTGAGCCTTCAGAAGATAAGTTTACGTCACAACTCAATTATAAAAAGCCATTATTTTATCTACCTCTTCACAGTGCACAGAACATTTAATATAACAAAATAATAAGAGGAAGATGGTTTTTCCTAGAAACATTCCTATCTAAACTATCAAAAATGATAGGAAGAATAAAAAATAACAAGTCAACAATAACATAATCCCATGTCACTTTAAAGTTTGGAAACCATTTAGATATTATAACATTTGAGACTAAATCACTCAGTAGTATGTTTAGTGCAAGGCAAGGGACAATTAGGCCTTGAGGTTGAGATGACTATAGAACACCCAGGTCAAGATGTCCAAAAGGAAGTTGGCAATGCAAGCCTGGAGATCAGAGGAGGGATCAGTATTGGATATATAGATGTGGGAATTATACACGTGGAGATGAGTAAACCCACGAGAACCCATGAGACCAACATGCAAGAGAGACAAATTCTATGAAATATATTTTAGAGGTATCATCATCATCATTATCTTCATTTTACATATGGTTGAGGAAAAGGAAGGTAATATAAAAGTACATTATAAATCCCCATGCTGATACTCTGTCATTCAAGCTTTCTTCATCTTTGCTGCAGCAGACTAGAAGAGTATAGAGAGTGTCCCTCACTGACTAAGGCTCACCAATCTGAGGAAGAAACTACATGACTTTCAGACAGAGCCAATCTCATGAAGAAAAAACTCAGTTCCTAAGCAGTGACAACAGAGGCAGGTTTGTGAGAAAAGACTGTGCAGCTAGACGTAGATCTTAAGCATCTTTCTCTTAAATCATAAAGGACCAGCAAGGGGGAAACACATAAATCGAATGGGGGTGGGGGGAATACACATATAGCTGTGTTTGAAACAAACAACAGAAAAAAGAACAAGCTTAGAGGGAGAGAATTCAAGATCTACATCAGATTAACCAATTAATTATGCCCTATAGGATATCTATCCCACCTGCACTCACTATTTTCTCTTAGAATTAGCCTACACAAAATCAAAGATCTTCCAACCCTCTGGGTATACTTAAAAGGCTAAATTTTAACCCTGCTAAATATCAATAAAATTAAAAAGGAAAAGTGCCTTTCCAAAGGTCAAGGGAGGTCTTTCAGGCTCATGAATCAGACTACAAAGTACCAACTGTAACCAATGTCTGCTAATTATCCTTTGGATGGTGATTTTGTTTAATAAGCTGAATATATCTAGACACTGACCTTCTCCAAAGTGCTGGTAATACCAATATGCAAAGGATTATCAGCAAAAAGGAATCCTATGTATTAGGAGGTTCAGAATTCTGATTCAGCTATGAATCCCTTGGACATTAAAAACCACCTCTCTCTCCCAACTGGCCAGTTCCAGTTGAGCAATGCAGCTCCTTCTTTCCTTCCTTCCTTCTTCCTTTCCTCTTCTTTCATCCCCTCCTCTCCTCCCCTTTTCAACTAGACTTCTTTCCTGAGGACTATACCTTAAACCCATATCACTCAGACTCTCATGGACAGGCCAACAACCAGTCCCAACTCAAGTCCACCTGGTCATTGTTTGGGCCCTGAGGGCTCACAATGAATGTAAATACCAACAGTCTCTGTTTCGTCCAGAAATCCTAAGGGTCTTCCCCTCCCAGGTTGACTTTTTTTTTTTGACTAGGTAAAAAGAGGCCATTCTTTGCCTCATTTCCTACTGAGCCTTAATCACTGAATAGGTGTTGTCTCAGTCAACCTGACACCTGGAAAAGACCTTAAAAAGGCCAATGTCTCCTAGGGCCATCCAGTCATCCTGATCTATATCTTGCCACTGGGACACCAAACTCTCACCTATTAGGGTTATATGACCATTATTAAATAAATTTCCCCTGATTCTGCAAGTTTCCAGGTGCTAAAAGAATAGGGAGTATTGCTATCTAACACACACACACACACACACACACACACAAGCAGATTTGTAGGCACTTAAGCAAATGGCCTAATTAAGAAACTTTAAAACCTCTTTTCAACTGTTGGAAAGAATGGTCCCTTCCAACATTTTACTATGCTGGCTGACAGTTATCACCCAGCAGTAGACTGCCTCTCTAAGATGATACTGTGGAGGAGGAGGATGTATATGAGTACAGTTAAGGAAACCGCAGAGGCTGTTATGGGACTGTGTCAATAAGAGACTGCCTGGCTGTACTTCATTCTCCTTACTGGCAACAACAAGATGAGCCAGACTGATTCTGTCTTGAAGAAGGCCTCCATTATTTCAGAGATTACTAACTATAGAGAAATGCTTTTTTTTCTAGAGGAATAAAAATAGCTAATAGCTAGCATATGTAAAGCTTTTTAAGTTTTGCAAAGCACTTTACAAATATCTCATTTTATCCTCATTATCATCTTGGGAGGTAGAAGCTATCATTATCCCATTTAAAGAGGACAGAATTGAGGCTAAGAGAAGCTCAGTGACTTGCCCAGAGTCACACAAGTTGTCTGAGGTTAGATTTGAACTCACTCTGATTCCAGGTGCCAGACTCTATCCACTGCACCAGTACCTATCACTCCAAGACTTTCCAATTTCCCTTGCATTTTGTTTCTGTCACAGAATATCTCTGTCTGGTTGGGTACTGTGAGCAAGCCCAAAAAGGTATAAAAAATCATCATGTTTCAGTCAACCTAGTGATGACTCTTTCTGGACATTGGAAGGTCTGGTCAATAAATAATACAGGCCATCACTAGGACATCCATGGTGCATTTCCAGCTTAGCTGGGGCCTGCTGGAACTTAAAGGAATGGCCTTTGAATGACCTCTGTTCCAGGATGAAGCTCTAGAGTAGGACTTTACTAGAGAAATTTACTCCCATAGAAACAAAGCTACAAATATGGCACAATCTTCATCATCCACATGAAAAAAGAAGTTGCCAAATATCTGTAAGATATCACTTAGTGCCAATCCTAGAGACCAAAGAGTAGACAGAATGAATCACTGGTCTGACCCAATACAGCATCTCATGCCTCCTGTGAGGTGGGTGACCTTGGGAAAGGTCATTTTGCCTCCGTAGGCCTCAGTTTCCTCATTGAAAAAATGATGACACTGGATTCAAACCGTAAGGTCCCTTTCAAGTCTAAATTACCAAGCTCTTAGAATATGTCACTGTCCCATTACCTTACCTCTGAGACAAGGAAAAGACACACAGGACAGCAAAAATTTTTCCCTCAAAGAGGGAGTTCATCTGTCTGAAGACAAACTTTTTTAGTGTTGTCCCATTCCCCACATTATAAGTTATTTGGTAATGTCCCTCTGAGAATTGCCTGCCAATTCATTTCCCATTAACAATCACAGCACAGTCCTTCTCCATTAGGTTCACAAATTTTAAATTTTAAAATAATTTGTCAGGTAATGCATATGAAATTAACAAAGATACAGCAGCTTCAACCTGACAGGCAGTTAAGGGGAAGGCATTTTGCATAAGGAAATATTTTACTTTGGGGACTAAAGAGGAAAAATAAATTCAAAAGGCAACATGAAAGGAACTAGAGATGAAATAACATATTTGCCTGTTAACCATTTCCTTCAGTGTTGGCTCAGTATTTCAATTCTTTGTGTCTCGACTAGTTACAGCATTGTAAGTCACCACTATCTGACAGAGGGAGGAGATAAAAGGGCTTTTCATGCCATCTCTTCTCAAAAGGGCCTGAAATGACCCTATACACACACACCCCTGCTCACAGGGCCACACCCTACTTCAGGTCCTCAGCACCCTATCCCTAAACTACTACTTCAACAGCCTCCTGTTCAGTCTCTCTGCTTCAGGTCTCTTCTCAAATCCATCTTCCACACAGATTCCAAAGTCCTAAAAGTACAGGTCAGACTATGTTACTCCCCTACTCCATAAACCCCAGTAGCTCCCTACCACCGTGATGATCAAATACAAACACTGTTGCTGGCATTTAAAATCCATTCCAGCCTATACTTACAGGCTTATTACACTTTACTCACCTTTACAGTCTGGCCAAACTAGTCATACTCCTGTTCCTAGCCCAGGACATTGTATCTCCCTTTCTGCTGCCTTTTCAAAGTTCCATTCCTGGAACACACTCCCTCTTACCTTCTGCCTGTTACAATTCCCAGTTTCCTTCAAAGCTCAGCTCAGACTTCACTTTCTATATAACACATTTTTCTGATCTCCCTAGCATCTAGTCTCCTAAAAATCAAAATTACCTTGTGTTTCTTTTTATAAAACACAGATGTCCCAAAAGTCTTAGTGAAGTTTTAAGCTTTGATGTCTGAAATATAAATGCTACAAACTTACTCCCAAAATTGTCAGTTTAATTATCTAAATTTCTTTTATACTTAGTGAGTCTTGTGAATTGAATAATAAATTTTTAACAATCTGGAGAACCCTGTCATTATGCATTATATATGTGGTAACTGCTATGTGGGACACTTTTCAAGGGGCCCAGTAAAGGACGTCCTCTTGATTGGCCACTGAGGTCACCTAATCTATTTCCACTACATTTTTTCCTTGAGAAGTTACATCAAAACCATCATGTATGCATCAAAACCTTGTTCTTTAGATAATCTTAAATGCCAGAATTACAAATACTCTTTCAATGAGCAGCAATTAAAGTTCCTATGAAGTAGCTCAAAAATTAACTACAGCAATGCACAGGACAAGATCACATTTATGTTGAATTTTTATAAAAGATATCAATATTTTCAAATTTTAAATAATTAATATTTCAATTTCAAATGCTGATTTTTGGTGAGTTGGTAGCACTAACACACGTGAAGCCATCAAAGCTCAAAACTTCACTAAGACTCTGGGAACACCCTGTATATTTGTGTATATGAAGGCAAGGGATGATGTACAGATGGAGGAAGAGTCAAGAAGCTTCACTGACACCCTGGGAATGTCAGAAGAAATCAGGAAGCCTCTCAGCACATTGGGGTTTTAGGCAAAAGAGGGACTGGTCAGACCTGCATCTTAGAAGCAGCCCGGACTCTTCAGATCCAAGAAGGAAAAAATCTAATCTTTCCTCCCACAAGGAAATGCATCTTCACATTCTTGAAGGGAGTTATCACGTTCCCACAATCAACTCTTTTCTTCAGGCTGTTGTTCAGTCCTGTCTGATTCCTTGTAACCTTATTTGGGTTTGTTTGTTTGGTTGGTTGGTTGGGTTTTTTTTTGGCAAAGATACTGAATTTGTTTGCCATTTCCTATTCTGGTCCATTTTACAGATGAAGAAACTGAGGCAAAGAGGATGAAGTCCAGGGTCACACAATTAGTTAAGTGTCTGAGATCTGATTTGAACTCAAGAAGATGAGCCCTGTAAACTTCAGGCCCGGCCTCTATCCACAGTGCCACCTAGCTGCCCAGGCTAAACTTCCTCAATTCCTTCAACTGATGATCCTATGAGAGGGTTTCTAATGTCCTAATTTCCTTGATCAAAAGCTAGTAAATATTCTTACTAAAATTTGAAGCCCAGAAGTGAGCAGGTACAATACACCAGATAAAGTCTGCCCTGGTCTGACTATATGGAATAGCCACTTGCTTTCCTTACTCTAAATATTCCAAATTAACAAAGTCAAAAAACTCTTAGTTGCCATATTCCATTACAAACAACATTGAGCTAAGGGTTCATAAGAACCTCTCTTTGGTTCACTCTTCAAGAACAGCAGCTTTCTAATTATATCTTTTCCCACTTGTATTTTGGCTGAAAAGAAATCTCAAACGTAGGACTTTACATTTTTGAACATTAATATTTACTCACAGTCCTACTAAATTTCATCTTAATGCCATGTAAGTTTTAAAGCTGGAAGAGACATTAGATCATAGGATCGGGAATTCAAGGACTCAGACTCTGACCTGGCTGGAAGGGAATCGAAAGGTATAGCAGGTCAGACTTGTCATTTTAAAGATGGGGCAACTACAGACCTAGCGAAGTTAAATGACTTGACCAACAGAGTTCATGAATGACCTCATTCTCTGGGTCTCAGTTTCACTATCAACTTTAAAAACAAAAGTCAACTTAGCTTTAGATCTGGAGTCAACATGTTAACAACTCATCCTGGCCTTCTTTCAAGTCATTAATTAAAATGCTGAACAGAACAGGAGGGTCAAGGTTGGAGATTGCTATGACACTTTACTACATTACTCTAAAGTAGAAGTTGATAGCAATTTATTTTTAATGATTAAGCTAATATTTATTATTCATAGGGACATAATACTTAGCATTGAGGTTAATCTAAATGCCTTATTTCTACAGAAGAAACTGAGTCCCTGATGGGTAAAGCATCTTGCCCCAGGTCACATGAATGACCCTCTGACTCAAGAGCCAATGCTCTGGACCCAACCCCATCTGCTCACTAATGATAGGAACCTCAAATAGCTGAACCAGGAGTCTGTCAGGGATCAAATCCACATCTGCTTATCTGGGTTTTTTTGTAAATAGTATTTTATTTTTTCCAATTCCATGCTAAGATAGTTTTCAACATTCATTTTTATAAGATTTTGAGTTCATAATTTTTCTCCTTCCTCTTCTTCCTTCCCTCCCCAAGATGGCAAGCAATCTGATATAGGTTATATATGTGAAATCATGGACACATAGTTCTACATTAGTAATGTTGCAAAAGAAGAAATAGAAGAAAAGGGAAAAGTCACAACAAACAAAGAAAAAGTGAATATAATATGTTTTGATCTGCATTCAGACTCCACAGTTCTTTCTCTGGATGTGTACAGCATTTTCAATCACGAGTCTTTTGGAACTGCCCTGGATCATCATATGCTAAGACTTAAGTCAATCATAACTGATCACTGCACACCGCCGTTGTTACTACGTTGTTACTATGTTCTTCTGGCTCTGCTTACTTCACTCAGTATCAGTTCACGTAAGTCCAGGTTTTTCTGAAATCTGCCTGTTTATCATTTCTTATAACACAATAGTATTCCATTACATTCATATACCACAATTTGTTCAGTCATTCTCCAAATGATAGGCACTCATTCCCTCAATTTCCAATTCTTTGCCACCACAAAAAGAAGTACTAAAAATATTTTTGTACATGTAGATCTTTTTCCCTTTTTTATGATCTCAAGCCCATATCTAAACAAAATTCTATCTCTCCACTAAACTCCAAGGAATCAAAAATATTTACTAATAATATGAAAACAAAATAAAATAATACTTGATTTTAAATTCCTTTGATGGCCAGGACTGCTTCATGTCTTTCCCATATTGCCAAGCCTAGTAACTCTGCACTGTAGACACATTGTGAATGTTTCATTGAATAAACAGAACCTCATTAATTCGGGTACAACAAAAAATTTTCAACAATTTTATCTATGAAAGAGTTCAGTAGATAAAAAACATAACCAAGGAAGACAATTTTGAGAGCCATCCAACTATTTTGTCCCACTTCAGCAACAACATTTTCATTCAGTGAGTGCATTAATTATAAATGAAATTATCTTTTGTTCTGTGAAAGGGTGCAACACAAGCTAGATAGCTGACCTCAGAGTGAGAAGACACGTACTAGCTAGCTGTGTGACCTTGGGCAATGCTCTCAATGCTCCACTGAGTCAACACTAAGATTTTGATGCAGAGAAGGGACAGCCCTGCATTGCTAGCTCCTTATCTATATCAATGACATCACAAGTTCAGTTCTGTCCTTTCTCTTTTTGCCAGATTTTAACAAGTTCTCTGCCACCCAACTCCAATCCTCTTAGCAATACTACTAAAAACTTAAAATAACCAAATGAATTTTTACAAACATCTATAACTCAGGTTTTTATATTCTGCTCCTAATGGAAGAACAGTCTGGATTTATATGTCAGTCAGTCAACAAGCATTTTAATAAGGATATTAAGCACTAAGAATACAAAGAAAAGTAAAAACACAATCCCTTGCTTTCCTGGAGTCCAAATTCTAATGTAGGGAGACAACATATAAATAACTAATTGGGGTAGCTGTTTGTGCAGTAGATAGAGCACCGGACCTGGAGTCAGGAAGACCTGAGTTCAAATCCAGCTTCAGTCACTTACTAGCTTTGTGACCTTGGGCAAATCCCTTAGCCTCTGCCTGCTTCAGCTTCCTCATCCGTAAAACAGAGATAGTAACAGCACCTGCCTCCCAGGGTTAGTGTAAGGATCAAATGAGATAAAATTATAAAACAATCAGCACCCTGCCCGGCACATGGCAAGTGCTGTATAAATGGTAGCTATTGTGCTCTTATTATTAATTAGGCACTTAAAAGATATAGACAGAGTAGATGGGAAGAAATCTACAAGGAAAGCCAATGGCAGCTTTTTGTTTTGTCTTGCTTAAAGCCTGGATATTCTGAACTTGGCAGTTAGGTGGGACAAGTGGATACAGGGCCAGGTCTAAAGTCAAAAAGACCCATCTTCAATGTTCAAATCCCACCTTAGACACTTACTAGCTGAGCGACCATGGACAAGTCATTTCACATTGTTTGCCTCAGTTTCCTCATATGTAAAATGAAATGGAGAAGGAAATGGCAAAGCACTCCAGTATCTTTGCCCAGAAAACCCCAGATAGGATCACAAAGAGCTGGATGTGACTGAAAACAACTGAACAACAGCAAAATCTTGATCTCATCCAGCACGTTCTGCTTTATGTAACCAAGGAGCTTTGGTTCGCTCTATTTCCAACCTGGGCCAGATCCCTCCTGCTCTGGATATGTAAGTGGTGGCTCACTGTTCCTGCAGGCTCACCATATTAATGTCAAACTCAGCACAAACATCCAATCCACATAGACCACTGCAGATCACAACTCCCAAGCTCATCTGCCTTCCTCAGCCTCCCCAGTAGCAGGGCCACCTCCAATAGACAGGCATGCAAATGTACAAATATGAAAGAAAGGGAAAGGAACAAAGGAAATGGATGGAAGAGAAAGAAAAGGTACAACAGTAAAAATCAGGCAGTAACTATTTACATGGCCTAGTGAAAATGATTAACTCCATGCAGCTGATCAAATATAGACAGAGCCCCATAGTACCAGTGAATGATGACCTGTAATCATTGCAAAGGACAAGGAGGCTGCAAGAGACTCTTTGCACACTGACTGAACCCAGAGAGATGAGGGTGGAGCGAGGGAGAGGGCAAAATTAGACATGCCAGGGGCTGCATAGAATCTCTCATCTGACCCTCTGTACCAAGGCTGAAAAGTCATCCTACTGAAAAAGGCCATAGCTCAGCATGCTGTTCCCATCAGAGATGGGAGAATCTGGCCCAATGACAAGCTTACACATAAGCCTGGGTGGTAGTGCTGGCAGGCCCAAGGAATGGCACCTTATGTCCAGAACCTCCCAGGACCATGACCATTCAGATGACTTGACAGCCTGATTATGAGATCATAGTAAGATGAAGTAACACAATGTCACTATGGTTACTGTCATTCAAAAGAAAAAAACATGATCACAGATGATCTTCCATTTAAAATTAAATAAGTTCTCCATACACACTGTCCTCTTGTCTACTCCCCTCTGTCCAGGATGACTAAAACTTCACCAAGCAGGAGAAGCAATCACCAAGTCTGCCTGGCCTTGAGTCCACCGAGGCAGGATTGTCAGGGACTTGGACCACAGTCTCTTCTTTAGTCCTTGTCATTCCCACAAAAAAAGCTGGAAGCTCAGGCTGCCTCAGTGGTCACTGGGATCAAAGCCCCATTACAGTGAAGACAACATTACAAGGGTAGCTCACAGAAATGCCTATTTAATCAAAAAGATCCCATGTGCAGCAGCTTGCTAGTTACATCTACAGCTTATATTTTGGGCGAAAAATAGTCCCACGTGTAGGACTTGTACATTTGCATTTATAGCCTTACTAAAGGTCATGTAAGATTTAGAGATGGAAGGGACTGTAGATCATATAATTATAGATTTGGGACCTTAGGTCATAGATATAGAGCTTTTATTTTTTTAAATTCAATTTATATTATCAGTTCCAACTTTTCTCCCTCCTCTACCTGCTTCCCCATCAACTGAAAGGGCAAGAAATACAAAACCCATAACAAATAGAAAGTTATGCAAAGCAAATCTCCACATCAGCCATGATGGTGGGGGCAGGGATGGAGAAGAGCACGAAAAAGAAAGGGAAAAGATACTGCTTCATCTGCACTCTGAATCCATCAGCTCTTTCTCTGGAGGTGAACAGTATTTTTCATCAGATCACTGTATTAATCAGAGTTTCTAAGTCCAAAATGAACTTTAGAGATTGAGTCTAATCTCTTCATCACTTTACAGGTGAGGCAGCAGAGGCTCAGAAAGGTTAAAGGACATATTCTCTGAAGTAGTCTGATCATGCTGTTCTATAACCAAGTGTCCCAAGGAGAATTTCTTCTGCTAGTTTTTAGGAATGGTGGTTTTCAGTGTGTTTTTCCTCCCAATCCACAGAGCATCCCTCATGGCCTCTTCCCACTGGCTCAGTTCTAGTAAGTTGTTTATGCTTGCAAGTTTCTACCTTGAGCTCACCTACCTGTGCTGGAGGAAGAGGACCAATGGTGACCTTCACTAGGCTTCTAGGGTATAGGTGTGATGGAGCATGAACCAACAGCATTTGTTCTCATTTACCTCAAGGCCCAGGCTCAGCTGTCTTTACAGAACAACCACAACCAAACTGAAGACTTATGCTTCAGCAGAGAGAACACTGACTCTGCAGTCAGAACACCTGAGTTCGAATCCCAGCTCTGCCACTCACTACCTATGTGACTTTGGGCAAATCACTTCAACCTCTCTGGGTCCCAGTTTCTTCATCTGCAAAGTGGAGATCTAATGATCTCTGAGCTCTAATCCATGATCTTCTTGCTGCTGGTAAGCGCTGACACACCCATGAGCTTTGTAATCCAGCAGTCTCACACAAGAGAAAAGGCAGAGATTTCTGACTCACCCTCACCCTAATGGCCTCCCTCATCTACTCTGCATTCCCTTAGCACCCAAAGCCTTGGTTGGTATTGTACTCATT
Organism: Potorous gilbertii; assembly: GCA_028658325.1. Taxonomy (NCBI): domain Eukaryota; kingdom Metazoa; phylum Chordata; class Mammalia; order Diprotodontia; family Potoroidae; genus Potorous; species Potorous gilbertii. The sequence goes on from CM053770.1 coordinate 512,329,964, forward strand.
TAAACTTTATGAGAGGCTATGCTCTCTCAGTGCTCCTAAGGCATTTTACCAGTATGGATTACATCCCCAACTATTCTTTTAGCTCCTTGAAGACAGACTATATCTTCTACTTCTATAATATTAACACTCAAACATACACATGCCCACCCACACAGCAATAGTTCAGGTGTGCCTTTTTTTTTATAATAAGTCTGACATACAAAAATCTGAACACTCCAGATAGATAAACGGGGATGAGGAGGAGGATATTATTCACATCCCAAAAAGATGCTTCACTTTAAAGAAGGATTCTAAAAAAGATTTCTTTAAAGAAAAGCACCCTCAGAGCATTCCAAATTTGTTTACAGATCATTACCTATTTGACAGACAGCCTGAGATTTAGAAACATTTCTATGGGAATAAAAATCTTGCACAAAGCAAGGCATAACCATCTTCACTGGACTCTGCAACATTCCATCAATGGTCCCTGGCTGCATGTCAAATGTGGTGCTGAGTGGTACTCACCAAGTAAGGCATCAGAAGATCAGCCAGGTAGACAAAAGATGCTCCAAGGGTGAAGCCAACTGCCACAGGGAAGAAAGCAAAGGCACCAAAATTTCCTGAGGATTCTGCCATCTCAATTGCAGGGGCCAGAAGAGACCAATAGGAAGCAGCTAGCATGACCTGAAGAAAGGAACCCACCAGAATCATTCAAACAGTCACAAGATGGCTTCCATGCTGGATCATCAACATCAGCCCAAGGTAAGTATGACAATTACCATAATGCTGCATCATATTGACCAACCACTTACTTCCAGGCACTAGGTGCCTCCCCAGAACCAAAGGTCTAGCCTCAGAGCTCCTCAAAGTTAACACTGTTGGACAATAAGATGAGTCCTTTTATAAAGGATGAGGCAAGGAAATGGGTGAATATCAGGTAGAATGAGTCAGAAATTTGGGTAGCAGCCATTGAGTTCACCTACAATCACCACATCCCTTTGTTTCCTCTGAGAACTTTCAGTGGAATGCACTGTACGATTTTGGGCTTATTTGAAGGTCTTGTCAGTGGGTGTTCATATGCCCACTCTTTCCCACCAAATTCTAAGGTCCTCAAGACTGGGGAATCATTGTTTCTCTATTGCTTTCACATCACCCCATCAACCCCACCACCACCTCACCTACCTCACCCAGTCCTAACATATAAAGTTAAAGTTTGCAATAATTAAACATGGTGACTGACTCTTTTTCTAAGTAACAGTCCCACTGTACATGATTTGTCCTACACATATCATGAACTGGAATGCTGCACTCAGTTCTAGGCATCACATTTTAGGGAGATCAATGGTAAGCTGGAAAGCATCCAGAAAAGGATCTAAGTCAACTCAACAACATAACTCTTGAGCAGTTTGCTCCCCAGCACTAATTTGCATCTCCTGAGCTCAAAACTGACCACAACTGTTTATTTTCCAAAATGGTATTCATCTGGTGATATAGCAGATTAAGTAATAAATCAAGGTGTATAAATCAAGGATAAAAATGAACTAATGAAAATATTCTAAATTTTGCCAAGTTTCTAAGGACATCTGACCATAGAACCACAAAGCCCAGAGCTGCATGTATCCACAAAGAAATCCATAACAGTTCTGATATATAGTCATTGAACCCCTACTTGAACACTTTTTTGTAACAGGAAGCTTACTAACTCACAAGGCAGTTATTTGACTCCACCATCCCTTCAAGTTAGCATCCTACATCTCAACTCCTAGTAAGGATTGTCCATACTTCTTATCCTCATTTCTACTCACTTCTAAATCCCTTGCCATGTCCCTTTCAGTCCTATCACTCTGTTTTTTCTGGTCTCTTCAAGGTTACCATTGGTTTTCTGGTGGATATTTCTCAGTTCTCATTCTACTTGACCTTTCTACAGCTATGACTCCACTACCCACCTCAACACTTTATCCTCTTTTGGCTTCTATAATGGTCTTCTTTCTTTCTTGATTCTTCTACTTGTCTGATCGTTGCATCACAGTTTCCTTTGTAGCCTGAAGCATGAGTGTCTCCCAAAGCTCTGTCCTGGATCCCTATTTTCATAAACCCTCTCTCAGTCATTTCATCAGTTCCTAAGTGGTCAGCTGTCATCTCTACACACATCATGCTCACATCTACCTTATGACATCCAGTTTCCATCACTAAAATCCTGCTGTATATCTCTACCTGGATGTTAATGTAGCATCTCAAATTCAACCTACCTAAAATATCCCAAACTGACCCGTCTTGCAAACCATCCTCTTTGAGCAACACTTTCCTTCCATTCACCCAGATTCAAAATCTCAAGGTCAATCCTTGACTCTTATACCACTAGATAAAATCACTTGACCTATATATGTTTCAGTTTCCTCATCGATAAAATGTCTACATGGCCTCCAAGGTACCTCACCCTTCCAGATCACACTGCACTAGTGTAGAAAAACTGTTACCTCTTTATATTAAGTTTCTACAACTGGCCATGGAACAATACAGAATACACCCACTTTCCTTTTATACATAATAGATCTTCAAATACTTGAAGATGAAAAGATCAGGAAAAGTCACTCTCATTCTTGCGTAGGAAGATTGCTTATTCCAAATAAATAGGAACCATTTGAGTAACACAGTAATAAACTCAAGTGCAGAAAAATTCTATAATTAAAAGAGAAAAGATGAAGCTAAGTAATGTAAAGAATCCAGAAAAGCTTGGCAAGATCTTATGAACTGGCCAACTGAAATACATGAAAATTATACAGTATCAACATTAATCATTTAAATAAAAGGACTGAATATGTATAGAATGTAATATCCAGATTAACAGAACAAGAAATAGTTTAACTAACCCAATCTCAGAAAAATACATTAAACAAACCACAAATGAATTCTCAGAGGGGTAAAAGGGAGTGAGAACAGGGCTAAGTGGAACTATTAATTCTAATATTGCATAAATTGTTTGCAAAAGGAAAAGAAAGGATCCTATGAAATTCCTTTGATGACAGGGGGCAGAGCCAAGATGGCAGAGTAGAAAGACACACATATGTAGACTCTCCCCATGCAGCCCATAAAATACCTGTATAGAGGGACTCTCAACAAATTCTGGAGCAGCAAAAGTGGAGAACAACAGAGTGGAGGAGACTTCCAGCCCAGAGTGACCTGAAAAGCCCATGGGAAACGTCTGTTGCACCAGATATGGAGCAGAGCCCAGCCCAGCCTTGGCCGAGGACACAGAGCAGCAGCAGCAGGTCTGCAGATCGCTCAACCCACAGGCACCAAAGGTCAGTGACAGGGTTTTTTCAGCTGGCCAGGAAAGGAGAAGGGCCTTCCCATAGCTCCGGCTTCAGACAGTGCCTGCAGAGGCCATATTGGCGAGTGGCAGCAGCCCACATCCACTGTTACACCGTTAAACCCCTGGGGGCACTAAGGAGCTGAATATTACTTCAGCCCTCTGTAGAGGACCTGAGGGAGCTGATCTTTATCTCACACTGAATGGCAGCCCTGCCCTCACAGCATATCTGAAAATCAGGCACCTGTGATGGCTTGGCAGAACTGGAGGCCAGGTGGCTATGGAGAGGTAACTGCTAAGATTCTGGACACAAAAATCTCTTGCTACTCCAAGACTAGTGCACACACTTGATTGTGCCACCTTGGAGGAACTGAGATCTTACAGATTCCCAGAGTATACCCTACTCTTGACAAAGGACCCAAAAGTCAAGTAATTGGTTGGGAAAATGCCCAAAAATGGGGAAAAAAATAAGACTATAGATGGTTACTTTCTTGGTGAACAGATTATCTCCTCCCATCCTTTCAGATGAGGAAGAACAATGCTTACCATCAGGGAAAGACATAAAAGTCAAGGCTTCTGTATCCCAAACATCCAAAATAAATATTCAATGGGCTCAGAGTTCAAAAAGGATTTTGAAAATCAAGTAAGAGAGGTGGAGGAAAAACTGGGAAGAGAAATGAGATGCAAGAAAAGCATGAAAAGCAGGTCAACACCTTGCTAAAGGAGGCCCAAAAATAACTAAAGAAAATAACACCTTGAAAAATAGGCTAGCTCAATTGGCAAATGAGGTTCAAAAAGCCAATGAGGAGAAGAATGCTTTCAAAAGCAGAATTAGCCAAATGGAAAAAGAAGTTCAAAAGCTCACTGAAGAAAATAGTTCTTTAAAAATGAGAATGGAACAGATGGAGGCTAATGACT
>CM053770.1:512334670-512453063 GCA_028658325.1 Potorous gilbertii
TCTTTCATGAAATTATCAAGGAAAACTGCCCTGATATTCTAGAACCAGGGGGCAAAATAAATATTGAAAGAATCCACCGAACACCTCCTGAAAGAGATGCAAAAGGAGAAACTCCTAGGAATATTATGGCCAAATTCCAGAGTTCCCAGGTCAAGGAAAAAATATTGCAAGCAGCTAGAAAGAAGCAAGCAGATAGAAAGAAACAATTGAAGTGTTATGGAAATACAATCAGGATAACACAAGATCTAGCAGCTTCTACATTAAGGGATCAAAGGGCATGGAATATTACATTCCAGAAGTCAAAGGAACTAGGACTAAAACCAAGAATCACCTCCCCAGCAAAACTGAGTATAATACTTCAGGGGGAAAAAATTGTCTTTCAATGAAATAGAGGACTTTCAAGCATTATTGGTGAAAAGACCAAAGCTGAAAAGAAAATCTGACTTTCAAACACAAGAATCAAGAAAAGCATGAAAAGGTAAACAGCAAAGAGAAGTCATATGGGACTTACTAAAGTTGAACTGTTTACATTCTTCATGGAAAGACAATATTTGTAATTCCTGAAACTTTTTTCAGTATCTGAGTAGTTGGTAGGATTACACACACACACACACACACACACACACACACACACACACAGTGACAGAAACAGAGAGCACAGGGTGAACTGAATAGGATGGGATCATATCTTATAAAAATGAAATTAAGGGGTGAGAGAGAAATATATTGGGAGGAGAAAGGGAGAAATGGAATGGGGCAAATTATCTCTCATAAAAGAGGCAAGTAAAAGACTTTTCAGTGGAGGGAAAAAGGGAGGAGGTGCGAGAAAAAACAAGAAGATTACTCTCATCACGTTCAACTAAAGGAAGGAATAAAATGCGCACTCATTTTGGTATGAAAACCTATCTTACAATACAGGAAAGTGGGGGAGAAGGGGATAAGCAGGGTGGAGGGGATGATAGAAGGGAGGGCAGTGGGAAGAGGGAACAATTACAAGTCAACACTCTTAGGGAGGGACAGCATCAAAAGAGAGAGCAGAAGAAATGGGGGGCAAGATAGGATGAAGGGAAATATAGTTAGTCTTACACAACACGACTATTATGGAAGTCATTTGCAAAACTACATAGATATGGCCTATATTGAATTGCTTGCCTTCCCAAAGGGAATGGGTGGGGAGCGAGGGAGAAAGAGAAGCTGGAATTCAAAGTTTTAGGAACAACTGTTGAGTACTGTTCTTGCATACAACTAGGAAATAAGAAATACAGGTAATGGGGTATAGAACTTAATCTTGCCCTACAGGACAAAAGAGAAGATGAGGATAAGGGAAGGGAGGGATGTTAGAAGGGAAGGCAGATTGGTGATAGGGGTAATTAGAATGCTTGGCATTTTGGAATGGGGGAGGGGAGAAATGGGGAGAAAATTTGGAACTCAAAATTTTATGGAAATGAATATTGAAAACTTAAATAAATAAATTTAAATACAAAAAAATTCTTTTGATGATATAAATATGGTCTTGAAATATGAACCAGAAAGAGACAAAAACAGAGAAAGAAACCATTATTCCTAATGCTTATTAATGCAAAAACTGAATAAAATATTAGCAAATATGATATAACATATTAAAATGCTTATACACTAATATCTGGTTGGATTTATACCATCAATTCAAGGCCACTTCAATATGAGGAAAATTAGGAACATAATAGTTCATATGAATAATAAAAAGAAAAAAAATCACAAAATTTAATAAATAAATGCTGAAAAATCTGTTGACAAACTATAATAACTATTTCAATTCAAAACATTAACAAGTATAGGAATAAATGGACATTTCCTTAATATGATGAACAATATTTATCTAAAACCAAGAAGTCTCCTTTATAGTTCATGAAGAAATAATCTAAGTCTTTCTAATAATATCAAGAAGAAAGCGAGGATGCCACTGTTGTTATGTAATGTAGTGTAGTAAATGGTAGCTATAGTAATTAGATTAAGACGAAGAAACTGAGTGAATAAGCACAGGAAGACAAAATTAAATTATTGGTTTTTGCAGATGTCATTATAAACCCTAGCAATTAAACAAAAAACTGGAAAAAAGGCAACAAAAGAAGTAACAGGATGTGTTTTACATACATATTCGTATGTGCGTATATAGATATAGATATCAAAGAAAACCCAGCAGCAAGAGATGGCAATAAAAATTCTATTCAAAATTACTAGGAAAATTAATAAAATATTTAGAAGCATATCTACCAACTGAAATGCAGGAATTACATAACAACTGCAAACACTATTTAAAGAAATATAGAGTTAAATAAGTGGCGAGATAGTAAACTATGAATGGGCCATATCAATATATTAAAAACTAACAATATTACCTAAATCAATTTAAATTTCTATATCAAAACACCAATGGTTATTTTATAGAGCAAGAAAAATAACAAAATTCATACGGACAAACAAAAAGATCAAGAATCTTGAGGGAAATAAGGTAGTAAATATAATACCGTATTACATAGTATACTACAAAGTGGTAATCATCAAAACTTTGTTATTAGTTAAAAAAAGAAACGTGGATCAGTGGAACAAATCAGATATACAACATACAAAAGCAAGTAAGCATATTAGCACAGTTCAGGCATGTCTGAATAAACCCAAAGACAAAGGGGTAAAATAGACTCACCATTCAATAGAAACTACTAGAAAAAATGGAAAGCAGTCTGGCAGAAATTAGGTTTAGATCAACCTTTCACACTATATGCCACAAGAAATTACAACTGGATACATGACCTTGATATAAAAGGCTACACCATAAAAAAAATCAAAGAAGCAGGGAAGAAGATGCCATTCTCAACCACAGAAAAGAAGGAAATTCTTGATCAAGAAGAGATTAAAGAGTATCATATGACATAAAATGAATGATTTCAATTAAATAAAATTGGGGAAAATTGCTACAAACAAATCAATGTAGGTAAAATTAGAAGGAAATTTTTCCAGTTAACTGGAAAAAATATTTATAATGAATTTCTCTGATAAAAGTCTGATAGCTAAGATACATAAGGAATGGAATCAAAAATATAAGAACGAGAGTCATTCTCCAATAGATAAATGGTCAAGGGATATGAAGAGGCACTTCTTGAAAGAAGAACAGCAAGATAACAACCATATGAAAAAACAGTCCCAAATTAGTAATAAAAGAAATGGAAATTATCCCTTCCCTGCCACAAACAGGTGTTTATGCTAAATGTTGCCCACACCATCACCACAAGGTCATTTACATCCATCTCACCTCAGTATTTTGTGAGTGAAAGATACAGGAAAAGTAAGTTTTGATAGGAAAGAGAGGAGAGGAGAACAATCAGGTGCTCTGTGGGTCATATCAGTAGAGAAATGAAAATGGGCACCGAAACATCAAGGGCTTCAGAAGTGTGCTTAGATCGTAAGACCACAAATGGTTACATGTCAGTTCCCCATGACAAAACTCATGGTACCAACAGCTTCTTTTAAAATACACACACACACACACACACACACACACACACACACACACACTTAACATTACTTTCTTTTAAATTTTGAATTCCAAATTCTCTTCCTTCCTCCCACCACCTTCCCCACCCAAAGTAAGCAACATATCAATTATACATGTGGAATCATGAAAAAAAAGCAAGAAAAATAAAGAAAGTGAGAAAATTATATTTCAATTTACACTCAAAGTTCATCAGTTTTCTCTGTGGAAGTGGATAGCACTTTTTCATAATGAGTCTTTCGGAATTGTCTTATGTCATTGTATTAATCAGAGTAGCCAAATCTTTCATAATTGTTCATTACAACATTGCTGCTGTTGTGCACAATGATCTGTTTCTTCTCACTTCATTTTGCATCAGTTCATATAGGTCTTGCCATGTTTTTCTGAAACTACCTACCTCATCAGTTTTCTACAGCACAATAAGATTCCATCACAATCATATGTCACAACTTCTTCAGCCATTCCCCAATTGATGAAAATTCCCTCAATTTCCATTTCTTTATCACCACAATAAGAGTTGTCATAAGTATTTTTGTACATAGAGATCCTTTTCCTTTGTCTTTGATCTTGTTGGGATATAGATCTAGTAGCAGTATTGCTAGGTCAAAAGGTATGCAGAGTTTTACAGCCCTTCGGAAATAGTTCCATACTGTTCTCTGGAATGGCTGAACCAGTTTACTACTCCATCAACATTTCATTAATGTACCTATTTTTCCTTCATCCTCTCCAACATTTGTCATTTCTGATGGGGCTGCTCGGTGGAGCGGTGGATAGAGCACCAGAGCAGGAGTCAGGAGGACCTGAGTTCAAATCTCACCTCAGACATTTGACACTCACTAGCTGTGTGACCTTGGGCAAGTCACTTAACCCCAACTGCCTCATTCTGGGTCATGTTCAGTCATCCTGATGAATATCTAGTCAATGGATTCATATGGTTCTGGAGAAGTGAGGTTGGTGACCTGCACAGCCCTTCCTCACTCAAAACAAAGTCAAGTACGAGTCATGTCACTACTTCTCTGATGGCCTGGTCTTCTTCAACAACAAAGGACGAACACACATTTCTGACAGGTGTGAGATGGTACCTCAGAGATTTTTAATTTGTATTTCTCTCATCAATAATGACTTTAAGCATTTTTTAACATGACTATAGAAAGATCTGACTTCTTCTTTTGAAAATTGCCTGTTTATATCCCTTGACCATTTTTTCAACTGGGGAATGACTCTTAATTTTTATAAATTTGACTCAGTTCTATACTCAGTATATATTTGAGAAATGAGGACTTTTTGACATCTATTTCTTCATCGTCTATGGCATCTTTTAGCAAAATATAGATTCCCTGACTATCCCTTTTAATTAGGTCTATTTTTGCTTTGTCTGAGATATTCATTGGTACCCCTGCCTTTCTTTAGTTTAGCTGAAGCATATCAGATTCTGCTGCAGCTCTTTATTTTTACTCTGTGTGTGTGTGTGTGTGTGTGTGTGTGTGTGTGTGTCTTTCTTTTTCAAGTATGTCTCTTGTAAATAACATTGCTGAATTCTAGGTTCTAATTCACTCCGCTATCCACTTGATGACTCAATTCCATTCACATTCACAGTTATGATTACTGTTTATTTTGCTCCATCATATCTTCTCCTTCTTCTTTCTTTTTCTTCTTCTCCTCCTTCTCTTCTCCTCTTCCTTCTTCTTCCTTCTTCTCTTCCTTCTCCTTTTGTTCTTCTCCTCCTTCTTTATTCTTCTTCTCTTTCTTATTCTTCCTTCTTCTCTTCCTCCTCCTTCTCCTCTCTATCTTTCTCTGTCTCTCTGTTTCTCTCTCTATCTCAGCTGTCTCTCCTCAAAAGTTTATTTTGCTTCTAACCATGACTTCCTTTAATCTGTCCTCCCTTTAATCATCTCTTTCCCCTTTCTCTAATCTCCCTCCGCTACTATTTCTCTACTCAGTAAATTACATTCCTATATACCATTAAGTGAGTTCGTGTGTGTATGTATACATATATACAATCTTCCCTCTTCAAACTAATTCTGATGAGAGTGAAGTTCAAGAATTGCACCCTCCCCCATTTTCTCCTCCATTTTAAAAGCTCTTCCTGGAACATCTCTTTTATGTGAGAAAATTTCCCCTATTCTTCTTCCTTCTCCCAGTACATCCCTCTATCTTACCCCTTCATTTTAAAAGATCTTTCCAACATAATTGACTCATATTCATGCACTCTATTTAAAACCCTTTAAACTCTTCTAATAATGATAAAGTTCTTAAGAATTACATGTATCACCTTCTCATATAGGAATGTAAACAGTTAAGCTTTATTGAGTCTCTGATGATTACACTTTCATGTTTATCCTTTTATGCTTCTCTTGAGTTGTGTTTGAATGTTAAATTTTCTATTCAGCTCTGGTCCTTTCATCAGTCCTCTATTTCATTAAATATCCATTTTTTTTCCCCTAAATGAGTATGCCTAGTTTTGCTGGGTAGGTGATGCTTAGTTGTAATTCTAGCGCACCTATGTCTTCTAGAATATCATATTCTAAGTCGTCCATCCCTTTAATGTGGAAGCAGCTAGATCTTGTGTGATCCTGACTGTGACTCCACAATATCTGAATTGTTTGTTTTTGTCTGCTTGATGTATTATTTCTCTGATATGGGAGCTCTAGATTTAGCTGCAGTTTTTACTTTGGGATCTCTTTCACAAGGTGATTGGCGGATTCTTCCAATTTCTATTTTACCCTCTGTATCTAAGATATCCAGGCAGTTTTCCTTGAAAGTTGATGTCTATGCTCTTTCTTTAATCATGGGTTTTAGGAATTCCAATGATTCTTAAATTATCTCTCCTCAATCTATTTTCCAGGTCAGTTGTTTTTCTGATATTTCATATTTTATTCTATATTTTCATTCTTTTGACTTTGTTTTATTGTTTCTTGATATCTCATAGAGTCATTAGCTTCTACTTGCCCAATTCTAAATTTTAAGGAATTGTTTTCTTCTGTAAAATTTTGTACCTCTTTTTCCATTTGACCAATTCTGCTTTTTAAGGAGTTCTTTTCTTCAGCAAATTTTTGTGCCTCTTTTTACCATTAGGCCAGTTCTCTTTTTTAAGTATATTTTCTTCAGTATTTTTTTGTGTTTCTTTTACCAACCTTGTTGACTCTCTTTTCATAATTTTCTTGCTTCACTTTCATTTCTTTTCCCAATTTTTCCTCTATCACTCTTATCTCTTTCTTTAACTCTTCTAAGAATTCTTATCAGGTGCAGGTCCAAGCAGCATTTTTCTTTGAGGGTTTGGTTTTTTTGCAACTGTTTTCACATTGTTGTCTTCTGAGTTTATGTCTTAGTATTCCCTGCCATCATAGTAGCTTTTTATAGTCATATTTTTCTTTGTTTTTTTTTTACTCATTTTTCCAGTCTATTTCTTGACTTTGAAATTTATGTCAAAGTTAGGTTCTGCTCACCTGGGAGTAGGGATGCACCATTGCAAGTCTCAGGCTTTTCATGCTGCTTTTTCATAGCTTGTTCCAGGGGAATACAAGTTTTTGGTGTTTCCAACCAAGGTAGTGTGATCCTGGGAGAGACATGGTCACTGATCTCCTAATCTATCCTCTGGTCTTTGCCCTGGAAGTGCCCTTGGTCCTTGCAATCACAAGCTCTATCATTCCACCTTGCTTTGGAATTGTGACCAGGGCCTCTCCTCCCTTGAGACTAACAATCAGCACTCCTTTCCACCCTACAACTGCAACCAAGAACTGTGTGGGGGTAACAGAGTTGTCAAGCAGTGCCAGCAAAGGGTGCCCTGTAATCTCTTTCTGTCCAACCCCCTCACCAACTCGTGGCTCAGAGCTCCCAAAACTGCCCCTCCTACTGCAATTGCTGTTTGTGCTGACTTATGAGTAGGCCATGGACATGCCTCTACCCCAGAGTTACAAACTTCTCCAGTCAACCTCCTAAGTTTTCTTAGCCCAGGAAAAATGCCTCCTCCTGAACTTTTGCTGGCTCTACCACTCCAAAATTTTATTTTATTTTAAAATTTTATTTTAAAAGTGTTTGGAGGGGGACGGTGAGAGAATTCAGCTGAGTTATTTCTAATTTACCAACCTGGCTCCCACCAACAGCCCTCCCATAACAATGACCAAGAAATCTCTCTCAAACGATTGTGCCTTTTGCCACAGACATGAATGTAAACTCTTCAACTAGACAACAAGTAGAAGAAAATATAGGCATTAAGTCAATCTCTAAGTCAAGTAGATGGCATTCTGCAAAAGAATCTCACATTCATCTCAGGCTCCAGCTTCTAAGGTACCCAGAGCAGTAAGTGGTCTATACTGAAGGAGACTAAGTCATCACAAATCCCTATTTTTGGTATACCACAGGTAGCCTTTGCCTCTGACAATTAAAATACCAGGAAGTCAATGCCCATGACATACACAAGGGTATCTTTGTGTGGGCCTCATTTCCCACCATCTTGAGATGACATGAAGGGAGTGAAAAAAAAGAGAAAACAATGATCCCCAGGGACCTAATCACTCCCTGTTATTTCTCTAACACTAGGGTTTCAGAACTGTAAGCAATTCTGAACTTCTAAGAATCAGAGCTATAGTGAACACCAACAATGACTCTGGACACATGATCATAGGACTTTAGAGGATGGGAACCCTTATCTGCTAAGGGCACTTGAAATCCCTTCACAAGATAATAAAGTGCTCCTCTCCATGATTCAGAGTCAGTGTCTGCTGAGGTGAAATCCTCTCATCCTGCCTTCTCTCCCCATATTCACATCCCTGTTCACTTCTCTAACTCTTACTCTCCTCCATCATCCTGTTCTACTGTTCCCTTTAAAAGTCTTATTAGACTGTTAACAATCTTTCCTTTTCCTAGACCTCTTAACAGGTAAGCATTTATTACTTAAACTAGTAAGCAACTATTAAGCACCTACTATATGTCAAGCACGGAATACTGGGAATATTAGGCCCTAAGGATGCAAAAACAATGAAAAAACAATCCATAATGAGCATCACAGTCTTTTTAGTTTTTTGTGCTAATGAAAACTTGCCTCCTCTTAGGGGCCACAGAATCCCTGGCCAACAAACCCCTTCAATACTAAAGATTCCTTCTCTCATGGCTCCTAAAGCACCGGGCCAGGAGTCAGTTAGTCAGTCAGGCAATCAATCAACTACCATTTATTAAGCACCTAAGTATATGCCAGACACTGTGCAAAGCCTGGAGGAAAAGGAAAAGGAAAAGGCATACTGACTGCCCCTCATTGTCATTTCTAAAACCCAACAACCTCCCTTCCTGTGAGGTTCATTCTATTTTTATCATTGACTCCAACTCCTTGCCACAGTCATCTATCAAGCATCCAACTTATTCTCCTTTTCTTACAAAGTTCAGTCTTTCTCTCCACTCCCATTCCTGGGTCATATGAGGAGACCAGGTAATGCCCCCCTGAGCACTATTCCTTTCCCATTCATGAACCTACTGAACTCTGATGATGTCTTTCTTCGTCTCAGCAACACAAAAAGATGATCATAACTTTAACCTGACCATTGTCCATAAATATTCACCTCCTTGACCCAGAACTATACAACTCCTCTCCTTTATTCCATAATCTCCTATCCTTCCTTCTCTCACTTAACAGGATTTCTCTTTTTAAACCTCTTCTTCTGGTTCACTGTGACCTACAGCTCTTCCATACCTACCTGTTCTTTAAGCTCACTGCCCTTACTCTGGCCTCACTTCTTTCCTCTCACATTCCTGCCCTTATGGTTAATCATTTTAGCCATTTACTATCAACCCTTGAATCTCTTTTCCTGTTTTTTTTCCATCAGTCATGCTTTACCAAACCCCAGTTCTCAGTCACCCACACTATTCACCTTCTCCATTACCTGTAACCCGCTGCTCAACATTGCTGCACAAAATCACATCATTGTGCCTACAAATCTACATGACTTCATCTCAGCTGAATTCTTACTGCAGCACAGCAATTCTTTTAATCTTCTGACTCTCAAGAGACTCTCCATAGCAGCTGTTCAAAAGCTCTCCTTTCCTAAACTTCCTATATCACTTTCTCAGTCAAGTACCTTGCTTCTTACTTTATTGTTTAAAAAAAACAGAGACCATCTGCTGTGAGTTCTCTCTTCCTCCCTACTCCACACCACAAAAATCTCCTTCTTTATATTCTATCACTTTCTCCTTTGCTATAGTGTCTGATAAAGAAGTGGCCCTTCTTGATAAAGCTAACACTTTCACCTTTTTTTTTTTTTTAAATCTCCCATCTGTTCTTATTCACTGGGTTCTTTCTTTGTGCTCACAAAAATGTCTACTTCTTTATCCATCCTTAAAAAACCTTCATAACCTCAATCTCCTCAGTCTTTCACCCTCCATCTCTTCAACCTTTCATAGTCAAAAGTTCTAGAAAGAGTCAATTATATTGACCGCCTCTATTTCCTGACCTCTCATTTACTTCTCAGTGTCCTGCAATCTAGCTTCTGACACCACCACTCAGCAAACATCACTCTTCTCCTCATGGCCACCAATGATATCATAGCTGCTAAATCCAATGATCACTTCTCAGTCCTAACATCCTAACATCTACTTGACCTCTTTGCAAGTTCTGACACTATCAACTATACTCTCCCTCCCAAATATACTCTCCTGCCTTGGCTTCTGACACCTCTCCTCCTATGTGGCAAATACTCCTTTCCAGTCTCCTTTACCAAATCTTCATCCTCTCCCATACTAAATATAGTCAGTCAATAATCATTTATTAAAAACCCTATTACATGCCAGGTACCATGCTAAGCACTGAAGATACACAAAAGAAAATATGGGCGTCCCCTCAGTCTCTGTCCTAGGCCCCTCTCTTCCTTTCTTTCTACATTCTCTCCTGCAGGGCCATCTCCAATTGTCCTGATCTATATTTTGCCACTGAACCCAGATGGCTCTGGAAGACAGAGTAAGTCTGGTGCCCTTGCACAGCCCTCCCTCATTTACATTCAATTCACTTGCAAATTATGGTATCACTTTCCTGAAGTTATGATCTTCTACATGAAATGAAGGACAAACAATGATCTGTGAATAGTAGTAGCTGCCCCACTGCGGACCCAACCAGCCAGTTCCAGTTGGGTAACACAGCTCCTTCCTTCCTTCCTTCTTTCCCTCCCTCTGTCCACACAGGGAATCATACCCTTACCTGTGGGTGCTCCACTCAAAGGAATATAAATTTTGATCACTAAAATTCTGCAAGATATATTGGGGTTTATGGGCTAAATTTCTTTTTAAGGACCATGCCTTAAACCCAAATCACTCTGACTCTCATTGACTGTCCAACAATAGGTCCCAGTCCAAGCCTCACTTGGTCATTATTTTGGGCTCTGATGGCTCAGAATGAGGGTAAATAGCAATTATTTCTGTTTGGCCAGAAAGCTTGAGGGTCTTCCTCTCCCAGACTGATTTTGTTTTTTCTGTTGTTTTGGTTTTCTTAGATTAGATAAAGAGGCCATTCTTTGACTCATTTGTTACCTAGCCTTAATCACTGAATGAGCAGTCTCAATCACACTGAGACCTGAGAAAGACCTTAACTTTAAAAAAAATCAAGGTCTTCCACTGCATCCAGGATTATCTCCAGTCGTCTTGATCTATAGCTCACCACTGGACCCAGATGACTGGAGGAGAGAGTGATTTTGCACAGCGCTGCCTCACTTAAATCCAATTCACTTGCAAATCATGACATCACTTCCTGATGTCATGGTCCTCTGAGAATAAAGACAACGAACAAATGAAGAACATTCTCTCCCTTAGTGACTTCATCAACCTCAGTGGGTTCAAGTATCATCTCAATGCAGGCGATTCCCAAATCCAACACCCTCATCACTCTTCTGATCTCTAGTCCCACATCACCATCTATCTTCCTGGTAGACATGAGAGACCTGTAAGTCTCACTCAACATATGGAAAACATAACTCATTAAACAATTGCTCCTCCAATTTCTGTTGAGAGCATCACCATCCTTCTAGTGATGCAGATTCACCACCTGGTTGTGCTCCACTCTTCCTAAGTCTCCTCAAGTCTTTCTCCATAGAATCCGTCCCATCTCTCCAATTCTCTTCACTCAAACTAATTTACACCAATTCAGTCCTTTAATTTCTCTCACCTGTACTACTGTAATAGCATTCTAATTCTCCTAATTTACTTAGGAGTAACTTAATAGCTTTCTAAGTCTCCTGCTTGGTCTTTCCTGCCTCTAGTCCATCCCCCATGTAGCTGGTAAACTGATATTCCTAAAACTCACACACACTCCCCTCAAAAATTGTCAATGGTTACTTAATGCCTCTAGGACAATTTTTTTAAAAAAATCATCAGTCTAGCATTTAAGGTTCCCTACCATCTGGCTCCCACCTACCTTTCCAGCCTTGTTTTATATGACTCCCTATGCCATTCACTCTCCGTTCTAGTTAAACTGTTCCCTATACAAAACATTTCATCTCTGGCCTTTATGCTTCTGTACAGGTAGCTTCCTGCCTTTAGATGTACTCCCTTATCATTCTCACCTAGCAGAATCCATAGCGACCTCCAAACCACATAAGGCCGCTCCTGGGTAGCCAGGTGTCAGCCCTATCTCCCTCATGAAATTACTTTGCATTGTCATATATAGATATAAAGATAGATATAGATGTTATATTTACTTTTAGGCACACCCTAAAAGTTGTGTTCAATCATTTAGCTGAGTCTAACTCTTCATGACCCTGTGGACCATAGTATCCATGGGATTTTCTTGGCAAAGATACTGGAGTGGTTTGCCATTTCCCTCCCTAGTGGATTAAATCTAACAGAGGTTAAGTGACTTGCACAGAGTCACACAGCTAGCAAGTGAGAGTCTAAATTTGAACCCAGGTCTTACTGACTACAAATCCAGGACTATCCACTGAGTCATCTAGCTGCCTCATGTATATGTTCTATCCCTCTTAAAAGAAAAGCTCCTCAAATGCAGAAAATGTTTCATTTTTGTCTTTGTATTCCCATGACTAGCAAAATTCCTTGCAAAAAGTAAGAGCTTAATAAATGTTTGCTGAGTTGAATACATTTAATAAAAGGGTTTTTTATTATAAATTTAGCAGACAACAAAAAAAAATGAACATTTCATTATACAAAGAAGAACAAAGAGCATTGTATACAGAACTATGACCTTTCATTTGTGGGGTTTTCAAGTATATTTAACATAACAGTAATAAAACTGTCCTTTCTGTCTGTCCTCAACTTTCTTCTCCTCTCTTCTGTGTTTTTTCTTAAATGCTGAATGGATGCTCTTTTCTTTCTTTTATTCTTTTTCTGCATCACTATCAACTATCAATCCTCTTCCTTTCAAATAAAAGTCACCCCCCCTCATATCCAATACATATAGTCAAGCAAAAAAAAAAAAATCAACACATTAGCAAACTCTGGAGATGTATGTCTCATTCTGTACTTCACTGCCGAGAGACAGAAGGCATGCAGGCTTCTGAAGTCATGAATGATCTCTATATTGATCAGACTTCTGAAATCTTTCAAAGTTGCTTCTCTTTATGCTTGTTGTGGTCAAAAGGCCTGGGGTCTGTCTATCCTAGATTAAAGAGGCTCTCATCCTGAATACAAAATAATACCAGCCATAACCATTTGGCTGTTCTCCTGAGACAATTATGCATGCTTCTCATCTCTCAGGATGACAACAAAGATTGAGACTCAGGCAGTGACAGTAGAATAGTAAAAGGTTCCCTTTCAGTGTGTGTATATGTGGGCATCCCTGCACATATCCCTGGTGGTATGACTACTATCAATAAACTTCCTATTTAGATCAGTAAATTGTAGAGCTGAGACAAGCAGATCCTCTACTCATTAACAGTTTCTGGTCTGAAGCACCTTCTGCTTTCAGCTCATTAGTAAGGAGAGATGACAACCATACCCTGATCACATCTTTCCAGCCTCAGGTTATCCTACACTTCAGCCTTTCTTGGATGACTCACTATTTAGTCATCCTTTGAGGGAGGTACCTTTACTGAATCCTATTACTGCAACTATTGGTGTTATATTAATGTAAAAGTGAGAAATACTGAGCACTGTGGATAGTGCACTAGAATTAGAGTCCAGAAGACCTGAGTTTAAATTCTGCTATGAAACTTGCCAGCAGTGTGACCACCATGGACAATGAACGTACTTAACTTTTCTGAAGCTTAGAGCCGAGCCTGATGGATGGCACTCCCATACTGATAAAATCACAAGTCCCTAACGTACTAACATAAAATACCAAAAATACATTATAGTTTTACTAACAAAATTTTCACCAACATTACCAGAACAGCTCCTTTACATGTACTCTCTGGATTCTGCATCTACATCTGACAACAACTCTGGCTCATTCATTGGCTTTTTATCCTACACTTTCCTCTCCATAAATACACAGTCAGATGTGGTAAAGAGGTCTTCCTTACCCATCTTCTCTCACTGTACTCTTCCCCTTGCTAAGTCATCTGAGTCCTAGCCATTTGAAGTCTTGCCCCTCTCTTGCCTATCACAACCCTCACATTCATCTCTCCTCTCACTCATGCTGCCTCTCAGTTCACTAAGTCAATATACTCAGCTTTAAAACTCTCACCTGGGGCTCAGTTGTCTTGACTGGTGAGTAACTGAGTGAATTTTCACCAGCTGGCCCAGATGAGATCATACTTCACATGCCATCCATCCATTCATCTATGATGGCCCATCTTGTCACTGACTTTGCAGCAATGAATATCTCACTACCACCACTCCCTTTCTACTTCCTACTCTGAACAAAGGAATCAAATAAATCTGAACATTGCCTCGGGGAAGGGCATATCATTCCTGTAGCTCACTCCCTAGGCCAAACTCCCTTCCCTGGCTACTACTTCCTAGCTGTGTTGTTTCTACCTATTAAAATGCCAACTCTGTGAAAGCAAGGCCTGCCTCATTTTTGTATTTATCTTCCTAGTACTGTTCCTGGTCCATAACCAGCATTTGTTCATTCAACTCCTAACACACATTCACTGACCCCAGCTTCAGTATCTCTTCTACACCAATAACTTAGGAACCTAAGCCCCTAGCCCTGAACTTTCACTAAGCTCTACACACATTTGCAAATGTCTAGGAGACATCTCCATCTAGCTAAATTCAACATGTCTGAAACTAAACTCATTCTCTCCAACCCCTGCGCTCAACACCTCCTATGCTCCTACTGGCCTGACCATCTCTGTAGGTGGCACCTAAAAGATCTCCCCAGACTGGAAGCCACAGAATCATCTTTCAATCATCTTCCCTTGCCTGCCACAAACAATCTGCTGCTAAATGTCATCCATTCTGCCATTACAAGGCCACTCACATCCATCTCTCCTCTCTGCTGGTACTGCTATCACCCTGAACCCTTACCTGATTTTTGTGACTACCTTCTATCTCTCTGCCTACAATCTCTCCCCTCTCAAATCCATTATATACACCCCTAACAAAACATTCTTCCCAAAGCAGTTCTGATGCCTAGAGCACAGTTCACTACCCTACTCAAAAAGCAACTGTATGTAAGGTGGATTTTAGCGTATATAAGGTGGATTTTTGTTATTCTTTCTTAGAATTTGGCTTCCCAGGAGCCATGGTCATAACAATCTCTATTTCCCAGGCTCATGACTTGTAAACATCTCCACCATGCTTGTGCAGCATCACATAATGATAACCAATATAAACATTTGTGCTTAAAGTGTAGAACTCCACTGCAACTGCATAGTGAGATAATGTAAACTTGTGAGGCTATTGCTGGCAATGTGCCTTCTTTGTCTGCTGCCCTGAAAAGCAGGTGGGCACTGGTCAGTGAGTGAGGAACCCTTGGGGGTTGAATGCACAAGCTGGAATACTGTTTGTCTTGATTAGCCCCCATCAAGGCTCAGGGGAATCTGTGTTTGCCTCAACCAGCTTCCACGGAGGCTTGAGGAGGCTTAGGGGAGTACACAAGCTGTGCCTGTCTTGATTGGCCCCATCGAGACACAGGAATAATTGCCCTCCCTTCTTGTTGGTCCCTGCAAGAAGGTTGATTAGGGAATGCTATAGGAGCTGGTGATCCCATTATCACAACTTCCTTTGAGAAGAATAGACTAGAATAAAGTAAGATTATTAACCCCTCCAAAGCTGTCTTCCTATCTGACCACATCAAGGGTGACCTTGTGCTGGCAGCCCTCCTGTGTGTTTACCACACCAACAATATCTCCCTTTTGCCTACCTATTGTTCAAGCCCCTGAAGTTAAGTAAGACCCTCCAAAACCTGGTCCTATTATTGTGAGAAATAGCATGGTACAATGATAAGACCATTGGTGTTAGAATCAGACCTAGATTTAAATGCAACTCCAATTCCTAGTTATATGACTGTGGCCAAGTCTCTTAACCTCAAAGCCAAGTATTCAGACAGGTTTGGTGAGCCTATTCTGGGGCCAGGTGTTATCCCTAATTATGACCTTGGTCACCTGGCCAGAGTACCAGTTTCCTAGTTCCTTCCCACTAGCCAGAAACAAAGTCCTTATTTATACTGGGCACTCTGCAGGTATCACACAACCAAGACATACCTCCCATGAATATTAATGAGAAGACAGATCCTGTGGGTGGATCAAAAACTCATTAAAGAAGTAGGATACTAAGACGCCAAAGAGTCCCATACATATAAGGTGCTGGGGTCTCCCTTGATCTCCATGTCTAGCAGTTGATTGGTTGCTCATGACTGCAAAACAAATATGACATTCACTGAATATACATGAACTATTTAAATTTTCTGTTGGGAACTAGAGTAGCTGTATGCCAGCCAAAGTCCTATCTGTTTACACCATTCCTTCTGCCTGGAACCCTCCATCCTCCTCCTTCATCTCTACCTACAGAAATCCTGACCCTGACTTCCTAATGCATAGGCCTGACCAAAGTAGCTACACAAGATCTATGTCACACATTGTAATGTTAATTGTGAGAGTTTGTGTTGGGGGCTTACTCATTGGAACTGTTTGGTTGCCCAGATGAGACTCTGCGTAGCTAAGGAGCCCATACCTCACCCCTTCATCCCCCACATCCCGCAGATGTTGGTGTTTCTCTCCCTGGTAATAATGTACTGCTTATAGTCAGAGAGTTGAAAGCCCTGTCTGCTGGTCTCTATTTCTCTGTTTATATTTTCTCTGAAGTTCAGGGTGCTGATTTTTCCCTTGAACTGAGTGAATGATATATGTGCTTGATTAAAATAGATTGTTGACCCCTCAAAAGTTGCTTTCCTTTTAGAAAAGTAGATCTAAGACTGTACAGCAGGCCCTCCTGTGTATGTCGGGGTCCCTGCTGTTACACAGACAGACACATACACATACACACACACATATCCCATTCAATAAATTCCAGTAGCTCCATATTACCTCGAAATATAAGATAATTTTGAGATGTAAGATTCTAGAATTGGGGGAGGGGAAAGCGGCAGAAACTGGCTCTTAAGCTATCTTGAAAGAAACCATAGATTCCAAGAGCTGGGGGTAAAAGAGTGTATTCCAAGCACGATGCGCAGCTAGTGGAAAGGTACAAAAGTAGAATGTTACATATGAGGAAGGCAAGAAAGCCAACTGGCTGAATAGTAAAGTGATAAAAGTGGGAGGGGGCCAGACTGTAAAGACTTCAAATGCCAATGAGAAGAATTTGTATGTGACCCTAAAGGTAATAAGGAGTCACAGGAATCTATTAAAGATAGGATTTGACCTAGCGAGACCTAAACTTTAGGAAAATAAGTCTGGCAGTTGTGGAAGATGGCTTGGAAAGGAGAGAAACTAAAGTCATGGAGAACAATTAGGAGGCTACTGTAATAGTCCAAGTGAACAGGATGTGAAATAGGATGGTGTGTGTGTGGGTGGGTGGGTGTGTCTGTGTGAGTGTGTATCTGTGTGTATGTGTCTGCGTGTATATGTCTGCGTGTGTGTCTGTGCGCATGTGTCTATGTGTGTGTCTGTGTCTGTGTGTGTGGAGAGAGAGAGATGGGGGGGAGAGGGAAGAGAGACAGAGAGAGATTCTGTGGAAGCAGAAAGACCTGATAACTGCTTGGATAAGTAGGGATAAACGAAAAGGAGAAAACAAGGAGGACAACAAAGGACACATCCCGGGGTGACTGGACGCATGGCACTGCTCTCAACAGAAATAGACAATTTCATAAGATGGAGGCTTTGGTGGGAAAGACAGAGTCCTGTTTTAGATATTCAGAGTCTGAGATGCCTTTTGTCCAATAGGAAGTCAATGATGTATGATTAACAGCTTAACAGAATCCATATAGAAATAGATAGAAATGATCATTGAATCCATGGGAATTGATGAGGTCACCAAGCGAGAGAAAATAAAGAGAAAAGTGAAGAGGGCCCAGGACAAAGTCTTCAGGTAAACCAACAGTTATGCGGCTAACTGTCAGAGATTGGGTTTGATCCCATATCTGCTCTACCTCCCAGGCCATTAAACCATGATGCCACTCCCAAAAATTCTACCAAAACACATTGATCCTGCTCTTCAAACCAAACTGCTAAAAGAATTCATATCTGATAGTGTTCATAATTTCCTCCTAGTGTTAGAGGCACCAGAAGGGAGTAATTTAAAATAATCATCCAAATGTATAGCCCTCAGCAGGTAAACCATTTTGTTTCTACTTTAGTATTCATTACGGGAGACTTTCATTTTGTAAATATAAACTAATTTGTGGGGAATTCTCCTAAGGGGTGAATAGGAGTATTCCCACAGATGGGTGCAATTAAACACTGATTTATCACAGTCAGCAAAAATGAAGGTAAATAGAGATGACACCTAAAAAAAATTACCTTCTATGTAAAATCCAATTAAAAAGGGAGAAGTCACTGAACACAGAATACCAATAATGGCTGGATGTCACTCACCTCTTTATGGAGTGACTTCTGAAGCAAGCACCTGACATTATACTTGATAATATGGGATACTAGAATATACCATCACCCCAGAGTATCTATGACCTCATGCCCAATGTTCCCTCCAACAATACAAATCAGAATCAATCTATATCTACCCATCTTGGGCAACTTTGAGCCACGCCCTCCCATAAATTTGTCATGGGGTCAATCCAATGTGCTAGGGGGTCTTTCTCAATTTCTACTGACAGTACAGATTTCCAGTGGCATACACAGTTATCCCCAAAATCTTCAATGTGACCAGCCCAGTCCAGCAATGTAATAGTGCTAGACTTAGAGTCAGGAAGTCTTGAGTTCATTTCCAGCCTCTTGTAGTTACTAGCTGTATGACCTTGGCAAGTCATTTAATCTCTCTCAGCCTCAGTTACTCTATCTGTAAAATAGAGATCATAACATCACCTACCTCCCAGGATAGTTATGAGATCAAACAAGATAACAGGTAAAGTACTTTGCAAACATTAAAGTGCTACTTAAATGCTATTATTATTAACTTTTTAAAGCATACAAAATATATTTGACAATTAAGTGTTATAAGGACACAGAATAAACTGTTCTATTTTGATCAAATGCTACATTCCATAGCTCTGTTAGAGTTAGGTCACCCAACACTACTCCTCCAGGCCACTCTGCTGCTCCTATTCCTCTGAGCTAGATTTGTGATTCACTCTCCTTGGGTTCAGGAAGCTCCACAGAATCCTTCATTGTGCCAACAACTGTTACCCCTATCAGAAGAGAAGTGTGACTCCACCTGTCCAGCAGCTGATCACCAACCCCAAAGGCACATCTCAGTTCTGAGATAACCTGACATGGCACCTGGCCACCAATCCATCACCATCCTCTAAGCGCTAGCCAATTAGTAGACAATTGTACCAGCTGTTAAGGGCTCTCCCCAAAACCCTTTGTCTCTAGCTCCAAGCTGTTTCTAATGCTGGCAGATCAGGGAACAGACCCTGCCAACTTCTGACAAGGAGTTGATTACATGGCACCAATAATCATTCTGGTCCTATCCAGGAAGAGCTCCAGAGATCTTGGCATAATTGTTTAACAAATGCTTGCTGACTGAATGACTGATTGGTTAATTCATTTGTCTCAACCAAGGGGAACACCATCCCGAAACATCAGTTCTTTGGTCCTTTCCTCCACCTAGACTCAGCTAAAACAATCGATGAGTCAAACCAATGATGCATGGTGAAAATGACTTTAATGTAAGGGTTCTTAAGTTTTTTGTGTATCATGGACCCCTCTGGCAGTGTGGGGAAGTCCATGGATCCCTTCTCAGAATGACATTTTTAAATGCATAAAAAACAGGATTACAAAGTAAACCAATAATACTGAAATAGAGTTATCAATTTTTTTGAAGTTCAAAGACCCCAGTTTAAGGAAGGTCAAAAGGGATTGTGCAAATAAGAACAATTTAGTTACTTTATTTTAAAGTCAGTAGTCAAATGAGAATGAGTACACCTGTACATGAGAGAATGTGTACGGTATATAGATGAATATAAATGTATATATGTGTTTGCACATGTTCAGAGGCATTCAAACAGGTGACAATCTGCTAGCTCACATCCCGTCACAAGCATCACTGACCAACCCTGTTAAAGACCACCTCCTTCAAACTCCAATTCAGTTCAGCAAGTACCATTTACGATCCTATTATGGCAAGTAGGTAGCATGGCTAGTAAATAGAGTCCTGGGCCTAAAATCCGAAATAGGGTTACCATCCTGTCGCTTACACTTACTAGCTGTTTGGTCCTAGCCCTGGGGAACTCCCTAGGACTTATCTAAGTCACTAACCCAATGGAATCTGAACTAGGGGGAAAAGTTCCTATACCAGGAGTTCTCCTTCATAGATAAAGCATTATTTACACTCACATTTGTGTCAAGTAATCCAACCAATAATATTCTTGTTTGCTGGCCAAGATAATCCCACTTAACACAGCTCTTCCACATCTGACTTCCCTCATTTCTCCATAAGGCATCAAAGGGGCCATAGCCCATCTTTCCCCACACACAGACCCTTCATCCCATCTTATAAATCTGAAAATCCTTAAATTAGAAACATTTCTTGGCATAAATACATCGATAAATTTAGCATATTTAAATCTCTGAGAAATTTCTGAATTGTTTCATAGAAACAACAAGTTTATCCTCAATTAGTGTCTTCCTTTATCAAGAGGATCAAAAAGATAGGTCCTCTATCCCCAGATGGAAGAGTTACTCACTGCAGATTTGGAGACTAAATATCAATATTCCAGGTATGCAAAATAAGCACATCCTCAAGATTTATATATAATCCAAATGGGTCTAAAAAGCCAAAAGAAATACATTGGAGTCTGTTCTCATTAACATGCCTTCTTATCAGAAACAAATGAATCAATGTATGGCACCCACTAAAGCAAAGTGATGTGCTATGTGCCCGTAAGAGTGAGACAACACATGTAAAATGCTTTGCAACCTTAAAATGTTGTATAAATGCTAGTTGTTGCTATCATCATCATCACTATTCTTATCAAATGGGCAAAACTTCCTAGTAATCTGGATGGCATTGGATTTCCCCAAGGAGGTACACTCAATCTCCCCCTGTAACTCAATGGTTACATCACCAATCCTTCATGAACCAGGCCAATGAATGGCTAGATATAACCAAACCAAAATAAATAAAAGTTACATATTACACGAAATCACCTCCAAGTCGTTGGTTACAATCCACAACCACAACCAGCAGAACAGATCCAGAAAAACAGTATCCTGTTTTCATTTAAGTGCTTTATATTCAAGCTGTTTTAGCAAGGTTACCTAATACAGTTCTCTTTTGGATATGTTATTTGATATCATATCCCTAGGATTCTCTGGCTACTTCTGGTGATGGATGTGAGTACTTCCTCCAATAGTAAAGACTGGAACCCAGTCAGGACCTTTACATCTTGTCCCACGTTTGTTCATGGTGTCCCATGAATCTACCACATGGGGACACCTAACACATTGAAGTCCTTCCTCTAGATTTCCAGACATTACAGAGATAGCAATGGGACACATGGCTGTCCATTAACCCTTCAAGCAACCTCCTCACTGCATTTTCCTTTTCTTTTCATATCCTTTTCCTCCATGAAGTCCTCCTCTGACATCCCATGATACAGAGGTGACCCAGGTTCTCAAAGAATGTGTAAGGATAGTGTGGCCTTCAACAGAGCTTACAATGCCTAAAAGACTTCACATATGCTCCAAGGAAACAGGCAAGGTCTGCTTTCTAAAGAACAGTTTATTTAAATACAGAGAGGCTCATCACTACAAAGCAATGAATTCTTCACTCATGACAAAGCATAAAACTTTAAGGCACAAGAAGGGTTAAAAAATGTTTATTGCCTAAAGTCTAGACCAATAATAACACTTAAGAGGTGATTCAGGACAACAAAGGTCTTGCCTTTCTAAGACCTTCCCTTCCTAAGTCTCTGGGATGTTCCTTGGTCTATGGCAATGAGGTCAGCCATGTCTCCCTGGAAAGTGACTCCCCCATACACCTGTTGGTTTTTCATATTTAAATGCTTCCCTTGGTTTCAGTTACTGTGACTGAGGATAAGTCTCTACTTAGTCCCTTAATAGACAAATCCTCCTTATCAACCCTCCCTTTCTCTTATAGACAGGGGATAGAGGAGACAGCACCTGTGACTTCATTGGTATGGGAAATCCTCAGACAATAGAACTCTCTCTACTAATGTATATCAGCACCATCTCAGCAGCTTATTATTTCAGAGAACTGCCTAGAACACTGTCTAGGGTCAGATATTCGGAATGTGTAGGAAATGGGACATGAATTCTGATCTTCCTGACAATGTGGCAAGGTTTCCGTTCACTACCCTCAGCTGCTCCTCACTTAAATACCATGTCAACTCACAGGTACATGTCTAATAGTGTTTGTTTTTCTGGTATGGACATCTTTATCTTCTCTACAGGTCTTCGTAGAACTATCTCATACTACAAACTCACAATATACACTAAAACTGCTCTATATCAAGGCAAGGAAACAAGCCACAAACAAAAACTTCACATATGCACTCAACACATATGGCATCATGTGATATAGTCACTGTGAAGTTGTACACTCCAAACTGGGTATACCTCCAGAATTGGGGGACAAATTCAAAAAAATTCTTTTGAAACAGAACCTAAAAATAAAAGATGAGATTGACCAACTACATAAGTTACCGTCTTAGGAAGCAGTTTATTTGTTGCTGATGAAGTGGTTCTTAAGGATCCATCAAAGAACCAGCAGTTTTCCAAACTCAACTAAATGTAACTGGTGTAAGTTAACCGTCACCTTGGTGACTGCAACAAGTTCACTACAAATACAAACAGAAGATTAGGGCTCTTCTCCATATCCCTCCACACTCCATGCTGATGTAGAGCCAGCCTACTGTCAAACGGAAGAGCTAGTCAGAGTCATAGAGGCAGAAGAGGCTGAAGGGCCATCCAGACCAAACTACCTCTGAACAAGACTCTCCTCTAAGATATGTACTTGAGAAGGGGCATCCACCCTTTGTTGGAAGAAATTCCCATTAGACCATGAGCTCCTTTAGAGGAGGGATTGTGTTTATATACAAGGTGCAAAACAAATGTTTATAGACTTATTGCCTGATAGGAAACAGATTACCTCCTGAGGCAGCCCATTCCATACTTGGGCAGCTCTAGTAGTTAGTTAGATTTTTCTTCCATAAAGATTAAATTTGCTTCTTTGTATCTTCTACCCATTGCTCCTAGTTCTGCCCTCTGTGACTAAGCAAATTATTCTAATTCCTCTTTCAAATGATGTCCCTTCAAATACCTGAAGGTAGGCATCACATTCCACTGTGGTTAGGTGTCTGTAACCTGCAATTCACAGAAAAACTTCAGCGTGTCCATGAACTTATAAGGGGGAAAAATTAAATTTTTATTCTAATATAACTGGTTTTATGTTATGCATTTTAAAATATTCTTCTGAGAAGGGGTCAGCAGCCTTCACCAGACTGCCCAAAGTGTCCATGACACAAAAAATGGTTAGGCATCCCCACCCTAAATCTTCACCTCCCTTGGCTAAACCTTCCCAGTTCCTTCAACCAATCCCTATGCTGCATAAACCTGAGGCCTTTCATCATTCTGACTGATCTCCTCTAGCCTCCACTCTATTTAATTTAGTCTTTCTCTAATATATGGTACAAAGCAATGAACACTCCAACTGTGTCCTGACCAGGGAAAAGTAACAAGAGAACTGTCACCTCCCTATCCATGAACACTACGCTTCTCTGTATGCCACCTGAACACTTTCTTGACTGCCATATCATAATGCAACCTAATATGAAGTTTGGAATCCACTAAAACACTCCATTTATTTTCTGATGAATGGCTGTCTAGTCATACCTTCCTTAAACTGTCCTCGTGATGTTGACTCTCTATACCCAAATTCATGTCTTTAAGCTCATTTTCCTAATTTATAATTAGGATCTATAATTTATAATAATGTTATATATTATTATACAATTGTATATAATACACAATTATATGTTAATATAAATATAATAGTAAAGGGTCTATAATATAATTTATAATAATGTATAATTTTCCTAATCTAGAATTATAATTGGAAAAAACAGTGAAATGTAGTGGATGAAGGGCCAGCTATGGCATTAGGAAGACCTGGGTCCTGCTTCTAACATACACTAAGTAGGTGACCATGAATAATTTTGCCTCTCTGTTCCCCCAGGCAAATCTCTAAGACCAAGTAACAGAACAACATCTGATTTCTATCACCAGAGAGTTTCCACAATGGAGGGCTTTATATTGATGAAGTGAGAGTTCTGGACCAAAAATAAATAAATAAATAAAAAGAAGCGAAACATAGACCTGTTGTAAGAAGCAGCTGAAATATTAAAGATGAAGAGAGGAATTTTATTCAGGTACAGATTGGATTCAAATCTAATCAATTACATGACTCTGAGGGCTTATGATGGATATAAAATTACTTTGGCAAGCATATCCCACCCTGCATAAGGTTTTATTGTTCGACCTGCTGGTTTATTATGTTCCCTATCACTTGCATCTTCAAATAAACTTATAAAGTACTCCCCAAACACATACTCTCTACTTAAGAGCCCTATGTGCAGGCAATAACCACAGGTCTTTTTCTCCCTCCTAAATACAATATTAACCTATTTTCCCCTTATCATATGTATATTTCATATGTATATATACACACATACATATATACATATGTGTGCTACATAGATATATATGTATATGTGTGTATGTATGTCATATGTTTAGTATATTAGTAAATATATATATTAGTATATATTATATAATTGTTTATTACATTTGTATACAATTTTATGTTTGTATTATATATAATACATTAGTATATATATCAGTAAACATATATTAGTAAAATGTGTATGTATGTATAATCGGGGGATATATGTGTGTGCATGTGTGTATGTGTGTATGTGTGTGTGTATATACATATATATATATATATATATATATATATATATTTTACCACCACCTTCCAATTCTCCCAGGGAACTAACACACTTAGCTCCAGAGCTATCACACTTGATCTCTACACAGGAAGCACAGAGCTTCCTCAACTGAAAGAGGGCACTGAAGAAATGTCACAGTACAGAAAATGTGACCTGGCTTCTCTTTCTCTCAAGAGTTCCTATGATCTGAGAGGGAATTGCTACCCCTGCTACTAGTTGCCCATAACCCCTGAAAAGTTGTCATCATTTTCTTATTTGCCAAGTCCTGGAGAAATTGAGCTTATGGACTCAGGCCAAAGCCAGGGTTCAGATCAAGAGCCTGGGCACCCAGACAGCGAAGATCAAGCATGCAGGGGCAAGTTACCAAAACATTTTGATGCCTAAACTTTTATCTCCTTTTATCCCTTTCTCTGGAAGATGAGGGAAGAGCCTGAAACAGTAACAACAACTAGGGCAGGAGGACCACAGGTTCAGAGGTAGAAGGATTCTAAAGCTCTAGTCCAGTGCCTTAATTTCACAAATGAGGAAACTGAGGTCCAGGGAGGGAGATGACCAGCTCTGAGTCTCATGCATAGTAAGTAACTGGTGAAAAAAGTCAATCCATTGATCAACTAAGGGTCAAATCAACAAATGTTTACTAAGCACCTACTATATGCCAGGTATTATGCCAGGAAACTGGAATGCAAGTACAAGGAATGAAACAATCCTTGTAATTGGAGAGTCAACAAATACATATATAAATGTACATAGTATTAATATAACATTAATAATTACAAGTATGTACAAAACAGTTAAAAATAAAGTGTTTAGGAGGGAGGGACAGAGGTTGGGGAAATCAGGAAAGACTTCATGCAGACGTCTCCTCAGCTACTTCTTAAAGAATAGGAGGAATTCTCTGAGGCAGAGGTAAGGAAGGAATGCATCGCAGGTATGAGGAACAGATTTTTGTGTAAAGGCACAGAGATAGGAGGAGGGTCCTTTGTAAGGAACAGAAAGAAGGCAATTTGGCAGGATCAAAGAGTGTTGGAAGGGAAGTAATGTCCAATGAGGCACAAAAGATATGTTGGTAGCCAGGTTGTGGAGGGGAGCTGGGAGCAAGGGGAATTCCTTATAACAAATATGCAGCAACAAGCAAACAAATGCCTGCCTTGGCCATGTCCAAAAAATACATATGGCTTCCTCTACATCCTGAGTCTGTTCTCTGTCAGGAGGTGGTTGGCATGCTTCATAATCATCTTTCAGAATCACAGCTAATTACTGAACTAACTGATCAGAGGTCTTAAGTCTTTCCAAGTTGTCCATTTTTACAGTACTGTTATAGTAAAAAATGTTTTTCTGGTTCTGCTCGCTTCATCCGCATTGGTTCATCCAAGTCTTTCTAGGTTTCTCTGAAATCATCCCTTTGCCATTTCTTACAGTGTAACAATGTTCTATTACCTTCAATAATATAATTGTTCAGCCATCCTCCAAATGATAGTTTCCAGTTCTTTGCTAACACAAAAAGATGCTCTAAATATTTTTATATGCATTGGACCTTTTCTCCTTTCTTGGATCTCTTTGGGGTATATATCTAATAGTAGTATCATCGTATGCACTGTTTAACAACATTTAGGGCATAGTTCCAAATTGCTTTCCATAATGGCTGGACAAATTCACAGCTCCAGCAACAGTGCATTAATGTGTTGTTTTTCTGTAGTCCCTCCAACATTTGTCATTTTCCTTTTCTGTCAACTTTAACCATGTGAGTGTGAGACAGAAACTAAAAACTGCTTAATTTTGCATTTCTCTAATTATTAATGATTTGAAGCATTTTTTCATATGGCAATAGCTAGCTTTGATTTTTTTCCAGTAAAAACTGCCTGTTCATATCCTTTCATTAGGTTAATGACCAATTCTTACTCTAGGAAATCGGAATCAGTTCCTTTTATGTATATCAGAAATGAGACCTTTACCAAAGAAATTTGCTACAAAGCTTTCCCCCTAGTTAGCTTTCTTTCCCAGTTCTGGCTGTATTAGTTTTGTTTGTGCAAACACTTTTTAATTTATATAGTCAAAGTTGTCCATTTTATCTTCTGTGTTGCTCTCAATACTTTGTTTGGTTATAAACTGTTCTATCCATAAATCTGAAAGATAATTTGTTTTTCTTACTCCTCTAATTTGTTTAAAAGGTAGCCTTTTGTGTCTAGGTCATATATCCATTTGGAGCTTATCTAGTTAAATGGTGTGAGGGGATTGGCCTAAACCTAACTTCTGCCAGATTGCCTTCCAGGTTTCCCAGCAGTTTTGGTCAAATGATCTTTACTCCAACAGCCAGGGTCATTAAACTTAGTGAATACTCAACTACGAGGCTCATTTGTTTCTGTATGCTATGTCTGTGTAGAGCTTTAAAAGCTAAAGAAGAGTTTATATTTTACCCAAGAGGCAATGTAAAGCCTCTGGAATTGATTGAGGAGGGCAGTCACATGGTCAGACCCAGGTTAAAGAAAATTACCTTGGAAGCAATATGCAGGATGGACTGAAGTGGGCAGAGAACAGAGGCAAGGAGACCATTTAGGTTGCAATCATCTAGTGGAGAACAGATGAATGTAAATTAAGGTGGCAGCTGTGGGTACAGACTCAATGTAGTTTGCTGTGTAGGGTCCAATACATGTTCCCAAAACAAATTCAGTTAAGTTTTTCTTAACAAAAAGAACATAATCAGATACCTAGTGCTGCCCTCCCCACACAGAGTTCTGACTCCTTTTTATTAGAAAACACTTGTGCCCCATAAATATCCAATTCCACTGGGCAGCAGGAGCTAAGGATGGTGGGCTTCTCACTCCAAACAAAGCACTCTGCTACATCTATAATCAAACACTCTGTCAGGGCCTTTTTTTCTATGCAAATATATCAAGGCCTTAAGATACACACTCCAGGGAAAATAAGAAACCATAATTACTGTCCTGCTCTCATTACCACTCAGGAGAAAAATAAAATCAATTCTCTAGCGAGCATCATGGCTGTTTAGTTCCGACACTGTAGACACAGTATGCTACTGTGGCCAGAAAATTGAAAAAAAAACTTCATGTAATTTCTCATTGTCTGAGGTCATGTTCTTTGCGCATGCATGAGATCAGTTAATAATC
Source organism: Potorous gilbertii (assembly GCA_028658325.1). NCBI lineage: Eukaryota > Metazoa > Chordata > Mammalia > Diprotodontia > Potoroidae > Potorous > Potorous gilbertii. The sequence continues at coordinate 512,362,791 of CM053770.1, forward strand.
CAGGCAACAAAATCCCAAGCAGAGGAATTACAAGAATAAAATCTTCTGCTATCCTATCTTCTTACCCCAGTGTAGGGAAAGCTCCTGGTGACAGGTTTAACTCAGATCTGAAGAGATATTTAATGAAATCCTATTCCATGCTAGAAACAGACTTCTAACACAACCAAATGGGGACTTTGTGTTGCCACGACAACAAAGCTAAAGTCCTAAGAAGAGCTCAGAACAAAATTTTTCCCCTCCACAGACCCAGAACAGGCCTAATATTTTTCTCCACAGCTTACAAATACTCAGTAAATAAAGGCTAATCAGGGCTTTGAATTAATAGCTTAGGTTTCTGAGCCACCAAACTGCACAGGAGTTTAGTAATGGTGCAATTTCCTACTAGGCAGGAGCAAGTGCCCAAAAGAAGGTAGAGAATCAGAACAAAGAAAACATGGAGAAAGTGGCAGACACAACTGTCTCTCCGTACAAAAGCACTTCTATGTAAATAGTAATTGTGAGGTCACCAGGCATTTAAAAGATTATTAAGAAGCTAAATTGATAACAATGGGCCCAGATGGTCTTTCTTGAAGAGCAGAGAAGGGAATGATTTCAACAGAAGAAACCTGTGTCATATCAATAACCCACAAGAGGTTACCATGGTGATCACTGGCTAATACAAGGATACCAACTCACCCAGATGAGGCAGACACTGATGTGAGCCTAAAAGACTCTCTCCCACTTTGAGCACTAGGATCATGGCAACACCGGCTCTTACCAGGTGACTGAGAACTACCCTCACCAGTACATTTCCCATGATTCAACTCACTCCAGAGCAGTATCACCTTCCTAAGCAATTTCCCTAAACCCAAGACAACATTCCCCGTATTTTCACAAACATAACTTCCAAAGGAAGAAACAAAGAGGTTACTTCTACAGGAAAAGCACATGTTCAAGACCTCTCTAACACTACAAGGCTTCCAGAAATAACGGGCTTTAGATTGCTGGCCCCCTATCCTTGCAAATAACTGATAAAAAAAAACCACACTCATTGAAAACATCTTTCAGTGCAGAATGAAACATTCATTTTTCAGACAGGGCCAAAGTGAAAATTTGTTTTGTTTGATTATATTTACTCGGTACAAGGGAGGCTGTTGGGGGTTGGATGGAAAGAGAGTCACTAGATGTGAGGAAATTGCGATGCCAAAAAAGAAAGAAAAACATCAATAAAAATTTTTAAAATATAAAAAAATCAGAAGAAAGTTCATAAGGGGACACAGACAAGCAGGGCAGTACTGGGAGGAACATGTTAAATTTAATATATAATTTTATGTCACTTCCCTTTAATGGCACCCTAAAAGACAGGCTTGTGCTGCATGCTACATACCCTGAGGGAGTTATCTCTATGGACTGGCTGAGAGACTGCTGAGCACAATACTGTGTATGGGACTCACTTGAGTAAGCTACAGAGACAGCTGATGGGAGAGTCACATGGAGAGAAGCAGTCAAGAGAGATCAACATGCTGGATAACAATCTGAGCCCTGCCCGCAACATACCAACCTAACATCTTCCATCCATCCAATGTGGCTGCTCAATTAGCTTCCCTCTAACTTCTTTGACACAGTCTAGTTAGAGTGAGACAGAGGGAAGAAAAGGGCCACATAGACAAAAAACAGTCTAAATGACTAATGGGTCCATTAAGTGCATGCTCTAATACCAAAGGAAACCAACCAACCTTCGTGTTTATCCTTATCTAGTCTAGCCAGATTGTTTTCAAAGGCACCAGTGTCTGCTTAGTCTGTACTGGTATATTCGTAAAAGGCTTCAGCTCCCTTTATTGACCTTACTGACCCTAATTTTCTTGGGTGGCCTATAATCAGATCATAAAATCCCAGACAGGCCTGTTAGACCAGGATTATCACATGCGCTATGTCATCCCTTACAACCTGAATCAATACAAAGACAATTGAGTGGCAATGCAATAATGGTCAGGGAACATGAACAGTCCATACCCTCTGTCCTCAAAATCAGCTCTGTAGTATGTCAACCAACTCTTCTGTCTCTGTTCCTTGAAATACCAGACTGGACTGACAGATTAATCATGCATCCACACAACTCGACGCATGGGAGAACAATGAAACTGCTTATAGCAAGGGCTCTTCCCCCATCCCCTACCCTCCACTAACACTAAACAAGGAAAGCTCAGCCAGTGGGTGAAATAAGAGTCAACCATAGGTTACTACAGAAAGTATATATACATACATACATACATATATATAAAGGTCCCTCATCATTTGGAAGAATTCATGTCTACCTTAAAAACTAAGTCCTGTCCTGTGCATGTTTTCATTGTCTATCTACAACATAGACATATATAGCCTTCCCTACATAAGAATAGGAAAGGATGCTTTAAAAGCATCTAAAAGCAAAAAAAGGAAAAGATAGCCTGCAGGGGACACAACAATATCCTAATTTCACATCCCCATGCAAGTTAGGTTACTTTTTCCTTAGAAGGTATCAAAGCTGTTTTCAGGACCTGATTTGCTCAGGGACTGATAACTCAAGCTACTGGCATCATTTCTGAATCCTGAGTACATAAAAGTCACCAGGAGCTCCAAATGCTCTTGGAAAGTTGGCTGACAGACCTCAATGGACAACTCTGAGGAAGGGGAGTTTGCTCAGATGCATCACTCAGAGTGGGTCAGATGCATATTTGTTGATTCTCCCTCCTCTGCTAAGCAGAAGTAAATTTCCTTTTGTTAACTCTTAAGTAAACAATTAATTTTGTTCAAATATTGGACATAAAACATCAGGGGACTGGAAAGAGTCAAGCCCATCCCAGAAAAGAGCCTGGCCCAGAATATCCTCCACCCCTTTGTCCAAACAAAGGTTTGGTTAGGTTCGCCGGCAAACCAGCGCTCCAATATTTATATAAAAATAGAAGGAAACAAAGGTGAAATCAGTATGAGGTCAGCTGCATTACAAAGAGACTTTTCATTGCCTACAAGGGAGATAAGGAGGTAGGCAGGAGAAAGAAGGGGATATCCACCAAGAAAAGGTAGGGCAACACATACACCAGCCAACGGTCAGCAGCTCAGCAGGATAATGGAATGCACATGTGCTTTTCCACCAACATAAACACTATATTTTTCATCATTGCATAGAGAAGATAATATATATCATTTCCTCCCCCATAGTTTATAATGACATTAGAAATCTGAAGCATGAAATTAAAAAGAAAAAATACACTAATAATAATCTGACTCTTTATTGAAGTGTTCCTTCTCCCCTTTGTCTCCCTCCTGGTAGAAAGTCCTCCTTCCCTCCTTTCCCCCTAACATGGAACATGAAGTTTAAAAGCATAAAGGGAAGAAAGTAACATAAGTACACATGAGAGAGTAAGGAACAAAAGCTCAAGTAAAGATATATTTCCCTGGAATCATCATGCAGACCTGTTTTCTAAAGTCCTGGAGCCCATGAGGAAGTCTGTCTGTCTCTGCATATGTCTCTGTGTATACCTCCGTTTCTATCTCTTTCTCTATGTGTGTGTGTGTGTGTGTGTGTGTGTGTGTGTGTGTGTGTGTGTGTCTGTCTCTCTTCCTGTGTCTCTCTCTGCCTGTGTCTGTCTCTCTGTCTCTGTCTCTCTCTGTCTCTCTATCTCTCTGCCTCTGTCTCACCTCTAAGATTTGTCATGCAGCATCACCCATAAGGCCAACATGAACTTGGGAACATTTAAAATTCCCCTTGAAAAACTAACTATTCATTAAAGCACTCAACAAATTCTCATTTTGACTCTACTATATACAGATTATAGGTTAGTGAGTTTCACTTTGACTTCAGGGAAAACCCTAGAAAAAGACAGCTGATGAATCTCTAAAAGGGAAGCAGTGATTACCAAGGGCCAGCATTGCTTCATCAAGAAAAGGTCATTCCAAACTAACCTCATTTCCTTTTCTGAAAGGATTACTAATTAAAAAATTACTAATTACTAATTAGTAGGTGAGGGAAATGTCGTTGATATAGTTTATCTGGATTTTAGCAGAGCTTTTGATTAAGTATTTCATATTATTCTGTGGATAAGATGGAGAGGTATAAATAATCCAATCAGATGGATTCAGAACTGACTAGACAGCTGGACTCAAAGACTAGGTGTTAATGTCATTAATGGGGTACAGCAGAGTACCCCAAGAATCTGTTGTTGGCCTTATGTTGCTTAGCATTTTTTTAATCAATAACTTGAATAAAGACATTAATGGTATACATAATAGAAGAAATATTGACCAGGGTTCAATCTGATTAAGACAGGTTTTTTTTTTCCCTAAAAGCCAAAAAAACTGTCCCCAAGGCATGACTGGCTCAGAGGATTAAGGCTGGAGCTGCTGGTGTGGCTCCCTGGCAATCTAAGTGAATAAAAGAGGTCATATCACAAAGAGTCAGTGCCCTGTTAGGTTTGGCAGATGTTCCATAGCTGTCCAAGTCCCCACACCCTGCCTTGGTGACCAAATCCACTTCTGTAAGGGAGTCGGGGGAAGACTGAGGTCATATCGGCCCCAGCCTCTGCTGCTCTTTTGTATGCTGTGGCTAACTCTTTTGTTAACTCTTAAATCCTCCTCAAGTTTAATTCATTCCAATATGAATCCTGAGCTACCAGACAGTCTTAAGTCAGGCCTGACACACAACAATATATTACAGACGACACAATGTTAGTAGAGAGAGCTAACACAAGAGCTGAATCACTGGACTGAATATCACAAAATGAAATTCAGAAGAAATAAATATGAAGTCTTGCACTGTCAGCTTTACAAGTATAAAACAGGGGAAGGCTAATCTGCAAGAAATTGCCCTGAAAAAGATCTGAGGGTCTTGAGGATCACAAGCTCAATACGTGTCTGCAGGGTGGTGCAGCCGCCATAAAGCTAATGCCATCTTGGGCGGCAATAAGAGGGACACAGTTCCATTAATAAAGAAGTAACAGGTCTTCCTCATTTAAGGGACAAACAGACACAATAGAAGCTGGCACGAGGTAAGGGAGAGGCACAATCTATCCAGAGAATACATTCCTAAATCCTTCTTAGTCTCCTGAGCAAGTGGCTGAGAAAGCAACCTGTTCTACCTGCTGGTCCACTCTCCTAAAGGCAGGCCAAGGCTCTCAACAAAGAAACACCACCGGTCTGCTTACAAGATATTCACTGTGTTGATCCATGTGTGCTCACAGTGCAGGAAGAGCTGCACAAGGCAAGGCCTGGGAATTCCCAACCCTTGCAAGAAACTACTTCTTGATAAGAGGCAAACAACCCATAGTGCTCTGGGGCATTCTGACCCTGCCTGAGAGGGATACACACAGTATCTCCCGCTCCCATTGGATGAAGTATTGAATAGGTGTCCCAGACTTCACCCTCTGCCTTCCTCTGAGGTCTGCTAAGGGCAGCTTGGATTCTTGCCACCCTACAAGGAAGAAAGCCAGGGCGTAGAGAAACAAAGGAATAACATCATCAGGCCAAGCCTTAACAAAATTTATCATGATGTGTTCTTTTTTTTCTGAAAATGTCACACAATTCAACTAAGCAAACTTTTAAAATATTTCCATCTTCCCACACAACGAGCAGGCTTTCCAAGTCCAAGCCTGTGATACCATTCTTGAGCCAATAAGGAGGCAGCAGAGGTGAAACTATCCAATGAGTCCCCAATCTGGGGTTTACAGGGCCACCAGTGTGCCTGCCAAGATCTCTGGTAAGCCTGGTGCCACCCTAGCCTCTGATTCGTCTCTCTGCCTCTCTAAAATTAACTTCTGGGTAATGTATTTTAAATATAAGTGCCCTCCCTAGCTGCAACTTCTGCCTCCTGCAAGCCTGTGAAGGGGGAACAAGACCAAAAAGACCTGAATTCAAATCCTGCCTCAGACATTTACGAGCAGTGTGGCCCTGGATAAGCCACTTAACCACTCTCAGACTCAGTTTCCCTATCTGTAAAATGGGGTTAATAATAGCTCTTACCTCCCAGGGTTGTTGTGAGGATAGAATGAGACATAACCCTTGTAAACTGCTTTGCTAACCTTAAACTACTATAAAAATACTTAGCTAAGAGCATTTCTTCTTGTTCTCCCCTTGCTAAAATGAGAGAACAGCTGGTCATCACCCTTCATACAGACTTGGCGACCATTATTATTAAAGTACATCGTTAACTTCCAACAGTGAACAAGTTATTATGAGAAAACATAATTCTCCATTTGCTGCACAAAACAGCTTCAGTCAAAACCTTTTTATGAAAATTTCATCTCTGAGGAAACGAACTCTCCATGGCATTAAATAACATGTAATGAATTGTTCTTTCTCGCCTAGAGGTGGATTTCTCCAACCAGTAGGCTTTCTTCCTTTTTCAGAGTCTTATGGTCATACTTAGTCCAAACCTGCCTCCCACGCGATCATAAAATCCCACGTTTCTGCTTCCAGGTGGAAATGAATAATCAATACAAAATAATTAATCACGCCAGCCTCTTTTATTACACTAATCAGCTTTGCAGGAGAACTCTCTCAATTTTTCAAGTCCCAGAATGAGTTATGAGGTCTTGGAAGTAAAGTCAGGGAAATGGAAAAGGAGATTTGCTTTCTGGGCTAAAGACGCTAGGTATGACATTTGACTGCAGCTGTTTGGATCTTGTACCATCTGCCTAGGTACCAAAAGAAAAAAATACCAAGTTTGAGCTAAAGGGCTCTAGAAAGGATAGGTCCCAGTTAATATGAGTAACAATCCCCTAAAGTGATCTCATTATTCAAATTTATCACACGACATAATTCCACATAGCTGGAACTAATTACCATATTTGACATAAAATTATAACTTCAAAGAGTCAAATTTTCTAATACCCGTGACCATTTCATTATTCACACCGAATCAGTATGACCTGGATATTTTTCTTTAATAACAAAGAATTTATAGTATCAAGAAGGAGCCAGCTGGCCTATATCAGGTCATCTAGGGTTTATTCTAGTTCTGAGTTGCTGCAATTCTATGACTCTTTGGCAAAAAAGAATTAAAATCTCAAAACATCAAAACCAACACAATCATATCTCCCCTCAGGTAACTTTCTTGGATTGGTCCCAGACAGAGGGAGCTAACACGTGCACAGCTTATTATCTCATAGAGTTGTTGGAAGAAAACTTCACCAACTTTAGTTCAGGGGTTCGGAAGAGTTTTTTGTGTCATGCGCCCCGTGGGCAGGAGGAGTCTGGGGAAGTCTGTGTCCCTCTTCTCAGAAGAATGTTTTTAAGTGCATAAACAAAATAATAGGATAACAAAGGAAACTATTATTTTGTTATTATTAAATTATTTTTACTTTTATTCATGTAACTCTAGTAGTAACATATAATATATATATAGCAATAATACAAATTATAAATTTAAATAAATAAAATGTCAAAGGAAATGAGATGAAGATGAAATCAAATTATATTTTAAAAATAAGATTCATTTATTAATGGTACAAAAGCCTTTTTGCTCTCACTTTAAAATTTATTACTGATACCAATATTATTTAGTTTATTGTTATTGTTTAGCAAGAGCAATATTAATCAATTATTAATTGATTGATAACAATTAATGTGCTTCATTATTTTGGGGGTTGGGTTTAGAGATGCAGCAATTCAAAGATCTAGTTTTAGGTTCCTTTTATTTTAATACTTGGTTACAGTGGCCGTCATAACTGGGGAAAAATATCTCAAAAAGATATATAGATTCAAATGGAAGAAGTACATCATCGTTGACTGGGTTTGCTAAATCATTTCTTATCTATTCCAATGCCAAGTAGTTGTTTTAACAAGCTAATTGGAAGATGCTGCATCCTTAACAAATGGTTCCAAAACCCACTGAAATTTTTTGGAAGGTTCTTCAAGTTTATTAAAAGTACAGAAAAGAGTTTGTGTAGGTGACCTACGTCATCTTCTACAACAAAAGCTTAGTTTTTAAATGCCTTACTAATCATGATGGCTTCATACTATCATTAGATAATATCTCAAGACACAATATATGTTTGGACTACAGCAAGGCTCATGGCTAGCAATAGCGGTTGTAAATTCATATTTCAAATAATTTCTTGATAATTTCTAATTCTGATCATACCATCACTGAGCTTTTTTCTTTTCTTGGAGCATGGCCAGTGAGGTGTACACACATCCTAGAAGCAGAAGTAATTGTTCTGTTTCTTTCTTGTTCATTTGCGATTGCATTATTCATATTATTTTCAATCTGAAGTTTTCTAGAAATCTTTCTAAACCACTTGGCTAATTTTCAAGGGCCACTTTCCATAAATCCACTTAACCAGATACAAAGGAACTACAATACATCAAAACAGGCTAAAAGCAAATGAATGCACAAGGGTATCATTGTCAAACCCCTCCACACAGTAGAATTCCCCTTCTTCCTTTTGTATACTTCAACTACTATATGTGATATGTAATTATCTGAATACAGAGTGAAGGTACCTATGTCAATCTGGATATTAAACACTAGCAAACCCTAACTTCTTTCTTTTTGGCATAAAAAAATATAAATCAATCTCCTAGTATGTGTTCCTCCCAAATCCTAACACATGATGTGGCACTACTCCTCTTTGGAGATCACTGGGCTGGAGAAATGTGAGCTGCAATGATTATTTTCATTAATACTATTAATACAATAGCCTTGAGCAGATGAACCTTGAAATAACTGAAACATTTCATAACTACCCACCCCCTACAAAGAGATTTACTAACCTTTGCCAAAATTACTATGCCCCTCTTAATGAACCATTTACTTAAAAGCCCCAATTCTCACCCACCTGTGAGAAAACTACGTATGAGTGCCCCAGAGAGACTGAGTTACTTACCTCAGAGCACACATGCAGCTAGTTTATTAGGATCAACATCAATAAGTAAAACTAAAGTCAAGGAGAAAAAACACAGGGTCTGTCAGGCAGGCAACACAGAAGCACTGACTTACAAATGTTAACACAAGCATACTTCCTAAGTAGTTATTGTCTACTCTAGGCCAAGCACTGTGTTGCCCCTAAGTGACCGTTGATGATCATGCTACTACTAATAACAATTTACATTTAAGTAATGTTTTAAGGCTACATAGTAATTTCTCTGGGTCGTGGTTACCTCATATGTGCATTCTATGATTCTAAGTAGAAAATAATGTGTTTTTTAAACACTGTACTCAAATACTAGAAAAAACAGTAGATCCTTTACTGGAGATGACTGAGTAAGTTATGGAATACATACATAATCAAATACTATTCAGCCACAAGATACAGGTAAAGAATTTGAAGAAACATGAGGAAAACTCGGAGGAAGGGAAGCTAAGTCAAGTAAAATCATGAACCACAAGGACAATATATACAATGACCACTATAACACTGACAAAAACATACAAAGGCAACCCAATTCAAATACACTGCAATGACCAAGTTTTGTCCTGGAGACTAGAGGATGAAACATACTTCCCACCTGTAAGTAAGTAAGGAGGATTTTGTTATTCCTTTTCAGATAATAGTTCCCAGGATCCTAGATATTAGTTCCCAGGATCACAGCTGTAAACAGTTTCTACTGCAACTATGCAGTGAGAAATAGGGCTGACATAGTATAATATTTACTATGTTTGAACTGTGTTAAGTGACAATGATATTGCTAAAGTTAATCTGTGAGCTTAAAGTTGACAAAATGCCTTGTTTTTCTGTTGCTCTATAAATCAAGTACACACTGGTCAGTAAGTGGGGAATAGGAATGCACTGGGGGAATGTGCATGTGTGTTAGTCTTGACTGGCCCCCATCGAGACATAGGGGACCTGTAGGAGTTGCAGGTCCTACTATATTCTCACCTGCCCCTTCGAGAAGAGTGATTAGGAGATGCTGTAGGAGTTGGTGCTCCCATTATCAGCAAACTCCTTTGAGAAGACCAGAATAAAGGAAGCTTATTTAACCCTCTCTTCCTGTCTGTCCAGATCAAGAGTGGACCTGCTAGGACACCTGCTAGAGCTAGAAGCTCTCCAGTGGCACCCACTCAACAACTGGCATAATTGGTGCATTTATCTGTCTGACTTCTCATTAGAGAGGTGCAAATGCTGTGTAGCCTGTCAGATGCAACCATACAATCCACCTATTTTATTTAACTGTTATTCTTTTTATAAAAGAAAGTTCACTTTAGAGGGAGTATAAGTCAGGAACAAAATGCAGAATTAATACTTTTAAAAGCAATGATCTATGGGGGAGGGGAGAAAGAGAAACATTGTGCCATCCTGCTCCCTCAATTCCCCATTCCCAACTTAATTTTCCCATTAATACTTAAAGCAAATTTCAAAGCTAGCTGTGGGAATTCTGAAAAGAAGGATAGCAAAGACAACTAGACCTAAATCAACAGGTTTGAATCACTGTTTAATTAGCTGCGAAGATCTTTGGTCAATCATAAAGTAAAAGGGTCAAGTGAACTACTTGAAGAATCTTTTGAGAAAAAAAACCAACCTAATTAACTTCTTCAGGACTTTCCTTGTTATAAAGCAACTAACTATCCTTATTGCCTTATCTAGAAAGTTGCTATGACTTTAAATCTGTAGCCCTTCAGACTTTAAAACAAATGCCAAATCTACAGTTCAGTCATTAATGCCATCCCCTGTAACAAATAACAGACTGTCAAGTCATTACCTTGGCAAGTTACCTCAAAACAGAGATCCTTCCTATAGACAATGTAAGTATAAACAACTATCAAGCCACCATCTCGGCAAGAAGGGTTGTGTGGAAACTATCTGGAAATTCATGAGAGGGACACAGAGGTTTTGACAGGGCCCATAAGGGAGATATTAAGAACACAGATGGAAATCTGAACTGACAGTGTAAGCTGCTCTCCTGAAATCTCGTAGGATTAGAAAACAAGTATTTTGTTTGTGTGAAACCTGGTCCAAGGGGCAAAATCCTTTCCCTTCCAGGATGGTGCTCATTCTCAGATGTTGTAATCAAAATTCACTCAACAGGAATAAGAAATAAGGGAATAGCTATTTCTATATCCACTGAACTAAAAACTGAATCCAAATCCAGAAAAACACCTTTCAGCCATTTATCCAGCCCGTTTTACTCCACAGGAAACAGGTGGACAATCTCATCTGTCCTCATGTTTGCATTCAATGTGTCAAAAACATGAGCCCTGCAAATATTTGGGACCCTGTATCCACTACTACTCTGGAAGATCTTGAAATAACCAGTTTTACATGGAATACAAGTGCATCCAATGATGGGAATCTGCAGTTTTTGGAGAAAAGTCACTAAGCTTTTGACTTATACCACTCCTCTTAGTGGGCACATGCAACAAAAAGATCAAAGACAAAGAGAAAATTCCCAAATATCCAAAATATTCCTAGTAATACTTTATATGGTAGGAAAAAAGTAGAAATAAAGTGGGCACCAATTTCCTGGAAAATGGCTAACTGTGGAATGTGAATGTAACAGAATTAGTGCATCATAAGAAATAAGAATGTCTTAAATGAAAATGAAATAAGGAATTCAGAGAAACTTGTCTGAACTGAGTCAGAGTGAATCAAAAGAACAATATATACTCAATTACAACAATGTAAAAGAAAACAACACTAAAAGACATCAGATGCATTATGCATTCTTGACTCCAGAGGATAAAGAATAAAAACCTCCCTCTTCCTGATGAGGGAGTAGAGGGATAGTCACACTGTCAGACGTGATCAATGCTGTTCAATCAGCCATAGTTTATTGCTACAAAATAGTGTTTTATAGAAGGGGATATGGAAAGGGCTGTGATACTGGCAAGTAACAGCAATATGAGGGAAGGAGGTGTTAATCATAAATAAAACACTTTTTTTTAAGTTTCCCCAAATCTACTTACATTGGGAGAAAGTTCAGTGGCCAAATTCTTTACAACCTACAGAAAACACAAGCCCTTTTCCCTGGGAAAGGAATCATAATTAGTCAAGTCTGAGTTTCAGAAAAACTTGTACTCTTGTGTCAATCAGTTTTCAAGAACCAGGGAGAACAGGAGGCCTCTGGATTTTAAACTTTCTGAAATCAGCAAGGGGACCAGGAAACTGTCAGTTTCTTCACTCTTACCTGTCATTAAGAGCTTGTAACTTTGTGAGAGAACTAAAAGTGTTGGCTAGAAGTCAACTAGAAAGGGAAATCTGATCCTTCACTTGATTTTGCTTCACCCACCAGGAGTATTTCTAAATAGTTCCAAACTGCTCACTTCACACCTTGCAGGTACATCAACCATTCAAATAGCAATTAACCAAAAGATAAGCCCCTCCTGAATGCAGACCACCATACAAAGTATGGTAAAGCTGGGTCTTTATTGTCACAGAGTTGACAGTCTAGTTGAGGAAAAGACACCCACATGATAGCTCTAACAGGTCACATTACATGACAAGGACATTCATGTAGGGATGCAAAAGTGCAGCTACCTATTAGTGCAAGTAGGACAGCCATTACTGCTCAGATGAAATAAAGGGAGTTTCAGAGATGAGAGCATCTGAGCTGTACTGTAAAACACGGACAAGAAATTCAACATGCCAAGTCAGGATGACATTGATACAACAATCTTAGAAACCTGTCCTTCATCATGCAGAAGCTCTGCCTGAAATTTAATCCCATAGTAAACATCGAATAATAAAATTTAATCCCAAAGTAAACATCAAATAAAGTAATTTTGAAAAAGGAAAAGGAAGAATTTCCTAAATAACAGCAGAAATTAGGATTAGCTATACTGAAGAAAATGAATGTCAGTTCTACGACTTCATATTGTGTGACCTGAACAGTCAGAATTCTAACAGATTTACCACAGTAAGGTTTTTAGGAGACTCTATTAGATTAGAAGCCAAAAATCTGATTTCTAACTAGAAAAAACTTTGGCCTTTAATTGGAGCTGCTAGGTAGTGGCAATGGATAAAGCACCAGGCTTGGAATGGAAAGATTCATCTTCAAATCTCAGGTTCATTTACTAGGTGTGTGACCCCGGACAAGTTATTTTCACCCTGTTTGCCTCAGTTTCCTTATCTGTAAAATGAGCTGAAGAAGGAAATGGCAAACCACTCCATTATCTTTGCCAAGAAAACCCCAAATGGGGTCACAAAGACTCAGACACCACTGAAACAACTCAACAAACAACAACTGACTTCCAAGTAGAAGCCAAAATACTTCTAATTAACACAACAAATTTCTCTTAGTGGGTTCCAGCTTTGGGTAGGAGAGATAGGGTACCACTGTAATTTCAGTGATGTGGGGAGTTCCAAGGATGAAAACTCCTTCCATTGACACAATTTAGTAACTTAGAGTCTTAGAGTACTACCTTTGTCACTGAGAGGTTTATCCAGGTTGTATAGGTGTATCAGAAGCAGGATTTGAACTCAAGACTTCATGGTTCCAAAGTCAGCCCCTTATCCATTACACTACTGTTCTAGTTAACAGACAAAATTAAAGATTTCACTGTATCACTCTGTCCAAGAAAGTCACCAGAGAAATCTTTGACACCTGAAGTGACTTAACTGGTTTGCACCAATCTTGGAAAATGGTTGCACCAGACAGAACAAAGAATCACAGAGTCATGGAATCCCAGAGGAGAGAGGAACCTTGGCAATCAACTGTTCCATCCCCTGTGCAACATCACCTATAAGTGGTCCTCCAGTCTCCACTTGAAGATGGAGAGTAGGACTTCTGGGAAAGATAGTGAGCAGAAAGTTTGTAAAGAAAGTACATACTTCATTAATACTTATTGACTGTCGACTGATTGGCTGGCTGAGAACAGCCCCCTCGCCACCAAAGATCCTGATAATGTAAAGGAAAACAACCCTGAAAGACTTCAGGGCTCTGGTCAATACAATTATCAATCATCACTCCAGAAGACTGAAGATAAATCATGTTTCCCATGTTCTGGGCAGGCAGGTGCATGACACAACCATTTTCACACATGGCCAATTGTGGATTGATTTTGCTTGAGTATGCTGATTTGTGTTAAGGGAGGATTTTTCTTTGGAGAGGAGAAAAGAGGGAATGAAGAGAAAGGGAGACTGGGAAAGAAGTTATAGGAGGAAGTCTGGAGAGATAGTGATAATGATAGCAAAAAAAAAGATAACAAAGAAAAGAGGGTCCATGAAACATTTTAAAAATACAGAGATAAGAGCAAAAGAAAGTTCTGAAAGAACCACAGACAAGCATGCCAGTATTGAAACTATCAAGCTAAATTTAAAACATATGCTTTTTTAAAAAAGTTGTACATAATGGAGATTTATTGTATCATACATAATCCTCTTTTTTGTCCATTTTTGTATAAAGAAATGTTAAGTGTTTATCAAGTTCATAATAATAAAAAAAGAAAGCGTTTTTCAAGAAAGCATTAGAACACACACACACACAATAGAAAAGGGGAACTCCTCACATACCAATGCATTGCATTTCTGAACAGTTATGACCGACAGGTAATCTTTCCTTCCTTCCAACTTCCAAACATTGGGCCTAGTTGTATCCTCTGAAGCCAAATCTAACAAATCTAATCCCATCACAAGAGGCAGGTCACATTCCCTCTCTAAATTTCAGTTTCCTCCTCTGCAGAATAAGGGGATTGGCCTAGCCCTAGAGGATCTCTAAAGTACCATATACTTTTATACTGTGATCAGACTGACAATTTACAAGACTTGGAAAAAATCCCAAGTCATCTGTCCCAAATAATCAGACTTCCAAAGAAAATAGCCAATAATCAGTCACTAGATAACTACCACACTTCAATGTATTTTTTTATCAACATGAGCACTCCCACTAACAATGCAGATTATAGCTAATCTCGTGCTAAGTCTTGCCAATTTCTTCCCATAATTCTTCCAGTGAATCTTTTGACACTGTGTGCAGAGATAACTGTATCTCTCCGTTACAAAACAGGTCAAGCTCCTTTTCTGATCATTCATGTCTTGAATGAAAACTCTATTACAAAACTCCATCTATTTGGCCCAAAATATATAGGAACCAAACAGAGGAAGTGAAGTATTGTAGATAAAAGGCTGATATCAACATCCAAAAGAGCTGAGCGCCCCTGACATAGCGGATATACATGACCTTGTGCAAGTCATTTAACTTATTAGTGTCCCAGGGCAATGCTAACAATTTAAGATACCTATCTGTATCAGTGAAGGTCGTGTCTACACTAAGAGCTGCTAAGAAAATAGCAATAAAGTCTTTCACAATGAAGTGATCATTGGTAACTTCGGAGAGAACAGTTTGCAAACTCCTAAGAGAAAAAACGTCTACAGATGATTTTGCCTCAGTCCTTGTTAATCTGGCCTCCATCTTCAACATCCAACTCAAACTGCTCTCTCCAAGGTCAACAATGTGAAAGCTTTTTCCTCAACCTCATCTTTCTTGACTTTTCTGCAGCAATCCGCCACTTCTGACCACCCTGTCTTCCTGGATACCTCTCCTTTTAGGTTTTCATGAAACTCTTATGGTTCCTCTCCTCCCTGTCTTATTGCTCCTTCCCGGTAACCTTTGCATCCCAGCATCCACATCACTGCTCCTAAGGTCAGGTCTACCCAAGGCTCTGGGGCCTGAATCTTTTTCTCTTCTTTTTTAACTACACTCTCTCTTGTTAACTTCATCAGCTCACACTAAATCAATTAATATCCCCATATGCAGTGCTCTATATATCTATGGATCCAATCCTAGCCTTTTCCCAAGGTTTGATCCTATATCACCTACTGAACATTGGACATTTCAAAATTGATGCCTTGTGACAAGTCTAATTAGGTTTCCTTAAAAAGATGGCCATCTAACAAACTTCTCTGTTCCTGTAGAAAGCATTCTTCCAGTCACCCAGGTTCACAACCTAAGGGCCATCTTGGGCTCCTCACTCTCTCACCCCCAGTTGCCCAATCTTCATGTCTCTATCTTCACAATTTCTTTTACATCCATGCCCTACTCTTCACTCACACAGCCACCACTCTAGATTAAGCTCTTCTCAACTATTGCCTAGACTGTCACAATAACCTCCTAACTGGCCTTCCTGCCTCCAGTCTCTTCCCACTCAAATCCATCCCCCATCCACAGCTGCCAAAGTGATTTTCCTAAAGAGCAGCTCTACCCCCTCCTCAGTAAGCTCCAGTAGCTCTTTTATTTCAAAGATCAAACATAGATTCCTTTGTTTACCATTTAAAGCCCTTCACAAAATGCACTGACCCCAACCTACCATCCCACCTTCATTACACACTGCATCCCTTGCCATACACTGTGGTCCAGTCTCCTCATACATGGCACTCATCTCTCTTCTCTCTGCCTTTGCAGGACTATCCCCCATGGTTAGAATGGATTCCCTCCTCATCTTCCCATCTCAGAAGCTCTAGATTCCTTGAAGATTCAGCTTAAATGCCACTTCTGCCCGAAGTCTTTCCTGATCCTCCCAGCTCCTAGTGCCTCCCCCTCAAAGATTACCCAGCATCTACTTTGTAGATATCTATATGTGTACATGTCATCTCTACCATCTACTCTGTAAGCTCCTTAAGGACAGGGGCTATTTCACTTTTGCCTTTATCTCCCACTTAACCCAGTACCTAGCATATAGTAGGTGCTTAATACTTTTTTTTTATTTCATTCATTGTCAATGAATCATAGATCTGGACCCTCTTCCCCCACCTTCCCCTCTTTCTTTTCTCCCCCCAAAATTGCAGGATCTTAGGAAATATCTCTACCATTTTGGCAGAGTCATAGATAAAACTTACTATTCCATCAACATGAACGGTCTTCTATTTCAAAAAATAATCCTAAGACATGAACTCTTCAAAAAGGTGCTCAGCTTTGGTCAATAGTACTCGAAAGTTCTTCCAGAGCAAAGTGGTCATCCTGGAGGATCCTACATGGCCTGATGGAGCAGAGATATAGCGATAGGAAGAAGACAAGTGACAAAGTGGAGAAATCTACCCGTTGCCTTCAGAAACTCCTTTAGCCAACCATGAATCCAGGATCACTCATGAAATGTGGGCTACCTCCTAACCAAGAAGTGGCAGACTCAGGGTGTAGAAGGAGGCATCTCTACTTAGTCCAAGGAAGTAATGTGTTTTGCTTGGCCATGCCTATTTTCACTGTCCCTGTTTGGCCTTTACAGCCTGTTGTAATCTGGCTCCTTCTACTCATTTAAACTTCTCAACTTTCTAACCCTCCAGGACTTTGGGACCCAGGGACACTGGCCTCCTTGCTCTGGACACTCTGTTCCCAACTGTTCCTTTTTACTGGCTGCCCTCCAGGCCTGAAATGCTCTCTCTTGTCTTTACCAGGCCATGTCTTTCTCTGCTTTTTTTTGAAATTTCTAGCTAAAATTCCAACTTTTGCAAGAAACCTGTCCCTGTTTCCTTTTAATACTCATGCCTTCTCTGGGAGACTGCCTCCAATTTAGTCTGTATCTGTACATTCTAGTTTACATGTTGCCTTTCCCATTAGATTGTAACCTCCTTAGGGTGGGAGTTGTTTTTAACCTTTCTTTGTATTCCCAGTGCTTAGCACTTGACCTGACACACAGTAGGGTGCTTAATAAAGGTTGGCTGATTGATGTTACAGGGTTTTGTTTTTCTTGTTTTTCAGAGGGGAAGAGTAAGAAGGAAAGAAAATAGATTTTTGTTCATTTTATTTACATTAATTTGTAATTTTTTTTTTGCTTTGTAAACTTGTAACAGTTGGTACTTCTGGCAAAAGTCAAACTCGCCACAATATGTTCATAATCAAATACCTTAAAAATAATTCAACTGAATTCAATAATAACATATTTGCTAAGTGCCAACTACTCAGTATAAAGCATTAAAAGTTCCCTGAAATTCATTTGTCAAAATTATACAATCCAACTAAAGAACTTTAAGGACTGACCATATGCCATAAATTGCTTCAATTTTATCCTAAGTATTCATAAGTCATCTGATAAACAGGTATGACTAGATCTACAACCAACCATCTCTATTTAATGAATCAGTCATTCTTTTTCAGTCTAGATCTACGATTTTATCTATGCAAGGAACTCCCAATATAGACACTCCCTCCACTGATACATAGCAGCGATTTGTCTTTGAGAGGTGGTTAGGTGGTTTTCTGCCTCTCAAATCTAACTCCCTGTCTAGGGTGCTCCCGGAAGTCTGGCGTCCAAGGCAGGATCTGAACCCAGGTCTTCCTGAATCGAGCTCCAGCCTTCTATCTACTCAATGTATTAGGCTTGTCAGATAGGATACTAATTTTTCCAGGTAGGAGTAACTGCAACAGAAAATTCTATTTGGGTCATCCTACCTCAGTCAAGTCTTTGCAATAATCTGCTTCCAGACAAGGCCCAGTGCCATTGCAGTACTGGATTCCTCTGGCTCAGCCTTAGAAGTTTTGTAGGTAGGAACTCACACATGATCTTTTTTACTCAGGAGTCACTGTAACTAACACTCACTCAAGGCCAGCTGTGGAGAAGCTTATCACACAGAACAGGAAAATGATAAATGTTGGAGAGGATATGGGAGAGTTGGAACACTAATTCATTGTTGGTGGAGCTGTGAGCTCATCCAGCCATTCTGGAGAGAAGTTTGGAACTATGCCCAAAGGGCTACAAAAATGTGCATACCCTTTGACCCAGCAATATCGCTACTAGGACTGTATCCCCAAGAGATCATAAAATGGGAAAGGGTCCTACATGTACAAAAATATTTATAGCAGCACTCTTTGTAGTTGCCAAAAACTGGAAATCAAGGGGATGCCCATCAGTTGGGGAATGGCTGAATAAGTTGTGGTATATGAATATAATGGAGTACTATTGCGCCATAAGAAATGATGAACAAGAAGACTTCAGAGAGGCCTGGAAAGACTTATATGATCTGATGCTGAGCGAAAGGAGCAGAACCAAGAGAACTTTGTGCACAGAAATGACCACAGTGTGTGAGAGTTTTTTCTGGTAGACTTGGAACTTCGTAATAACACAAGAACTTAAAAAATAATAGTAACAATAATTCCCAGTGGTTTTCTAAGGCAAAACACCTTCCACACTCAGAGAAGGAACTATGGAATTCATTTGCAGAATGTAGAGAGCTTGTTTATATGTGTGTGTGTGTTTGTGTATTGTGTTTTGATTTGTTATTGATTTGATTTCTTCCATTTATTTTAGTTCATCTATACAGCATTACTATAGTGAAAACATATTCAACAGGAAAGTATATGTAGATCGGGAGGGGGGTGGTGAGGGTAGGAGGGGGAGTAAAAATATAATCTTTTTGGTAGTGATCGTATAACATTAAAATAATTAATTAATTTAAAAAATAATTTTAAAAATTTTAAAAAGAAAAGTTTATCACCTCACAAAATCTCAAGTATGTAACTCTTAAAAGTCTATTTCTACAGGGCTACTTGAAAGACCGGAAATTATGGTATTTCAGACACTACAAATAAAATGACCTGGTGATGCATTGATCCAATGATTGCTTTTGTGAAATGACTTCTATAATGTTTTGTGCCCAGACACTCACTTACTCAGGCAGTGACTTCATCTAAAAAGACTGCCAGACCATGTCTGCACTCTGCATATTACAACGACCTCTGCCCAAAAGCAACATAAAGTTTGACCCAAATTGGAAAAGGACACCAGTGTACCTGGTACCATTCTTCCAAAGAAGCACAAGGATGGATCGGATGACCTCTTGAGTCCACTTCCTATGGAGGGTTGTCAGACATTCCAGAGTAGCCTGCTGTTGCAGACATCCTTTCAAAACAGTCACTGAAATGCCATCTAACAGTCACCACCATACTTACTGCCATGAAGAAACAAATTTCTGCAGGCACTAACAAACAGCCTCTACACAGGAAGCCACTTATTCAAGGAAGCATTTTGGTCACATGGGGACAGAGATTAGTAATGCCCAGAGCAGAGAACTGTCATAAGTAAAATGTGTCCTGATTCACATTTCTCTCACCAGATTCTACTTACCCCTGCAGCAAATCCAAGGCTTCCATCTAAGATCCGTCTCTGTAAATGAAAACAAGATGCTTTAGTTTTAGGAAGCAAGAAGATAATCACATGGGCCAAAAGACAGTGAAGGTCCTTGTAGGACCAGACAAATAAAAACTGGCCCAAGCTTGACATTTTTTGAACCCACCCCAAAGCCCAGAGTAAGCCTTCTGTGGATTTAAAAACAAAAGGAAAGCTTCTCTCCCCAGCGCTTCACAGTTTTGATTTACCAAGAAAAAAACAAGAAAGGACTCCATCCTTCACCTTGACAAAAGATACTACTAAACCATCTCACCCCATCCCCATTTAATGCTGTTCTGTTCAACAAACATTTCTGAAACACCTGTTATTTGCAAAGCATCATGCTGGTAAATTCTATTGGGAACTCAATAATAACTATGCAATAACGACAATGGTTCATATTTACATATGCATTAGGGTTTTGCAAAGTAATTTATTTAATGATCTTATCTGAGCCTCAAACAACGGGGTGAGATAAATGTCATTTACATCCTCTTTTTACAGATGAAGAAGTGGAGGGTCACAAAGTTTCAGTGACTTGCCCAAGATCAAAAAGCTAATAAGAAGCTGGAGAAAAACCGGAAACCTGGTTTTACTGATTCCAAATATAGCACTCTATGTCCTAAGCAATCCTGACTCATTCATCGGTGGGGACTTAGGCTCAAAGCTGTTTTTCCCCCGGTGTGGAGGTAAATTTGCACTGATCCAAGCATACTCTCTTGCCAAGTTTCCCTAGTGACCAGCCTCTGAAAGAGGGTTGGCCTAGGTCAAGCACATAGTTTTGACTACAGAACAGAATTTCTCCAAGTACAAAAACAACTGACCCATGGAGGGGAAGAACATATGACCTCATTCATAGTATGCCCTAACCAACTAGTTTAATCAACTATTATAATAACATATATCATAAAGTCTGTAGGTGGAATCATCCTACCATCTTCCATTCAAAGCCTGACAAGAACGCCACTTTTTCAAAAGGATGAGCTATATCAAAGGGCTTCAGACCAAGGCAGTAGCATTCCTTCTCAGGCCCACCTCTGCTCACTGCCCTGAAGTCCTCTCCTCCTTTATCTCCGGATTAGCATGAGGTGAGGAAGGCATGAAAAGAGAAAGCTTCAGTGGCATCTGAAGAAAATACTTGTGCAATGGGAAACTCAAAATACTATTACTTTAAAGAATGACACATAATTAAAGAGATGCTGATTGCTCACAGTTGGGCCATCAATAGAATAAAAAAAGTTATTACCTAAATTAATTTACAGTTAAAGCTATACCAAACTACCAATGGTGGTACTTTACAGAGCTAGAAAAAAATATCAGATTTCATTCAGAGGAACAAAACAGCTAGAATAAATAGCAAGGGAAATTTTTTACAGGAGGAATTACAGGGAAATGATACATCCAGAACTCAAATTATATTATAAAGCAGTAATCATCTAGAATTCTCTCACTCAAAACTATCAAAACTATCTTGTAGTGGCTTAAAAAATAAGAAAACAGATTAGTGTAACAGACTAGACAAACAAGAATCAGAAATAACCAAACTTAATAACCTGGCAGCACTCAATAAAGCCAAGAATATAAACTACTTGGGGAAGTATACCCCATTTGGCAAGAGCTACTGGAAAAAACAAGAAAGTAATTTGGCCAAATAAATACATACACATGCATGCATGCATGCATGCATGTGTATATATTTATATGTATACATATATACATATATGTACATATATACATATATGTATATGTGCACATACACATTTAGACCAACATCTTAAATCATATATCATAATAAGCTCAAAAGGAATATACAACCTGCTAACAACTATGGTTAGAAGTGAATTCTTAACCAAACAAGGGACAGAGGTCATTTATATATGTGTGCATGTGTGTGTCTGTATATATGTGTATGTGCATATATATGTATGTGTGTATGCGTGTGTATGAAGAGAACAGATAGAGATAATTTTGAACCCGAAAAGTTTATGCACTAATAAGATGGGAAACAACTGAGAAAAAATATTTCTATCAAGCACCTATGATAAGGGTCTGATATTCAAGATATATAGGGAATGAACACAAATATATGATTGATAGCCATCCTCTAATCAATAAGTAGTTAATAAATATGTACAAAAAGTCCTCAGAAGAATTACAAACTATCAACAACTATAGGAAAAAATGTTCCAAAACAATAATAATATGAAAAAGACAAATCAAAAAACTGTGAGGTTCAAGTCACATTCAGTAAATTGACAAAAATGACAAAAGACAGAAATCATCAATGTTGGCAAAGCTGTAGGAAGACAAACACACTAACATAATGTTGGTATTGCTATGAATTGGCCCAATCATTCTGAAAAGCAGAATTATGGTTTTAAAAAAGACTAACTTGTCCATTCCCTTTAACCTAGAGATCTCACAGCTAGGCATGTATCCTGAAGGAGGTTAAAGACAAGAAAGGTCCTATAGATACTAAAATATTCACAGCAATACTTTTTGTGTTAGCAAAGTAGGTGCCAATGAACTGGGAAATGGCTAAGCAAATTGTTGGTACATTAACATAATGGAATATTACCAGGTCTTAAGAAATGAAAAAGATGAAGAACTCAAGGAAGCATGGCAAACATGAACCGGTGCAGAACGAAGCAACCAGAACCAGAAAACCAACTATGACTACATTAAAAAGAAGGGACCAGAGTAAGGCTAAATCTTCCTTTCCTCACTGCAGAACTGGGGGATTATGGGCACAGAACATTACATATGCCATCAAGTCTCATTGCCATGTTGGCTGGATTTGCTGCACTTTTTTTCATTCTTTCCTCTTTTAAATTTAATGTCAATTTTTTCAGTTAACAAAAATCTATTTTCTCTCCCTCCCATCTTCACCCCCATTTGGAAAAAGAAAAAGGAAATCCTCATAACAAATAAGCATTGCTAAGCAAAACACAATTTTTGACTAGCTGAGAGGGGGAAAGATACACTTGGAAATTAACAAAAGCCATAAAGAATTTTTTTTTTAATTATCTGAGACAAGATCAGAAACGAGAGTGAATGTATCATCATCGCCATCTGTAAGGATGGGTAAACTGAAGAACATAAAGGTCAGATACCATCTTAACACACTGTATTGTTCCTATGTATGTTTACTTGTGAGTTAATGTACTGTGGCTCTTCTGTTTCAAGCCCAAGAAATCTTATCCATGAGATCAATATCTGCTTTACCAGTCTCCAATCTTCCTAATAAAAAGAGCACCTAGTTTGCCAACTTCCCAGGCATGTTTTAGTTTTCGGATCCCTCTCATAGTATGTTTAAATAAAACTTAAATCACACATTCATTTTCTTCTCTTTTGATTTCTAAGACTGCTGTGCCAAACAATGAGAGTGCGTGGCACCCATCACAATGGTAAGCTCTAGGAGCTAACAGACTGAGAAAATTAAGGGAGGTGCGGAGTGAGGGGGAGAATTAAATCAGCTTTTCAAGTATGTAGGTGCCAATTCTTCTCAGGAGAGAATCAAAGAAATGAGAAACATGGAGGACAGAAAAGGAGAAGACAGGATGCTTTACTCCAACCATGCAAATTACTGCCTGCTGAGAGGCAGAAAGAAATGGAGAGCACCTAACAGAAATCGGGCGGCACCAAGCAGCAGAGAGAATGAACTTTGGTTCCCTCTCCCCTACACCTCCTGAAAGGGATCTCCACGAGCATTTGTGTCGGGTGCAAAGAAGGGGACAAACTCAGGAGGCTGCAGCTGACCGGCTAGGGAGAAGTAACAGTAAGTGGCATTTGAACCTCACCACCAACCTGCGAGGGAAGCTTTTACAAATGATAAAAGAAAAGTGAGTGAAGTTAAGGGCTGCAAGCGGGGTGTGGGATTCAAACTCAGACCTTCCCCATTCTAAGTCCAGCGCTGCACCCAGAATGGACCCAGCATCATGCCCAAGAGCATCAGGATGGGGATGGGGAAAGCTGTCAGAAGGACCAGCCTGCGAATTTTTTCTTTAAGATAGCTGTAAAAACCCCTTTGCTTTCAACAAAATCTGTATTTGGAGGTTTGTTACGTGGCATTCTCACAAAGAAGTATGAACTCACAGAACCACAAGGCTACTCACCTGTCCACGGGTAAAGATGAAAACCAAGGCTGCGCCAGCTGCTGTCAGACCCCAGGTGAAGAAGGTCCCCAACAAGGCCTGGAACACAGGACTGTAGCCTTGGATCATCCTGAAAGCCCCTGGGTGTAGGGAAAAAAAGGTAAGAATATCAGACATTCCGATGACTGACTTCGTGAACATTTACTGACCGCTCTCGTAGCTTAGACCAAGCTCCAAAACACACAGTGACGTTTAGTCATCATAACACTCTCCTTTAATGCTGCTCCTTAGCTAACTTAGTTGAGCAGGCAAGTAAGATTTGCTTTTACTTTTGTTTGTTTGGTCCAAGACTGGTGAATCACAGTCTTTATCCCAATACTGACCAAAAGTTTAACCTGCTGTTTTTATAACCTTTCTTAGGCAGCCTGGTGGCACTCCTATGTTGGGATCTCACCTTATTGGTGCCAGACTTAATGTGGACATGTGGTTGGCTTTAATCCTACTAAAACTCAGAACTCCAGAACTCAAGACATCCATAAGCCTCAGCCTCCCCCAGGAGCAGGAATGTGACAAGTGTGTGTCACCATGCCCAGTTAGGGCTTGTTTTTTAAATCATAAACTTAGTAGTAATTATTAATTAATTAATAGTTATTTCTTTTTAAAAACGCCTATTCTTTTTTTTTTTTTTTTGCAATAATTGGGAGTTACGTGAATAGCACAGGGTCACCCAACTAGGATCTAAAATCAGATTTAAACTTAGATCCTCCTGATTCCAGCACTGGTGCTCTCTTCACTGCACTACCTGGCTGCCTCTCTCTGACACACAGCTGCTGATATCAAGCAATAATCAGTCAACAAGTTTTGTTAAGCATTGAGTAGAGCAGAATTCCTTCATCTCTGTTTCCTAAGAGACCTGAAGTTATTTAAAACTGACACAAACATGTAAAAGAAGATTGGGAAGTCCCAAGAAGTACACCAACGGCAATGAATAAAGTTTGCAAAGCTTTTTATACACATTATCTCACTCAATCCTCATAAACTTGGAAGCCAGACACTAATATTGGCCCCATCTTTCATACAAAGCTAACAGAGGTGCACAGATTTCCCTGTGGTCCCATATCTGATATCAAAGGTAACACCTAGAGCAGATGGACCTCAGGAAAACCTGGAAAGACTTATATGAACTGATGCAGAATGAAATGAGCAGAACCAGGAGAACATTGTACACAGTAACAGCCATACTGTGTGATTACTGACCTTGACAGATTTAGTCCTTCTCAGCAATGCAAGGATCTAAGACAACTCCAAAAGACTAATGATAGAAATGTCATCCACAGAAAGAACTTTGGAGTCTGAATGCAGATGGAAACGTACTATTTGCTCTCCTTTTCTTTTGTTCTTTTGTTTCTTCTTTCTTATGGTTCCTCCCATTAGTTCTAACTCTACATCATGACTAATGTGAAAATATGTTTAATATGAATGTATAAACAGAGCTTACATCAGATTGTATGCCATCTTGGGGACAGGGAAGAGACGATGGGGAGAAAATTCAAAACTCAAAATCTTATGGAAGTGAAAGTTAAAAAACTAAAAATAAACATTTTTTTTTAAAAAAGGGTAACAGCTAAACTGTTTTCCTGACTTCAAGCCCGTAATGATATCCACCATGTCAAGCTGCCTCTAAAATCTATAAAGGGACAGGAACTGGGAGTTGAGAGAAAGGTTAAAAGAATCAGGGACTATTTATCCTAGAAAAGAGAAGGCAGTGAGCCCCTTGAAAATAGGAACTGTCTTTTGCCTTTCTTTGTACCTCGAATGCTTAGCACAGTGCCTGGCATATTAATTGGCACTTAATATAAACCAGGTGGCTGACTGACAGACCTAACTTCTGCCATCAAATATATGAAGACCATTTAGTAGGAAATAACATTAATAAATTATATGTACATAGGACTATAAGGCTTCTTTTTTAAAAAAAAAATTCAATTAAAAAGTATTTTTTTTTCTTTCCTCCCACTATAAGGTTTCCAAAGTATTCTCATTTGAATATTATGAGAATTTTATCTTTAAGGTTCTAACAACCCTAATAAAACCGGGCCTCTAAAAAAAGCTACAATTGAACAAAAAGAAGAATCTTTTAGCTACAAAAGGTCATTCTAACTTTATGTCTCTCCACCAAATGGGTCTGATTTACCTTGCCAGAAGGACTGGTAAGTTAGTCAAACCAGGCAACGATACTTCAGTTGATCTAACTCCCATTTAGTTCAATAGCGCTGAAGATGAGGTCATACAAGCACAGAGAGCACCGAAAATGATTTATTAAACACTTAAAATGTGCCGCCACTATGTTAAGTGCTGGGGATAAAAGAAGGGCGAAGACAGTCTGCACTCTGAAGGAAATTACTGGGAGAGACAATACACAAACAACTACATACAAACTATATACACTGTAAATGGGAGGCAATATCCAAGGAAGAAAGTAAAGAATCAACATTTATTAAGTGCCTACTATGTGCCAGGCATTGTGCTAAGCACTTTACAAATAATTTTATTTTTTCCTAAGAACTGGGAGTTAGGTGCTATTATCCCCATTTTACAGTTGAGGAAACTAAGGCAGGCAGTAGTTAAGTGACTTGCCCAGAGTCACAGCTAGTAAGAGTCTGAGGCTGGGATTGAACTGAGGGTCTCTCCTGCCCCACTAGCTGCCTGAGATAGAAGGTCTCTTGCATAAGAAAGAAATTATTATTAGTTTATCTCTGTTTCAGAGGACCTTCTCCAATGTTTACCTGCTCTAAAATCTTAGTTTAGAAATAACTGGCAGCCGAGCTCACATAGCATCTTTGCCCTAACTTTGGAAAATTACAGAGCAGAGAAATATGATTATTTAAAAGCTATGTACTCTAATTTACAAACATCTGGTTCCTCTCCTCATCACTCAGCTCACAGGCCTCTTTCAGTTCACATCATGTGTCTTTCCAAAGTCCACATAACTAGAGGCATCACCACAAGGCTGGACAAGAATTCAGGCGCTTTATTCCTCCCAATCAGCTAGCACAGACTTGACCACTGTGCATAAACAAAAAAAGGAAGGGGATGGGAGCAAACATTTGTATAGCACCTACTAAGGGCTTAGCACATTACAAACGTTATCTCCCTCAATCCTCACAATAGCCCTGGGAGGTTAGGGAAACTGAGGCAAACCAAGGTTAAGTGACTTGCCCATAGCTAGTATGTGAAATCGGATTTGAACTCAGGTCTTCCTAACGCCAGATCCATGCTCTGTGCACTATGGCAACATCTACGCTGCCCCAAGAGAGAAACTGAAAAGCAAGTGTGTGAGTCTGAACCCTTTGGCAAAACAACTCAGGAACTTGGCAAGACTCAGCCCCAAGACTGCCCTGCTTCCGGGTGGTCTCTTGCTCAAAGCCTGAGGTCAGCCCTCTGTGTAGGAAACCACAGCAGGAGAACCAGACCAAGGCTCCATGTTCAAAATCAAGGAGAAGGTGGAATAATGATGAGAACAAACAAGGAAAATACAAACGCGTTCTTTACCCAAGACATCGAGATAACTCATGTCAAAGTGGGGTCCTTTTTGACTCTCCGAATCACTGGCAAGGAGGTCTGTTTGTTTCTGCCTCTGTCCAATCAAGCCGTCATTAATCCTTCATTAGTCAATAAACACTTTTAAGTGCCTATACTAACTGTGAAAGATAACAGAGACATAAGACGGTATCTGCCATCAAGGCGCTCGCAATCAAGTATTTATTACAAGAATATATTAAGTGCCTATTAGATTGTGAGTTCCTTGAGGTCAGGGGCTAAATTTTGGGAGGAGGAGGATGGTACCTTTCTTTGTATCCCTAGTACTTAACATAGGAAAAAACGCTTGTTCAAATCTAGCCTCAGATACTTGGTGACCCTTGGCAAGTCACTTAACCCGACCACCTCTAAAAAGGGGAATGGGGAAGCTGGGGGCAGCAAAGTGGCACAGTAGCTAGAGCACCAGTCCTGAAATCAGGAGTATCTGAGTTCAAATCTAGCTTCACTTACTAGCTGTCTGACCATGAGCAAATCACTTAACCCCAATCACCTCTTTAAAAAACTATGCTTGCTCACTCAACTTGATCTATCACGTATCAAGCACCGTGGATACAAATACAAAGAAATAATCCTTATTTACAGAGTTTATATTGTAACAGTATACAATAAGTGTATATACGTAAAGAACACACGTAGAAAGAGTAAATACAAAGTAGTTAAATACAAGAGATTATGGGAGAGAGGACACTAGCAATAAGGCAGAGGGGGTCCGCAAAGGCTCCACAAAGAAGGCGAAGCCTGAGCTTTGTCTTAAAGGAAGAAAAGGATTCTATGAGGTGGCCATCATGTGAATTGAACAGCCCTTTAGGAAGAGGTCAGACAAGTTAAAAACTAGGGTGGTCAATAATATGGAGCAGATATGTCATGTAAATAACTTACTATATTTGGCCATCATATTTGGGAATTAAGGGATTTTGGGTCACTTTAGAGAGAGCAGCTTCAGTTGAGTGATGAGTTCAAAAGCTCATACAAGGTTGAGAAGTGAGAGGAGGCAAAGTGGAGACAAGAAGTATGGACAGCTTTTTCTAGTTTGGCCAAAAATGGTGCAGAGATACTGGATGATAATTTAAAGATGTCTAGGTAGAGTGAAAGGCCCGAATTCAAATAGGCCTCAGACACTTACTGGCTGTATGACCCTGGGCAAGTCACTTAATCCTGTTTGCCTCAGTTTCTTCATCTATAAAATGCACTGGAGAAGTAAATGGCAAACCACTATAGTAGCTTTGCCAAGAAAACCCTAAATAGAGTCACAAGGAATCAGACAGGACTTAGCAATGACAACAAAAATGGTAGAGGGTAGAGTCTAAAGACTTGTTTTAAAAAGGAAGGCTTAGGTATGTTTGAGAACATATGTAAGGGACCAAAAGAGAGGCAGAAGTTGGAGGTGGGGATAAGTGAGTTTGAAATTTCCTAAAGATGGAAGGAGAGGGTCTCCAGGGCATAGATAGAAAGAATGGATTTGGCAAGTATAAGGGCCACTACATTGTCAGAGTCAAGAAAAGGAGGAGTCTCTGAAATGATGTCAAGGGATTCAGAGACGAAGAGAAGAGAAAAGGGGAACAATTATGACAAATGGCTTCCATTTTCTCAGGAAACTAAGATGCCAGGTTTTCAGCTAAGAGAATGGAGGGGAAGGCATGGGAAAACAGGAGAGATGAGGTTTGGATATAACAGTTAAAAAGGTTCTAAAGACATAATTTCTGGGTAATTCAATCATTTTATTAATAATACAAGCATTTTAACAAAAGGCCATCTCTCTCCTAGACCAAAGACCCCTAATGGAGGCTGGCTCACAGTTATATATCCTTGGAAGAAGAGGTGTTCAATCAACTCCGATTAGTTAACAATTAATAATTAAATGAATGTTACAATGCGAGTCTGAGAGTGACATCATGTCACCCTTGCACAGAGAGACTCTCTCTCTCTTCCTAGACCACTCCTAGCCCTGGTTTATTTAGACAAAAAGATCTACCTCCATCCAAGTTTGACTAAAGCTTGATCTAAAACTAGACATTCTCTTTAAGGTTGGTTGAGGATTAACTCAACCTTCAGAGACTGAGGTTTTGAAATGAGGAGAGAGAAAAAAGGGAAATCTGAATCTCCCTAAATCACTGATTATCAATAATCATTTCTCTCATGGAAAAGTTTCTGTAAAGAGGCAGATATGGCATCAATTAGAGAGGAATAACAGGCCTACCTTACAGCATGAAGAGCCCTGTTGAAGTTGGATAACATCAGACTTTATAATGTAAAGTCATGTGACTTTCTCTAGCTCTGTTAAGTAATCCACATGTAGGAAAGAAAGAGTATGTTAAGGAATCTAAGGTTGAAACTGGGCAAGGGCAAGGATCTATAGAACAAGAGGGGAAGGGATTCCAGAGCAGAGGACAATGCAGAGTTGAACTAGCTAATGAAAGGGTTGAGATAAAAACCAAGGAAAGTGAAGTCAGAGCAGAGGTAATGGTCTGAGAAAGTGCTCTGGGGTAGAAGGACTGGAAGATTAGGAGGGGTCAGGCATAGACAGAAATGAAATGACTTCTACCTATGGTCAGGGAAGTGACAAAGATTTTGATTAAAGAAGTAGAACAAGTGGATGATGGTGAGATCCAATGTGTGGCTGAGGTAGAATGAAGGGGTAGGTAATAGGATTTAAGGAGAATGAGGAATTGGGAGGTAAGGGAGTCTAAAGGATCCTTAATATTGATGATGATGAAGCCCACTAGTATGGCAAGAAAAGGAAAACACTGAACTAGATACTGAGTTCATTGAGAAAGGAGGGAGATGGTCTGCAGATCATAAGCAACAGCCACAGTGATATGGCTATATGAAAAAATCTAAGTGAAAGGAATGAGGTGACTGATGGATGAAGTAAAACGTAGCAGTAGGGACAAGGAGTGTCCCTGCTTCCCCCTCCAAGACTAGTGTGTCTAATGCTGGAGAGGATGGATAAGATCATGGCGAAGGAGAGGGGGAGGGCCTCAAAGAAGGTGAATAGATGGAAAGAATGCAAGAGAAAGAGGTCCAGATTGAAGGGAAATTTGTTAACTGTGAAATAAAAATTCCAGGGGGCACAAGGGAAGGGGTAGGCAAGATGGGATTAGAACATCGATGGAACAGAGCTGAAAAGGATGGAGAGAAGGGAGCCTAAGTTTCTTTCATGTGACAGGGGCTTGAGTAATATAGGGAGAGAAAGAGGTGGTGGGAGATTATTAGCTTTAGGAGTAGTAGTGGGTGGCAGATGAGTAATAAAACTCAGTCAAAAGGGTGTTATTGCCTTTCAAGGGACAGGGAAGAAGAACCTTACTCAGCCCCTCCTGCCTGCTCCTCCTCTGCTGTAGCTGGGGGACAGATTGATGTTGCAGCTGCTCCTTAACCTTAGAGTGCTGGACAGGGCTTTAGTAAATCCAAAGCACTTACTAGGCAAACTACGACTGTTTCCTACTGCTCACTAACCATGACAGAATGATTCCGTACTATCTATATCTTTTCAAAGTTACATAAAATAATCTAAATATCTACGCTGCATACCTGCCAAAGGCCAAATGTATTTGGTGGAGTGGTGTATAAAGAGATGTCCTATGAGGGAATACCTGTCTTCTAGGGCTGTAGCAATCACCACAGTCCCCACTCTTCTGAAACTCCCCTATCACTGTTCTACTACATAGCAAGTTGGGTAGTTACCAACTACCTCAACCTCCTAAGGATGGAAATAGACCCCTTTAAAATAAATAAATAAAACTGAGAGTGGGTGGCTTTAGTGACACTGGGGAACATGGCGTGTAATGCCACATCACATCTAAAACATCTTATGCAACCAGGCTCAGACTTACTCCTAAGCTGGTTACGAATATCATAAAACTTTATTAATTAACCGGAGAGGCTTTTTCTCCACCCACTTAAACTCTGTGAAAGGCCACAACGCCCCTACTCCCAGCAAACACAAAGACGCGCGGTACTCATGCACCGGCACCTGAGGTGTTTGGGGCTCCACGCAGGGTTTCCTTCTTTTCCACCTGTTGGTGCATTTCCAAAGTGTCCACGAGGTTACTGAGGGAAAGGGGAAGGAAGAAAAGCTGTGTGTCTTGTTCTGTGTCGGGCCAGGTGAGATGACATAGGGAAGGTGCTTCACCAATCTCAGCGCGCTACCAAGGTGGTAGCTATTTATTACGGTCAGGATTATTTCCTCCTCATCACTGTTACCACTATCTCCCCAAAAGTGACTTGTGCTCTCTAGCCCTTGGAGCAACCACTCACTTCCTATTCCAAACAAGGAACATCGGGTCTGAGTAAATGCGGGGAGCGGGGGCTGGGGCACCCGGAGGGGCAGAGCTCGCAGGGGCAGCGGGGCCACGCAGCCTCGGCGGGGCAATGAATGGAGAGCGTCCGGCCCTGGGGGGAGGAAGCCGGGGAGGGGGCGGCCCCGGCCCGCTCCTCTAGCACACACCTGTCAGTCTCAGGCTGCTCTCCAGCCGCCGCGCTCCAGGCTCTCGGGAGCCCCGGACGCCTCTGCTCTTCTCCCCGGGCCTTGCCCTGGGCCCCGACGGGCAAAAAGAGGGGCGGAACGAGAGAAAAGACAACTTACTAAGGTGCCCCTCTCAAGCCCCCAAGCCGCTTCCATAGGGCAAGCGCGGCTGCGGTAGCAGCGGCGGCGGTGCCGGCTCGGCCACGGCTCCCGCGGTCACTTCCGCCCTGGCTGCCTGTACACGTGTCTCTCCCAGCCTCCCGGCCCCGCCCTGCCCTGCTGCTATTGGCGGATCCGGTCCCAGGAATCGATGCTTTGGTTCACATCCTCGGGGATGAGAAAAGCGAGTGGGGCGGGCGAAAAGGAGAGCCCCGTGAGCCGCAGCTTTGAGAGGCCGGAGACCCCTCGGAAGGCGGGGCGTTGTAGCACCGCAGCCAATCACGGCAAAGCTAAATCGTCCGCCCCCCCCCCCGGGCGGGTCCTTTGAACCGTGGCGCTACTGCTAGGCGTGTGCCCCAAAGACAGAAGGGGTCCGCAGCTACCCAAATGATTGAGGCTCCTGTTTTAGGGGCAAGAGTCTGGAACCAAGTGGTGCCCACGACGGGAGACGGACCGAGTGCTGCGGGATTATCATGGAATGGGAGAAATTCAGAGGGATACATGAACTGGGACAGAGTGAATTAAAGCAAAACGGGCAAAACGAGTCGGAATTCTTCTGTGTTCCGGGGAGCAGTCACTCTGGACCTCAGCCAACGACAAGGACCCCATGACCTCCAAGTCTGTAAGCCTGGGACACTAAAAACAGGAATTACAGGCGACTGAATCAAACTGCCTGCCAGGACCCACCTTGGTCCGGGAATGTAGACACTGAAACATGCTTTCTGTAAGTGGAGGAAGCACGTGGGTTCCGAACGTTGCCTAGGCTGTCACAAGAAGCACTTTTTCCATTTTGCTTAACTTTTTCAACTCTAAAGGAAGTTTCAGTGGAGGTAGAATGGGGTGGGGGAAATGAAGGTGAGATAAAAAACCGAAAGGCACCAATAGGGCTTTTAAAAATTAAAAAAAAACCACATTAGTGGAATTTCTGCAGAGGACGTTGGTCTATGAAGTAATTTGGTCTGGGAAATATAACCGACCCTCTGCAGAGAAAGAAAAAAAGGAAGAGGAGGTAGAGGGAAAGAAGCAAGAAAGTTACAAATGAGGGGTTTCAGTGGCTGCGAACTATCAACTGTCAACTATCATTAATTGCTGGTGACAGTAAGAAAGGCAAGAGACAATTCTGCTCCCTGGGAGCTTGCAGTCTTATGGGGCAGACAATATATAACCAATTACATAGAAAAGATAATATAGGATAAACAGTTTCAGGGGGAAGGCACTAAGGACTGGAAAGGACATGAAGAAGTGAGACTTTAGGTGGGAGCTGAAGGAAGCTAGGGAAGCCAGGAGGTAGAGAAGAGGAGGAAGAGAGTCCCCAGGCATGGGGAACAGCCAGGGAAAATGCCCAGAGTGGGGCAGCTAAGTGACCCAGTGAATAGAGCAGGGGCCCTGGAAGCAAGAGCATCTGAGTTTAAATCCGGCCTCAGACACTTGACACTTACTAGCTGTGTGACCTTGGACAAGTCATTTAACTCCAATTGCCTTGCTTTCCAAGACAGACAGACAGACAGGAAGAAAGACAGAAAGAAAGAAAGAGGAATTAAGACAGAGAGAAAAAAAGTAAGGAATTAAGACAGAGAAAAAAAGGAAGGAAGGAAGTACCCAGAGAAAGGAGATAGCGTGACTTGTAGTGTCTGAGAAACAGCAAAGAGGCCAATGTCCCTTGATAGCTGGGTACGTGGAGGAAAGAAAGGTATACGTAGATGGGAGATGTGGGAGGGGACCAGGTTATTAAAGGTTTTAAAAGTCAAAGAGAGGATTTCATACTTGATGCTGGAATAATATGGAGCCTGTACTTTAGGAAAATAATTTGACAACTGAATGAAGAATTGGAGAGGGGAGAGACTTAAGAAAGGGAGACCAACCAAAATGGGTACTAAATTCATGATACTGACACCTGGCACATGCACTATATATTATGATAATGATCTCACTAGGGTAATTAACTAGCAAGTTACATCAGTTTCCAATCAGGCAGATCTACTGCCTGAATAGGAAATAGTTTATCTTCTTCTCGTTCCTGTCAAGGTTGACACAAGAAAACTGAATAACAGGTGTCAGGCCTCCCAGGAGAGTTTCCCCCTGAATCTCATTAACTCCCTCTGACAAGTATATTCGTCATTATACAGGTAATTTATAAATCACTCAAGTGGGAACTAGTTGCTGTAGTTTACCTGCAGCAAATGTTCATCTCAGATTGCCAAGCCCTCCACTAAAGCCTACCTTGGCCCCTTTCCCTCTACTCTCAGTCCATGTGCACTTAGTTATAAAAACTAGAATCAAGGCTTTAGAGTGTGAGGCCAAGCAAAGTAGCATCTTTTGTTGTTTTGGTTTATACCAAGAAGTATAATGCCTCTGGAAAATGTGATTAAGGAGGATCTTCCCCACCCATTGATGGGCCTGCCCATGGAGGGAAGCTTGATTAGGGGAGTTGTTTTGGAGGAGGGTTCCAAGTACCTTTTGGTTTTTTCTATTGAGAGGGTTATGCCCTCTGGCTCTGAAGTGTGTATAAATACTCTGAGGATGAGGTTTTACTTTGGGGCTTAATTTTTGGAAGGTTTGTGTGCTAGATGAGACTTTGGGAAACCACTAAAAAGCCCCCCTCAGCTTTGAAAACCCAGATGTTGGTGCTTCCCTCTCAGATAAAGATGTATGTATGTTAATGTTCAGGCATTTGGAAGCACTGTCTGTAGATTTTTGATTTCTCTGAAATTTTGATTTTTCTCCGATATCTGTGCTTGTTAAAGTGATTGTTAATGCCTCAAAGGTTGCCTTTCCTTTTAGAGAAGCAGATCAAAGAACTCTGGAGAGAAGCCATCTCTTCATTTGAACAGATAAGGAAATAGAGGCCCAGAGATAACATACTCAAAGTCATAAAATTGATAAGTCGTTGAACCAATATTTGTACTCAAGTGCTTGGCTCCAAATCCTATACAAATTTCAGTATCTTTTGCTGCCTCTACTGATATCCTACTGTTGACCTGAATGAAATATCAAACAATAAAGATGGGCCTGGAGAGTCCATTCTATCAAGGCTAAGTCTTGAGTTCCTAAGGTAATTTCCCAGGATCCATGTATCCAACATTGAAAGAGCACTGGTCCATTGGAATTAACTTCTCTCCCACCACCATTACAGCTACAGGGAGGGGAAGTAATCCCAAAAGATCAATTTCTTTTCTTCTTGATTTAGCTTAATGAATTCAGGCCTACCCTCTAGTAGTGGTTCTTAACCTGAGGTCCTTCAACTTAATGTTTTACTATTTCAATAATATATTTTCAATATAGTTGTTTTCCTTTGTAACACCATATATTTTATTTTATGCATTTAAAAACAGAAAAGGTTCACAATCTTCACCCTACTGTTAGAAACATCTATGAAACAGATAGGGTTAAGAACCATTGGGCCCTAATTCCTACCATATTCCATGGTGTTCAACCTCATCTCATCTGCTTCAAGTGGGATAAGAAAAGGTAACAAATCACATAATTCAAAATAGCAGGCAAGTATGACCTAGCCACTCAGCTTTGGAGCACAGGTCCAAGGGTTAGGCTAGCCTGACGGTTGAGCAACTCATATAGCCCACATATCTAGCTAAGTGCCTAACCATGCTTCATTCAAACCTACTTACCCTGTTCTACCTCTGGCTTTCAGAATAGCAATCAAATCAACACTACCATTATTTCTAGAAAGGAAATAACAAATTAACTGCCCTCCAGCTTCATTCACAATCCCTGTGACTTTTCAGAACAAAATACCCTTCCCTAGCAATGACATAGTATATGTATATGATGTCTCCTCCTATTAGGTTGCGAGGTCCAAAAGGTATTAATAAAAATATGGTTTCTTTTTAAAGAACATGAGCTTCTTGCAAGCAAGGAACTGTTTCTCTTTTGTATTAGTATCTCCAGTATTTAACACAATTCCTGGCACAACATAAATGTTTATGCTGTTCATTGGAGCTATAATTCCTAGATCATAAAATCTAGATTTAGACAGAACACTCAGAAATCATGTAGTTCAACCCACCCCTGTTTCTCTTTCATGTCCTAAACTGG
Organism: Potorous gilbertii; assembly: GCA_028658325.1. NCBI lineage: Eukaryota > Metazoa > Chordata > Mammalia > Diprotodontia > Potoroidae > Potorous > Potorous gilbertii. Next base: position 512,399,143 of record CM053770.1, read on the forward strand.
ATTATAAACTCCATTAAGGCAGGGACCATTATTTATTCCTCTCAGTACCTAGACAATATGGAACATGTCATAAGGAATTAAGAAAATACCTGTTGGTTGACAGTATGAATTATCTGTACCAGTTTCTCCTCTTCGTTGGGAAAGATAATTGAAACAATATTTTATGACTAAAATCTGGCCAAAGATAGGAAATTTGTCCTCCTCCCTTCTTTGCAGAAGGGGGTTCTATGGACATGGAACAATGCATACACTGTCAGCTGTGGCTAATGTTAGTTTCACAAAACTGCTTTTTTCCCCTTCTTTATTCTTTGTTACAAGAAATGACTCTCTGGGGAGAATGAGAAGGGATATATTTGGAAATGAAGGCAATGTAAAAACAAAAAATGTCAATTAAATCTTTAAAAAAAAGTGTATTTTTAGTGAAAAATCACAGGACTAAACAGACCATTAGACTATTTAAAAGGAAAGCCAAATGTCTCTCTGTCTCATTCTCTGTCACCCTCACCCCTCCTACCACTGTCAAGTATTAAGTCCTTTTAAAGAATAAAAAGGTACCATATGTCCATAAGTTTTTGGGTTGGGGATGGGGGTAGAAAAATTGTGTTTTATCTATGAGTGACCTCCAGTCTTTTCATCCCTTAGTATTTTCCCAGGTTCTGCTTGGTCTACGCTCTCCTCCATTCTCAATCCTTAACCTTTATTAAACCATTTCAACTCTGTGCCATCTTCCACTCTCTGGTCTAATTGCCACTCAAGTCTGGCCAAATCTCAACCCTGGATTACTCTCACTGACAGCCTCTTCCACTCCTACTGACTTGCTACTGACCCAAATTGAAAAAGTGCTGACTGGATACCCTACAAAGCAATATTATCTCCTTTCAACAGTGCTCTGGATGAACAAGGCACTCCTTTTACTCTTTAACTTCTAGGGAAGTTAACTCATTTTCTTGAGTTCCAATCTGGCCTCACTCACTAGGTGTGTGATCCTAGGCAAGTCTTACCTAACCCTATCTGCCTCAGTTTCCTGATCTGAAAATGAACTGAAGAAGGCAATGGCAATACCATTCCACTATCTCAGCTGAGCAAACCCCAGATGGGACACAAAGAGTTGGACATGACTGAACGACTACAAAATTGGTTTTTCAGCCTACTCCCCACAGCAGCTCTTCCAAATCTCTTCTATCCTCAGTCTTCCCATTTCAGCATATTCACCTGCACAACTCTTTTTTGTGGTAGCTAAGAACTGGAAATTGAGGGGCTGCCCATCAGCTGGAGAATGGCTGAAGAACTGATGCAAAGTGAAATAAACAGAACCAGGAAACACTGTGCAAGTAATAGCAACCTGTAAGATGTTCAACTGTGTTCTTAGTCATGCAATGATCCAAGATTATTCCAAAGGACTTGATGAAAAATGCTATCTGCCTCCAGAGAAAGAACTGAGGGAGTATGAATATATAGATTATATTATACTATTTTTCACTTTCTGTTTTTTTTTTTCATGGTTTTCCACCCTTTGGGTCTGTCTTCTTTTACAACCTGTCTAATATGATACTATGTTTTACATGATTGAACCTGTATAAGCTATATCAAATTGCTTACGGTGGGGAGAGGGGAGGGAAAGAGAAAATTTGGAATTCAAAAATCTTTTTTAAAGAATGTGAAAACTGTCTTTACATGTAACTGGGGGAATATAAAATAATATTTTTTTAAAATGTAACTCAATAATAACTCTCAAAATCTATGTGGCCAAGCTGCCCTTGCTTAGGAGAGCTCCTTCTTTTTAAACAACTGCTTCTCCTTAGAGGGTGACCTGTGGTTTCATTCCCAAGTACTATCGCCTACCGTTTGTACATGAATATTTGCATAATCAAATAGGTCAGATAATTCACAGAGGACTTCCTAAGTCACCTCACCTAGTAATGTGTTCCTAAATACGATTCTACAATCCTCCAAACAAGTCTTCCAGATTCTTTTGCAGCATTTTTATAACATCTTTAGTGTTTTAGTCTGTCTAAATCCTGATGTTGTTTTTTAGTCATTTTAGCAGCATCCCACTCTTCCTGACTCCATCTGGGAGTTTTTTGACAATTATTGGAATGGCTTGCCTTTTCCTTCTCCAGTTCATTTTACAGATGAGGAAACTAAGGCAGACAGGGTTAAGTGACTTGCCCAGAGAAACACAGCTTGTAAGTGTCTGAAGTCAGATTTGAACTCAAGATATGTCTTCCTGACTCCAGGCCTGGTGCTCTATCCACTGGGCTACCTAGCTGCTCCCTCCTAATATGTGGAGGCCTTTATGACTTTCAATATCTGTAATGCAATAGTCATTTAATTTTTTGTTTGTTATTTACTCTCTTGTTTGTTCATTTGAATACATTTTCAGCCTCAGGCCTTTAAGCAAGTCACTTCCTTCTCTGGGCCTCAGTTTCCTTCTTTGTTAACGAAGTGGGCTGGATTAAAAATGATCTTTTAAAATTCTTTCCAAATTTCAATAAATGATCCTGTAATTCTCTTCCATTAACTAGTATACCTAGAAGACAGCATCCTCTCCTATAAAATCAGGGTCAAGTGTCACAGCAGGTGGAAATCAGATAGGGATGAGGAAGGGATGTGAAAATCCACATATAGTCCCTTACTCATCCACCCTAACCCATTCCAAAAAACTCATCTCTCAAAAAAAAAACCCACTAATACCCTATTGTCTTCACACTTCCTTTACCATACTGTGGAGATTCTTCCAGGTTTTACCTATGGGTTTAATTATTATTTCTATGCAGATGACTCCTAGATCTATTTATACAGGCCCAGTATTGCTCCTAGGTTCCCACATCACCAGTTGCCTATCGGACCTTTCCAATCAGACATCCCAGAGACCTGAACTCAACATGTCTAAACTGGAGTGAATGTTTTTCCCAAAAAAACCTACTCCTCGTCCAAATTTCCCTCTTTTTCTGTCAAAGGTGTTCCAGTTCTCCATTGTCTCATGTTTGTGATCTTGGCATTACCCTGAACTCCATATTCTCCCTCCCTCCACATATCTAGTTGCCAAATCTTGCCATTTCTACCTCCATAGATTCATATCACTATCAGCTTACTTCAAATCTTTATTATCTCTCACCTACATTATTGCAATAGCCTCCTAATTGGTTTCCCTGTCTCAGGTTGCTTTTCATTCTTGCTCATCCTACATATTTCTGTAAAAGTAATTTTCCTTATGCATAGATTTGACCATGTGAGTTCTCTATTTAAACAACTCCAGTGGCTTCCTATTGCCTCTAGGATAAAATATACATTAGTCTGTTTAGCTTTTAAAGTCCTACCCAACCTGGCTCCAATCTATGTTTAGAGTCTCCCTGGATTTAATGCCTAAGAGCCAGCCAAACTGGCCTTCCCGTCTAACCTTCCCCTCAAAGAGTCCCTCTCTTACTTTAATGCAGCTCAAACAACATCTTTTGCATGTAATCTTTCCTGATCCTCCCAACTGTTACTTCACAAACAACCTTGTGTTTAACTGTTTTGTACATATTTGTATTTATTCACTTAGTATTTATAATTTTTTATTTATTTGTACTTAATCACTTTATATTTATGTTGTACATTTTTTTTATATGTACTTGTTGCCTCCCCTATAAACTCCTAGGGAATAATGAGAGATTCTTTCATTCATTGTACTTGTAGCCTCTCTGCCTGATATACAGTAGATGCTTAAAAAAAATGCTTGATGACTGATAAGGAGCCAGGATATTAAAGGGAGGGAAGAAAACTAAGAAATTAGAAAAATGTTTTTTCCTTTTAAATATTTCATTCACACTGCTCATTTCTTCCTCCAGACCTCCCCTTCATATTGATACTTGTCTCTCCTAAATGACTCCACAGTCCTCCTAGATGGAAAGGAGGGGAGTGAGACACTAGAGGAGATCCATATTAGAGCTAACAAAAATGGTGCCAGCAGCCATGTCTATTTTACATAGGATGAGCTGGTTTATCTTTAAAGGGGTAAAGAGGGCACAATGAGGATGTGACTGGTCCAGAGGTCTAGAGCTTGGTATGACTTCCTAGTACTTGAGATGTAAATTACCTCAACTTATAAGGAACTGAGAGTTCTTCCAACTTGGTGGAATTCCCATCACCAAGCATTCACCATAACCTCTCTGACTGCGCTTTATCACCATGACAGCAACCTAAGTGGAAGGATGCCTCGGTTACCCTGTCATTATATCTTTATTGCTCCCTTTTATGGTTGAGTAAACTTTTATTAAATATTTTATGGTCCATGAGTGTCTCACTGCATTCCAATCCCAAGCCTGAACCACTGGAGTAGCCTGTCCTAGAACAAGAACTGTGCAGGTTTCAAGTGAACCCTAAGTGTTAAATTGTCATAATAGTAGATCTCAACAGTCACTGAAGGCATTACTAACCGAATCACAAAGGCTTACTCTGACTAACATTTGTGACGGGCTCTTTCTCTGTCTTGAGTGTGAAGACACCCCATTAGGGTAGCCTGCCTTTCCTAGGGAGCACGAGGAGTCTCTTTTTCTGAATGCCATTTGCCAACAAATCTTTCCTCTCTCTTCTAGGTTCCCTTTTTCTTTCTCCCTTTTGCTGGCTATGTTCATCCATTCTTCCCTTTTGTTCTTCCATTCCTTCCCTTCATTTCTTGGAGAGAGAAATAATTATTTCTCTCATATTAATGTTGAATTAGGTGTCCCATTCTATTTCCACATTCAGAAATCAGCTCCTGGTAGGTTATTAAAACAACATCTGAAGGACTTTACTGATAATGAGATTGGATTAACTTTCTCCTGAAACTTTTCAGACCCTACCCAACTGGGGAAGATTGGTTCTGATTAAAGAGTAAAAAGAATTTAATCTAGGCAAATTCCAGTCTATTTTGTTCTACTCAGGCTTGGGTGGGTGGGGAGAGGTGGTATGTAAATCCTTTGTCTAGATTGTTTGAGATTGGGAGGAGTCTGGGTAGAAATAAGTGAGAGTCACATAATCAAGGTCACGTACCCCAGCACCTCATTAGAATAGGCCTACCTCTTATTGTAATGTCAGTGCTCCTATTACTTGTTAACCAATCAGAATTGATTACCACCTGTCAGGAATACACAGTCTCCAAGGGTATTTAAACACCAATGTTTCTCCAGAGGAGGTTGGTCAGTTGTAAAATTGGTTACAAATCACACAGAAACTGTCTCCTGAAAATTTTTAATCGTCGCATTGGGATGAATTGATATGCTCCAATTTCTGACAAATCTCTCAATCTTATTGGCCCCCTCTGTAAATTGGAGATAATAAACACCACCCTAATGCACACACTTATTTAAAGAAAAATGAGATAATAAATACTTAATTCTGATAAAGAGTGTTTCTTTCAGATTCAACTGAGTTCAATAGACTGATGACAGGTTGACCCCGTCTTCTCTATAACTCCTCCTTAAAAACTGCGCTTAAAACAAATGTCAGTCTTATTGAATCACATTTTCTGCAATTACTTTCTTTGTCACTTTGGGGATGCATTCTTAGCAACAACAACAAAGGAAACTTTGACTCAACATTTAAGGAAAATCACACTGAAGAATTCTAAGATTCACTTCAAAGAGCATTCTTTCTTCATCAGTGCATAATGTAACATTTAATGTTCTCCCCTTATAAGAAATTAATCAACTAAGTAGTCATTCCAAAAGTACATGTGTCAAAATACAGCACAGAGTTAATTCTCATCTCATTATGTGTTCTCACTAATGCCATGGGGCTAGAAAATTACAGCAGCCATGCTGATTTAGTCATCATTACAAGTACTTAACTGAACGCCAGCAATGAAGAAGCCATACTGAGATGCTTTTCCAAAGGCTTTCCCTCAGTGTAAGTGGTACTTCATTCCCACTTCACCATAAATACATTACTGCTAAGATTATGGGCCAAGACAGTGGAGAAAAGGCAGCAACTCTCCTGAGCTCTCCCCTAAAACCCTCTGAACACCTTTAAATAATGCCACAAAACAATTCCTGGAGTAGAAGAACCCACAAAAGGACAGAATGTAATAATATTCCACCCAAAGAAAAGTCAGAAGGTTGGCAATACAGGTCTGTCACACCTGAGTGAGAGTGGAGCACAGTCCTACGCAAGCCAGGCCAGCATAGACCCAGCCCTAGCAAACCAGGAGCAGGTTTTGGGAGCCACTAAATCTGCAGAAGCAGCAGCTGCTTCCAGAGCTCTCAGCGCACAGATAGTAAGGGGATTGAACAACTGATTAGAAGGAAATTACAGTGGTCTCTTGGCTGGTGTTGGGGGCGAGACTCTCTTGCTCTGTCTTTACTCAGATTCAGGTCAAAGTCCTGGATGGCAGAACCAGTACCAGGAAGAACACTAGCACATCAAAACTTTGGCTCCAGCTGAGCTGGGACCCTCCTCACAATTCCAGGTCAGAAAAGAATGTTTGTAGTCACTCATAGACCAGAGCACAGGCCAGGAGAGTAATAAACATGTCTCTTCTTAGATCAAACCATCATGGAAGAATTGAAAACTTACAGTTCATGGAAGAGCTCAAAAAATTTGATTTTGAAGATCAGATAAGAGAGTGGGAAATTGGGAAAAACTGGGAAGAGATGAGACTGATGCAAGAAAATCATGAAAAAAAGGCAACAGCTTGGAAAAGAAGACACCCAAAAAAATACTGAAGAAAATAACACCTTAAAAAATAGAGTAGGCCAAATGGTTAGAGGTGCAACAAAATCAAGAAGGGAAGAATGCATGAAAAGCAGAATTGCCAAATGGAAAAAGGGGCACCAAAATTCACTGGAAAAAAAACTTCTTAAAAAGTAGAATACACTAAATGTGTCTGTGATCCATACAGGAAATGACAATACATGAAATTATATAATTGGCTCTCAGTCTTTTCAAAGTATAATGGAAAAAAATGGAAGATCCAGAGTCAAGACAACCCAACATTCAAATTCTACATTTGATGTGCACAAACTGTGGGAAAAAGGGCAAGTCACTGAACTTCCCTGTGCCTCATTTTCCTCATCTGTAACATGAACTTGATACTCATAGGACCTATTTCGCAGGGTTGTTGAGAGGTAAGGGGGGAAAATAGTATGCCAGCTATAAAGTTATTAAACATCTATTGTTCAGAGATCCCAATGATAGGATAGCTCCACCAAACTATAGAGGAATTGTAAAACAAAAACAAACCTCCAGGAATTAAAAAGAGTGTTAGAGGAAAAGACCAAGTAGGATCATTGGATAACAGATGCAGAGCTAAAGGGGCCTTAAAGACCATGGAATCTAATCTCATTTTACAGATGGGGAAACTGAGGCATGGTTAAGTAACTTGCCCAGGAATGTACAGATTGTCTGAGGCAAGATCTAAAGCATAAAAACCCAACACCACTGAACTCATATATTCCATCTAGGATTTCACCTGAAGCCAGTGGGATCTTGATTGGTGGTACCAGTAGGGAGCCCCCCGAGGAGAAGAGACCCAATGCCCGGACCTCTGGGTGAGTGGCTGCTTGGGGTAGCTCTCCCCTAGGTGGGCTTTCTTTTTTTTCTTTAGGCTCCACCTTCTTACACTTCCATCAGGATCCTTGTGGAGTGGGCTGGTTTTCCTCTAGGAGACAGAGGAGGGGTAAGGGGGAGGGAGGGAACCTGTAACTGACATAAGGGGAAACAGACCAGAAACCTTTACTACCAAGGTCCTGACTGCTCAGAGGCAAGCTTGAGAAGAGAAGGGGAGAAAGCCTGCCACCTCCCTGCTAGGGGACAGACCTGGCAACTGCTCAGTTTGGGGTCCTTGTAGCTGGGAAGCAGATCTGAGAAGAAGGGGAAAAAAAGAGAGAGAGCGAGAAGAGAGTTTGCTTCTAATCTTTTGACCTTCCAGGACCTTTTGGGGGTAGGAACTTAAGAAGTGGGGGGAGAAAATCAAGCATAAAAGAAACCACTACCAACTATTTAAAATCCTGTATCTGGAGCTGGAAGAGGCACTAGAGTCCTTCAAGTTCAATCCCTTCAGTTTACTGAGAGGGAAAGTGACTGGCCCAGGGTCACATAGTTAGAAAGTTCCTGAGGCAAGATTTGAACTCAGGTTTTGCTCTATTTGTAGTGCCACATAGCTGCCTGGGTTAGGGGGGGAAAACTGAAGTTAAAAAACAAACAAACCTGGAAAAGGAGAGGATTTGAAGAAAGAAAAAAAGAAGGGTCTCCCACCTCACCTGTGTCTTAATGCTTCCTTCTCTAGGAGGTCTTCCCTGTTGCTCATCCTCCTGCCCTTCTGAGATTGCTTCATATTATGTGTATTTTTTGAGGTTAGGGACTGTTTCATTTTTGTCTTTGTGTAACAGGATTGGCCAATGAGGCCCCAGTCCTTGGAGCTTGTACTGTGTTCTTTGCCAGTTTCAAATCCATGTGGAAACCTAATGAGCATGTTTTTGGAAACACTCAATAGAAGGGTCTTTTCCCTCCTCACTTCAGAGGAGGGAATCCTACTACTTCCTAACAGATTACTGCTAGGGGATGAAAAGCCTTTTAATTGGCTTCTGATCCAGATCTGAATGTTCATACAAAAACTTCAAACTGAGGAACTCTCTCTTTTTAGGGCCAGCCAATAAGGCTCCAGAAGGGAGGAGCGGGAGCAGAAACGGAAGTGTCAGTGACCTGCTTTCTGCCTCCTGGTTGCCTTCATCCTCCACTCCTCTGTCATCTTGCCTAAGATTACATGGGTATCAAGCAGAGCCAAAATTCAAATCCAGGTCTTCCGTTTAAAAATTCAGTGTTCTATTCATGGCACCATCCTCAGCCATTGAAGTCATCTTAGATATTGTTAGTAGCGGTATCCCAGAAGTTTCACTGGTATTGATGGGGTACTAATGATGGACCCCTAAAAGGCTCTGTACTTTCCTACTTGTTCCAGGTACCTGGAGTTCACCTGGGGTACCTGGCCCTTCCCAATTAATCATCCTTTCAACTGCCCTTTCATTGTACCCTCCCCTGGACCATCACTCCTTGATTCCATCTAGATTTACTCCTTGATCACTGTATATAAGTGCCCATCATGCCCCCATTAGATCATTTAGATTCTTAAAATCTGGCCAATAGCTCAGATTCTTAAAATCTCGCCCATCTCAACTGGTGTTTAAATCTTGTCTCTGAAAAAAGGCTTGGGTCAAATTCTTTCAAGGCAGGACCCACATCTGTTGCCCTTGAATTTCAGGGTTCCCAGCACCCCTAGACAGCAACAGTGCCAGCTGGTGGGTTCCATCCGTTTGAGACACGACCAATATTTAAAATTCAATTGCCCCTGTACATAAGACACTTGCTTAAGAGTGGGAGCCGTTGTATCTCTTCTCAGTGATGAGTTTGGGGCTCTATTTCTGCCTTGGTCTATAAGAGACACAAAAGGATTTATTTTTCTCTGCATATGTCAGTTTGGGGAGCAAGGAAGTCAAGGCTGCTACCAGCCAGTGGACAGAGTGAGATATGGAACTACGAGTCCCATTCTTTGTTAAGGAATTAGTCCCCAAGAGCAGAATAGCTGCTGAGAGATACACAAAAAGGGAAGCAGCATTTCTTTTTTATCTAGTTCCAAAATGCTAGGAATAGCATCATCTCTAGGAAAGTCCCTTAACTTCTCAGGGCCCAGAAATTTAAGACTAAAAGTTGCCAATTTATAATGGTTGAAGGAATTTCTTACACTGATGAAATCAAAGGTTATAGGTCTGGATGAGAGAGGCAGAGATAAAGAGAAGACAGAGCTGGAGAGACAGAGTCATACAGAGAAAGCTCGAGAGAAGACAATGGAGAGACTGACAGACCTAGAGAGAGAGACTGAGAGAAGACAGAGATGGAAAGAATCAGAAAGAAAAAAGACAAAGAGACAGACACAGAAAGAAAAAGATTACTGGATATAAATCTTTTGTGATCATTCCCTGACTCCTCAGGAGTCTTTGTCCTCCGGGTTAGAAATGAGATTGAAAGACATAACAGCAAAAGATCTGGAAAACCAAATATCTACGTTCAAATGACTACAAGAAGACATAGTAGAAGAGAATGAGACAAAACAGGGGTAAGGAAAACTAAATTCTGGAACTTGAGCAACAGTCAGGGTGAGAGAAATCCCTCTGAAATTTTTTTAAAAAACAATATGGCCTCAGGGAAAGGACAAACTCCTAGTTAACTGGAGCACCAACTCCCACCAACTCTCATTACTGAGAAGATCTAAGAACATAATGGAACTCAGGAGAGTGTCCATGACCTAAAGCAGCCAAGGGATTTTGGAGCCTCAGAGCACAATTCATTTGACTACACAGAGTACCACCTCCCCCTCCTCCAGCTCCCTACAAATTTAATGAATCCTAAAGAGGTAGAAGGTGAATGGAAAGACAAGTGTCGGTTACATTCACTTGACATTCACCAGACCTGAGTTATTCAGGTGTATAAGCCAAAGACAGTTCCACCCACCCTTTCATCACATGTCACTGGCATGTCTATTCAATCCCTCTGGAGCTCAGTCACTGCTTTTATAAAATGAGATTTGCAGCTATTACCTCCCACTCCTCTCTCTCCAAACTCCCTTAATCCATCAACACAGAGTCTAGAAACTGAAATCACATCATTTTTGCTCCCCAGAAGGAATATACTCTACACATATATGGCATGCTGGAAAAAAGGAATAAATTTACATTTGAGGATGACCAAATCTGCTTTATGATTCTTCTGTAGCTGAATGCCTTGACCTTTCATTTCTATGTTTATTTGAAAATGACCTTTAAGTAGCAATCAACAAAAATGAGGTGGTTCAAAGGCATAAATTAGATAATGCTGTTCCCCAGGGAGGTTAGGCTGCACTGAAGGAACACATGAAAGGGACTTTCTATCCCAGAAAGCCACAATCCACTCTATCCATTAGATTAATAAGCATTCTTTTAACCCATTGATCAGATAAATGAGTTGTTGAAACCATGTCAACACACATAGCAAACATGATTATTTTCAGAATTGACCTACCAAATGACATTACTTTCTGATCTATTTACAAAAACCAGAGAGTTTTAACAAAAGGAGACCTCCAGGTGTTGGGGTCAGGAGGTATCACCACCAACTTGGTGCTACCTCTCCTAACCCAACCTCATGTCAAAGGTAGGCAGAGATTTCAATAATATAAAGCATCCCTCCTCTCAAAGACAACAGATACAAGAGACCGGGCATGTGAGTGGGAAGAGAAAACCTATGGTACTTGAACCACCAAGTAAAATAACCAAGCTGATTATTTGTGATCTTCATTATCTTTCCCTCTAAACCTTCCCGTCTTCCAAACATCCTTATTTTGTCAAAAGTGCCACCATCTTTCCAGTCTCCCAGGTTTGCAACTTTGGCATACCCTCAATTCCTCACTTTGTCACTCCATTTCTTGTTGTTTCTACCATTCATACATCAGCCTCCAATAATTCCTTTTCTTCATTCACACAGTAACCAATTTATTTCAGTCCCTCATCACTTCTAGCCTGGATTGTTGCAATATCCTCCTAATTGAGCTCCCTGCCTCATGTTTCTCCCTACTCCAATGCATCCTATACAAGGCTGGCAAAGTATGTTTCCTGAACTCAGACTTGAACATGTAACCCCTACCCAATCAATTACAGTTCCTTCCTATTGCTCCTAGGATAAAATATAAATTCTTCTGTTTCAGTTTTAAAGTCCTATACAATCTGGCCCCAAACCATCATATGTTATTCTCTCTTCCCCACTCTTCAATTCAGCTAAACCAGCCTTCTTATTGTCACCTGCACATGACAGTCCAATCTCCTGTTTTTATGACTTTGGAATGACCCTCTTCCATGCCTGGAATGTGCTTCCACCTTTCCTCTTCCTCATTAAGTTCCTCCTTCCTTCAAGGTACAGCTCAAGGTACAGTAGGTTTTCCTAATCCTGCCAACTTCTAGTGCCTCCCCTCCCAAGCTACTTTGTATTTAAAGACTATAAACACACACACACACACACACACACATTTGTATCTACTAACTTCATGTATATGCTATATTTATTTTTAGATGTATTTGTCTCTCCCATTTGAATGTGAGATCTTTGGGAGTGAGGATTGTTTCATTATTTTTACTTGTATCCCCTGTCCCTGACCTCCTATTAGGAACTTAGTCAATACTTGTTGATTGATTAATCCTTAAACCATATCTTTTATCTCTATTCAAGGCATTCTGAGAGACAGATAGGAGGCAACATGGTGCTAGACCAGTCAGACTCCTGTAACCAACCACCTCAAATACCCTCTTACCCTGACAGAGATAGTTCAGGACCCTGATCCCAAAAGCTCTGGGAGTAGCAGTGTTACCCATCCCCAGCCCCAGCCCTAGGTCACTGGCTTGATTCAAGCCCTTCTCCCAGAACCATCAGTGAGTGGATCAACCTTTGTAGAAAAGGGGCCCACTATCATGCTATCACCAGCACCAACCGCCCCCCATGGGTAAGTAAACCCAAGGATCTTGGGAATATTATTGCCACCCTCCTGCCCCCAGACCATTGCTTTGCTTCTAGCAAGCCAGCCTAGCTGAAGCAGCAAGCTACCCTGAGGAACAAGACAGGAGGGAGCATGTTGTAGGAAAACAAACTACAGCTACCACCTTGACCATCATCTCCAACTACCAACTGACTTTTGTCTTTGCATGCTAAGGGCTATCACAGTTCTTGGCATTTAACAGATCCTGAACTCTTTTAACTTGAGGAATGATATACAATAACATAAGAATGGGCTTGGATAAATGAGTTTCTTTGCTACTTCCTATGTGTGTTCAATGTGGACCTGATATTTGGTTGGAAAAGAATCAAGCTTTAAATGTATAACTTGGGGTCCTACTCCCCTCAATTAATGAAGCAACAATAGGCAGTTAGAATGAGCATAAAAGCCACACATTCCCTATACTAACAATATTTAAGGGAGCATGTAGATAAAATTCCAGCCTGGTACTTTCTCTTTCTGAGGAAACAATGTGGCCCCAAACTTTTGCTCCCCTTCCTGTCAGTAATTGAAATCTTCCTTAGAGAAGGGTAGGGAGAGAACAGGCTGGAGATGTGTATTCTGCCTCCCTTCAAGTCACACAATAACACTGCCACAATTTGGGTGCGAGATGAGGGGGACAGCCCTCCCTATACATCTTTTCCTGCTCCCAGCAAGACAGTGCAGATTTCTAATAGGAAAGCAACTAAACCTTATATTTATACCTCTGTGATGATTAGAAAGGTTCAAGAGACATTGTTTCTGGGTAATTTAATCACTTTATCAATAAGGCCTGCATGTTATTAATGAAAAGATGGTCATTTGGCCTTCTCTCTTAGACCAAAGGAAATCATGGTAGCAGGATTGGGGCATATATGTTCCTTTGGAAGAGGAGTGGCAATCAGTCCTGATTGGTTAGCACAATGGGAAGTGGACTATATTAAAATGAGGGACTAAGAGTGACATCATGTCATCCTTAGACAGAGAAACTATCTGTATATCAGATCCCTCCCTCTTAGCCTTGGTCTATGCATTCAAAGAACGTATGCCCCAGCCAAACCAAGGTTTAATAAACAAGAAAGTCAGTCTAATCTCATTATTAGCAATGTCCTTCAAGAGACCAAACTTTTAAAAATTATTTTTTATTTCTTAATTTTATTTAAATTTTAGAAGGAGGAGATAACTCTGGATCTTCTCCAAATTATTGGTTGTTAATAATCATTTCTCTCACCTCTTAGGAAATTTTGTAAGTTCAGAGCTAGAAGGCGATCTGGCCAATCAATGCTGGGGTTAGATTTCACAAATCCCTGATAAGAGGTCAACCAGGAAAAGATTAAGGTAGTAAATGTTAACTGGGTCATGGGAAGACAGACACCTGAGTGTCTGCAGTACAATGTTCTGGGAATTGTACTAGAAAAGTTACTAAACTGTGCATACTCTTTGATCCAGCAGTCCCAGTATTGGCACGTACCCCAGGGAGCTCAGCATTATGGGGAAAGATTTCATGTGCACAAAAAAGATTTGTTGCAGCACTTTTTGTACAAGCAAAAAATTGTATACAAAGAGAGTGCCTGTCAACTAAGGAATGGTTGAGCTACTGTGGAATATTAATGTCATATACCATCAGGAATTGAGAGGAATTTGAGAAGATTTATATGAACTGACACTGGTCAAAGTAAGCAGATCTAAGAGAATACATTTAGAGATCAATCATGATAACGCATAGTCAGTCATTTAGAAGGCATTTATTCAACAATGGCTATGTGCCAGATACTACATGCTAAGTTCTGATAATACAAAGAAAAGAGGATGGGAATGGCCCCCACAGATAAGTGGTAAACTGTTTAAGTACAGAATGTGGTGTGCTTTTCAGGCAATATATTGGTTTGTTATCTTTATCTATACTTAGTAATGCGGGCAGGTACTCTTTGAAGAAGAGAGAGATCATCAAGAAAATGACAGGATTGTTAAAAAAAAAAGCATCAATAACATATTTTTTAATAGTGGTTGTTCAGTCTTCCCTTGTTTCAAAAATTTCATTTCCCCCATTTTTAAAGTTTACCTTTATATACTATTATTTGTACACTGTTTTTGTATACTGTTATATTTTTATAAAGGATATGATCTGATCAGCCAAAACCAAATAAATACATATTTGCATGCATGCATGCACACACATGCACACACATGTGCATACATGTAACGTGCATATCAACGCACAAACACATGCAAATAGAAAGCTAAACTTCCTCAAAGGGGGAATGACTATGCTGTTAGACACTTTAGAGACCACCCATATCTCTTCCAGTCCCAGCCCTAATTCACTCTTATTTAAAGAGCTTTGAACTCTATCCTCATTGGAAGTTGGCCAGGATTTGGTTTCCAAGAGCTGAGAGGAATTTTAGTTTCTCTCCAAAATATTCTCTGGCAGTTTTCCTTTTACATTATTTGGTTGGATTCTTTCTTTCTAGAAGAGAAAATGGATGGATCTAAAGTGGAGAGATGTAGCATGCAGAGTTAGAGGAGAAAAGTCCCTTCTCACCCAGAAAATATCCCAGTCAGAGAAACCTTCACTTAGAGGTAGGGAAGTCCTCTCACAGTTCACCTTATGTAGATAGCATCCCATCTGGTTTAGCCTCTCAATTTGCAACTGGTAGGTCAGGTCCCCCAGAGAGATGACAATTCCAGGTCCAAGGTATCTATCTATTCCATGGCTTCCATGTTCCTAAGCTCATGAACTCTCACATCTAGGTTTATCTTTTCTTTCATCAGCCAGAAGACACAGTTAGCTTAAAGCAAAAACCATTTACTGAAATGGCATTGTGAAAACAGCAAAACATCTCCCCTTCCACACAGTGTATTCTTCCCCCATAAGTCTACTCTTCCCTCCATGTTGGTGTCTATAGAATTCACAGGTAAATAAGCATGGATGTCAAGACACAAGGGCATCTGGGTGATGCAGTGAATAGATCATCAGCTCTGGAGTCAGGAAGACCTGAGTCTAAATCTGGTCTCAGACACTAGTTGTGTGAACCTGGGCAAGTCACTTAACCCTGTTTACCTCAGTTTCCTCATCTGTAAAAGGAGATGGAGAAATAAATGGCAAACCATTACAATATATTTGTCAAGGAAACCCCAAATGGGGTCATGAAGAGTCAGACATAACTGAGAATGACCAAACAACAACACAGAACACAAATGGCCAAGGCATAGTTGAGGAATAACAAACAATTATGTTGTAGGATTGAAGAGCCACTCATGTCCTGCCAGCTTTGGTCTTAGTCTCCATTGAATATATATATATATGTATATATATATATATATATATATATATACACATATATATGTGTGTGTGTGTGTGTACATGTATGTACATATACATGTATATACATATACATACATATATATGCATGAGTCTCAAAACAACCCTGTGAGGCAGGTCCCACAGGTATTATTAGCCACAGTTTACAGATGAGGAAACAGGCTTGCCCAAGGTTGTTCAGTAAGTTTTGAAGTTAAGTTTCAAAGACTGGATTCCACCCTAGATGGTCCCAGTTACAAAGCCAGCACTGTGTCCTCTGCACCATGCTGTCTCCTATAAAAAGAGAAAGTGTTTCTTCATGAGGATATTTTTACTGGCTACCACCTCCTGCTAAATCAGATAGGTTGATTGAGAGCTGAAATTCACCTTAGAGACAGATCATCAAGTCTCAACTCTGTATTTTAAACATGAAATAAACTAAGGATCCTAGAAAAAGGATGACTCACTGATGCTTTACAGCCCAGCAGAGCTGCCATCAGGAGCCACCTTGGGAGTTGGTGATACCAGCATCACAGCAAAGACCTGGTTCTAATAACCTTAATCTATCAGACAGTAAATCCAATGACCTGAGAGGAAAATCCTGAGTAGAGAAGATGTTTCAAAGGCTTGAATAAGTTGCTCCTGAGAAGCTGAATGCTGCTGGTACTGGTTGAGCTTTTTTTGTTTTGCCTTCTTATAGCAAGTACATTGTCATGGAGGGTGTGACCTTGCCACACCACCAGTCATTAGGTGCTGAGGTGTGATTAAGAAACTTTTCAAATATTAAGGATCTTAAGTGACTGAGGGCATCCCAGTAGAAAGGCAATTCTACCTAGACAAGGAATGGGTTGAGGTTGGAATTATGATGTCCCAAGAATAGTATAACTCATATAACTATAAGGATATAACTAAATAACTAAGAATATAACCAAAGAAAGCGGAAGGAGTCCCAACCCTACCACTAACAAGTTCTATGACACCAGACAAGTCACTTCTCTTTCTCTGGGTATCAGTTTCCTCAACTGAACCTGAGGTTCTTAAAGGCTCATTCCCATTCTAAAACTCCCTATTCACTAGGCTCAAGAATTATAAAAAGATTAATTCTAGGTTGTGGGTATGATGTCGGAAATAAAGTAGGATGAGATAGAGTTTACTTAACTGAACTTGACCATGGCATGAAACCTACCTTATTTTGATAGTTACATGATACACAGATGATTCCAACAGAGCTATAATTAGCACAAGCTAGTAATAAGGACTTTCCCCTGGGCCCCAACTGGGAGGAAGGGTACTTCCTCTGGCAACAGAGTTCCTTCCCCTTGCCTCCTGGACCTTGAGCATGCAGTGCAACCACTCCCAACTGTCACCCACAGGGTCCTATTTACTATTGGACCCCTTCTCCAGATCCACCTTTACTTCTGATTCCCTCAGGGGATAAATTGCTCCTCCCAGCACAGCCCCACTCATACAGGGCTGTCCTCTGAACCACCATAGGACCCCACCACTTCCACCCTAACACCTAGCCAAATTTATCCTAGGAATAGTTTCATCTAGTTCACAACTATGTGCATGAATTCTTTTTCTCTCTTTACTTAGAAAAATAGTATAGAGGTACATGAATAGATAGATGCATATCTTTAAAAAAATTTTTTAATGTTTTATTTTTTCAATTACATGTAAAAACAATTTTTACCCCCACTTTTTTGTTTTACAATTTTGAGTTTCAAATTCTCTCCCACTCTCTCTCTTCTCCCTCCTACTAAGAAGGCAAACAATTTGATAAAGGTTATACATTCGCAGTCATGCAAAATATATTTCCATGTATATCTTATTTTTAAATGTCTTCTCAATAGATATTTTTCTACTGAAGTTGTCCTCTGATGCTTCATTGTGACCTAAAGTCAACCATGGATTCTGTTAAAGCAATGGCATATAGTAGGCTCAGGAAGGTCTGGCCACGCCAGGACAAGATTTGACAAATTCAACGCCACATTTACAAAATTCTTCTTATTAGTAGCTCCCTGTGGGGCAGCTAGATGGTGCACTGTGTTTGGAGTCAGGAAGACTCATCATCCTGAGTTTGAATCTGGCCTCAGATACTTACACCTGTTTGTCTCAGTTTCCTCATCTGTAAAATGAGCTGGGGAAGGAACTGGTATCTTTGCCAAGGAAATTCCCAAATGGGGTCATGAAGAATCAAACACAACTGAAACAACTGAACGACAAAAATGCGCAAGGTACTGTGTTAGGTGCTAGGTACACAAAGGTGAAAGTGAAATGGTCTCTGTCTCCTAAGGAGTTTACATCCTTTTGTCAAGCTGTGACTATAGAAACAGCTTTGACTATATGAACTTTCATATGAAGTAGGATGATGTGGAGATCCTTCATCCAAGGATGGGCACACATTAAAAAAAAAAAAAGACTCATTACCTGGTTGTTTGTTAGCTAATGAATTTTTCAGCCACAGAAACTCATGAAACACTTCTTACAAACCCATGGAGGGACTGCAATCTGTGTTGTGGAGGAACACAGACAAAATCACAGATCCTTGAAGTCCTAAAGGAAAGATTTCGAGGCATACGGGAGGAAAGGAAAATCTTAGTGTCCATTCTGCCTATGTGGGTGCCAGCGTTAACTCCCCTTGAAAACAGTGAAGAACTGTTCCTCTGAGAAGTGATGGGCTCTCAGACTTACTCTCTAGATACCCCTCAGAATAAATTGGAAAACATTATATAACTAGACCAAGAGGCAGGGGGACCATTCAAACAGGCTTATGAAACAAAAGGAATTAACAGAGTGTGGACAATTAGCAAAATCTTTTCCA
This sequence comes from Potorous gilbertii, assembly GCA_028658325.1. Classification (NCBI taxonomy): domain Eukaryota; kingdom Metazoa; phylum Chordata; class Mammalia; order Diprotodontia; family Potoroidae; genus Potorous; species Potorous gilbertii. Next base: position 512,417,779 of record CM053770.1, read on the forward strand.
GAAACAAACAGGAGAAGCAAAGATTAGACAGAATCTTGAAGCAGTTGAAATGATCCTCTTTGGAAGCACTCGGTCAACGCCAGTGGTACCTAGGGACAAGTGGTATGTGACTGCGGGCCTGGGGATAGCCTATGCCTTTTGAACTTTTCTAACAGTGGGGAGGGATGAGAGGAGCTAAAATGTTCAACATAAAGAGGGTAAGCAATTTTGAAATTCAAAAATTGTCACAAAGTGCTTACTCCACCTATAGACAACTGAATGTTGATTGTGCACCTTTGGCCCATGCAGGTTCTAAAGGGAAAAGTAAAAAGAATTTCCCAGACTGAAAGAGTTCAAGCTTGCAGTTGAGAACCCAAGGGGAGAAAGGATTATGAAGGACATGATCTCAGGGTCTGCAGTGCAAAGGGGTTTGAGCAGCAGTTTCTGTACTGACATGCCTTGTCCCCAGGCTTCTGAGACAGACTCACTCCCACAGCCCAACCCCTTCCTTCCTTTCTAGTGGCTACTCTACTTATGTTTCTATTTTCCCAATTCCATGTGCCTTTTCATGACCTCACCTTGCCCAGCTGTATGTTCTTCTATGCATCTCAAGAGCAAGGCTCCATTTTGAGTCTCTCTTGCATTCACTGAACTGACTTTTAAAGGTCACCTAGAGATGTGACTTCCTTAACTTGGAGTGTTGTTTCCTTTCGGGTTCATTCAAGATACTTTTTTACATTTTATAAAGGATCACCTGGCGTGGTCACATTTTTACAGTCAGTTTAACACAGGGATTCTTAATCTTTTTCAGGTTGCTGACCCCTTTTGCAGTATGGTAAAACTGATAGAACTCTTCTCAAAAAAAAAAACATTTTTAAATAATTGAAAGAAATGCTTCAATTATTTCAATTATAGCTTATTGAAAATTAGGATGTCATTTTTTTTCCCCACTTAAAATCCCAGAAATGTGCCCATGGATTCTTTGCAGGTCCAAGGATCCAAGGTTAAGAATGATTGGCTATCTGGCCTCTTTTCTATTATTGGGTCTGAGAAAGACCAACCCCCTTACAAAAGGAAACAGAAAAGCAAGAGAAGATAAACAAGGACTTGTCAAAATGTCTTGGAGATACCCAATTTTCCATAGCTAAGGCTGTGCCCTGAGCTTGGCATAACAATAATCCTTGCAGTCTGGATGATATCACCCTCTCTGGCAAAGTGCATTACTTGGACCAGCAACAGATGTTCACTGAGGGATTTAGCTCCCCCTATTTCCCAGGGCCATCCCAGGGCTATTTACATGTTCACAATCCCTGTTCCTTGTCACTATCAGGTATTGTACTCCTGTTCCTGTCACAGAATTCTAATTCTGTAAGATGCAAGGTGGCCATGACCTATAAGTTGAGAGACAATGATTGCTCCCATGGGACCTAAGAATGCCTGTATTGTCCAAGAAATACCAACCATAAAAACTATCTCAAGATCTAAGAATGATTTTGTTGTGGGCCAACTTTTCATATGTATGAGTGGCCCCAACCTTCACAGCCTTAAGCCTTCCTTCTCAGGAGAAGGGTGCTTCTGTTTGCATACATCATTTTCCTCACTCTGAAATTGATCAGGCTTCTGCTTGTGTCCTGACTCTCCTGTCTCTAGCCTGTTTTGTTTGGCTCTGGCCTCCCACAGATTAGAGACCAGTTCTGGTTCAGTGGACAGACTCAAGATTCAGTCCCAAGGTCATTGTCTCCCTCTGCCAAGTGCTTCTACTCTAATCTGCCTTGATGCTAGTGGGCATCACTTTACCCTTGCTGGAAGTATAAGGGAAAGACAAAGTGAGAAAAGTTCCAAACTAGAAGGGTCCAAAAGAGAATGGAAGTTAGTTCCTATAAAGTACAGAATAAGGAAGGAATTCTAACAAAAGTCAATCTCTCCTGACAATAACTTATTAATCATCTTTAATGGATGCCCTAATCATTAGAGGTAAATCAGTAGCTCTCAATGTCATCCCAGAACGGTGCTAGAATGCACCTTTCTCAACAAGGGTTAATGAGTGTGTCCACCTAAATGACTCACCTTTGTGTGGGCAAAAGTTATATACTCTGTAATCTTATCAAGTGCCCAAGATTGATGAGGTACTCTCCTGATTAACACACTCTTGAAAAGTATAACCAAAAGAAACCTCTCCTCCTTGGTACCCCCGGTTGCTTCTGCCTCTCGTTGGAGGACTGTAGGACAGAACGAAAAATTACTCCCATATCCTCCCATTACAAAGGGCTTAAAATGCCAGCAATCTCTTCATTTGCCACCTGCTGCTCTGCTTGGTTTTGACCCCACCATTATGCTCATCATGCCACCATGCTAGGCACCCTATGACATTCTCCCAACTCTCCTTTTCAGCTTTCTTTTGTGTATTGTCTTCCCCCATTAGACTATAAATGTCTTGAGGGCAGGGATAGTATTTCTTTTATGTATCCTCAGCACTTGACACAATGCCTGACACATAATAGGCACTTGATAAGTGTTTATTGTACCATGTCTCCCTCTCCTTACAGAGGTCATAGCATAATAAGATCATTAGGATAGCAATCATTCAGTCAGTATGAATTCCTTCAAACTTTAGTGCTATAAATCATAACCATTTTTAGTTCTGACCTCTAGTAATTATTCTTATGTGAAATTAAGGAAAGTCTCCAGGATATTTATGCTTTAGCAGATGCTTAACATGTGACTGTATATGTAAATGACTTCCAAAAGTTATATATCCACCGCAGGCTTTTCTCTGATTTCATGTTTGCCACTAGGCTTTCAGACATACAGGAACCCAGTGACACGATGTTTCAATTACATTTGAAATCTAGGCCAAGACTTTGAGGCCCAGGAACCAGGGAAGGCATTGGATCTTCCTATGATTTGCCCTCATCAGTGGATCTTCTGAAATTAAAAAATACTTTGTCTACATTCATTCCTCAGTGCTTAGCATATTTTCAAACTCTCATACTCTCCCAATCCCATTGCATATGACCTATATCCCTCCTTTTGTGGTTTACTCCATATGAATGTGTGTGTTTCTCCTTCGTTGCCGAAGACCATGCCATCAGAGAAATGATGACATGACTTGCACTTGACTTTGTTTTGAGCGAGGGAGGGCTGTGCAGGTCACCAGCCTCACTTCTCCTCCAGAGCCATCTGAATCCAGTGACCAGATATTCATCAAGACGACTGGAAATGAGTCAGGATGAATGACACATATGAATGTATCATCCAACTGAAATCCTGGTGACTTATCTAACTACACCCTTGACATTATCCCTTTTTCTCAGTGGATTCAATACCTGGTCTCCTCTTTACCCTATCTTCTGCCCTTACACTAAGGGGCTTCAACATGCATGCTAATGTTCCTTCAAGTACCCATCTTCCCAGTTCCTCAAGATACTAAACTCCCAGAGGAATTAAGATGCCCATAAACTTGACTCAGAGACACCACTGAGAAGTCACTGACAAAAAAGAAAGACCCAAAATGTTTAAAGCAGTACTTTCTGTGGTAGCAAAGAAGCAGAAACCAATGAGTTTCTCCGGCTTCATTCAAGACTAAACTCAAATCCAACTTTATAGAAGAGGCCTTTCCTAGTTCCCCAAATTATTAAAGCCTTCAATTCTGAGACTACTTCCTATCTACTCTGTATATATTATTTATAAGACCAGTTATTTATATGTTATCTCCCCCATTAGAATGTAAACACACTGTTGAGGGAACTAGGAATCAGTGTAGCTATTCTGGACAAACAGAAACAAAGTAGATGTGCAATAATTGAGGGACAGATAAAAAGATTATAATTCATGAATGTTGTGATATATTACTGTGCTGTGAAAAACAACAAATATGGTGAATAAAGAGAAAAATGGAAAGACACATAAACTAAAGCAAAGTGAAATAAACAGATTTATATTAGAAATGTTGGATTGGTTTAATATCAGGAAAATTATAAATATAATAGATTTAAATCAATTTTTATAATAAATAAAATAATAAATATAATTAATGTACAATTAATACAAATGCATATAAATTGCACAAATCAGTAGGTGCAAAAATGGTTTTAAAATACAATATTCATTTATATTTTCAAAAAAATAGAAATAAGTGGATGAACTGCAGCTATTTAAAAACCATGACTTGGCATTTTCAGTAATGGACTTTAGACTGTGCCAGTGACCTCAGGGGGAAAGCAAGGGTATACATTGTCACTAGTGCTTTTTAATATTGTTCTAGAAATGCTAAGTATAACAATAATACAAGAAAAGGAAATTGAGGGAATAGGCAAAGAAGAAACATAATTATCACTACTTGCAGATAATGTGATAGTTTAGACAGAGAACCTTAAAAATTCTAAAAAAACTAATCTAAATAAAGTGGTTATTGTTGTCCAGTTATTTTCAGTCATGTCTGACATTTTGTTACCCCATTTGGGCAATGATATTGCAAAGATATTGGAATGGTTTACAGTTTCCTACTCCAGCTCATTTTACAGAAAAGGAAACTGAGGCAGACAGGTTTAAGTGATAGGATCACACAACTAATGAGTGTCTGAGTCCAGATTTGAACTCAGGAAGTGCCTTCCTGACTCCAGACCTGGTGCTCTATGTACTATGTCACCTAGCTGCCCAAACAATGAAGTAGCAGAATACAAAATAAACCCATAGGAATCATCAACCTTTCTATTTCATACTAACAAAACCCACCAGGAAGAGATATAAAGAGAAATCTCATTTGAAAATAAATAAAGAATATATAAAATATATAGTATATTTCATACTTATCGCCCAAGAACCTAACTCAGAATTTCTATGAACATAATAAGATATTTTTTACAGAAATCAAGGAAGACAAATAATAGAAGAGACAATTGCTCATAGTTATGCCATAAGTACCATTAAGAAAATGATACTATTTAAATTAATTTGCATGCTGAGTGCCAATCAAACCACTAAGGGAGTATATTATAAAACTAAACAAAATAATTGCAAAAATTAATCTGGAGGAACAAAAAGTCAAGAAACTCAAGGAAAATAATGGAAATAGTAGCAGCAAAGGAGGCTTTGTCATTGTTATTTCAGTCGTGTCTGACCCTTCATGACCCCATCTGGATTTTTCTTGGCAAAGATAATGAAGGTCCCCTAGGGCAGCTTTGTCTTTTTTACAGATAAAGAAATGGAGGCAAACATGGTTAAGTGACTTGCCCAGGGTCACACAGTTAATAGATGTCTAAGGCCCAGGGCTCTATCCACTGTGCTACCTACTTGCCCCATAGTCAGCCTGTGGCATCCTGGGTCCCTTCTAGATTAGAGCCCTACACCCCTACAGCTGGGCCTACTATGTGCCAGCCACTGTGCTAAGTACTCTACAGATGTTGTCTCATTCAACTGCCACAACAGCCCTGAAAGGGAGGCACTGTTATTACCCTCAAGAAAAGAAGAAATAATTTTCTCAGAGGAACAACAGCCAGTGACTATAAAGCTGAATTTGAACTCAGGTCTTCTTGACCCTTGCCTCTGCTCTCTATCCACTGCTCCACCAACTACCTCCCTGTCAAAGGGTATGCACTTTAGTAAATTTAAGGATATAGTTTCAAATTCTTTTGCAGAATATTGAAATAAATTCACAGCACCATCAATAATGCATTTACTGTGCCTGTCCTCCTATCATCTCTCCAATAATTTGTGACTTTCTGCTTTTGTCATCTTTGCTAATCTGATCAATATAAGATGGAATCTCAGCATTGTTTACATTTTTATATCTCTTATTATTAGTGATGAGGAGTATCCTTTCATATGATTATTAATAGGTTGCATTTCTTCATTTGAGAACTTTGATATTCATATCCTTTGACCACTTACCTATTAAGGGAATACATGTTTCTATCAGTTATTTACTTGCTTTGGATATTAGACCGTTAGCAGAGAAACTTGCTACAAAGATTTTTCTCAATTATTTCTGATCTGATTCTAAATGCATTTCTTTTCCTTGTACCAAAGTGTTTCCTTTTTTATGATTGACACTGTCTATTTTATTTTTTATAATCCTCTCTATCTGTTGTTTAGGTAAGAATTCTCCCCCCATTTTCTTTTGTCCTCTGTTTTTCAAGTGAAATAACCTTGTATATTTAGGTTATATATCAATATGGAGTTTATTGTAGTGTATGATAGGATATTGGTCTGAAACTCATTTCTGCCAATTTTCTGGTTTTCCCAGAAATTTTGGTTAAATAAGGAGTATTTCCTCCCTTCATTGACACTCGGATTTATTGACTGCTCTGCTACTATGTTTGATTACTTTTGGATCTCATGTAGTATCTATTTTGTTCCTTTGAATAATTTTTAAAAAATTTCACCTAACACTGAATAGTTTTGATAATTATAGTTTGAGACATGATAATGCCAGGTCCCCTAGGGCAGCTAGTTGTTGCAGTGGATAGAGAGCCAGACCTGGAGTAAGGAAGACCTGAGTTCAGATTTGGCCTCAGACACTAGCAGGGTGACCCTGCTGCTTAATGCTGTTTGTCTCAGTTTCCTCATCTATAAAATGAGCTAGAGAAGGAAATGGCAAACCACTCCAGTATCTTTGCCAGGAAAACCCCAAACGGGCCATGAAGACATGACTGAAATGTCAACAATAATACACAGACACAGAAATATTCCTTTCAGTCATGTGTCCCAAGAAGGTCAAAGACAGAGAGAAAGGACCAATATGTGCAAGATAATTTATAGTAGCACTTTGTGTTGTAGCAAGTAATTAGCAACAAAATAGCTGCCCATCCAATGGGGAATGGCTAAACCAATTGCACTACGTGAATGTAACAGAATTTTATGGCACCACAAGAACTGTACAGACTCAAAGAAATATGGAAAGACTTATATTGCAGAGTGAAATGGGCAGAACTTGGAAAGTCATTTATACAGTGACGATAATGATGTGAAGGAGAGCAACTTCACAAGACTGCAGAGCTCTGATCAGAGCAGCGCCCGATAATAACTCTAAAAGCCTGACAAGGAGACGTACTTCCAACGTTATGTCGGGGAGGCAATGGACCAAGTGTACAGAATGAGACTTGATTTCTCATCCACGGTCCATGTGATGGTTTTGCTTGACTCTACCTATCTGTTACAAGGGAAGGGGACATAAAGTCAATCACCGGCAGCAATAGACATGGGAAAAAGAGGATCAGTGAAACTTTTTTCAATACGCAAAAGGAAAAAGAAGTATCACGGGTGAGACAAATAGAGCAACAGTGTTACTGCTTTGTTAAACTTAGTACATATTTATGTCACTTTTCCATTAAACTCTCTCTATATATACATATATATATATATATATATATATATATATATATATATATATATATACACATTCTGTACAAAGCAGAAATTCAATTTATACAGTGCTCCTTTTTACATCTCGAAATATCTGTGTTAATGGTTGTTAAATTCACAATAAAATAGAAAATTTAAAAGGAAAGATAAAACGATAGCTCAGAGTAGATTAGGATGATGATAACTGGTAAGGGAGAGAAGACAAATACTCAATTCTAATTTAAGAAAAATTAGGTCTGAATTAGGAACAGCAAAACAACCACAAAAACCAAACCAGCTAATGGGGTGTTAAAACAACAGTAACAACAGAAATAAAAAGCTAACATTTATAGAATCCTTTAAGGTTTATGAAGCATTTTATAGATATCACCTAATTTAATCCTCACAACAGCCTTGTAAAGAAGGTGCTATTGTTGTGGGGTTTTTTTATTGTTTCATTTGTACCTCTTTGGGACCTCATTTTGGGTTTTCTTGGAAAAGATGGAATAGTTTGCCATTTTACAGATGAGGAAACTGAGGTAAGCAGGATTAAATGACTTGCCCAGGGTCACACAGCTAGTAAGTGTCTGAAGTCATATTTGAACTCAGGAAGGTAAGTCTTCCTCTTTCCAGGTCCAGCGCTCCATGAACTATGATGTTACCTAGCTACTATAATGGTTATTATTCCCCCCATTTTACAGACAAGGAAAGTGAAGTTGATCTAGGGCAAATGATTTGCCCAGGGTCACATCACTGATATGAGTTTAAGACAGAATTTGAACTCATCTTCCTGATTCCAAATTTAGCACTCTGTCCCCTGAACCTGTCTCATTACAAGCTCACAAGATAAATAGGGAAGTTGGAAGAAGGCACCTAATTGTCTTTGATTAATTCAAGTGTTCAAGGCATAAGAGAACTGTATCCTAGGATAGAGACTGGATCTGTGATTTTATTTGTATAAGAAAGTCCCAGGTGAAGAAATCCCCCTCTACCAAAGAAATCTGGACAATATATACAATATAACTGTTGTCTATCCTAATTGCATAAAATTGCTCGGGGTCCCATGCCAGTCTGTATCAGAATCAGGACTTGAACTAGATCCTTCTGACTTCAAGGTCAGCTCTCTATCCACTACCTCTGTTTCTCTAGCCACTTGCCTCAGTTTCCTCGATAGAGATAGTAACAGCACCTACCTTTCAGGGTTGGTGTAAGGATCAAATGAAATAATATTTCTAAAGTGCTTCGCACAATATCTGGCACATAGTAGGTGCTCTGTAAATGCTTGTTCTCTCCTCCCTCCTTGCCCACCATGCCATGCTACCTCTTGAAGATACTGGGAGTGAAGGAGGGGGAAGGGAGAGTTGGCAGATGTGACTACTGAGTGATCTTTCAAGAATCTGAAACAATCTTTCCAACCATGTCTTAGGCAGGATGGCTCCCACAAAGTGAGGTATATATAAAGGAAAAGAAAGGCCTTTCTGCCATCAATAAGATAGTGACTAGGAAAGAAATTATCAATATTCAAAACTGGATCCATAGAACAGATTTCAAAAAACACAGTCCACATGCCATACAGCTAAGGTTTTAGACCTGTCGCAATCTAAAAAGCATGAACACATGCTGTGCAGCTAAGGTATTAGACCTGGGTCAGTCTTGTGAAGCCCATGGACCCCTTCTCAGAATAATGTTTTTAATGCATAAAACAAAACATAGAGAATTACAAAAGAAATCAGAAGTTAATGAAAATAAAGATGTAATATTTTTTCCCATCCAAGGTCATAGACCCTCCTGAAATCTATATATGGACCCAAAGGGGTTAAGGAACCTTTTCTTCTAAAACAAAGACAGAAATTAGTCATAAAAGAGAGAGGAACTTCATATGGGTGCATTGACACCAGACTTAATAAAACTGTTTGGGCAAAGGGCATATGAAGTGTTCTATGCTATATCTGGATACATTTGTCCAGAAAATTAAATGATAATTAAGATTCACCAAATAAACTGAAGATATTGGTTACATTTCATCGCCTTAAAGGATTATAGAAAGTCAAAGTGGATGAAAACAAAATTGAATTTTATTATTGTAATAAAGTTAAAACACAGAGGGAAATAGAGAGACAGATGGAGAAAGAGAAGTTTCAAGTATGATTCCATCAACAATCTATGCCTGCTTTCCGAAGACCAACCAGGTTAAGGATAGACAGGCTCAATGGTAGGTTAGCAACTTGACAAAGACTACTTCAACCATCACAACCCATTAAAGAATGAAAAATACAAAAATCCTCAGTCATAATTTCTACTAATGGCAGAATTGGTAGTAAAGGAGGTCGGGGAATACTAAGAATCGCACAACTTCATATCATCTTAAACATTAGCCGCTGTAGACACTCTAAACATGAGACAAAATGAAATTATATATAAAAAATGCTCTGCAAGCCTTAGCTTGTTATCTAAGTGCTATAAATAATCACCATTGTTACAATTAGCCTTGTCAAATGACAAATGAGTAATTCATGGAGAAGCTGAATTGTCTCAGTCGACAGTCTTCATGTAAAGAAAATCAGAATACCCTATGATTGAGAAAGAAAATGGGCTAGTCACAAGACAAGAGTAATGAATAAACCACAGTGCTCCTTTGGGGAAGGGACTAAGCATTTATAAAGCACTTACTATGTGTCAAGTACTGTGTTAAGTACTTTTCACAATTACTATCTCATTTGATTTTTACAACCATCCTGTGAGGGAAATTACACTATTATCTCCGTTTTACAACTGAGGAAACTGAAGCAAATGGAAGTTAAATGACTTGCTCAGGGTCACATAGCCAGTAAATATCTGAGGTTGGATTTGAACTCGGGTCTTCCTGACTTCAATGCTGTATCCACTGTACTACCAGCTACTAATGATATCTTTTTGATGTCAAAAGTACTTAAGGAAGGCTCCCAGTATGTTAAGTAGATTCCCTGAGGTAAACTTAAGAGGAGGATATGAAAAGATAGTCCCACAAGATGAGTAGGAATGAATAGGTTGCTAAATGCATCATCATTGAAAGAACTACCCAAATCACTGAAATCACAGATCTATTGGAATAGTGGAGAATTACAGTGAAAATTATAAAACTGAATGTTGGCAGGCTATGGAGAAACATGCTTTGCTGATAGAGAGGTGAACTGGTACAATTCTGGGAGAAAGCAATATGGCATTATATAATGAGATACAAATTTATTTATCAATCAATAAACATTTATTAAGTACTTACTATGTGCCAAGAGGTAGATAGGTGGCTTTGCACAGAGAGGTGGGCCTGGAGACAGGAAGCCTCAGACACTCACTAGCTCTGTGACCTTGGACAAGTCATTTAAACTTTGTTTGCCTTAACCCACTGGAGTAGGAAATGGCAAACCACTCCTGTATCTTTGTCAAGAAAACTTCCTGGACAGTACTGGCAAGCTAGGGTCCATGACATTGGGAAGAATCAGACACAACTAAACAACAACATTCGAGTACTTTATTATGCTCTGGAAATACAAAAAGAGGCAAAGGACAGGACAAAGTCTGCTGTCAAGGAGTTCACAATTTAATGAATTCACTTTCTTTAATCTAGTAATCTCATTGTTAGGGTCATTAGGTCATATGTGGTATAAGTAAGTAAAATGAGTTCAGAGGAGAGAGAAAATATTATGGTCTAGTAGTCTTAGTAGAATTAATAGACAAGAAGGACTTGAAATTTACCTTGATAGACAGATAGTTAGCACTAGACCATATCTACCACCAACTATCCAACTGACTCTAAATAATCACCCCATGCATCCAAAACCATCATGTAAAATTTGTTTGAGCTGGTTATCTAGAACTCTATGTTCCTTACTCTAATTGTCAGAGGCTTCATCTTCGCCTCATTTCCAATTGATTTATAATTAAAATAGACACAGTTAAAACCAGTGAACTCACAAAACCTACAACCTAAGGAGAGATCCAGCCATTTTGCAAGCTAAGAGAAGCTAAGTGTTTTCTGTTCCTTTGGAAATCCCATTAGACTCTGACAGTTAATGGAAATCCCCCAACCTTTGTGGTCTGGAAGAGGAAAAATAGGATCTTTTGGCTGGCCTGGCAGAAAGAGGGATCTTTTCATTTAGCTTAACCCCTGAAACCTGAGCTATGTGGAATATGTTTGACCACTCTCCAGGGACTAAGGTCTTGGCAGCTGCACTCTGTTGGCATTGCATTCACTTGCCTGACAGCCACCTGCATAGGCCTAGCATGTGTCAACAGTAGCCCAGCTCTTATGGGCTTTAGAGGTGATGACATGGCAAGAAATAGTTTGGAGGCAAACAAGCCAAAAATCAAGTAAATGAATCATTTACTAGGGAGAGAGGGATTTTTAATAGCCTTGGAAGTCAATGTGTGGCTGATTTGGGGCAGTTCTTGCTGGCTGTATCCCTATGGAGAGCGAAATGGCTAAATAAATAAATAAATAGGAAATGGATTTTTTCCCTTCTCAGTGTACTGCTCTGACTCCCACTCCAGCCTAGAACTGGTTTTTCTGATATAGCTAAGCAGGAGATGAAAGTAGCAATTTGATGTGGACCACCTGTGTGCCACCTCTCCACAAAGTACATTTACCAATCTTACCCTCAGTTGACTCCTCAGTCTCAGCCACATCTAGAGTCACCTCTAACACTTTTGAAATCCTAAAAGATACTACTCCATTTCAACCCTGCTCCTATCTTTGTTTCAAGTAGATCAGAGATTCCCAAAGTGGGTGATACCACCACCTGGGAGGTATTGGTGCAATGGGAGGGGGGTATAGTAGCCTCAGGTTCGATGGGGGGATGTTAAATAAAAATAAGGGGGCAGTGGAAGCATAAGAACAAAGCAAAGATAAGAAAATTCTGAAAAACCATTTGGACATGTTTTATCTGTTGTATAATAGAGTTAAAGCAGTAATTACATTATTTTCCAAATAAACATACCCAATTCAAGTTATAACCCATCAGTAGTTTGGTCCACCTACAGGTCTTAACAAGCAAGTATTGGCAGGCAAGCATGTAGGGGCATTGTTGGGAAGTCCAGCATGCATTGGCAGGAATATGTGCATGTAATGACTTGTTTATGAAACAATACTATACAGTTACATGACACAATACTGGGTCATTAAAATTTCAATACAGGAAAAAACCCGGGAAAAAACAAATTTACAATAAATTATTAAATTTCAGATGCATCATTTAATACATACATATATATATATATATATATATATAGTTTATATTTTTTGAATTGACACAAATTGAAAAAACATTAAGGGGTTAAATATTTTCAGAGGAGCTCTGAGTAATTTTTTTAAAAGGTGAGCAGTAGGCCAAACAAGTTTGGGAACCTCTGAAGTAGATGATATTCTAATGAATAGCACGTGACTCTTTTGATTGAGTTTTCAGTCATGTCTGACTCTTCTTGACCCCGTTGGGGTTTACCATTTCCATCTCCAACTCATTTTACAGATGAGAAAACTGAGGCAAACAGGGTTAAGTGGTTTGCTCAGGGTCACCCAGCTAGGAAGTGTCTGAGGCCAGATTTGAACTCAGGAAGATGAGTCTTCCTGATTCCAGGCTTGCAGCTCTATCTCCTGCGCCACCTAGCTGACTCTTTTACGATTCTCATAACCCCAGTACTTCTCTCTGAATTGTTAGGACACTACCTTTCCATCTCCTGTAGCTCCCTAGGACAAAGATTCCAGGATATACTTTTTTCCTCCTCCTTATGAGTGCATTTATTTTTTAAAATAATATTTTATGTTTCCCATTTGCATATTAACCAAATTTAACGTTCATTTTTTATAATTTTGAGTTCCAAATTCTCGCCCTCTCTCCTTCCCTCCCTCTCTACCCACCTCCTTGAGACAGTAAACAATTTGATATAGGTTATACATGTGCAATCATGCAAAACATATTTCCATATTAGTCATATTGTATAAGAAAACACAGACCAAAAAAAAAAAAAAACAAACCATGAAAAAAAAATTGTACGCATTAATCTGCATTCAAACTCCATCAATTCTTTCTCTGGAGGTGGATACCAGCCATAGACTTTGAGAGGATATCATAGCTGGAGATATGAACCTTTATTTGATATCCATGAATCAGCCCCATTCATTTTGCAAACTCCAGGATATTATAATAATAGCTAAGATTTATAGAGCACTTTAAGGTTTGCAAAGTGCCTTTCAAAATATCATCCCATTTTATCTTCTTAATCCTAGAAGGGAGGTATTATTAATATCCTCATTTTATAGGCATTTTATAGCCCCATCTGAAGAAAATAGAGGTTAAGTGATTTGCCTAGGGTCACACAGCTCAGAAGTAGCTAAGACTGGATTTAAACACAGGTCACTCTAATTCCAGGCCCAGCCCTCTAATCACTGTACCACCTAGTTGCTTCTTGACCCTAAATGATCTAAATGCTAGAACACTGAGCTGAATCCAATAAGAATGAATTCAATAGGGATAGAGGTAAGATTTTAAATTGAGTTCCAAAAATCCATTTCCTAAGGATAATTTGGGAGAGGTATGTTTACACAGCCGTTTATCTGAAAAAATATCCGGATGTTTTGATGAACTACAAGCTCAACATGAGTCAGCAGTGATGGGAGCCAAAAATATTTATGATATCTTGGGTTGAATTAAGAAAGTCATAGCTTCCAGGAATAAAGAGTGGCTTGTCCAATCTTACTCTGCTCTACTCAGTCCACACATTGGAGAGCTGTTACCTGTACCTAGTCCCACAGTTTAGAAAAGTATCAACAAACTGGAGAGTTCCCAGAGGAGGCCAACTAGAAAGTGAAGAACCTTGATTCTTGAATTATGTCATCTTGAGTTCATGACTAGAATAGATTTCACCTGAGAATCAACTGGAGGAACTAAGAATGACTAGCCTAGAGAAGACTCATGGAGAATGTGATAGTTGTGTTCAAATATTTGTAGCGTTGTTATTTGAAAGAAGGATTAGACATTCAGTTTGGGATTAGATGAAAGAAACAAAGAATGGAAATAGTCAAAAAAAGGAAAAGGAAAGAAGGAAGAAAAGAAGGAAGGAAGAGAAAGAAAGAAAGGAAGGAAGGAAGGAAGAAAGAAAGAAAGAAAAAGGTAGAAAATTTAAGTTTGATATAGGGAAAAATGTTCCAATCATTAAAACTGTCTAAAAGTAAAAGGGGCAGTTTTGGGAAGGAATAGGTTTCCCTTTATCAGAAATCTTTAAGCAGAGGTCAAAGTTATCTAATACCCCTGAAAACAATTCAGAATTTGAGGAAAGTCTTAACTGTGACTCAATTTACCTTACTTTCTAATTAACATGCTCTGTTGTATATTTCTATGTAGAAATTCTTAATTCCTGGAAGGTTTGTGAAAGCTATGTCTAGATAATAATGGCAGGAATTTGAAACAAAGAATTGAAGTACAGGGAAATGTTTAGTAGTGGCTCCACTTGACTTGATTTTTTTTTTGTCTGTTCTTGCCTTCTCATTTATTTGTTTGGGAACCTGAGAGAATATTGCCATAAGGGAAAACCAAGGTGCCTTGGCCTGTACAGGTATTATGAAGTTTCTTTAGCAGACACCCCCACAAAAAAACAACAAAATCACTGTGAGGGCACAGGATCTTTATGGAGTCAACTGAAAATGACAAGGAATTTCTAATTTTACATCAGATAACGGCTTGGGACAAAGATATTGCCACTAATAAGCAGGTGGGAAGGTTAAAAGCTGTGGGCTTGGCTTGGTGTCTGCTTGTGTTTAAAAAGAGCTTGACTCTGCTTCAGGAGAGAAAGTAGTTAAATTTCAGAAATCAAAAGTTTCTTCTTATGAAAAATAGTTAAGGGTCTTTCCTGAGTCTGAAGGAAAGAACAGAAGGACTTACCTCTGTCACTAAAAGAACTGAAGACCGAACTTGAAGGCCAAAAGTTAATAAAGAGACAGCAGAACCTGTTCCCTTACAGGGAAGTGAACCTATCTCAGCTGAGGATCCCAGCTGAGGTTTAGAAATTGGTGACTCAGAAAGGCACCATAACCATATGACTAGCAGGGCAACAGCTAGTAACAACCACTACCCAATTCCTGTACAGCAGTGCTACGTGTCACACAAGACAGCTAGAGAGAAGGTCCAGTGGGAGCATTGTGATGACATTACCAGAAAACACCAGAGGTATGAATTCCACACTTGTGCACTGACCATATGTGCGTGTAACCTCCATACATTTATGCTGGCCAGCTAAAACCCTACTTTCTGCAAAAAGCCTTTCCTGATCCCTCTTAGGAACTTCCCCCTGAGATTTAACTCCAGTTTATCTGGACTATCTTCTTTGTATATGTTATCATTTCAGTGGTGTCTGACTCTTCGTGACTCCATTTGGGGTTTTCTTGGTAAAGGTACCAGAGTGGTTTGTCAATTCCTTCTCCAGCTTATTTTACAGATGAGGAAACTGAAGCAACCAGGGTTAAGTGACTAGCCCAGAGTCACACAGCTAGAAAGTATCTGAAGCTGAATTTGAACAGAGAATTCACTGACTCCAGACCTGGCATTCCAGCCACTGCACCACCTAGCTGCCCTCTTTGTACATAAGTGTTTGAATTTTATCTCCCCCAGTAGATGAGAGCCATGACTTCATTTTTACTTTTCTGTCCTTAGAAGTTAGCATAGTACACAGTAGGTTATTTAAAAATGCTTGTTGAGTTGACTTGACTGGCCACATGCTCTCTTTGTTTATGCCTTTTCTATATGTGTAACTTGGCCATATATATTTCTTTTATACATGCTCTTCCTTATGTATTCCTTAGGTATGTCTTACAGTACGTGTTTTGTACGAAAATGTGCCCCAGTTTTGTTGAGGAAAAAAAATCTATTAATACTTTTTTTACTATACTGTCTCATTAATTTTTATTCATTGTTATTAACATTATTATCATTTGCTTTGAAAAAGAAAGGGAAATGGCTTTCAATTGTGTCCTCTGGCTAACTATTAAAAGTAAACACAGAGTAAACTTTTGAGGTCTGGTTTTCTAGTGAATATGGACCCACAGAGTACCTTGAGTCTGAAATATCTTTTCTAAGTGATACACATATAGGAAGGGGGATGTCCGAGATGCAACAGGGAGTAGTCCCCGATGCTATATCTGAATTGATAAGTTCTTTTCTTTGGTGAACAAACATCCTTGCTTAAATCCATGATGGCTTAGAGATAGCCAGGGGAATGCTATGGTACTAGAATTAGGCACCAACATATACTGACAAAAGAATGAAGAAAGGTAATGGAGAATTAGGCATAGTGAAAGGTATGCTGGTAAATATTTAACGGCGAGCTGTATGTGTGTGTGTGTGGAGTATATATTATACATGTATATATGAATACTACATATTTTTAAGTTTCATCTACATTGCTAACATTTTCTCCATAACTTTCTTAAGTTTAAGCAACAAACAAAACAATAAATCGATCCATAACATTTGCTGATTTCCCAGACATAAATGCTCACACTGAAAACTCAACAATGGGCTCTGACAAGCTAGTTCCAGGTTCACTTCAGCATATCCTTGGGCATAGCCATTTTCTAACTCAGGGATCTAAGGTCGTTCAGCAACCAACAATGCAAAGGGGACTCAGTGCTTCAGGTTGGAGTTTAGAAATCAATCAAAGTTTAGAAAGTATTAAAGAATAAAGCCAAGGATAAAGTTTCCTATACTGGTCCAACAAAAGTCCTAGAATTCTTAGGAAACTGGCCATGATTAGCCCAGCATAAAGTCAAGGACAGAACCCTTCACAGGACTTCTGTGGAATTTAGATTTAGGAGACAAAACTTCAAATATACATTATAGGAGAAGAGACAGTTCCTCTCCTAGAATCTGAGTGGTTGTAAAGAGGGAAGAGAAAGAAGGAAGAAGGATAGACAAATAATGAATTAGAGCTACTAATATATTTCTTTGAGTATGGTTGTTTTCAGGTGTACAGTAAACTCTGGGATGAACAAAAATCAATCAGTAAACATTTATTAAGCACTTACTATGTGTTAAGTGCTGGGAATATAAAAAAGCTAAAGACAGTTATTGCCTTCAAGAAGTTCACAATCTAATAGGGGAGACAACATGAAAACAAATATAGAGAGAAAAGCTATAAACAAGATAAATAGGAAATTATTAAGAGAGGCCAGACACTAGAATGAAGAATGGCTAAAGAAGTTTTTCTGTAAAAGACAGAATTTTGGCTGGGACTTAAAGGAAGCTAGGGATAATGAAAGTGGAGAAGGGAGAATATTTGGGGAATGGAGAACAGCCAGAGAAAATGCTGAGAACCCAGAAATGGAGTACCTTGTTTGTGGAACAGCCATGAGGTCAGTGTGACTGGATGGAAGTTTACCTGTCAGGGAGTAAGGTGTAAGAAAGTTGGGAAGTTAGGAAGATGCTAGGTTATGAAGGGCTTTGAATTTCAAACAGAGAATTTTGTATTTACTCATGGAGGCAGTAGGGAGCTATTGAAGTTTATTGAGTAGAAGAATGATATAGTCAGAACTGTGCTGTAGGAAAACAACTTTAGTGGTTGAATGGAGGATAGATTGGAGTGGGAAGACTTGAGGTAGGCATATCCACCAGCAGGTTATTACGGAACTAAATGATCTAAATGCTTGAGCATTGATATGAATGTTTTCTCCAAAGCTAGAAATTTAGCCTTTCCTTATTCCATGGGGTCATCAAAGGTGCTAGCTTTTAAAGAGTGTACTAGATATAATAAGCATTTAATAAATACTTGTTGGCTTTTTGAATGACAAAGAATAGTAAAACTTCAAACGATCTCAGAGGATGGTGTAATTGAAGAAATGAATGAGGAAAAACTGAAGAAAGACCCTGGATCCTCATCATTTTGCTTAGTTTTCTAATATATTGAGCAAGACAGCCATTTATATTGCTGTGGTTCTGAGGATCTTAGAACCAAAGGGAGAGGTCGATTCCATTCCAGCCTGATCCACTTCCCAAACAAAGCATTAGTTTGATACAAGGTTATGTTAGTGCAGCATGACAGAATGTTCATCTCATAAACAAGAATCATACAAGATAAGAAAGAATGAATGGGTCACTATTTGCACAAGTAAGGAGAAAGCATCGATCTGTCAAAGCAAATAATAGGATAAATAATCATTGCCAATTCATCTGTTTTGTAAATTTATATTTGGTATATCTAAGTATATATTAAAGTAGGGCACATCTGTACTATGAGCATCCAAATTGTATGAGATTTAAATGTTTTGGTAGGTTAAAAAAATATAGCACAGGTGTTACTATACTCTGGAACATTGGAGAAAAAGACTACTGGGTAGAGAGTGATTGCATATCTCAAAGCCACAGATATTTTTGGCTGTGAGCAAAAGGACAATCTGTCAGGGAAAGCTTCTGGACTCCAAGAAGAGTGTGGGGTGTCAGGAGGGAGCGGGGGAGGAACAAGGTGGGAGGGAAAGGGAGGGTTGGGGTAAAGGATGAGACTGATGAAGATTTGGGGGAAGGGAGGGAACCCTCCCTCCCCTTCCACCCACTCTCCAGTCATCCCATCTGTTCTCATGCCTAGGGCTTCTCATCCGCAGCTGTGAGACACAGGGCCTGGCAACTAGCCTATGAAACCAAGCAAACAGCTCAACTCTCCCTAAGTCCTCCTCCGCCTCCCATCCTCCAAAAGAAAGACACCTTTTTTTCCCTTTAACCTTCTCATTGGAAGTGCCCAAATACCCATTAATTACCAGGCTATTAACAAGGTGAAATGATCGCCCCCTGCTGGACTTTGGGAAGTCAAACTTGTATCTATCTTCAAAGTCTTTATATAAAGCCTTCCTGCCCAAAAAGGAAAACGCGACTTCTTTTCCTTATTACTTTTTTTGAAGCATTCAATAAAACAAAGAAACAGACTTTTAGGTCTTAAAAGGGGCACTGTAGGACAAGAAATTGGGTATCCTAAGACAGCCTCCCAAAGTACACTCAGCTCTGAAATCTCTTTTTGGATTTATAAGCATTAATTGTATGGAAGATTTCTTATCCCTTCCTAGAACCCCTTTCAGGAGATTGCCTGTAGATATACTCAGCAAAGTCACAGAAATTTGCAAGAGGAGAAGAGAGAGGCAGAATGTACTTAATTTCTCATTAACTTGGTTCCTGATTTCCATGCTTATGTTTTTTTAATAGTGCCAATTTTAAAGAGATTTTTATTCTCCAGGATAAAAATTTCATTTCCACTTGTTCACAGTACTGAGTGTTGTCCACTTCTTTTCCTGGATCCCTTCCAAGGATCCAGAATGTCTAAGATTTATACAGTAGCTCAAATGTAAACAGCCATTGCACCCAACCTTGGCTATAAATTTGGATCCTCTGATTTTGTGATAAGCACTACGTAATGTTCTTTTCTGGTGTATTTAGTTAATCTCTTGAATGAGGCAGTGCCACCCTCTAGGAATTCATGTCCTCCTGAATGTCCCCTGAATCTGATTCACTTTTGTAATGATGGGGTTGCAGTTCTTCTCCAATTCTTTCTGATGCTACTCTTCAAATTCTTTCTTCTTAGGAGTTCTTTATCTAGTCAGTTGATTATTCCATCATGTTTGTCAGGAGTCTTCTGTTGGTCCTCATTGCCTGTTTCATAGGACTCTCTCATCTTCCACTATGGCCTTCATGTTGAAGTTCTTGGAATATACTTCGTCTCTTAGCTGCCGTTGTTAACCTTGTACTCAGCGTCTCCTTTGTACAGATTGTTCATTGTCAATGGTGATCCTATTTTCCTTATATGAGATTTCCCTCAGATAACTGCCCCAGACTTGGGGCATTTTATCAGAACTGTCATAACTCTGCCGGCAGTTTCAAAACCCAGGAAAAGAGGTCTGACATCCAAGGGTAACAAGCCTTGAAAATTCCTAGATTCATAGAGACAAGAATCTTCTTCCATTGACTGAATTCAGAGGATGACAGGAAGTAAAACAGGCACAGACATACAAGAACAACACAGTTTAAGAGAGCTTCAGAGAGTTTGATAATGACCTACAAGGCAACAACAAAGACAAATCTCTAGCTGAGCTGGGAAATAGACTGCGGCAAGAAAATTAAAGTTATTGAAATCAACAACCTTTTCTTGAACTCCAACTATATGTAAGGTGCCATGCTAGGTGTTATAGGGATTCCAAAGATCAACAAGCTATAACCAGAGAAGAGAATATATGTAGACATCCAGTGTGTCCTAAAAGTCTTAGCACCATTTTAAGTTTGCCAACTTAGTTTAAAACTGCACCTCGTATACATGGCCATTTCCTAAGTATTGTTATACAGAGGAAGTGTAAAGGATATAATTGCCCTGAAGCTACCAACCAGTGACAGCTGCCAGAGATTAAGGAGTTCCTTAGAGAACTGAAAAGACTCCCACCCCCATCTCCTACCTCAAGCTTTTAAGAACCATGACATTTGAACTTGGCATTGGACGAGATCATTGTAAGACAGACGAACTTGAAAAGCATTCATCTTACTGACCCACACAGGAGAAGGGGTGGCAGGCAGGGTCAGCAGAGCAGGCAAGGCATACAGGTGATGCCTAGGCACCTAATCTACTTTCCCTTTTCAAATGATCTTGGATTATAGTTGTAGATGTTGGTGATAAAAAAAGAAAACAAAAATTGATGAGTTAAAAAATCCCTGCTCCACTGAAAGCATACAATAGCTTTTACTTCACATATGCCCAGGGCATACACAATCCCCTCTGAACCCACTCTGTTAAAGGAAACTCAGCTCCAAACTCACATCCCCACAAAATTGTGGGAAATTTCTTCTAGTTTGGGGGAATAATTGCTTTACTTATGAGTCTGTCTTCCCCTTTCTATAAACTAAAATTCTCCAGCTGCTAATCCTCATATGTGGTTAATGGTGGCAAAAAGAGAGAGTTTGAGAGAGGAAGCTCCTTTTGCCTTTAAAGAAACAAGAGATATTATTCCTTTTTGGTATGAACTGAGGCCAGGTGGGAAGGTTCCTGCATGTCTGCAAGTGAAAGGTAAGCACACAAACATAAACAGTCATCCCCCAGGCTATGGAGAAGAAGGAGGAGGAGAAGGAGGAGAAGGTGAAGAGGAAAGAGGAGAGCTATATATTAGTATTAAATTACTCAGAACTAGTGTTGATACACATTAAGTAATTTCTATGTGCAAAAGCACTATATGCAGTGCTAAAGATAAAAATATCAAGTACTCTAAGTTTCTGCTCTCAAGTATTTTTTGATTGATTAATGTAGAAGGATCACCTGCTTGCTCCACTGAATCTATATGTCAACAGATATAGTGGAAAACTACTCAGTATATTGGGTAGACACAGTAGTGTGCTGGTAAATATTTAACTACTGGTTCTCTGGAGAAAAAAATGTATGTACAATACACAAGACTTTTAAGTTTCTTCTTCTTTATTGACATTTTCTCTATCACTTTCTTTTAGGCAATCAACAAAACAAGAAATTCAGCTCTGATTTTGTAGCATTTGATGATTTACAAGGTATAAATGTTTACCCTGAAAATTTAACCATTGACTTTCAGTAGCCAGCTTGAGCTGACTCCAGCACAACCCTGGGTAGACTCCTTTTGGAAGATAGACTAGACTAGAATATTACTGGATTGGAAGGCCTGGATGGGTCGTGATATGTACCATTGGAGGGACATCATTGAGATCATGGATCCACTGAATAATTCATGTATAACACAAAGGGAGAAGGCCATGGGCTGGTTATAAAGCACAAAGGTGGTGGTCTAAAACTCAGGAGAATTTCTTAATGATTGTTAAATTCTAGAACAGACAACAGAAGAAAGTTGTGAATTTCCCCTCTTTAGTTATTGTTCAAGTCATTTAAACAAGGATTTATTAAATGCCTACTATGTGCAAGGAAATGAAGCAGTATGTTATTGTGGAAGGGGTGCTATCAAGTCTTCCTTCCCTCCCGCTCTGCTACTAAATAACAAGTGACCTTGGTCTGCTTCCTTAATTCTCTTAGCCTCTATTTCCTAATGTATAAAATGAAGAGATTGGATTATCTGATTTCAAAGATGGATGGGGAAGGGTAGGAGGGAAGGAGAATCATCCATTTTCATCTCTAATGATCTTTCTGTACACTTCTACTCCAAAACAGCGAAGACTTGGAAATAACTAGCAAATGATGGCTCAGCTTATGACCATTCAAGGCTAAGAGTTAGAGGAAAGACTTCTGAAACTCAGATACACAAATGGAAACAAGAAAGGAGGTCCACACCCACTTTTTCATCCTTTCTTGCGTATGAAGAGTCTCTAAAATCACCAAGCCAAATGACCAACTAAACAAAATTGCTGCTATAATAACCACATATTGTACTCTGGGTGCATATCCATGTTTTCTAAAACAGTGAGTCATCTTTTGTTCACACCAAGAAAATCATCTAATATCCCCTTAGAATCCCTCTGGAAACACACTGGAAAACACAGCCAATAACCAGATTGTCATCATCCATTCTCAACCAACAGCGCTGCCTTCCATCCAGACCCAAGCCTCAAAGCTAGATGTTCCTTTCTTTCTTGGGCATCCGCTGGTTCTACTCTGGGCTTATTTCCAGTAAATTGATTCCAGATTAATGGTCATCCTCGTTTGATTTATTAAATTGCTAATGAACCAGGATGCCATATTTGGAAGCTCAATGACTCCAGACCTTTTCTGGTTGGCAAATTTCTCACTACCAGAGAGAACCCAAACCTACTTTCTCCTGTTAATACCCTGAACAGCTGTTTTGCCCCCTTTGTCCTGCTTCTATTCTTAATTTCCTGCGTTCTATTGTTTCTTTGATAAGTGATGAAACAAGAAAGGGCATTATTTAATTGCTTTAACAATATCAAACAAGCCAGTGCCTGGGTTATCTCCTCTCCAACCCCTTTATTTTTCTGACTCGGGGTTTTGTTACTTAGTTACTAACCTAGCTTCGGAGAGGAGACAAGCAGTCCTACTTTGCCCAGGACAGACTGTTCAGTAGGTGGAGAGAGGAGTAATAAGGACAGCCATTAGGAGGTCAAACAGGTGCATTAGGGCCAGTCAGTGAAAATGGCTGGCCAAGTCAAATAGCTATTTCTAGGCACTTTAAGGACAACTCCATTATCTGGTCTAATTATGGATTTGTCCACCCAAACCTGCATCCCTTTCTAACTTATCTAATATCTGCTGCCAGGGTTAAACTATCTCTGTTTTCATATCTGTCAGAGGTGCTAGATGGCACAGTGAATAGGACTGTGGGCTTGTACTCAAGAAGACCTGAGTTGAAATCCAGTCTCAGATACTTAAGGAGCTGTGTATCCTTGGGAAAGTCGCTTAAACTGCTGTCAGTTTCCTCAACTATGAAAAATAAGATTACAATACCATCTACCTTCCAAGGTTATCAAGAGAATCAAATATCTGGAAGCACTAAGCACAGTGTCTGGCACATAGCAGGTGATTAATAATCAATATAATTAATTTCGGTGATTAATAATGGTTAATAATGCTTACTCCCTTTCCCCCACCCCTTCATATACCAACTCTTATCACTGCAGGTGAAATAAAGTATGCTGAGGTGAAACTGACTCCACAGTCTTTCTAGATTGGGCTTGATCCATATCATTCAACAAAGAGTACAGGCAATAGTCAATGCATAGAGGGCCACAAGTCTCAAACAGGCTGCATGCCATAGGCTATGAAATTTAAACTAAAATGAATAAGGTTGGCTATTTGCAAAGCAACCCACCCCAAAGATAACAATAGCAATGATAGCAAACAGGTATAAAACATTTTACTGTTTTCCTTTAAAAATTTATTTTTAACATTCTTTTCTTCTTTAATCTTGAATTCCAAATTTTCTCCTTCCCTCCTACCCCTTCCCATCCACTCTGATATAAATTATACCTGTGAAGTCATGCAAAAACATATGTACATACTAGTCATATTGCACTCCCCAAAAAAGAAAGAGAAATAAAGTGAAAAAATGTACTTCAATTTGCATTCAGAGTTCATCAGTTCTGTCTTTGGAGATGGATAGCATTTGTTAATCATAAGTCGTCTGGTATTTTCTTGGTTCATTGTATTGATCAGAACAGCCAAGTCTTTCACAACCGATCATCATGACAACATTGCTAATCCTGTGCACAATGATCTCCCAATTATTCTCCCTTCACATTGGATCAGTTCATACAGGTCTTGCCATGTTTTTCTGAAACCACTTATCTTGTCATTTCTTATAGCACTATAGCACTCCATCACAATCATATGCCACAACTTGTTCACCATTCCCCAACTGATTAGCTTCCCCTCAATTTCCAATTCTTTACCACTACAAAGCAAATTGCTATAAATATTTTTGTACATATAGGACCTTTTCCTTTTTCTTTGATCCCTTTGGGGTACAGATCTACTGGTGGTATTTCTGGGTCAAAGGGTATGCTTAGTTTTATAACCCTTTGGGCATAGTTCCAAATTGTTCTCCAAAATGGTTGGAACAGTTCACTAATCTACCAACAATTCATAGTCTACCTATTTTCTCTCATCCCCTCCAGCATCTGTCATTTCTGATAGATATAAAGTGGTACCTCACAATTGTTTTAATTTGTATTTCTCTAATCAACAGTGATTTCAAGCATTTTTCTTTTTTCCCTCTATAGATACAAATTTATTATTTTGTTTTTTCTTTTTAGTAGTATTTTATTTTTCTTAATTGCATGTAAAAACAATTTCTAACATTAGTTTTTTTAATTGTGAGCTCCTAATTCTCTTTCTTCCTCCCCTCCTCCATGAAATGGTAAGCAATTTGACATAGGTTATTACATGTGTCTTTTTTTAATCTCAGAATTGTCTTTATTTGCATTTCCTCTTATTATTAGTGATTTGAAACGTTCTTTTATTTTGATTTTTTAGATTAATTCATTTATTTTTAGTTTGCAACATTCATTTTTTGTAAGCTTTTGAGTTCTAAATTTTTTCCCTCTTCTCTTCCCAAGACAGTATGCAATCTGATATAGTCTATACATGTTAAACATATTTCCACATTAATCATGTTGTGAAAGAAGAATTGGAACAAAAAGGGAAAACTCCAAGAAAGAAAAAACAAACAAAAAAGAGAGAAAATTGGATGCTTCAATTTGCATTCAGACTCTGTAGTTCTTTCTCTGGATGAGGCTAGCATTTTTCATCATGAGTCTTTTGGAATTGTCTTACATCATTGAATTGCTGAGAAAAGCTAAGTCTATCAAAGTTGGTCATAGCACAGTGTTGCTCTTACTGTGTACAATCCTCTTTTGGTTCTGTTGAGCATTTTTTCACATAACTACAAATTGATTTTATTTCTTCTTCTGAAAACTGCCTATTTATATCCCTTGACCACTTTTCAATTGGGAAATGGCTTTTATTTTTTATAAAATTTACTCAATCCTATATTCAGGATATATTGGAGAAATGACACCTTTATTAGAGAAACTTCCTGTAAAAATGTTTGATATTACTTCATTATCTATGTTACCTTTTAGCAAAATGTAGTTTCCCTGATTATCTCTTTTAACTAGTTCTATTTTTGCTATTGTTTTGCCTGAGATAATGATTCTTATCCCTTCCTTTCTTTAGTTCAGCTGAAGCACATTAGATTCTGCTCCAGCCTTTTATTTTAAATTCTGTATGTGTCCTTCTGTTTCAACTGTATCTCTTGTAAACAACATGTTGTTGGATTCTACTTTCTAATCCATACTGCTATCCACTTGATGAGTTCATCCCATTCTCATTCACAGTTACTATTACTAACTATATTTCCCTCCATTCTATTTTCTTCTGTTTCTTCCTCTCTCTCCTCTCTCTCTTTCTCTTTCTCTCTCTCTCTCTCTTTCTCTCTTTCTCTATCCTATCCCTCATCAAAAGTCCATTTTGCTTATAACCACAGCCTCCCTTAATCTATTTTCCTTTTTATCATCCTCCCCTTTCTCTTATCTCCTTCTCGTCATTTTCCTATTGGGTAAGATAGATTTCTGTACATAACCGAGTATGTCTATATATTCTTCCTTCTTTGAACCAGTTCCAATAAGAGTGAAGTTCAAGCATTACCTACTGTACCCCTCCTCCATTTTCCCTTCCACTGTAAAAGTTCTTGCTTTCATGCCTCCTTCATGTGAGAATATTTTCCCCATTTTACCTCTCCCTTTCCCCTTTTCCCTTTGCATTTATCTTTCTTACCCCTTCATTTTTTTTTGGAAATCATTCCAACATAATCAACTAAGACTAATATCCTCAGTCCAGGTAAATTCCTTCCAACTGTCTTAATTATGATAAAGTTCTTAGGAGTTACATGTATCATCTTCTCACATAGGAATGTAAACAGTGTAACTTTATTGAGTCCCTTATAGATAACTCTTTCATGTTTACCTTTTTGTGCATCTCTTAGTCTTATATTTGAATGTCAAATTTTCTACTCAGCTCTGCTCTTTTCACCAGAAATGCTTAGAAGTCCTCTATTTCGTATTGTTCTTGCTACTAGGAAATAAGAAATACAGGTAATGGGGAATAGAAAGTTATCTGGCCCTACAGGAAAAAAAGAGAAGATGGGGTAAGGGAAGGGAGGGATGATAGAAGAGAGGGCAGATTGGTGATAGGGGAAATTAGAATGCTCAGAGTATTGGGGTGGGGGGAGGGGACAAATGGGGAGAAAATTTGGAGCCCAAAATTTTGTGAAAATGAATGTAAAAAGTTAAATAAATAAATTTATTAAATAAAAAATAAAATAAGAAGTCCTCTATTTCATTAAATATCTATTTCTCCCCTGTGAAAGATTATGCTCAGTTTTACTGGGTAAGCTAGTTTTGGTTGCAAACCTAGGTCATTTGCCTTCTGGAATATCATAGTCCAAGCCCTGCTTCTTTAAAGTGAAAGCCCCTCGATCTTGTGCAATCCTGATTGTGATATTTGATGATGATATTTGAACTGTTTCTTTCTGGATGTTTGTAATATTTTCTCCTTGACCTAAGAACTTTGGAATTTAGCTATAATTTTCCTGGGAATTTTCATTTTGGATTCTCTTTCAGGAAGTGATAAGTGGGGTCTTTTGATTTTTATTTTACCCTCTGGATCTAAGATGTTATTGGGGCCATTGTCCTTTATAATTTCTAGAAATATGCTATCTAGACTCTTTTATGAATTGTAGCTTTAAGGTAGTCCAATAATTCTTAAATTACCTCTCCTTGATCTATTTTTTCTGAATCAGTTGTTTTTCTGATGAAATATTTCATGTTTTCTTCCATTTTTCCATTCTTTTAATTTGTTTTATTGTTTCTTGATGTCTCATGGAGTCATTAGCTTCCACTTGCCCAGTTCTAATTTTTAATGAATTGTTTTCTTCAGTGAGATTTTGTATGTGTTTTTCCATTTGACCAATTCTGAGTTATTTTTAAACTTTTTTTCTTAGTAAATATTATTTTATTTTTCCAATTACATGTAAAAATAGTTTTCAACATTCATTTTTATGAGATTTTGAGTTCCAAATTTTTCTCCCTCCATCCCTCAGATCATCCCTCCTCAAGACAGCAAGCAATCTGATATAGGTTATACATGTGCAGTTATATTAAACATATTTCTATATTAGTCATGCTGTGAAAGAAGAACAGAACAAAAGGGAAAAGTCATGAGAAGCAAAAGATTAAAAAAAAGTGGAAATAGAATACTTTAATTTGCATTCAGATTCCATAGTTCTTTCTCTGGATGTGGATAGCATTTTCCATCATGAGTCTTTTGGAATTGTCTTGAATCATTGTATTGCTGAGGAGAGATAAGTCAATCATACTTGATCATCACTGAACAATGCTGCTGTTGTGTACAATGTTCTTCTGGTTCTGCTCACCTCACTCAGTATCAGTGCATAATCTGCCTGCTCATCATTTCTCATAACATAATAGTATTCCATTCATTCATATACCACAATTTGTTCAGTCATTCCTCAATTTATGAGTATTCCCTCAATTTCCAATTCTTGCCACCACTAAAACACTTATAAATATTTTTGTATGTCCTTTTCCTTTTTTTATGATCTCTTTGGGATATAGAACTAGCAGTATTGCTGGATCAAAGGGTATGCACAGTTTGATTGCCCTTTGGGCATAGTTCCAAATTGCTCTCCAGAATGGTTGGATCAGTTCACAACTCCATCAACAATGTAACAGTGTCCCAATTTTCCCACATCTTCTCCAGCATTTATCATTTTCTGTTCCTATTAGCCAATCTGATAGGTGTGAGGTGGTATCTCAGAGTTGTTTTAGTCAGCATTTCTCTAATCAATAGTGATTTAGAGCATTTTTCTCATAGGATTACAGATAGCTTTAATTTCTTCACCTGAAAACTGCCTATTCATATCCTTTGACCATTTACCAATTGGGGAATGACTTATATTCTTATAATTTTGACTCAGGTCTCTATATATTTGAGAAATGAGGTCTTCATCAGAGATACTTGCCATAAAAATTATTTCCCATCTTTCTGTTTGCCAGTTCTGCTTTTTAAGTTCTTTTTTCTTCAGTAAATTTTTGCACCTCTTTTACATTTAGTCTATTCTGCTTTTTAAGGAATTCTTTTCTTCAGTGAATTTTTGTGCCTCTTTTACCAAGCTATTAATTTTCTTTTCACAATTTCTTGCATCACTTTCATTTCTTTCCTCTATTTTTTCCTCTATTACTTTCATCTCTTTCTTTAACTCTTCTAAGAATTTTTATTGGGTTTGTGTCTAATTACCATTTTTCTTTTTAAGCTTTGCTTAAAAATGTTTAACATAGTTGTCTTCTGAGTTTATTTCTTGGTCTTCCCTATTACAATAGTAGCTTTTTATAGTCAAGTTCTTTTTGTTTGTTTGTTTGCTCCTTTTCCCAGTCTATTTCTTGACTTTGAACTTTATGTTAATGTTGGGCTCTGCTCACCCAGGGGTGAGAAGGCACTATCTCACATTTCAGACTTTTTATGCTTCTTCTTTCAGGGTTAGTTCCAGAGGAATGCAAGTTTCAAGATGGTATAATCTGGGGAGAGGCGTGGTCACTGCTATCCTGACTTGTGATCTGATCTTTATGTAGGAGCAGCCCCTCTTCCTTTTTGACTGACCACAAATGTTCCTCTTCACTTTGAAACTGCAACCCAGAACTACATATGCACAATAGAGTTGCCAATCAAAACCAGCAATACTCAGTACCAACCAAGGTTCCTTTGTAATTTCTTTCTTACTCTTTGAGTGATCCCCTTACCATCTCTGGGATGAGAACTCCAGAAGCTGCTGCTGCTACTACTTCCATTGCTGCTACTACCACCTCTAAAGCCCCCTGACATTGCTGCCTATATGTGAGTGTACTCTAGACAGACCTCCACCCTGGTATTCCAAACTTCTCCTGCCAACCTCCTAAGTTTTCTTAGGTTAGAAAAATGTCTCACCCTGACCTTTCGTTGAGTCTGCTGCTCCAAAATTTAATTTAAGGCATTATTTTCATGTTGTTTGATGGAGAATGTTGAGGGAGTCCAGCTGGGTTGTTGTCTCTAATCTACTATCTTCTTTAAAGCATTTTAAATTGAAGTAAATCTCCAATGCTCCATGATGGCATGGAATTATCCCTTGATTCTCAAAGGCTATGCCAGCAAAGTACAAGGTCAAATACATTCTGTCATGTTAGGAAGGCTTCAAGTATGATCCTGGGAAGATTGTGTCTTTCTGAGGATCAGCCTCAGGAAAGCAAAATCATTAACAGATTGGCCACCAAGAGATTAAACTGTTTTGATCATGACAGCTATGAAACATAGAAAAATTTTTAAATGGCCTTTAGTCCTGTGTTACCTCTTTCTACTTTAGCAGTGTATGAAAGAGAGAAGATGGCACTAAGAATAAAATAATTTTCAGACCATCAACAAACTTTGACAAGTGGTACTGGAAATGTGAGATCCTTGTCCAATGACCCACAAATACACGTACTGCTAGAGGAACTTGATTTTTAAAATTAGCAAGTATTTATTTTCTCTCCTTCCAACTTTCCACTTCCCTCCCCCACCAATGACAAAGAAAAAGAAAATCCTCATGACAAATAACCATAGTCAAGCAAAATGAATTCCTGCATTGACACTGTCCAAAAATGTGTGTCTCTGTATATTATAACCCATCACTTCTTTGTCAAGAAGTAGGTTGCATTCTTCATCTGTCTTCTGGAACCATGATCAATCATTGCATTGATTAGAATTCTTAAGTCTTTTGATCGTCTTTATTTTCAAGAGTATTTCAACTGTCTTTATATTGTTGCTATAAATTGTTATACAAATTATTCTGGTTCTGCTCTTTTCACTCTGCATAATTTTATACAGGTCTTCCCACATTTTTCTGAAATCATTCCTTTCAGCTTCATTCCTTCATTCAACTACATTACCAACATTTGTTTAGTAATTCCTCAACTGATAGGTACCCCCATCTCCTTAGTTTCCACAAAAAGAGAGACTCTAATTCTCTTTGTACAAATAGGACCTTTTCTTCTTCCTTTGATCTCTTTGAGATATAAGCCTAGTAGAAGTATCAATGGATTAAAGGATCTAATTATATCAATCTTGACATTTTTCAAATGGAACTAAAAAAAGGAAGGAAGTTGCACTTAAATGAAAGGATGTTTAACAGGTACTCTTTGGACAAAGAAAGGAGTTAAGAGAGTAAATATCACATGACCAAAGGCTTCAAGAACATTATTTCACAGGACATTTGGTTATCACACATTGTAGTGCTAATGATAAATATTTGCAAAAAAGCATCATGAAAATAACTGCAGTTTATGCACCACTATCAGTTGCCAAGAGTGAAGTAGAATTTTTCAACTATGAAAAATTGATAAGACCTTCCCAACAAAATGAACATATACTATGATACTTGGTGACTGAAATGCAAAGGTAGGAAAAGGTAAGGATGGGGAAAAACTAGGTATATATAAATATATATGTATATATAATATACACATATATAGACATACATACACATACATATGTACACACTATATGCTATATAGTGAGACACAAACACATACACACATACATATATACAAACTACATATATAGACATGTACACACACACTATATATAGAAACACATATACACACTATATATGTACATCTATGGAGACATGCATACATACACTATATACACATACACAAACATGCATACACATACTATATATGTGTATGTATGTATATACATACACATACATATACATATATATGGAGAAGTATAATATAGGAGAAAGAAATGAGAGAGGTCAAAGACTTACAGACTACACAGAAGTCCCATAATTCTATATAATGGGCATACTTCAAAAAAATAATAGGTACTAGACATGACAAGCACTAATTAATGTCACAAAGGAAAAATATGACTACACATTAACAGGTAGGGAAAGACATCACAGATATGGTGGTTACCCCTGAGGCAGCTGTCTGTACATAATCAGACCAACTACTTGTCAGATTTTGTAATAAAGAAAAAGAAAGAATAGTAATGAGAAAAGGTTATGACATACAATTAACCCTGGATTAGTTAAAAAAGCAATTGAAAACAAAAAAATGAGAAATGGAAAACAAGTGATATCAACATCAACCATAACAATTTCATCCACATTATCAAGGAATCACTAAGGAAACCCAAAGAGCCCATAAAGCATATTAGTTAACCAATGTTTGAATTACCTGCCAAACAGAGAGATGGCTGCCAAAGGCCATAATGGATTATGACATATACTCATTTGTTTTACAAAGAAGGATGATTGATGGTTTGGGATAGTATTGTCTTATAAAGCAGAAAGAAGCAATGGGAGTAAGAGGTGGGAGGAAAGGTAAAACCAATCTAAAGAAAGCTTGACAAAGTGTCCAACTAAGCAAAATCATCCCAAGAGCATTCAAGGATGGAAATGGAAAGAGACAGAAGAAAAATGGAAAAGATTTACAAAAAATATTTCAACAAACTGCTTCCTTCTTCAAGGATAGTAGAATCAGGATTCTTGGGTCCTAACATCTCCATTCCTTAGATCCATACAGTAGAAGTAGAAATGGTGCTAAAGAGAAATAAGACAGTGCAAAGCAACCGGATTGGATCAAGTATATATAAAGATCTGTGCTGGAGGCAAAACAATTATAAGGATGTTAATAAGTCAATTTACAAGGTATCTAAAAGGAGAAGACGATACCAAAGGTTTGGAGAAAAAAATCTTGGACCTTACAGATTCCAAAAATGTGGCCAAGAAAACATCAACATCTACCAACCTATAAGTCAACTCTGATCTATACAAAATACTCACAAGTGTCATGATATTCAACAATTGACCACATCTTTACCATCTTACAATTGACCACAAGATGTAGGGACACCAAGATCCCACTGTGCTGACTGTTTATTGATTACAAAAATATCATTCAATTTGGTAGAATAAACCAACTGACAAGATTCTTTAAAAATAAAGTGTCTCATATTCATATATCAAGATTTTTCAAGTTTCCTTGAAAGATATAACAAGAACAACTCCATGTGATAACCCTCTGATAAAAAAGATCAGGTAAGACATAAAACAGGGAGATGTGTACTCACCAAAAGTATTCAGCATTGTGATGGAGATCCAACACAGAACAGAGTTTGAGGAGGGATTCCCTGTTGATGGTGTGGTCCTCCAGATGCTCTTATTTGCATTTGTCACAGTGCTGATTACATGGATTCTACAAACATTACAGAGTCTCCTGGAAGAGATTTTTAACCACTTATAGGACCTTGGTCTGTCTATCCACACAGGAAAGACCAAATGGATGAGGAGTGTCTATTGCCCAGATTTCAGCATGAAAGACAGCAAGACAGTCTATAGCATATGCACACACACATAAATACATACATACACACATACATACATACATAGAGTACATGTATGTATATGCTCTATAGAATAGATAGATACTCTATATAATATCTATCTATATAATCTTGAGATATATATGTGTACATATATATATGCATGCACATACATATGTATTCACACACAAACATGTGTATACACTGGCATTAAGGTATTATTAGCCTCAATTTTATAGATGGGAGGTTGAATGATTACATATATCTCTGGGACAGAAAATACAGATGGACAATGAACCGAGCCCAGCACTGAAAAGGAATAGGACAGCAGGCTTGTTTGTTTTCAGAAAATGGTTACAGTACTTTTACCTGCCCCAAAAGTCCCATAACAGCAAAGTCCAATCTTTTCAACATAAACATTTTATGACAGAGAAACATGGAAAACTGCTGCCTCTGAAGATCTAATGACTATCACACTGAGAGCAATGGAAAGGTGCATGATGACATATAACATATAATGCCATCAAAGAATTGTATGAAAGACAAAAGGTTGGACTGGTCACGTGGTGAGAATGAGGGATGACAAATGGACAGTCAGAGTGCTCCAGTGGTACCTTCTTAGAATCAAGAGAAAGTGAGGTCTCCAATGTGTTGGATGGAACCCCTGTCATGAGTTTTTGGTGTATGGACAAAAGTCATTTATGACAAGCAAGTATATTGGGTTATAGTATGCATCATTAGAGGGAACTCTGTAATCAATGAAATCAGAGATACATGTGAATATTTTGAGTTGATCTTGACAATAGCCCTATGTGAAATTGATACTGCAACTCTCATTAGTCCCATTTTACAAATGAGGAGGGCAACTAGGTGACACAATGGAAAGAGAACTGGGCTTGGAATCAAGAAGGCTCATCTTCACGAGTTCAAATCTAGCCTGCCTTACTAGCTGTATGACCCTGGGCAAGTCACTTAACCCAGTTAGCCTAAGTTTCTCTGTAAAATGAGCTGGAGAAAGAAATGTCAAACTATTCCAGTATCTTGCCAGGAAAATCCATCCCCCCCAACCCCCCAAAAAAGAATTCACAAAGAGTTGGAAATGAACAACAACTAAGGCTAGAGAGTTTGAGTGATTTCACTCTGATCACAGAGCTAGTAAGAATCAGAGGCAACGAAGGGGCGGAGCCAAGATGGAGGAGTAGAAAGACTCACCTTTGCTAGCTCCGAACCCACAGCCCATGGATTTCCTCTAAAAAGAACTCCCAACAAATTCTGGAACAGTGGAAGCCGCACAGCAACACAGTGAAGGAGATTTCCGTTCCAGAGAGCCGCGAAAAACTGATCCCAAAGGTCTATCGCACCCTGGACGGGAGCAGAGCCCCTGCCCTGGCCAAGTGGCACCGAGAGGAGCGAGCAGATCCGAGCAGGCTTCAGGGACAGAATCTCCAGCGGCCGGCTGCAAAGGTCCCTCCACCCACAGACTCACAGGTCAGTGAGAGAGATGGGCTGAGAGGGGAGCGGGGTGTCTCTGGGACTCGAGGCCTCTCAGGAGGCAGTGGCAGCAGCAGCCAGAGGCTCCTGGAGCAGGCAGGAGCTCAAAGGAGCTCCATTACAAAAGGTCTCTGCATAAACCCCCTGAGGGAACTCAGCCTGGGAGGCAGCCCTGCCCCAACCTGAGCACCAGTACTTAAGCTCCCATTGAATAGCAGCCAGGCTTGCTGCCAAAAGCCGTGAGGCTGGGGAGCAGCATTTGAATCTCAGACCCCAAGCACTAGCTGGGTGGACCTAGGCCAGGGGTGGAGAGGACTCTCAGAAGTCAAGTAACTGGCTGGAAAAATGCCCAGAAAAGGGAAAAAAACTAAGACCATAGAAGGTTATCTTCTTGAAAAGATGATTCCGCCATTCCTCTATGACAAAGAAGACCAATGCTTACCATCAGGTAAAGACATAGGAGTCAAGGCCTCTGTATCCCAAACATCTGAAATAGATATCCCATGGGCTCAGGTCATGGAGGAGCTCAAAAATGATTTTGAAAATCAAATTAGACAGGTGGAGGAAAAACTGGGAAGAGA
>CM053770.1:512453563-512499115 GCA_028658325.1 Potorous gilbertii
GAAGAGAGGGCAGATTGGTGATATGGGTAATTAGGATGTTCAGTGTATTGGGGAGGGGGTAGGGGACAAATGGGGAGAAAATTTTGGAACCCAAAATCTTGTGAAAATGAATGTAAAAAGTTAAATAAATAAATTTATTTAAAAAAAAAAGTATCAGAGGCAACATTTGAATCCAATTCTTCTTGGTCTGGACCAGACTGCCTTGCTGAGACTTAGGGGGTAATATATTCTTGAGGAGTACTCTTCTTACAATTGAAATAAGATCAACTGTAGTCTGCTCCATTCTATTATAAAATTGGGTAGTATTGCCTTGGAGGTCAAAGTCTTAAACTTATTTTTCCCATGATTAGAGGACAGTTTCAAAACTCAATTAGGAAGGCTGGGAGTAACTCATAGAATCTCCATAAGAAGAGGAGACTGTAACTCAAAAAATGGCTGGAAAGAAAGCTAATCTACTTAATTGTATTAGAAGGTATTTAGAGCAATTGCTTTGAACCACATGGAGAAGCTATATAATGTTTCCTGGGTTGGGGAGGTAGGGTGGAATAGAAGAGAACCTGCCAGGACAAGGGCAAAACGTTGACAGTTATCAGGGACTTAAGAAGGGAAATGAAGGTTCACTATGCTGCAGACAAATTAGACTTGTTCTTCCTGACCCTGGAGATCAAAATTTGGAATAATGAGCAAGGGGTTGCACAGTCCAATTTTTTGTTTGATAAAAAGAAAAAATGCAGCAGTGTTGTCCAGAAATGAAATGTACTGCCCTAGGAAATAGTTCCTCATTGCTAGCAGTATTCAATAAAAGGTATTTTAGAGAGGATTCTTCTTTTAAAAAGTTTTTAAATAATATTTTTATTTTATTTTATTTTTCACAATTACACGTAAGGTCAATTTTAAACATTAATTTTTTTTAAAATGTCAAGTTCCAAATTTTCTCCTTCCATTAACTGCCCCCATTCTGAGAGGGTAAGCAATTTGATATAGGTTAAACATGTGCAAACATGCAAAACATTTCCATATTAGTCACAGGCCTAAAGGAAAAAAAGCCATGAAAAAATAATGCTTTGATCTGCATTCATATTTCATCAGTTCTTGCTTTGGAGGTGGACAATATTTTCATCATTAGTCCTTTGGAATTGACTTGGATCATTGTATTTCTGAAAATACCTAAGTCATTTACAGTTGATCATCATACAATATTGTTGTTTACAATATTCTGGATCTGTTCACTTTACTTTGCATCATGAGTTCCTCATCAGTCCAGGTTTTTCTGAAATCAGTCTGCTCATTATATCTTATAGCACAGTAGTATTCCTTTACAATCATATACCACAACTTGTTCATCCATTCCTCAATTGTTGGGCATCCCTAGGAGGGAATTCTTTCTCAGATAAGAATTTGATTAGATGCCCTTCAATGTCCTTTGTAGAACTGACCTCTTATGTCATAACAGAAGGATGGAGTCTACATGAAGCAATAACAAAGAGTAAGAATAGGTCAAGGTTTTTTCACTAATCTCAAGGTAGAGAGTATGTCTCCCATTAGCTAACCAGTTTCTAGATAAAAATATTCCTATAGTAGAAAAGGACAATTCATTAATTTACCTGAACTTGATGGAAATTTCCCTTAAAAATATCCAACTACCTTTCCTTTGATTCCATATTCACTCTGCAACCTTCCATTTCTTTTCTAAGTTGGTTTCCTAAGTGAATTTACCCACTGGGAGGGAGTGTGTTTTTCAGATGACTGATTTCA
The DNA here is from genome assembly GCA_028658325.1 of Potorous gilbertii. Taxonomy (NCBI): domain Eukaryota; kingdom Metazoa; phylum Chordata; class Mammalia; order Diprotodontia; family Potoroidae; genus Potorous; species Potorous gilbertii. Next base: position 512,455,319 of record CM053770.1, read on the forward strand.
ATTGTGCCAAGTAGGATCTCTATTGCAATGACTGAATGGATGAAAAAGAATTTATTAAGTGCCTACTATGTGCCAGGAACTGTGCTTGGATTTGGGGGTAAAAATTCAAAAGGAAAATATTTCCTGCCTTCAATGACATATTTGAATAAAGGGTAGGCACCATATACAGGGGAATGGTAGCCAGGGAAGGATCTGGTCTTGGTAATCACAGGAATGGTGAGTACAGTCACCTAGCAGTTTATTGTCACACTCTTTCTGGTAGCAATGCCAATATTGATTTAATTACTATTCCCAGAGCAGAATGTGGAAAGCAGAGGAGAGAGATACAGGAAAGGGGAATGAGGAGGAGTAGATACAAGGGGCAACTGAGATAGTTCAGACTGCATACATGTGAAGCCTACCTGATCTGGAGGCCAGTTACATAGAATGGGTTAGATGAGTTTATATTCACTCACTTCTCAGTCATGACAATTTAGACCCAGGGAAAGATTGCAAAAATGAGTGAATTAACTCTCTCCATACATGGGCTATGGAAGAGTGCTGTTTCAAGTAGAAAGAGAGATGCTGCAGCCAGGCAAATGACAACATACAAAATCCATAATTTGGCATTCTTTTCCATCAATCAGCCTCTTGTACATTTAATCAGAATGTTTTATCACCGTGTTGAGTGACAAAATCAAGTTCCTAAGCCCCTTGAAGACTTGAGATAATCCTACCAGGAAGCTGCCTATACAAGACTTGGTGATCTGAGTGACAGCCTCTTTTCATTGATCATCTTTTAAGTAAAACAGGGTCTAAGAAAAAAGAAGCAAAAACTAGGAGGATTTTTGTATATTTGTTTACTGGGAAAAAATAGCAAGCAAATATGTATGAATGAAGCACCGCTTTGGAGAATTATAGAATTTTAGAGTTGAATGGGATATCCTCCTATCCTTTGCAGGAATCCTTGCTACAATTTCTTAAATGGATGGTTCTCCAGCATTTTCTTGAACATTTTGAGTGATAGACAATCCTTACCTACTGAGGTACAAGCAGACTGTTCTGATAGATAGATAATTGTCCCACATCTTAAGCACATTTGTTTCTGTATAACTTCAACCCACCACTCCTGACATAATAGGAATTTGAAAAGTGACTGGCATCCTGGGACTTGTAATTCATAGGAACAAGCATTTCCCTTTAGTCCTTGAGATCAATTTGGGATTCTTGTGATCTTTGCATGGGAAGGGGGACTCAAGACCCACCTGAGAGTTAGTTCTTAGAGGAACAAACACAATCTATGAGAATATGTGGAAGGAGTAGGAACTTAAAGGACTGAGAAGCAGTAAAGACATCGCATCCTCAGCTCTGCTCAGGCTTAAAATCAGTAACCCAGGGACAAGAGACAATAGGAGAGATTGAAAAGAGAAAAATGAAAGGAGGCCTGAGGTCTGTCTGAGAAAGTAGAGATTGGAGAGTACCACTGAACAAGGATAGTAATTTTGGAGGAAAAGACACAAACCAGTTGTACCCACCTATTCAAGAACTGAGGGAGGAGGTAGAGTTAAGATGGCAGAATAAAAGTAGAGACTTGCCTGAGCTCTCCCAATTTCCTCTCCAAATAACTTTAAAATAATGCCTCAAAATGAACTCTGGAGTGGCAGAACCAACAAAAGAGTGGGGTGTAATAATTTTCTAGCCCAAAACATCTTAAAAAGTTGATAGGAAAACTCTGTTTCACTGGGGTAAGAGTGGAGTACAGTCTAGCATAGTCTGCAACCCAGAAAATCAGCAGCTTGTCTTGAGGGGTGACTGAATCAGTAGCAGTTTCTAGCACTCTCAGTCCACAGATAATAAGGGTTTTGGACTACTGGTCAGAAGGAGATTACAGGGGACCCTTCACTGGCCCTGGATGCAGGACTCTGTTGCATTGGCCATAAGAGGATCTGGGTTGCAGTCCCAGGTCAAAGAGGAATATTAACACACTAGACATTGTGGCCAAAGGGGAGTGGGGACCCTGGTCACAGTTCCAAGGCAGAAAAAGAGTGTTTGTGGTCAATCATAGATCAGAGTATAGGCCAGGAAAGTAGTGACCACACCTCTCTTTAGATCATAAGAACTTACAGAATTCCAGAACTAGCTATGAAAACAGCAGCATAAAAAAACCCCTACAGTTTATGACAGTGCCCCCTCCATCATGGGAGCAGAACCCAACTTTAACATAAAGTTAAAAGTCAGAAAATGAGCTGGAAAGTGAGCAAACAACAAAAAAAGGAAACTGACCACAGAAAGTTACTATGGTGACAGGGAAGATCAAAACACAAACTCAGAAGACAACAAAGTTAAGACAAAAACATAGAAAGCCCCAAAGAAAAAAGGTTAATTGTTCTAAGGCCCAAAAAGAATTCCTATATGGGTGGAGGGGGAGGGGGAAAAAGAACAAAGTAAAAAAGTGCAGAGCAGAAAACAAAAAACTTACAAGGAAGCAAAGAAAAGATGGATAGCTCTCAACCCAATGAGTAGTATGACTTTCCTGAAATGAAAATTTATTATTACATATTTTAAATCCTCTCTTACATTCTCCTATGCACATGACATGCTTTCTCCCCTTTCTTTCTTTGTGCTGAAGTTCCACTATTTAAGTTTATGATATGTTTTTGTTTCTTTTCTCTGTTCTGTATTTGTATTCTAGTGTTCAAGTCTAAAGTAAAATTTATTTTAAAAAAAGAATTTCTGAAAGAACCAAAAAAGGAGTCTAAAAATCAAGTAAAAGAGGTAAAGGAAAGAATGTGAAAAGAAATTGAGAATGATACAAGAAAATAAAGAATAAAAGAGTCTACAACTTGGTAACGGCACAAAAAATACTGAAGAAAAATGCATCTTAAAAAACAAAATGGACCAAATGGGGAAAGAGACACAAAATTCACTGAAGAAAAGAACTCCTTAAAAAGTGGAATTGACCAAATAGAAAAGGAGGTACAAAAACTCACCGAAAAAACCAATTCCTTAAAAAGTAAAAGCTAATGACTCCATGAGACATTAAGAAACAAACAAAAAAAATCAACAAATGCAAAAATAGAATAAAATGTGAAATATCTCATTGGAGAAAACAGTATATTTGGAAAATAGATTGAGGAGAGATAATTTAAAAGTCATTGGACTACCTGAAAGCCAGGAATAAAAAAAAAGCCTAGACAGCATATTTCAAGAAATTATCAAAGAAAACTGCCCTGATATTCTAGAACTTAAGGGTAAAATAGAAATTGAAAGAATCGACTGATCATCTCCTGAAAGAGATCTCAAAATTGAGATCTAATAAAAAAAAAAAAGGAATGCCAAATTTTAGAGTTCTCAGGCCAAGGAGAAAATATTACAAGGATCCAGAAAGAAACACTTCAAATACCATGGAGTCATAGTGAGGAACACAGAAGATTCTTTACCTTCTACATTAAAGAATTGGAGATTTGGGATATGATGTTCTAGAGCACAAAGGAACTAGGATTACAACCAAGAATCATTTACCCAGCTAAACTAAGTATAATCATTTTTCAGGAGAAAAAAATGGATATTTAATTAAATAGGGGGCTTTCAAGTATGCCTGATGAAAAAAACCAGAGCTGAAGAGAAAATTTGACATTCAAATATAAGACACAAGGGAAGTACAAAATTGTAAACAGGAAAAACAAATCATAAGGGACTTAATAAGGCTAAACTGTTTACAATCCTACATAGGAAGATAATACTTATAACTTGTGAATTTTATTGTTGTTAGCGCAGTTAGAAGCAGTGTACATAGACAGAGGGCACATATGTGAGTAGCAAAAAAAATAAAATCAGGAAGTCAGAAAGAGGTATGTTATGAACCGAGAGAAGAAGGAAGAGGTAGAATGGGGTAAATTATCTCACATAAAAGAGGCAATAAAAAGCTTTTACAGTGGAGAAGAAGATGGGTGATGGTGGCAAACCTTATCTGAACCTTACTTTTAATGGAATAGGTTCAAAGAGGGGATAATTTACTCATTCAGTTAAATATAGAAATCTATCTTACCTCACAGGGAAGTAGGAAGAAAAGGGGATAAGAGAAAAGGAAGACAATAGAAGGGAGAGTAGATTGGGGGAGGTGTTTGCAAAACACTTTTGAGGAGGGACAGGATGAATTAAAAGAAAAAGAAAGAATCATAAATGGGGGAAATAGGATAGAGGAAAATACACAGTATTTATAATTGAAAAAAAATTACAGCAAGTTTCTCTGATAAAGATCTCATTTCTCAAATATATAGAGAACTGAGTCAAATGTATGAGAATACAAGTCATTCCCTAACCGATAAATGGTCAAAAGACATGAATGAACAATTTTCAGAAGAAGAAATCAAACCTAGCTATTGTGAAGTGAAAAAATGCTCTAAATCACTATTGATTAAAAAATATATCACCTCACAACTATAAGATTGGCTAATGTGACAGAAAAGGAAAATGACAAATGTTGAAGTTGTTGAAGTTGTGAGCTGATTTGGAACTCTGCCTGAACTAAAGGGCTATAAAATTGTCCATATCCTTTGACCAGCAATACCACTGGTAGGTCTATATCCCAAAGAGATTTTAAAAAAAAAGACAAAGGAAAAGGATTTAGATGTACAAAAAATGTTTATAGCAGGTCTTTTAGTGGTGGCAAAGAATTGGAAATTAAGGAAATACCCATCAGTTGGGGAATGGCTGAACAAGTTGTGGTATAAAATTGTGATGGAATATTATTATGCTATAAGAAATGATGAGCAGGATGCTTTAAAAAAAAACTTATATGAACTGGTATAAAGTGAAGTAAGCAGAACTAGGAGAACTATATACATGGTAACAGCAATATTGTATGATAATCAACTGTGAATGACTTAGTTATGCTTAGCAATACAATGATCTAAGACAATTCCAAAGGACTTGTAAAGAAAAATGCTATCTACCTCCAGAGAAAGAAGTCTGAATACAAATCGAAGCATACCTTTAAAAAACTTTATTTTTCTTGCATTTGGGGGGGAGGGGTGCAGGGAAGTCTGTGTTTTCTTCTACAACATGACTAATACGGAATTATATTTTACATGACTATGTAACGTACCAAGTTGCTTGCCTTCTTAATCGGTGGGAGGGAGGAAGAGTGGGAGAGAATTTAGAACTCAAAATTTTAAAAAAATGAATGTTAAAAGTTGCTTTTACATGAACTTGGAAAAAACAAAATATTAAAAATACAAAAAAAAAAGAAATCAGCAACACTGAGAGATGTTCCAAAAAAGAAAAAAAACCACACTACTCTCTGTTTGGTAACAACTTTACTTCCCTGTGCCTGTTCAGTAACCTGTACTATAATTTACCTCTTTTACCTAAACATTTCCTAATTCGTAAATTTTAGTGGAATTTAAATACAAAGAGACCACATACTAATTAGAGATAAAGGAAAATTAAAATTAGGGTAGAAAGTACACTGTTCAATGTTAGCAATTTTTCTAACTGGGGGCTCTGAGCTATTGCAATTTTCTTCTGATATAAACTCCATTAAATAAAGAAAGGTACCATATGGACCTCTGGGTCATTATATTGCCCCTAGGCTAAAAAGTAAGCTAATTATTCTAGCTGAGTATTTCTAATTAAATTGCCAGAGAAAGGGGACAGGGAGGAGACTATAGCCAACTCTTCCTTCCAAAGTCACCCTGATTCCCACAACAACCGTGCTAGTTTTTCCCTCTAGAACTATATAAAACAAGTCTAATCCCTCTCCACTCATCTTAATATTTCAGTTTTGGAGAGAACCACTGGCCCAAATCCTCTGTGAAATAGCACAGTTTTTGCTAATAAATCAGGAAACAACATCAGTTTTATTCATTTTCTTCCTTCAGGGTCACTATAAGAGGTTGTGGATAAACTGGTAGGATATTAGTAGACTAACTCTTGGTAGTAATTTACTAAGCCATTTAGAACCAGAGTGGTGTAGTGCACAGAGCACTGGATTTGGGTCAGAGTACCAATGTTCAAATCCCAGGTCTGCCACTTAGTACCTATGTGACCTTGGTGAAGACACAACTTCTTCCATAGATTCATCATGACTGAAGCTATTTAAAAAATAACTTTGAAGCCACAGATAGAGAAAGTGAATCAAAAAGAGAGTTCAGGAAGACTCCTGAACCTCATTTGCTCCCACTCATACTAGAAACCAATCTAAGTAGTTATTAGGACAGTAGTCTCTCTAGTCTGGGGGTTCTTAATGTACATGAACTTAAGAAAAATTTTTGGTAACTTTATTTCAGTATAATTGGTTTCCTTTATAATCCATCCTATTTATTTTATTAATTTAATAGCATTATTCTAAGAAGGCACTCATAGGCTTCACCAGACTGCTCAAAGGACTATTGGAAAAAAGGGCCAAGGATCCCTGTAGCCTAGGATAGATGAGGTCGTCCTCCTCGGCTCAGCTCTTCTCATGCTTGGAAAATAGCTTGGAAAACAGAGCGTAAAGAGCTGGAGATCAAAAGATTAGTGTTCAAACCCCAGCTCTGCCAGTTGTTAACTGAATGACATTGGGCAAGTTCTTCACCGCTAGGTCTCAGTTTCTTCATCTGCAAAATGGAATTTCTAAAAATAATCTGCATATTCTCTATCTCACACTTGCATTGCAAGGATCAGTTAAGACTAGCTAGCTAGCTATCTCTATCTACATAGTGATCTGTAAAACTTATTATAACAATAACTGAACTAGATGATCTCTAAGTATCATCCCAGCTCAGACATTCTATGATGATGTTATTATGAGCACATCCCACCTCAATGGCAAAGACCACATTTTTTTTTTATTTTACCCAGTCCCCAACATCCACTGCACAGCTCTCTAAATGAAAGGAGTTCAATGAACATTTATTACTGATTATGTCTGAAAAGTTGGAACATTATCCCCCTGCAGCTCTCCTCCTCAAACTGATTACCTGATTGACTAGGTTCTTTGCCCTGAGTAGCAGGACAGAATCAATCATCACTCTATTAGGTGTTAGTTTGACAGTTCTCAGAGCTCTGGAAAATCCATTCAAGCTTCATAAAGACAACACAAAATCTGCCTATTTCCCTTCCAAGCATCTGTCTGATATATGTAACTTCACTTCTCTGGCTGATAATTCATTTTTGTTGAGTCATTTTTCAATCGTTTCTGACTTTTTGTGATCCTGTTTGGGATTTTCTTGGCAAAGATACTGGAGTAGTTTGTTATTTCCTTCTTCAGTTCATTTTACAGATAGGGAAATAGGCCAATATGGTTAAGTGAATTGCCCAGGCTCCCAGAGCTCATAAGTATCTGAGGCCAGATTTGAACTCATGAAGATGAGTCTTCCTGATTTCAAACCCAGTGCTCAATCTAGTTTGGCACTTAACTGCCCTACACCTATAATTATAGTTCATTATGCCTTCTTAATGCCCATATAGGACTCATTCAATCTATTTCCAATTAACTGTTAAAGTGACAGATTGAACAACAGCATGGTAGGCATAGATGCTGCAGATTATAAATCTCATCTGCAATGAAAGCAATGTAATGAGGAAGATCTAGGCTCAAATCCAGTCTGATACTTGCTAGCTGTTTGACATAGGGTGAATCGTTAACCTGCCTAATCTTCATTTTCCTTATTTATAAAATGGAGCCCAAAATACATGTGGTCTTTATCTTATAGGATCATTGTGAGGATCAAATGAGAAAATGGACTTAAAGTGCTTTATACTTTAAAGTCCTGTGTATATATCAGTTATTGTTATTCTTTTTAAAAAATTTTATTTTTTCCCCAGTTATATGTAAAAACAATATTTAACATTTGTTTTTAAAACTTTAAATTCCAAATTCTCTCTCTTCCTCCATCCCCACTCTCCTCATTGAGAAGATAAGCAGTATGCTATAGGTTATACATGTGTAGTCATGCAAAACCAATTTCCATATTAGTCTTGTTGTGAAAGAAAATAAAAAAACTCAAGAAAAATAAAGAAAGTTAAAAAAAAAAGTATGCTTCAATCTGTATTCAGACACCATCAGGCTTTTTTTTTTTTTTTTGGTCTGGGATGGGATAGCATTTTCCATGATAAGTCCTTCAGAATTGTCTTGAATCACTGTATTGCTGAGAATAGCTAAGTCTGATCTGATCAACTGATCATCTTACAATATTGCTGCTACTTTGTACATATTACTTGTATCAGCTCATGTAAATCTTTCCGGGTTTTTTGGAGAGCATTCTGCTCATAGTTTCTTATAGAACAATAGTATTCCATAAAATCACATAGCACAATTTGTTCAGCCATTCCCTAGTTGATGTACATACTCCCAATTTCCAACTCCTTGTCACCAGAAAAGAGCTGCTATAAATATTTTTTGTACATATAGGTCCTTTTCCCTTCTGATTTTTTTAAATCTCTTTTTGGAAATTGATCTAGTAGTAAGTAGCACTGCTAGGTCAATACGGTTTTATAGCCCTTTGGGCATAGTTTCCAATTGCTCTAAAGAATGGTTAAATCAGTTCACAATTCTACCCAATAACTTATTCTAAGGAGGAGACGATAGCTATTTACCTAATGAACTTTGGGGTTTTTAAAATTTCACTAAAATTAAGTGCTACAGAACTCTTGCCTTTTAATATTCTCCCACATTCTTCCCCAAGAAATGAATGGGGTTCAGAGAAAACATGTAGAAGATCAAGAACTTAAGAGTTTGAGACTGAAAAACAAGGAAGCAGCTTCCTGTAAGAAAAGCTTGCTTTTTACTTTATAATCACAAACTACAGTGAGTGGGAAAACTGATTTGGTAACGGTATCTCTGATTTAATGAATAAAGGAAAGATACAGGAGTTGTACCATGTATGGAGGGCATATTTGAGCTCGCTGGCAGTGCTGACATTTGGCAATTCCAGAAGATGGGAGTAACCCTAATTCACTGTACTAACCATAGGGCAGTACACAGACAAATAATACAACATTTTTTGGCTGATGAGGCCAACCCTCCAGAAATCTCGGTTTCTCCTATCACAAATCAGTCAGAAATGTATTGATTCGGAACCCCTCCAAATCAAGTAGGTTACTTCAAGTCTTGGAGAACTCTAAAGGTGTCCCCTGGCAACTGCTATGAGGGAATCTAGAAATATATTAACTCTCCACCTTTCAGCAGACAGGTCTTCCCTCTCAGTCACTGACCAGCTGTTTGCGGGCTTCCCAAGCAGCTTTAGGTTGGTTTCTCTGCCTCTCTGGCCCTCCCCTGCAGGTTCTTCCAAAGAACAGGGAGAGGTGGGCGGAGCGCAGGCTGGTATGACGCAGCTGTTAGGGGAGAGGGAGAGATAATGTGGGGAGGGGGTGGGTGAGTCGGGCTAGGAGGGAGAAAGCGATGGAGAGCCCGGCGCACAGACACACGCGCGCACACAGACACAGAAAGCACTGGCTCCCGGGGTTCCGCTCTACACTGTGTGCCGGGTTGCAGAACGCAGCTGCCTGAGCTCGGTGCACCCAGTGGCCCGCCGGCGGGAGGTGCGAGGCAGAGCAGGAGAGTGCGGCGTAGAGGAGGGATTCTACGATCCAGTCTACTCCCGGAGCCCATACCTGCAGGAAAAAGGGAGCCGAGGAGCCGAGCAAGAGCTGCCCTAGCGAAGGTGAAAACACTGCCAAGTGTGTATGTGTGTGCGTGCGGGCGTGTGCTGAATCTATAGTTGTGTGATTGCTTTAAAGTGTTGCTTTACATATCTTTGTATTTGTGTTTGTGCCTACGCGCGCAGTATCTGGTTGTGTAAGAGTGTCTCGGTGTGTTTCTTTACATAGGTTTGTCTGTGTCCGTGCAGGATCTGTGGCTCGGTGAAAATGTTGTGTCTGGGTGTGTTGTTTTACATACGTTTGTATCTGTATATCCATTTGTGTGTATTCAATCTGTGGTTGTTTGAGTGCATTGGAGCGTCCGGGTGTTTTGTCTTGCGTTCGCTTATATGTGTGTGTGTGTGTGGGGGGGAAGTTGTTGTGTGTCATTTTGACTTTACTGGGGGCTTCTGTGTAAATGAATGAATGGCTGCGGGGCATGTATGCGTATGGCCGTGGGTCCCGGCGTGAGACGCGGGTTTTGTGTCCGTCTGCGCTCAAGCTGGGTGTGAGGTGCCCAAGTGTGACTCCAATCGCCTCGGTACGTCGTGAGCATTTCCACCATAGAAGACCTCCTCCCTGGACCCCCACATGTAGCCCCCATGACCTCCTCCAGATAAGTATTCCGGTGGGATATGCTACAGGTGAAAACTTCTCTCGGAGCTGTCTCTGGGCTCGAAGTAGCTTAGGCGCAGCAGAGTCAGGGAACGTAAGCTGAGCTCCAACCTCCCCTCAAATACACACACACACACACACACACACACACACACACACACACACACACACACACACTACAGTTCGAAATGAGAGGGTTTCTAGGTACCTTCTAGTTATAGATACCATGATCCCTGCCTGGTTTGGAGATTCTGGAAAGTGGGAAGAACGGAGGTTGGGAGGAGAGAAGTGGACACCCTTGCAGAAGTCAAAAGGGACATTCACCCATGTTGTTTCCCTCTCCCCTCTAGTAGCACCACGTAGCTTTTGCCATAATCTCACAGTCCCTCCGCAGCTATCTTTTTGTCTAGGCTTGCCTTGGTGTCCTCACACTCCCCACCCCTCTTCCTAGGGAGACTGGGGATGCACATAAGGTAAATTCCTCCTTCATTCTTTCTCCCCCTCTCCTCACCCCCGCCCAGGAAAGTCTCTGGGGTTATATGGTTGGGAAGAAACCTAAGGGTTAAGAGAAGGAAGAGATTTTTGTCTGCTAATGGAGGAGGTGGGAGAGAGAAGAGGCGCTGCTTTTTCCAGCCACTCTTTCTAGTCAGTACTGGTCCTGCATTTCCTAGACTTTCTAGTGCCTTTAAGGGAAAGCAACTCTACAGGTTCCTTAGCCATTCATCTCCATTTCCCTTTTCCCACCTCCCATGCAGTCTGTCTTGCTCCTAGGGAAATAAACTGGTTTACTTTGACGCTGCCTTGGAGTGGGAGGTGGAGGTGGGATGATCAGAACACAATCCCCTTACTCTCGATACAATCCTTGCTGCAGAACCTAGAGGGAGCCATCAGTTACCCATTTTAATGCCTAAGAAGCCTTACACAATTAAAAAAAAAAATTGATACAGCCACCTACCTTGTGTCCAGGTCCATTCTGGATATTGTGGGAGACAAAAGAGAGAAGTAGAAGGCATTGAATCTGTTTATAAGGGTCTTCAGCCCTTCTTGAAAAAGAGTAATATAGTCCAATGCAAGCTCATTTTTTCTATGAAGGACTCAGGAATTGGCTTTCCCATCTTCTTGCTTCTTCACCCCTACATATTAGGAATGACTCTAACCCCCTCCCTTACCCTTCAGTCTTCCTCCAATGTTTTTCCAGTCCATTCCAGAAGGAAATGACTAAGGATCTCATACAATTCACTCCTTCATGAGCTACACCCAACCTGAGAGAAGAGTGTACACTTCAGACCTTCTCCTTGCTCTTTCTCTATCCCCCATCATTGCCCAGCTGTCTCATTAAGATATTAAAATGAAATCATTTATGTACATACTCTGAAAAATAAACTGGAGCATGGTGGAGCATATTGGTTATTTAAGCACATTTAGGAATATGTCAAATCAGAGCTATAAATTGCAAGGAGAAAGAGAGAAAAAAATCCAATACTAACATGACAATAATCCAGGGAAGTAACCAGAGAAACAAAAAAGTCATTTTTTTCCAGTTTGTTTCCCCTGGAAACTACTTTTTTCAAAAATTAAGAATCTCCAAAGCACTTTGCAAAAAGACTCACTGGAAACTCAAACTATCACCCATGGAAATACAGTTGGTGACCCATTCACAAAGGTTAAGGGACATTCCTGATATCACACAGTAAAGTAGTGGTGAAAGGGGAAAGTCTCTTTTCCCTTGGAAAACCAAGTTCATTGGTTTCTAGATTCTGTTTGTATTCTTTCACTCTTATTCCCCTACCTAAGCTTTCCTAGTTACTCATGAATAAATATAAAACTCAAGTCTTAGAAAAATTGCCCACCCAGGTGAAATTTCACTTATTTGTAGTGTTATTGTCTTCTAGGCACAAAAGCAACCTACGTGGAAAGTTAGTTAATTTCAGAGTCTGTGGTCAAGTCCCTAATCTGTCTGCCCGTGTAGTTCTGCTCTTTGACTGATTCTACTTCTCACAAGTTGTTATTCAGTCATTTTTCAGTTGTTTCTGATTCTTTGTGACCCCATTTGGCAAAGATACTGGAATGGTTTGCCATTTCCTTCTCCAGTTCATTTGATAAATGAGAAAACAAACAGGGTTAAATGACTTACTTATCCAGGGTCACACAGCTAGTTAGTGTCTGAGGCCATATTTGAACTCATGAAGATGGGTCTTCCTGACTTCAGGTCCAGCACTGTATCTACTGGGCCACCTAGCTGCCCCACCTCTCATAAGATAGTTTTCATTGAGGAGGTACTCAATTTATGGACTATGATTTGCCCAGGGTCACAGACACATTTCAAACCCAGGTCTCAGATCTCCATACCATTTCATACTATCTCTTTAATATGAAAGCTAGGATTCATGCCTTCTGATTTCTGGTTCATTTCTAGTTCACTGAACTGGAAAAGGGGACAGTTAGATGGCGCAGTGAATAGACTACCCAGGCCTGGAATCAGGAAGACCTGAGTTTAAATCCTGCCTCAGACATTTACTAGCTGTGTGACCCTGGGCAAGTCACTTAACCCTGTTTGCCTCAGTTTCCTTATCTGTAAAATGAACTGGAGAAGGAAATGACAGGCCACTCCAATGGGGTCATGAGAAGAGTCAGACATGCCTTGAAAACAACTGAACAATAACACACTAGAAGAGATTAAGTATTGTTAGAAGAAAGAATGCTGGGTTGGGAGGCTGAAGGTCTGGATTCATCTCCTAACTCTGCCCCTTATTGCCGATGAGACCCTTGAGCAAGTCACTTAGTATTTCTAGAATTTCCCTATTTATAATTATATATCCCTTATTTATAAAACAAAGAGTTGTGGATAAAATCACTTCTGAGGTTCCAGCCAGTGCTAAATTTATGATCCTATAAATAGAAAAATAAAGACGGTGAGATCAACAACCCCCACAAAATGCCAATTTTTTTTTAAATGTGAAGAAAGCTAAAACATTCATGATAGTTATATAAACAGATTCACCACTTAAGTTGGTCTAGAGAAATGCAACAAACCAAAATAATAAATTATTGTTCAATAATTATTATTTAATAGGGTCTCCCAAGTAGCCATTCAGGTCAATCTCATTTTCCTCACTTCAGGAAGGATGGGACTCTGTGTTTTATCCCCTTCAGAACAGAGAGTTGACATTTTGTCCAAGTTGTGTGAACTTCTATTGTATGGGCCCAGTCAGTTTAATCATTTTTTTCCCAGCTGTATCTAACTCTTCATTGGGGTTTCCTTGGCAAAGATACTGGAGTGGTTTGTCATTTCTTTCTCCAGCTCATTTTACAGATGAGGAAACTAAGGCAAGCAGGGTTGAGTGACTTGCCCAGGGTCATACAGCTAGTAAATGTCTGAGGCGAGATTTGAACTTGGGAAGAAAAGTTTTCCTGACTGTAAGCCCCATCACTCTATCTACTGTGCCACCTAGTTGCTTGTGGGTCCATTAGCTTCACACAAATAAAAGCAAATTTCCATAATTATATTGTTGGTTACACATGAAATAGGAAAGTATAGGTGGCTAAACAAAACCCCAGCTTCGCTAGCAACTCAAAATCAGTTGTTACCACTGGTAGCTCAGGAGTGTTATCTTTATATTCAAGGGATGTTTTTTTTTTCCTTTTGCTATATCTTGCGTAAGTTCTTAGAATCGTGGTACAACTACATGGCATGAGCTTGATAATCAGAATAGCTAACATCCATATGACATCCACTGTATGCCAGGCACTATGTTATTTCCACATACATCTCATTTGATTCTCATAACAATCCAGGGAGGTGAGGTGCTGTTATCCCCATTTTGTAAATGAAGAAATTGAGGCAAACAGAAATTCACTGACTTGCTTCCGACCACACAGTTATAAGTGTCTGAGGCTGGATTTCAACTCAGGTCTTCCTGACTTTGGGTCCAGCAGTCTATCCACTGCACCAGAAAGAAATAGCCATCAGTTGACAAATCAGTTTTCCTTTTCCTTTCTAGATGCGACAATTTGTCCTGTGCCTCCAAGATCCTCTAAGGTGAAAACTGGTTCACTTCAAGTTCTTTGAACTGGTTAGGGGCAAGCCGTTGCTACAAAGCAGCCATGGATCTGGATTCTGAGCTACCCAATGGGAGTCGAATATGGTCACCCCCTCTTTTAGACCCTAATGGGTCAATGACATCTGCAAACAACTCAAACAAAACAGAGACATACTATGACCAGACTAGCAATGCTGTTCTTACCTTCATCTACTTTTTAGTCTGTATTATTGGGTTGTGTGGTAACACACTGGTCATTTACGTCATCCTCCGTTATGCCAAGATGAAGACCATCACTAATATCTACATCCTTAACCTGGCCATTGCTGATGAGCTCTTCATGCTGGGTCTGCCTTTTCTGGCCATGCAAGTTGCCTTGGTCCACTGGCCCTTTGGCAAGGCCATCTGCCGGGTGGTTATGACTGTGGATGGCATCAACCAGTTCACTAGCATCTTCTGCTTGACTGTCATGAGCATTGATCGATACCTGGCTGTGGTCCACCCCATTAAGTCAGCCAAGTGGAGGAGACCTCAGACAGCCAAGATGATTAATGTGGCTGTATGGGGACTCTCCCTGCTGGTCATCTTGCCAATCATGATATATGCTGGTATCAGGAACAACCAAGGTGGGAGAAGCAGCTGCACCATCAATTGGCCAGGTGAATCTGGAGCATGGTACACAGGGTTCATCATCTACACCTTCATCTTGGGGTTCCTAGTACCCCTCACAATCATTTGCCTTTGCTACCTGTTTATCATTATCAAGGTCAAGTCCTCTGGAATCCGAGTAGGTTCTTCCAAGAGGAAAAAGTCAGAGAAGAAGGTCACCCGCATGGTATCAATAGTGGTAGCTGTCTTTATCTCCTGCTGGCTTCCCTTCTACATATTTAATGTTTCTTCAGTCTCGGTTGCTATCATGCCCACCCCAGCCCTCAAAGGCATGTTTGACTTTGTGGTGGTACTTACCTATGCCAATAGCTGTGCCAACCCCATTCTATATGCTTTCTTGTCTGACAACTTCAAGAAGAGCTTCCAGAATGTCCTCTGTCTGGTCAAGGCGAGTGGCACAGATGATGGGGAGAGAAGTGACAGCAAGCAAGACAAGTCCCGACTCAATGAGACCACAGAGACGCAGAGAACTCTCCTCAATGGAGACCTCCAGACCAGCATCTGAACCTTCTTTAAGAAACCTCTCTGTTTCTACCCATTGGCTATATTCTTTTCCTCCCATCTACTACAGCCTTGTCCTGGAGAAAGAAGGCAGTTGTTCTGAGGGACTCCTAATGAGAGAACAGTATTTGAAGCTGCTTATCTGAGTACATGGTAATAATGCACTACATTGGTTACTTCCACACGTCAAGTGAACAGTTTGAATGCAGGAAGGCTGTTCAAAGCATGGATGGAGAGAAAAGGATTTTCCTTGGGTGTGATTTCCAGGAATGCTGAGACTCATCAAAAATAGAGATCTGTATCTGTGTGTTTGTCTTTCAAATATGTTATATGACCATGTGTTATTATATGAGTATTTGCATCCTATAAATTTATATTCATATTTGTAGCTATTCCCTTTATAGTTATTGCCCCAATTCCTTGTATTTGTGTATACATGCTTCCCATAGAAAAAGCACATGTAATATAGATGGATATCAAGTGAAGAAATGTACACAGATATATAACACTTTGCTGAGTTCAAGCAAATAATTTTTAAGCCTGAGGAATGAAAAAGCAAAACCTTTTGAAGAATCAGAACATATGTTCACATGCTCTGTCTGACATTCCATGGATTATTTATTTATTCAAGTGAATTGAAGCAGTAGTGGTTGTTGATTATTGTATTTATCAAGACAAACCCATATTTGCTAGAGTACTGTATTTCTCCATCTTAAATTGCTTTCATTTAGGGAACTGGGAGTGAGGGTGGGATGGGGGTGGACATTATAAAGCAAATTTTAAAATGGATCATGATTCTTATGGAGTTCCCTTTTATTGTCCCTACAGTGAAAACTAATAAAAAATAAAGTACAGAAAAAGAACACATTAGAAACAATGAAACTGTCACAACAGCCAGAGATGGTAGTTAAATCGATAGATAAATACATAGAGTGTCTGTCAGGTGCTAAATGCCAATCACTGTACTAAGTATGGGAGTTAAAAATACAAACAAGCAAAACAATTCCTATCCTCAAAAATCTTACATTCTAATTGGGAAAGACAGCCCATACAAGGGTGCTGGAAAGCATGGGGGAGGGTAGGAGAAAGGCTATGGACACAATAGCATGGTTTGGAGCTGGTGGCTGGTAATTAAGGAACCTGACCAGTTCTAGGCAAGATGTGGTAGAATCTCACTTGTCAGAGAAGCACGTGGTTATAGGGATTCATTCTGAGGTTCCTGTGGGCATGATGACCAGAATATAGTCAACATTGTTTGGAGCTGGTGTCTGGGAAGTGATTTGATTTCTTAAAGAAAAGAAATGGAAGTAGAAGCAAGGGGCTCTTCAAAGCAGTTTTTAAAGCACATTTTGAAGAGCAAATGATCCTTTTAATATATACTCTTGGCTCAGCAGCAGTATCTCCATAGGACACCACCCTATACCAGCCAATAGATCTGAATTTATTCTGTATGAGTGTATTTATAGGGGGCAAGGTATCACTTCAACCAGCACCTTTTCCACCAGAAATACATAGGCTATTTAACCAACCCCATAAAAATGCTAGTTTCTGATATTATCAGTGGTATTTTGTGCCTCTAAAATTACATCTGGCCTTCTCCTCTACAGAAGGTATTGAGAACAGAAAATGCACACTCCATAGAACATTAATGTCTTCCTGGATGTTAAGAAATATATTTCTAGGTACATGTCCTCATCATTTCTGGGAATTATTCAATAAACATTTTCTAAATATCTTGTAAGTATATACGGACCCTACCAAATAGAAGCACATTATTGTATACTAGGCAAGACTCTCAAAAACTCTCTATGATTATCTCTAAGGCCCTGAGTTGCCCTATCTGATGAGTATTTCTCACATTTGTCATTTTAAAGACATTGTTGTTCAGTCAATCATTGTATCTGACTCTTCATGACCCCATGGAGAGAAATATCTATGGGGTTTTCTTGGCAAAGATGATGGAATGGTTTGCCATTTAATTTTCTGGTGTATTCTTTTGTCAGGTAATCAGAGGTTAAGTGACTTGCCCAGGGTCACACAGCTAGGAAGTGTCTGAGATTGGATTTGAACTCAAGTATTTCTGACTCCAGACCTAGCGCTCTATCCACTGAGCCACCAACTGCTGCAAAAATTAAGACTTGGGTACCTTCAAATTGATTCCCTAACTTCCCAAACATTGCACCACCATCCTTTTACCATTTCAAAATGAATAATCTGCTTTGTGGCTTTCCACGATGACTCATTATTGCTCCCTGGCTGTTTGACTATGCAGCATTAGAAATGTAAACTAATTTAAATATTAGGAAAGTATAACTGCCTCTTAAAAATTACATTCTAAATTATATTCTAAAAATTCTATTCTAAAGCCAAATATGTGATTTTTTTCCATATTATGTGGTTATTTAGATTACACAGGACACATAAGGTCTTTCCCACAAGCATGGATGAACCAAGCATAGTGACAGGACTGAGACTGGTGGATCGCTTGAGCTCTAGAGTTCTGAGCTGCAGTAGGACTAAAACTGATCTGATCACTGCACTAAATATGGCATCTATTACATGACAAGCCTCCAGGCTATAGGGGCCACCTGCCTGCCTAAGGAGTAGCAAAACTACTAAGTCTAGGTCAGAAATAACACATGAAAGCTTCCATGCCAATTAGCAGTGAGATTGGGTCCATGAGTGGCCTCCTTCACTCCCACCTAAGGCAAGATAGAGAGACTCCAGTCTCAAAAAAAAATACCAAAAGAAATATAGATAGGTGAATTATTTAGAGATGATTTATACCTAAGTGCATTAAAAATTTGAATTTTGATGAAATAGAATATGACAGATAACCTAATTTTATAGTCCATCTTGTATGGGTGCTATTCTGTTATTTAGGAATCCAGAAAGTAGCAAATACAGGAGTCAGTTTTGAGATTAGCACAGAATTCACATCATCAATTTGAATTGTCATCAAAACATGCTAAGAATGTATCTGGGAGATAGCATGTGCCCAGAGGAAGATGAACAGTCATTCTAATGGTGACCACTGGATTGTAGTATTGTCCACAATGCCAGCAGAATGGAATGTTTGCTGTTCCTTTGGGGTTAGTTATTCTGTACAGCCCAGCCAGGAACGTTAGCAGGTTTTGGCAGGTGGACCAGACTGCTGTCCACTTAGAAATAGCTCCACTTACCTCCTTTCAATCAACAGTGTATTACTAAACAAGGTAGCCTTGTTGTGTAAAAGGAGGCATCAGTAATAGCTCAAGAAAGGTTTCTGACAGTCACCCAACTGAGTTCTAGAGAAACTGTAAGATAAAGATAAAGACAGTTGGGATACTTAGGACACTTTCAAGCTGAATAACTGCTGACAGATGACAACCTCTCTACAGTTGTAGTTTCCTAATCTGTACAATAGGGATAATGATAGCTAACATTTATATAGTGCTTTCAAGTTTGCAAAGTACTTTGAAAATATTATCTCACTTGATCCTTATAACAACCCTAGGAGGTAGGTACTATTTTTATATTCTCAATTTTATGGATGACCAAACTGAGGTAGATGGAGGTTAAGTAATTTCCTTATAGTCAGACAGGTACTAAGTATCCGAGATCAAATTTGAAGTCAGTTCATCTTGGCTCCAAGTAAATTACCCCCATCTATATACCTCACAAGGTTATTTTAAGAATAATGTTTTGTCATCTTTATAAAAGTGTTATATAAATATGAATTGTTACTTTTATGAGGAGGGAAAAGAGTAAGGAACAGAAAATCATAGCTAAATTGGAATATGTCCAGAGGATTTCAATAACTTTGGCCCAAACCAGGCTTTGGGCATCAGCAAAATAGTTTTGAGACTCTAGGAGGTATGAATTCTTTCTTTGTGTTTTAATCACGACACAACAATTCTTTTCTAGACTTTTCATATCCTCCAGTGATATTCTCCTAGGCCACAGCAAAGGGAAAAAAAAATTGGTATGAAACAGGAACAGAACACAAGTAATTTTCATAAAAGAAGGAAAATGCCCCCTTGAGGCCAATACCTGGAAAACTCATTATCTCTGTCTTGGCATATAACTGGCTACTTGGTTTATCCAGATTCTTCATCACAACACCAAATTTTCAAGGATCAGAAGCCCCTACAGAAGGCCAACTTTGGGAACAAACCTAGTCCAGAGGTTAGACAGATGTTTTGGGCTACCAAAGAGAAGCTGAGGTCAAACTTCCATAACCTGTACCTTGAAGGCTTTTTCAACGAGAAAGCAGGCCATACATGTTCAACTCAACAGCTACTTATTAAGAGCCCTCTACGTTTCAGGCACTTATGTGTACAATGACAAAAAATGAAATCTCCTTTCCTCAAGGAGATTATATTCTCTTTGTTTTTGGGTAATTTTTCTAAAGAATGGTCTCTGTGACTCTTTCTGGTTCAATGAGGAGCCTGGAACAACATTTCAAGGAATATAGGCTCCACTTCTCCCCTATTCACCCTCTCCCTAAACCAATCAGTAACTGAAAGCTGGCAGATATCCAAGGGAAAAAAAACTGGGTTATCTCAGATGTTATGTATCTGGGTTATGCTTAAGAAGCAGAGGTAAATATTAACCAAGGCTTAGTGACAGTAGAATAAAAAACATTATTGATAGCCTTAGGATTAAAAATGAGGATAATAGCATTAAAATGAAATATTGCATCTTGATCACTGGGCTCCAGAGGCAATCTGTCTTCCGTTGGAGAATGTTTCCAATGGAAGACAGCTGATAACTGCATCTGATGAACTTTAGGGGGCTGGAAGAGTTGGGAGAAGGTGGGGGGATGTAGTAAAGACTTTTTAAATTTAAAACATTTTTTAAAAAGAAAACTGATATTGCATCAGCTGGACTTTGGGTGACTGGGGAGTTGAAAGAAGGGGGAAATACGGTAAAGGTTATTTTTTAATTTAAAAAAATTTTAATCAAGTAGGTCTGACATTGCCCAGAAGTTAATTTCATTTTAATATTCTGCGTTTTAGAATGTGATTGTTAAGGTTTTTAAATTCCTCATTTGGTTTAGGACATGAGAAGGGACCAGGATCCCCTCTGCTTAGAAACCAATGAGTGATTCTTTGTGGAAGTTGACTCATCTTCAGTTCTCACTCCATCAATTCAAGTCAACAATCACTTATTGATTGCTTATTATTTCTGGTATCACCTGCTTTAAGTATAAGGAGAGAACTAAAGTGGGAATACTCTGTACAGAATTTCATTTCAAAATGGAAAGGTACAAGAGCCTCCTGAAAAGAAGACAGAATGACATCCTATCTCATTAATCCAACCCAGGATGGTTCCAGTTATCCATTAAGCAGAGGGTAGGGGCCAATTTGTAGTAGGGTTGGAAGTAAGGGAGGCCAGAGAAGACCAAACCTAAATACAACCACAGGGCAACCTGCTGGTATCTGTCGGATTTTGACATTCAAATCCTAAATCTGCTCAGAAAAGATGTTGACAAGGTCAAGGCGAGGAAAACTGAAGGGGAAATGTAAGGAAGGAGTTTGCTATAATTTACTAAAACTGCTTTCCCCAAACTCAACAGATGTCAGAAGATCTATGTGACATGGAGTAAGTTGCTTTACCTCAGTTTCCTTGTCTGTAAAATAAGGGGATAGATGATTTCTAAAGTCACTCCCAGCTTCTTTTTCTACTTTACAGGCATTCAGTTAGCAATAGGATATCCGTGAGCCCAAATCAATTGCTTTGTTGAAATTTCTCCCCATAAGTCATTTTTAAACACAGTTCCCAAAATTTCTTGCTATATTTCTAAAAAATAGCACAGACTGAAACCCACATCCTAGGATATACAAGCAACAGTCTTGTAAGTCTGAAGCATAACATCAAACTATGGAGCAGTTTTCAGGGAAAGAAAAACGGGGAAAAAAGTTTTCACTTCCTAGCAGTTTCACAGCTATATAAAATAGAAAGTGTGTAGGACTGAGTGAGTAAATCTAGAAAATCCCAGTTCTACCACAAATTGTGTGATTTGGGGCCATTTACTTCATCTCTTTAGGTCTTTTCTTTTTCTTCCTCTGTAAAATAAGGGGATTTGACTATGTATAATCTAATCTCTTCTGGCATCAGGAGAGTAGGAGAGACCTCCTCTCCTCTTTTCTCCATTTCCCTGCCCTCAACACAGGTGTCTCTTTTGGTCTATGCCAACATTACTGAAACTCTTCAAAGAATTCATTTAAGGGCTATTAACATAGTGCTATAATAAAGTCGATAGATCATAGGTGGAATCATATTTTTCTCCTCTGATGGGACCCAACAGGGTCAATTAGCATCACACAGAATGTAATTGTGCCACATACACTGACAGAACACCTAGCCCTAGTGTGTGGTTAAAAGACCCTTACCCAAAAATTTTAAATAAATTCAGAGGCTTCTCGAGGTAAGAACAGAAAGAAAGTGATTTATTCAATTCTCGTGAGAAAGGGGCATCCCTCCACCAGGATGGGGCTGATGGAAGGAGGCAACTTACAGAGATCGAAGCACAATCATATACCCTAATGCAGAGAATCCCACCCCCCACTATCCCACCTCTCCATTGACTGGGAGGGGGGCTTACAGTGTAAGCATGAAAAAGTAGATGAACCCTGGGGGGGAGGGGGGTA
The DNA here is from genome assembly GCA_028658325.1 of Potorous gilbertii. NCBI lineage: Eukaryota > Metazoa > Chordata > Mammalia > Diprotodontia > Potoroidae > Potorous > Potorous gilbertii. Next base: position 512,477,382 of record CM053770.1, read on the forward strand.
AGGGGGAGAGAGAAAGAGAGAGAGAGAAAGAGAAAGCTGGAAATCAGGTATCCAGAAAGAGAGGCCTTATGGAAAAGAAATTTTATTTAGAAAATACAATATTCCCCATATTTTATTACAAAAAGTCTTCACAATTTCCTTATTTCACTGACTACCCAGCTGCCCAAATGCATAATCAAACCGATTAGATGAAGAAGTATGGATGGCTGAGTACAAACAATCCCCACAATTGGAAAAGCAACTCCAAGCATGTCTTATTATTAATAGGGCGATCTTTGTATGGGAAGGAGAGCACCCCAGTTTCTCAACTGCTAACATGATAGAAGAGGCAGCATGATTTAGTGGGATAGGACTGCTAGATTTAGGATTAGGGAAATAGATTCAAATCTAGCTTCTGGCATTTATTTGTTATGTGACCGCAGTTAAGTCTCTTGACCTCTATGTGTCTAAAGCAACTTCTCAGCACTTATATATAGCCAAAATGTCATCTGTTTTGATAGAGGATATTCTCATATCAAAGTTCCTTAGAAATCAGGACGTTACATTTTATAGAATATAATGAAAAGGGGAATGGTTCTAGCTAGAGGTAGAATTTTAACTAAAAAGTCTTTTCTCTTTTCCTCTCATTGTTTAAGACTGAGGTTATATTCTTTTTTTTTTTTTTTTGAAGTTGTGATGTAATAGTTGATTGACCCTAAAGGCTAATTACAGTTTTCTTCCTTACATATGTGCATAAAAGTACAAACAGAAATGTCCTTGGATTATACTGACTATAAAAGAAACCATTTCTTCGCCACCCCCTCCCTTCCCACTCAGATTTATCTAGTTTCTCTCTCTCTCCCTCCCTCCCTCCCTCTCTCTCTCTCTCTCTCTCTCTCTCTCTCTCTCTCTCTCTCTCTCTCTCGAAAAGGTAATCAAGGGTGGAGGGAGAAGACAGCACTGTAATTTCTTCTTCCTTTGATGTAACAGAAACTTGGTCTGCAGGGTCCTCTCCGCAGATTTTAATTAAAGTTTGATCCAACCCAGCTGCCACTACAAACCTGGATTACCTTGAGCTTCAAGGAAGTAAAGACTAAGACTGATGGAGTCTTAATTTGTTTGGATTCCCTTTAAATGTTTCTTTACAGGTTAAACTATCTCTTTAATTCTTCTCCAAACTCTTCCATAGGTGGGTGATGTTTTATTGCTATAGGTTTGCAGGGGATAGCAGATTACAGCTGCCTCATTTCCCTGTTCTATGTCTTCCTCGTGTAGGAGATTGGAAATTTATGCACTCTCTCTCTCTCTCTCTCTCTCTCTCTCTCTCTCTCTCTCTGTCAGTCTGTCTTTCTTTCTCTGTCTCTCTCTGTCTCTGTCTCATTCTCTCTGTCTCTCTCTGACCCAGGTCTTTAGATCAAAGACAAAAGGTGTAACCATGGCAACAGTGCAAGTAACCCAAGCTGAGGGGCTGCCTCCACAGCAAAGGAAACTCCAATCCTGACTTTAAGCTAAACTGAATGCTTCTTGTCCAACTATGTAAAGAAAAAGTCTAGTGTGCCCTTAGGAAGGTGATTGTACCAGACAAGTAAGCTAGCCTAGAGACATTTGCAGTGCTGAGAATTGAGCCCTGTTGCCCCTACCATCAGTGATTCAACTCCAAAAAAGCTTCTGGAGTTTGGACCAGGCTGAATCTCCAACATAGCTAGAGCAAGTCAACTAAGGCTTTGCCCTAGGATATTGAAAACACTGTCAAGTCTTCTGCCAAAGAAAAACACGTTAGCACCTAATTGAAAAGAAGAATTGATTGAAACTGAAAGTGAAGCTTCCTCCTCCTACCCTGGCAGCTCCTGGCTCGCCCAGCATCTGGGTAACCTCTGTGGCCCAACCAAGTTCAGACCAGCTCTGCTCCCCTTCCCCCACTCCTCCTTGTAGTTAGAGGGGAGGGATCAATGTCTGGTTGATTAGTGGCCATTGGCCATCATCCCATTGCCCGCCCCACCCAGATTGCTTTGTATCTTATGAGGCACAAAAGTTGCAAATCTCTTCTAAATTGAAATTGAAAAACTACTAGAAGCATATTTCAGAGCATAAGACACTCTCCATTTAAAACAATACAATTCTTATTGTATTGTACTCAAGACTCCTAGCCTAGGCTCCACAAATCAGCAATTCTACTTCATAGAATACTTCATATTCCTTTAGAATAGTAATTTCCAGCCTTTGAGGAGTGACATGGTATATGGTAAAGAGAACATCTGACTGGGAGGTGGGAGCTCTGGGTTCCAGTCCTTGATTCTGCCCACCTTTGGGGAAGACACTTCATCCTTCCAGGCCTCAGTTTTGTCATCTGTAAAATGAGAAGTTTTGACTAAGTTCTCTGTCAGTTCTAAAAATCAAGTTTTGTGTTATGTGATTTCAGAATGTCCCCAATCTGTCTTCTAAAATATTCCATAGCATCTACTTTAAAGACCTAAATGAATTCAAATGTATTTTTGTTTTGAAATTTTCACAGTGTCCTCAGGAAATTGGAAATTATCCTGAGCTTTCATAAAATTGGACTAGGAATTACCTCTCCAGAGGCAAAGCCAGCTGGGAGTTTGAAGTTGGACCATTTGGTCTGTGTATAAGTTGGTCATCTTGCTTCCCTCCATCCTAACTTTTTTGACCATGTTATTGATTATCCATACTTGAGTGAGAGAGAGGAAGAGCAGGGGCAAACAGTTCTTGACACCCAAACTAATGGTTTCCTATGAATTTAAAACTGGTGTTGGAAATCAGCATCTCAGCTACAGTTAAGATTGGATACTAATCTTCAGAGTTAAGATTAGTCTGTTGCTAAGGCAATGGATATTATTTGTATTATCATTCTAATAAAAGGAAATAAGGGCAGAGATCTTTATCCTAAAAATGCACATTTTTAAAAAGTTACTTCCCTAATCAGTAATGCTCTGAGAACATTAGACTCTGAGCCTTTGGGAATCCCCCGCTTCCTTCATAAATTCCTCATTTGTAAAATGAGCTGCAAAAAGAAATGGCAAACCATTCCAGTATCTTTGTAAAGAAAGCTCCAAATGGGGTCATGAAGAGTCAGACATGATTGAAATGACTGGACAAGTTCCTTCAAGGTTTAGCTCATGTCTCCTCTTCTTCTCGGAAGTCTTGCCTGATTGCTTTGTTAGTACTCTCTGTCGCAATAACTCATGTACATACTTGTTTGTTTCAATTGACAGCTGTGTAGTACAGTCCATAGAATGCTGGACTCGAAGTAAAGAAGATCTGAGTTCAAATCCAGCCTCAGACATTTACCCTTGTGCGACGCTGGGCAAATCATTTAAACCCTTTCAGCCTCAGTTTCCTCATCTGTAAAAAGGAGATAATAGCACTTACCACACTGGGTTGTTATGAGAATCAAATGACATAATACGTGTGAAGTACTTTGCAAACCTTGAAGTGCTATATGAATACTAACTGTCGTCGTTATTATTTGTGATGCTTAAAAAGTTCGAGAGACATAGTTTCTGGGTAATTAATCATTTGTTATAATGCTAGTATTTTATTAATAAAAGGAAGTATCATTTGGCCATCTCTCTTGGACCAAAGATAACTCAAGGCAGTGGGTTCACAGTTTATATGCCCTTGGAAAAGAGAGTGCACCTAAGGGTGGAAATCAACTCTGATTGGTTAACAAGTAATGAAAGAATGAATATTATAAATAGAGGCAGGTTTACTCCAATATGAGTGTGGCGCTGAGCATGCAAATCTTGGTCAAAAAGACATCAATTTCCACAACACCTTTCTGACAAAAGAGAATCCACATTTTCCCAGATCTGTCTGAGTAAAAACAGTGAGCAAGAATCCACCCATTTTCCTAACTTTAGAATTTCTTTACTGCTTAAGTCTTTGCCAAGATTTCTTACATTGGTTGATTTCTGGTTAAGGAAACAGAAAAGGAAAAACGCTGGTCCTAATTCAATAATTAGTTATTAATATATGAAATAAATAAATACTTCTTTTATATTATTCCCAGAAGAATATAAATTCCTTGAAAATAAATTTTTTCATTTAAATCTTTTTGTCTCCAGTCTTAGGCACGTAATCCTGCTACATAATAAACACTTAATATATGCTTGTTAGATTGGCTTAGATTGACTAGAAAAGAGCAAACACCAGAGTACATCTGTTAATGTGGTTCTGACTTGAAGCTGCCTTTTCCTAAAGTCTGAATTTCATTGCTAAGCTATCCATCCATCACTATCCTAATATCACCTCCACCATAAACACCCCTGGGTTTCTACAAAGCACAGATCAATCACTCTCAAAGAAGATTGAATACCCTGCTCACATACACACACCCATATTGAACTTGACTTTTGTCTTTTTCTTTAAGAGGTGTCATAATTACCATACAAAAGAAGATAATGAAGATGTGCTTTCAGGTTTTTTTCCTTCCATTAGTCTCTTTGAAGCTTTGATGGGGCTTTCTTTCCCCCATAACCTGTGTTTAAAAGGAGATCTGGAACCACTTTCAGATGCTACAGTTGCAAAAACAGTTATGTTAAGTAACTGATTATTTTAATATGCAAACAAGAGATGAGTACATAATACAGAATTGGGTTTTGAAATTACAAATGAGTGGTTATTGTTGTACCTAGTTTTTTTCCTGATGTTTTTATGAAAGTCTTATCTTTGCATGTTTAATATTCATGTAAAATGCTTTCTATGGTGCTCCAATGCTTTATGAATATATGTGTTTATATCTGTCAGTATGGATAAAGGTACACCTCTGCTTACCTTTTGGAATACTTACAGAATTTTAGGTTGAAAAGCAAAAGATAAAGCTCTCTCTTCATTAGATTGATTTTTTAAAATAGAAATGTGTTCATTTATAAACAACTGTCAAGAAACCATCTTAGAGGTATTAAGAATAACAGAATAGAACAAGGAGTGAAATTTGTTTACTAAATATATGTTGACTGGCACCTCTGGAGGGAGTTTTTGTACCATGAATTCTCTACACCAATGAAATCATAGATCCAGACTCCAATCCCCTTAAATTCCTCTCCCTAAGACACTCATCTTTAAAAAACCTCATAAAATACAAAATAATGTGACCACATGTCCTTTTTTTAAAAAAAATTTTATTTTATTTTTAATTTATGGAATAAAACAAGCATTTCCATTACATATGGTATATTTTTTTTTAAAGTATGATAAAAATGGTATGATATGGGAAATGGTAAAATATGGAATGATAAAAAAAGATGATTGTTCATGAAACTGCAAATGTATTATGTACAACTTGTCAATCCTTTTAAATATGTAATAAAGTTATCATGTAAATTTCTTTTTACTTTCTGTCTTAGGTGGAAAACTCAATTGGAAATCTTGTTCATTTGGCTGTGCTAGTCTTGCAGAAAAGCCCCCTTAAAATTTACCAGCCTACAAAGCCATTTCTAGTTTGTGAAACACTCCCATGTCCTTAATATCTTGCCTTTAATTAGGAGCATACCTAAAGGAGAGAGCAATGTTGCTGAATTGTCCATTTCAGTGCAAATCTTGCTCACAGTCTGATTTCAAGGAATCCTTTATGCTTTCTTTCAGACTCTATGGCTCCATTCTAATAAGTGTGGTTGAGCTATGGAAGGAAAATGGCAAAAGGGAAGAGTATAAAAATACAATTTAGAGATATCAATTCTTTGCTGACATTAGGATTATAAATGAAAATGTCAGAGATTAAAAGACAATCAAAAAACCCTATGTAAAACAATGAGAAGTATGAATGAAGGGAGAATGCACTTCCAGACTTAAAGTTATATTATAAAGCAGTTGTCATCAAAACTCTTTGGTACTGTTAAAAAAATAGAAATATAGGTAAATGGAACAGACAAGAACAAGAAATAACTGACCTCTATGAGCTATTGTGCAATAATCTTGAAGAGAATCAGATAAAAAAGCCTTTTTCACAGCTAGAAGTGATTATAGAAGATAAAATAGACAGTTTTGATTGCATGAAACAGAAGGTTATTGCAAAAACAAAATTAATACAACTAGAATGAGAAGAAAAGACACCGTGGACTTTGAAAAACAAACTATTTATCAAATGTCTCTGATAAGGGTCTGCTAACCAAGACATAAAGCTTACAGAAAGATAGGAGGTCAAAAGCCATTTGCCAGTAGATAAGTGGCTAAAGGAAAGGAATAAATGTTCTCCCAGAATATTTTCAGCGGCTATCTCCCATGCCTGGGGCTCTTTTCCTACACAACTCTTATCTCCTGACTTCCCAGATGTCATGCAAGTCTCAGCTAAGTCTCATCTTCTGCAAAAAAAGTCTCTCCTGATCCTCCTTAATGCTAATACCCTTCCCTCTGTTGATTATCTCCGATTTATCCTATATGTATTTTGTATATAGTTTACGTGCGGTCGCCCCTCCCCAGATTGTAAGCTCTGATCCTTGAGAGCAGAGATTGTCTTGTGCCTTTCTTTGCATCCCCAGCATTTAGCACAGCAGCTTCAGCATAAAAGGTGCTTAACAATGCTACTTGACTGACTCACTAGAGAAAAATCATAAACTATGAACTAGTAAATGGAATATTGCTCAAACCACTAATTGCAAGAAAATTATGTTTAAAAAAATCCTGTAAGATCTTGCACTTAGCAAATTGGCAAAGATGACAAGAAATAGGAATAGTCAATGCTAAAAGCAGTGTGGAATGATGGGCATGTTAATACATTGTTGGTGGAACTGTGAGTTGATTCAACCATTTTGGAAAGTGATTTGGAATCATGTGAAGAGACAGTAAAATGGCTTTACTCTTTGAACTGGAGATTCCATTGCTAGGCATATATCCTAAGAAATCAATGATTAAGAAAATGGGAGGACACCAGAGACACCAGAACATTTGTAGCAGCAGTTTTCATAGTAGCAAAGAACTGCAAAGAAAGCAGATGCCCACTGATTTCTGAATGGCTAGACAAGTTGTGGTTTATGATTGTAATAGAATGTTACTGTGCTTATAAAAAAAAACTCCTAAACTATTAATATAATTCATATCCAGCTTCAGACACTTACTATGTGACCCTGGACAAGTCACTTAATCCTGATTGCCTCCAATAAATGAATGAATGAATGAGAAACTATTAATATGATGAATACAGAGAAGCCTATGAACTGATTCCAAATGAAATAAGCAGAACCAGAAAAATAATATGCATGATGAACCCAAAGTAAATGGAAATAAGCAGCAACAGCAAAGCAATTAAAACTGAATGCTGTAAAATTAGAGTGATGAAGCTTGACTCGAAAGATGAGGCAAAAGAACATACTCTGCTCCCTGCTTTGCAGAGGTGAGGGACAGTGGATATGAATCATAACAAAAATGTCAGACTTTCTCAGTGAACTGGTTAGTTTTGCTGAACTTTTTTCTTCTTTATTAGAAAAGATGGCTCTTTGGGAAGGGAGGGGTACACTGGGAAATATAGGTGATTTCAAACTAAAAGACAAAAAAAAAAAAATCTGGGCTTTTTGAACCAAAAAGATAATCATCAATTCATCAATAAACATTGCTTAAGCACCTACTTTGTGCCAGGCTCTGTACTAGGTTATCATTTCCATCTTTGCACTCAAACATGAAAAAGAACTCCCATCTATTTATACTAGAGGAGTATAGGCTTCACTGAATCTTTGTTGCCCAGCTGAAATGAAGAAATGACAAAAGTGATATTGCTACTGTTAACAGTGACCAACCATTCTCCAACCTGGCTAACATCAGACCTTTGCTTCTAATCTCCCCCTGGTGGAAAGATTAGGAAGACAGATGATGAAATAAAAAATGATCTTCATTCAGGGTGCAGAAGGCTAAATGAAAGACCATGTCCTTTAACCAGAGACTGTAAACCTGGATCTCCTCCAGAAGGAATTGTGAAATAGAGGGTTTTACATTTCAGCCAAATCTCTCTTAAAGCTTGATAGTTCAGTCAGGTGTGATGGTACACACCTATAGTCACTTGCTACTGGGAGGCTTAGACTGGTAGATTGTTTAAACTTGGGAATTCTGCCTTGTAGTTGGGCTAAAGCCCTATTTATTGGAGTATCCACACCAAGTCCAGAACCAATATGGTGAGGCCCTTAGACCATTAGGTTGTTGAAACAGGAACAAACCAGTCCAAGCTGGAAAAACAGCAGGTTGAAGGGGGAAAGGGAAAATGGAAAGGAGGAAAAGGGAAAGGGAAGAAGGGAAGGGGAAAGGAGAAATGGGGAAGGGAGAAGAGAGAAGGGAAAGAAAAGAAATTAAATGAAATGAAATTTAAGCTTGGCAGTTTGAAAGATATTTGACATGTGCCTAGTTCTGATTATCTAGAGATCAATGACCTGCGTCGTACCTTAGAGTTTTCCAAAGGGAAGTAGGGGGCAGCAATGAATAGCCTGTTGATTAGCTTCAACTCTTTATCATTCTTAATCTTGACCCTTAGTCATATCACATAGGAAGCTTACCACTCCCTAGAGATTCTACTGAGTGTCCTGGAAGCGTGAGCATTTGTTGGGTCAACCTGATATCCTGTCTCTTTCTACTAGAATGAAGCTACAATCAAGGTGATTCTTTTCCGATGACAAAACCCATTTCACTCCAATATCTTTTATATCATTAGTGAAATTTTAATGTAACCAAAGACAACACTCTACTTTTAAGGTTGACATCATAAAGAGGTAACTACAGTGATGTGCAAATTACTTGGGACAAGGAATAATTTTCATTTGATTTCATTTTGTGATAGTAATGGTCATGTATATGTCTTTTACTGACAACAGGCTGACTCATAATATCTAACCTTGAGCAGAAGAAACCTAATTAAGCTAGTTGCCCCACCTTTAATTAGTTCTTTGTTAGCTGAGTGCTGGATCTCAGACCATAAGCATGTATCATTGATCCCTTATATTCTGTTTTTAATTATGTGTTTTTTTCTTTTTTGAGTGGGGATGGCAAGGCATTTGGGGTTAAGTGACTTGCCCAAGGTCACATAGCTAGTAAACGTCAAGCATCTGAGGTCACATTTGAACTCAATACTCCTGATTCCAAAGCTGGTGCTCTATTCACTACACCACCTAACTGCCCTTCATTATGTGGTTTTTAAGAATAACTATTACTCCAAGAAAATGTACAAAGGTTGTAACTCTTGGAATGTGTATACTTCAATAACTGTTAGAGATATTGCTGCAGCTACTGGTATCAGGAAGTGAAGAATTTCAAGACTCATTACTACATTGAAAAAAGGATCAATTCCAACCAAAGTACAAAGAAAAGTGCAGTTTAAAGCAAAACAAAATGGCATACAACTGGCAAGGGCTTTCTATAAAGCAATATAATTAATGCTTAGAAAATAAGCAAACACCTTCAAAGGGAGCTGGCAGCTAGGAGGATTATTATTGATTACCTCTACATCTTGACATGGGCTATTTGAGGTTGGAAGAACTGTTAAAAGAGCACTGTAAAAAAAAACAAAACAGCACAGCAGCAGCTAACTATTTTTATGAAGAAAACCCTTCTTATTAAAGGCAAGATAATACAAAGACTAGAGTAGAAAAAAATAAATTTTACTGATGAAATTCACTTTGTCATTCAAAGATGTACCAAAACCATTGTCAGAAGGTCAAGTGAGCCTGAATGAGTTGGGCATTTTCATCAGACCATAAAACATTCACTGTAAATCATGTGTTTTGAGGATATTTACTCCCACCTGGCCAGGAAGTCTTGTCCTCATTGAAAGAATGATGAATTCTGATAAATTTATTAATAAGTTGATCAGATTTATTACTATTGTTCATTTTGGTCCTGTTTGATCTTTGTGACCTTATTTGAGGTTTTCTTGGCAAAGATACGAAGTATCCTTCTCCAGCTTATATTACAAATGGGGAAACTGAGGCAAACAGGATTAAGTGTCTTGCCCAGAGTCACAGAGCTAAGAAGGATCTGAGGCCAGATTTGAACTTGGAAAGATGAGTCTTCTTGGCTCTAGGTTTGATAGTTTATCCACTACGCTATCTAGCTGCTTAAAGAAGCAGAACTGATCCAGAAATACAGAAATTTTCAAATGGATTTGGAATACTACAACATGACCTCCTGTCATGCCATATATCACTAAAGGATCAGAAATGTATCCAAGAGATGAAGGTAAAAAAATCTTTTCAGTGATCTCATTTAAACCTCATTAAAAACCTATGGGCTATAATCTTGACTAGATTGGAAGGGCCTGTTCATCAAAGGCATCCTTAGTATCCAATGTGATATGGGATTTCATGATGAAGAATTAGAGAATATGTGTCCAAATCTTGTGTATCCAATGCCAAATCATATCAAACAAATGACCATAGTAAAAGAAATGTGGTCTGCATCTTTAAAAGTTTTTGTAAAGATATAAAAAGTTGTCAGAGGCATCATGTCAATAAATAAATATATTTATATAAAAAATAAAAAAATAAATGTACTTTATTTTGTCCCAGTTAATTTCCACACCAATATATTATTGCCCCTTTCACTTACTGAAAGGTCCTTAAGAAATATGAGTTTAGCCCATAAGCAGGATTAAGGGTTGTTTTTAGTTTTTGTGTTTGTTTGATTTTTTTCTGTTTTCAAAGGCCTTTGCCCTTTATCAGTTTGGGAAGTTACAGATGTGGAAACCCACTCATCCACCAATACATTTAGCTACTAATCCATTTGTGATGATACAAAAGTCCAAAAGAACCACCTGAGGCATTGAGAGATTAAGTGTCACATAGCCAGCAAATGACAACCAGGGGTTTCAACCAAGGTCTAGATTGAAACAAGTACTTTTTCCACATTTTCATACAGAAGTCTTACACATCCACCAACATGTACCTTTTTTTGGGTCTAGTTTATAGAGTGAATGCGTGCTAAATTTATGTAGTGGTTTTGACATCCCAAATAATTCCAGTAGAATGAGTTCCTTTCCTATATTCTTCAACTCATGAGGTCAGAAAACAGAAAGATCCTTACTGAATATATTCATTTGGGTGCTTTGAGATCCGTTAGGTCTGAGAATGATGAACATTTTGTCAGATAGTACAGAATAAAAGTTGCTATGGTGTCCACATCTGTTATAAACTAGACCACCCCTTCGAGATTAAAAACTTTCTAGAATCACAAACAGTTACAATGGAGAAGGCTTGAAGTTCATTTAATTCAACTCTTTCATTTTACAAATACATCAGGGTGTTAGGGACTAGTTTCTGCTGGCTGAAGTAAGGCTCTATTTGAGACTGGGAACATGAAGGCTGTGTCTGTTCTGGGAATATAAATTCTGCTTTTCCTTCATCCCAAGATCAGAAATGAGCAGAAATCCTGTGGAGAGTGCCCAGTAAGCAAGGTATGGAGGTTTGGGACTGAGTTCCTCCAGAGCATGTGACACTGGGCAAATAGCTCAAGTGAGAGAGATAAAGAGAGTAGGGATAGAGTAGGAGACTAGAGGATCATTAGGCTGGTACACATCTTGCTTTGAACCAACACTGGAGCTCCTGGGGCAGAGTGAGTTCCCAAGGACTCAATGTTTGCTGAATTTTCCCCTCCAAAGGACTGAGAGTTTCCTCTATAACACCCCACCTGGGAGAGAGTTTATATTACCTTCAAAGGTATCCTTTAAGATCTGCTTAAATATGTGTTTAATGTAATTTAACATTAAGTTTAAATCAGTTTCTGATTTGTATGCATTTCATAAATGAGGATCTAGAGAGAAGGGCAGTGACACTGGCATGATATGGGGTGGAATTGGAGAAAGAGGGAAGGAGCACAGGCTCTGTTAAGATTTTGTGCTGTCTAGGGGCTCTAGAGCAAAATAAGAGAGTGTCTTACTGATAATACATTCCACAGCTTTCCAAAGCAGAACCTGAGGTTTTCTTTTGACCAAAGTCTGAACAATAAGCAAGCAAGCTTAGTAATCAAGAAAAAGGGGCTGCAGAGACAGTCAGTCTTCGGCAATTTTACTTTCCCAGTGTTAAAAGGGGGCCACCTATCTCCTAAATATAAGTGTTGGAGTGAAGGCTTTAAGGAAAAACCAAGTCCACAAGGTAGCTAAAGAGAGTAGATGGGAAAGAATGGCTCTTCTCACATGAAGGTTGCTGTTCAATTGTCTCAGTCATGTCCTACTCTATGTGAGCCCATTTGGGGTTTTCTTGGCAAAGATACTAGAGCGGTTTGCCGTTTCCTTCTCTAGCTAATTTTATAGATGAGGAAACTGAAGGAAATAGGGGTAAGTGATTTGCACAGGATCACACAGTTGGTAAGCGTCTGAAGCTGCATTTGAACTTGGGTCTTCCTGACTTTAGGATTAGTACCCTATGTATGCACTGCACCATCTAGCTGCCCCACATAAAGGTGGGGGCCGTCTAAAAGAGAATACCCAATTTCCTGCTAATGTAAAGACTTCCAACCCCATAAAATACTAATAAATAAAACAACCTGAGGGCCATCGAAGTCATTTGGCTAAGTGACTTGACCAAGGTCCTTTTGGTTAATGGCAGAATTAGAATTAGAACCTAGACTTAATTCAGCATCACCTATTTTCTCAGTCCCGTGAATCCTCCCTCCCCCACCTCAATGAGAAGAAGAAAATACAAAGGCATTTTCTTAGGCTTCCTGTTTCTATAAAAGCAGTGTCAAAATAGCTTTTGCCTCTGGCTTCCTCATCATGGCAAAGAATGCTCCCCTAAGTGGTAACATCAGCAAGAGTCAGCCCAGAGTGCAAGAAATAAGCAATAGTTATATGTGAAGAGGGAAACTTTACAGAAAACAATAAAGACAAGGGGAATATAATGGGTAAGGAAAGAAGGGGGGGGGGAACCTATAGAGACAAAAAAGGGAAAAAGGAAGCTTTCCAAGAGTAACCAACATAAGCGTCTAGGTTCCACTTCACAGCATTTCCTTGATAAGTTGCTTATCCCTTTAGAGAATACAGTAAGGGGGAAATGAATCTAAACATGGGGATCTCTGAATGTTAAATAGGATCCTTTAATTGTCATGAGAACGTTGGTGCACAAGTGGTACAAGACTATCATTTATAAAAATTTCAGGTAAAAGGCAGACACTGGAAATCTAATTTCCTGAAAAAAAAAATTACTTGTGTGCTATGGTACAAGGGGAAAGATTTTACAGGGAAATAAATGCTTCCTGGAATTATAATCTCACTACTACAATAACTTCAACACCCTTCCCCACCCCCCCACCCCCAAAGAAAACTAAAGCTCTAGTCAAGTTGTCTAAATGAAGGAGAAAAAAGGGCAATTAATTATCTCATATCAACATTTTGAAGGAAAAGGAAATAAATTGATTCTTTTCCCTTGTGGAAGGAAACAATCTATACCTTGCATTTTTAGGTAAAAATCTATCAGAAGCAATTTGATAAATAAGTATTTCTGCTTGGAGAGAGATTCAGAGTTTTCTGGTCACCCAAGCAGCTCAATTTATGCTTTATAGTCATTGCAAAACAAAATGCAAAATTTTAGAGCCATATAAAACCTGAAGTGGAGTATCTTAAGCTTAGGGTTTGTGATTAACCAAAAATCAAAATTTACCCAACAATACAATAGCAATGTTAATATCCTCAAACCTTTGGAAGAAATCCAGTTTCTTCCTCTTTGTAATTTATAATTTTATAATTCCTTTCTTTTAATAATTCTCTTTCAACTTGGTAAATTGTAAACAAGAGATAATGAGGGCAGCTGGGTGATGAAGTGGATAGAGTTCTGGGCCTGGAGTCAGGAAGACTCATCTTTCTGAGTTCAGATCTAGCCTCTGACATGTGCTAGTTGTGTGACGCTGGGTAAGTCACTTTTATCCTGTTTGCCTCAGGTTCCTCATCTGTAAAATGAACTGGAGAAGGAAATGGCAAACCATTCCATTAACTTTGTTAAGAAAACCTCAAATAGGGCCACAGAGTGTTAGAACTCAACAACAACAAAAAAGGAATAGCTTTCTTAATTGGATTAAACACAAAGACATTCTCGTTTCTAGCTTTGTTACTGGAAGTAAGACAAATTATCTAATGGTTTATTATAGGGAATTAAAGTCACTCTTTGAAATTAATTGCCTTCTATTCAAGGAAGACTGAATTAGTCTTGATTCTAGGGAGAACTTTACACCAGGACACTGTCTTAATTCTTAATTTTTGTGTAGCAATCTCTTTGAAGTACTGGGGTGGGGGGGGGGGGGAGACGGTAATGCAGATTGGGTTACTGGTTACTCTTAGCTTCCAGTTTGTTATCTGTGTGTCTGCCCCCACTAGTAAGCTTATTGTCGTCAGTAAACCATCTGATATAATTAGCTTATCATTAAGCCCCCTCCCACCATTTGCCCCAGCTTCCTTATCTGTAAAATGAACTGGAGAAGGAAATGGCAAACCACTCCAGTATTTTGGCCAAGAAAACCCCAAATGGGGGTCACAAAGAATTGGAAACAGACAGCTCAGAGCTGCCACCTCGGAAATCTGACTTACTTGTGTGCCCCGTCCATCACCGCTCAATCTGTAAAAATGTCTGACAAACCAGTTATGGCTGAGATTCAGAAATTCGATAAGTCTAAATTGAAGAAGACAGGAACACAAGAGAAAAACCCACTGCCTTCAAAAGAAACAATTGAACAGGAGAAGCAAGCGGGTGAATTGTAATGAAATCTGCCCTGCCAATATGCACTGTACATTCCACAAGCGTTGCCTTCTTAATTTTACTTCTTTTAGTTGTTTAACTTTGTAAGATGCAAAGAGGTTGGATAAAGTTTAAATGACTGTGCTGCCCCTTTCAACATCAAAAGAATAAAGAACTACTGACATTGGATTGAATGAAGGCTGAGTCAGCTGCCTCTTTCCATCTGCCTGTCCTGCCTAGTTAGGGTCCGAGTGGCATTAAAAAAATTTTTTTGAAAAAGAGCTTGCATGTTGGTGCAAAGATGACCCCGGGTGGGACTACAGTAAATCCAGTTAACAGTAAAATGCAAAGCTGTACCAAAGTCCTGGCAAACTGTAAAATGCAGTTAACCAGAGTGCCATTTTTTTTTGTTCAAATGATTTTAATTATTGGAATGCACAATTTTTTTAATATGCAAATAAAAAGTTTTAAAACCTAAAACAAAACAAAACAAAAAACCCCAAAGTGTTGGAAACAACTGAGCAATGAACAACGATTATGAAAATAACATAATGAAACAGTAGCTACAAAACAATTCGGTCATAGGCCTGAGGCACAGATACAAAACTTCAACCGGCACAAGAAAGAATAGTGGTAAAGTACACAAGCATAGATACATGTGGAGAGCATGTGCCCAAGGCTACTTCCCCCTCCAATACTGCAGGCTTCCCAGTCCTTCCTTTGCTAGTAGAGCCCTTCCAAACCTCGGTTCTTAGATGAGCTCTCTCCTGTCCACAGCTAGTTCTCCTCTCTCCTGCCAGGATCAAGGGATGGCCTCTCTGTCTCTGTGTTGGGCTGTCTAGGCTCCCCCATGTGCCTCAAACTCTTTCAGACTGACTCTCCAGCTGCTTGATGGTGTATCTTCCTCTGGGTGAACAGTTCTGCTGCTAGATACCATGGTCAGTTTGGGGACATAAAAGAAAACCCCTTCTTTCTGACCCCTGACTCAAAAAAATAAAGACCTACATCTTTCCCTTGCAGTTTACTCTTTCTTTGACTCACTCAGACTTGTAAAGACAGTAAAAGTTCATCACAGGTGACTTCAAGAACAAAAGATAAAAATGGTTTTGCAGAGTGAAAACTTCCTCAGATTAGTCTTATCTAGTACCTTGAAGACATTATTCTCTTAACTTTTCTTCAGCTTGGAAAGAGATACTTGTTTAAATCTCCTTGAACATAGGAGTTTCCTCATAAAAAGCTGAGAAAAATACTTTGAGGGAGGTAAAAAGGGCAAAATTTTCATTTTAAGAATGATTTACCTGACCATTATGAGTTTCTGAATGATTTGACAGAATGGAATTACACAGTGAAAAGCTGTTAAATAACAAACCAGCTTAGGAATGTTTTATATGGCCTGTAATCTGGGAGCTGGAATGTAGGCTGAATTTTACAACCAACACAGCATTCATTAATCTCCTAAGGAGAATAGAGCCCCAGTCATGCAGCATCTGAACATGAACTTGCTGGGGCCAATATTATGGCCCCAATTATGGAACTGAACTAACCCTTCCCAGGGGATGTTGGAAAGATTATGCCACTGAGGTATTGGGGAAATGTTCCGTACTTTGTTCTAGCTATTGGTGGTGGTGGTGGTGATGGTTGTGGTGACGGTCCTTCATTTTGGACATCATCTGTGATACCTTGACTTACACTTGAATTGAATTTAGAAGAGGCAGAGTTGCGCAAAGTTACCAGCCTCACTCTCTCTTCCAGAGTCATCTAAATCTAGTGGCAGGACAAAAAATCAAGACAATTGGTGATGGCCTAGGGTGAAGTGGATGACCTTGGTGTTTTCTTTTACCTTTAAAGTAGAAGCTAATTTATATCAAGTGACTAAAAAGAACTAATGTGCTAGTAGTTACAAGCTCCTAACTATGGTGGGGGCAGGGGAAAAAAATACAGCCGGTGCTGTCTTGAACCAATGACAATACTTAAAAGATACCCAAACCCGTCAGTGTTTTAAAACAGTGGGATCAAACTCAAATAATAGAAAGGGATCCTTGAGAGCTGCATATTGATACAGAAAACCACAAATTAACATTATGCATATGGTATTTAGGGGCAGCTAGGTGGCAGGGACTCAGACACTTACGAGCTATATGACACTGGGCAAATCACTTAACCTTCTTTGCCTCAGTTTCCTCATTGTAAAAAGAAAATGGCAAACTACTCCACTAGCCTGGCCAAGAAAACCTCAAAAGGGGGTTGGGGACAACTGAAAAACAAAAATTGTGGTATTTTATTTTTATTTTTTTCTAAATATTTTGCAATTACATTTTAATCTTGTGGGGCTATAATCCCTAAGTTTTGCAGGCCTCTTGCTAGTGGGAGGCCTCAAGTTTGACACCTCCATTTTTGGTATCCTCATGGGAAGATGTAGCCTGCTTGGCTCTGGGAAAGAGGGCCACGACATTCATGTTACACTTATTATTTAGCCATTTAAAATGTATATTTGTATTGGGTTTGATAATTTAGTTGAGAGATTAATTAATTTCTAAGGTGATTATTCTGGGCCCAGTATATTAACCGTTTAAGCCACTCGTTTGTAGCTGTGATAACAGAAGTGATACTTCTCTATGTCGGTTTTTTAATGCAATAAGTATAGAATGCCAATATTATTTGAAGAATAGAATGGCTTTTCCCCCTTTTTTTTCTTTTGTGTAGCTAATTTTTAGATGCATTCAGCTGGATTGTTATTAGGCTGGCAGGAAGTTTTGTTTTGTGTCAGTGTTTTAAGTCCAGTTTCTTGCAGAGTACTTTTGGAAATTATTTTATAGAAGCCGTGATGATTTTGGAATGACGCCTAAAGTATAATGCATTTGTATCATTAGCAAGTAAGATCCCCTTTGATTTGAACGTTATGGGTGATTTATGAACTGGAATTATTACAAAGCCTGAGACTTTTTTCCCTGGATAACAGAGTGTTTTCCCCCTGATTTAATAACTGTCCCAAGTATTCAAATGTATACACCCCTAGTTTGTCAAAGTTAATTTTAATTTGGTGCAATAGAAGAGGAAATGCTATCAGAATGCATGATTCGAAAGAAATAAACTTCTGCAAGTAATTTTTTAGAAGTAATCTAAATGTGAAATAATCTGTTTATGTTGAGTTTAAATGGTAAATTTGATCATTGTTCCTTGGAAATTCAAATCATATTCTCATAGCTTATTCAAATAACCTCCATCTTAATTAAGAGTAGGTGTACAAATGAATTGGGGTGATTGGGAAATACAGTTCCAGACAGATGCCAATGTAAACCTGAACCACAAAAATAGTTAAGAAGAGGTTTTTTTCTTTCCTAAAGTTAATTTGGGGAAATACAGGCCATGAACAAGTTCTGGCATCTTTGTTTCATAGTTTGCATGAAGCCTGCAAAGAGATTTTCAGAAGAACAATCCAAGATTCCCGAGGACAGCTGGGCAATTTTAATTTTTTGCTTTTAATTTTATTTTTTACACCAGGCAATTTATAAAGTTTGAGCTGAGGATATCTCCAGAGCCAAGATCTCTAACCTTTCTTTTTTTTCTTTTTTACTAGTCAGAACAATGAGGACTTAATTTTACTATTCTGTTAGCCAGTCTAGAAGAAGCTTCTACAAACCCTTACTTTGCTCCAGTGCTTGACCAATACACTTGAGAAAAGGGGAGAATTAATTATGTTCATTGTTACTAATTGATATTGTTACTACAATCTAAAGGAAAAAAATGATAGAAAATTTTCTCTAATAGCTCAATGATGTTATTGGGAAACCTGACTGAGACAAAAGACAGAGAAACAATAAAGTGAATGGTTTTGGACTTGGAATCAGGAAGACTTCGATTCAAATCTGGCTGGATCTGAGCCGTGTAACTCTGGTCAAGTCTCTTAACTGCAATCTTCTTCAATTTCCTTATTTGTGAAATGTAGATAATAATGTTACCCCAGATCACATCTACTCTACAAGGCTGTTTTGAGCATCAGGCATGTTGCCAACTTTAAAGATATATATTTGCCAGCTATTAAGACAAAGCAAAATACTTGCTGGAGTTTTTTTTTATCTTTTCTTATTATACAAACTGATTTTATTCAAATGACTAGATCTATAATGATGACTGTGTTCTTGTATCTTTCTCAGGGCCAAGCTAGTTAACATTTTCCCCCAAGGATCTGGGGAACCTTTAAGGATTTATGAGTAGCTTATTTCTCTACAGCCATTGGCGTGAGCCCCCAAACATTGTATTTCCTACATTTTGAGAGATTAATAACTAGCACCCTAGTATTATTTAACCACTTAACATCAGTTAGCATTTACAAAGGGATATATACTCCACATAAGAAGAATAAGTATACGAACATCCCCCTCCCACACAATAGTTGTTCAAACTCTTCTGGCCCTGTTTGGGGTTTTCTTGGCAAAGACAGTGCCATTTTCTTCTCCAGATCATTTTATAGATGAGGAAACTGAAGTATACAGGGTTAAGTGACTTGTCCAGGGTCACACAGCTGGTAAATATCTGAAGTTAGATTTGGACTCAGGTCTTCCAGACTTCAAGTCCAGCACTCTATCCAATTTGCCACCTACTCTATCCTAGACCACCTACTTTCCTGAGGAAGTAGTTTCAAAATTTAGCTCAATTCTTACATAACATCAGTC
Organism: Potorous gilbertii; assembly: GCA_028658325.1. Classification (NCBI taxonomy): domain Eukaryota; kingdom Metazoa; phylum Chordata; class Mammalia; order Diprotodontia; family Potoroidae; genus Potorous; species Potorous gilbertii. The sequence continues at coordinate 512,496,682 of CM053770.1, forward strand.
CTATCAAGTTCATAACCAATTGTGGCATGACTATCAGACAAGTCTGCTAACAGACAAACCAGCTACCATTGGGCTGGAATTTAGAGGATAGCTCTTGAAGATTTCTCCTTGCTCCTCAGGGTATCCATATCGCTGGTTGCAAAACCTGGACTCTGAGACAATGAGAACTGAGGAAAGTGCCACTCTCTTCATACCTGTGCCAGGTTGGCTAAAAAACCCAAACTCTGGAGCATTAGAATGCTGAAGAGCCTTCTGGACCTTTCAAACTCACAAGGTTGTATGTTCCACTCCCTCCATCAGTAGCCAAGTTCCCCCAGGAGCATTTGGCCACCAGACCATAAATGAGGCTGACAGGCACTTTTAAAAGTTTCCACAGCCAGTCAACGAGCCTTCTCTTTAACATGTAGTTAGCCAACTGGAACCAGTTACAGAATGTCTATGCACATACCACTGTTTGTCTCTCCAAAGCACTTCCCTCACATGTCATTGATTCTCCCAGAAGGAGCATTCCTCTATATGGAGAGCCACCATCTCAGGAGACCTGGTCATGATCCAGACACTTATTACAAATGTTTTTAGGTTGGCAGTATTTACCGTACTGCTAAAGTAGACTTCAAAGCAGTCATAGGGAAATTGCTGAAACTTTTGAAGACTGCTGAAATTCAGGAGGTCCAATACTGTATTCGTGTATTCCATTGTAAATGAACTTGTGCTCATTTGGATTGTCACAAAATGACTATACCTGTAACATTTTTCCTGTTTAAAAGATGACATGCAATTTTGATCCAGAGACTTTATCTTGGGTGGTATGTTCATCATCTCTAGGACAAAAGAATGTCTTTTATTCCTGATGAACACCTTTCTGGAAGGGCCTGTGAAAAGTTCAGCTGGAAATATGAGATGTATTGTGTGGAACAGCTAATGGTACTTAATATTTTATTCCTGATCCTTCTTATCTCAGTGGCCACAAATATTTTCTTTTAGGTGTCTCTTAAAGGATTCATACTGGTGTGCAAAGTATCTGTAATGACTAAGGTATAAACTGTCATCATTGATGACTGTAATATTCTTCATATGAAGGTCACTGAATTTTATTAGATATAGTCATGAGTCATAACATTGGTGGTCTGAGATAGACCAAGTTGCTGTTTATTTCAGAATCAAAAATTGGGAAATAAGGTATATAGTTATATTGTGATGCCAGGGATTACAAAATGATACATTCTTTTAACAATGCTATTTTTGGATAGACTTCCTACTCCAAGACAACAGCTGTCTAATTGAAACAAATTAGAGACTTGGTCTGAGTGTCACTCCCTAGGGGAAGTAAATGAGATTTAATTAGATACTTTTGTGGAAAAGCCTATACTGAATTTTCAATCTGGAAGATACATAAAGTCCTAGAATGAGACAATTGTTTGTTAGAATTAGAAAAACACTTTCCTCGTAACAGATGCCTATTAAATCAGTTTCAGGTGGGTTAGGAGAGCTCTAATCACTGTGGAACCTGTACTAGGCAACCACTGAGCTCTCCTCTCTTCATCAGTGACTGAAATTGTTTAACAGATTAAGACCATCTAGTCCATCATAGTAATACTCATGAGTATTACGATATTCTTGATGTTCTCAATATTCTTGAATGGGCAGTTGGGTGCCATATATAGTATCACTCATCAATGTTGACATTAATTCAAAGAATCAAGAAGCCCTTCTGACCTATGGCCATCAAGTTATGCCTGGAGATCCTAAGGTTGGGAGTGTAGTAGCCACTCATAGTGCACTTTCCTTGCCTATAGGTCTATAAGGGAGCCTGAGACCTAATCAGGGACCCTGGGAGGAATGCATGTTGGATTAAGAAATCTATCAGGATATGTATGAGCTCAAACCACCCCAAGAGCCTGGTTGAGTGCTCCTGGCATAATGTTAGACATTTGGTATGGAATAAGAAATTGATAGACTTTCTAGCCTTTACAACCAATCCAATGCTGTGTGCACAAATATTTAGTGAGGATATAGATATAAATATATGTCCTCAATACTATATTATGAGGATATTACAGTATTTGATAAAAACTTATAGAATTGAACAAATAAATACCAAATATAACCCCCAGATGAGAGTAGTAGCTATAGTAGAAGAATCAGTATATAGATTTAAAATATCTATTCTGTGATATATAGTTAAAGGGATTAGAATATTTCCTGGATATGTGACCAACAGACTGAAGTTCCAATTGCCTTTAAATTGGATGACCTTGATCCCATGTAGCTTTGCTAAGTGGCAGAGACTCTGAGCTACTTAATACTTAGAGATTAAAGGCCTTACTGGAGACTCAAATATATTTGTTTATTTTTTTATTTTTTAAATAAATTTATTTAACTTTTTACATTCATTTTCACAAGATTTTGGGTTCCAAAATTTTCTCCCCATTTG